>JAJQQW010000009.1:114711473-115378973 GCA_025583905.1 Ia io | reverse complement strand
TAATTTCACCGACTCTGACCCTGTGCTCCGCCTGGAGAGCCGTGAGGAGCAGGATAACCATCGCGCTCACCTGACCCGAGCCCGGCAGAGAGGAGAGTGAGAGGGTTCCGACCAGCCGGCCTATCTCCCCTCAACCTTCCTGACCCCATGCCCGCTGTCCCCGCGCCCGGGAATCCAAGGTCAGTCCAGTACAGGGAGGCAAGTCCCTCCTCCCCAAACTCCAACATCTTCTTCCCGGGGTGACGAGGCTCAGGCGTCAGCCTGGGGTCTGAGCTCAGCTGGTGCTGCATGGGGTGCCTTCGCCTGCCTCTTGGAAAACAGGATCCGCCTTGACCCAGGGCTGACCCTGCCACACCGCCCCAGGCCTAGGGCAGTCCTGCAGGGGAGGTGGGGGATGGCTCACTGTGCGGGGAATGGGCCCGCTTAGCCCGCCGCCTCTCCTTCCCGTCCCTCAGGCTCCCCAGCCCTGGGCCAGCTGCGTCACGCACCGTGTCCTGACCTGCCAGGGGGCAGGGAACCAAGGTCCTCACCCCAGGGGATTACCACAGAGAGGGGGCCCCACCCACTCACTCTGGGGGTTACTACAGAGGGGGCCCCACCCACTCACGCTATTGTGTCTCTAACACGGTGTGTCTCCCGCCCGAGTGTGACACAGGTACAGTAACAGAGGCCCAGAGGCCCAGACGGCAGGGAGCAGAGCCGAGCCCCCACGGACACGCGGCTGCACTGAGCCGAGCTCCGGGGTCCCTGTCTGCGAGTGACACCGCCATGGGGAGCTGCCTGCTGCGCGGTGGGAGGGCAGGCGTGTCAGGCCGTGTTCCGTGACCCACATGCAATGCCACAGGGGATTCATCTTGGGACGGGGACGCTGCTGGCCACACCGTTCAGGTCTGCGCACGTTCAGCGTGCCCAGCAGTCGGCACCCGCTAGGTACCTGCCAGGAGCCAGCTCAGAGCTGAGCACAGTGTCTGTGCTGAGTCCCTTCACCCTGGTGACAGCCGTGGGGTAGGTGCTCTGTGATTCCCACTCCATGGATGAGCAAATAGAGGCTGAGGGTCACTCCAGGCCACGGAGCCAGGACAAGGCAGAGCTGGGCTGGAACCCCATCTGTCCATATAGAGCCCAGCCTCCCGGTGACCAGCAGGACCAGAGGCACCTCCCCCCAGACCTCAGACTCCCCGGGCCCGTATCTCAGGGCGGAGTTAGTTACTGAGGAATAGAACAGTAAGACAGGACCCAGGTGGCCAGGCCAGAACCACTGGTATCCAAACAGAACTTGTCCGCTTGTCTGACCGCAAGGACTAAGCGAGGGGACCCCAGCCGAGGGCTCGGTACACAGTGAGGGCTCAGCGAGTGATTCCTTATGACAACACATTCATCCTTCACCTGCTGGCGCCCACAGCTACACGCTAAGATCTCTAGGGCAAGCGTGTCAAACTCAAAGGCTCACACGGGCCAAACAGGGTTTAAGTTTATGTGGCCGCAAAAAAACAAAAGCTTCCATTTCCATAGAAACGTCGGTTTATTCCGATAGAGACATGTTGAATACAAAGGGCTGAAATAAATGAGTCATCGTTAACATAAAATAGAAGATTTTAATAAAAATTAATATTTTTCTTGAACATTAACTTACCAGACACTGAATAACTGCACAATAAGTGTAACACAAATAAACCTATTTTTTTGTTCTCGGAAAGTGAAATATTTCCTGTTGTGCACACCAAACACGTCAGTCCAAGACTAATGACGTGGCCGTCGGCTGCTAGAATACTCGCTGCTGGTATTAGTGGGGAGACATGGTGCGCCTGCGCGTAAGGCGTGTAAGGGAGATGAGTGCAACATGGTTATAGTAACCAGTCGTTAGCGAACGTGGTAGTTCGTTATTAACAACTAGAGGCACGGATTCGTGCACCAGTGGGGTCCCTCGGTGTGGCCTGTGGGGATTGGGCCGAAACGCTCGCTCATCCTGGCCTCGCTGAGCCTGCTGTGGGCTCGCGCCCAGTGGGTCCCGATCGGAGAGGCTCACCACCACACAGCGCTCGCCAGCCGTGAGCCCTGCGTCTGGCACCCATCGGTCAGCTGAGTGGCGCTCCTGCTTTGGGAGCACACTGACCACCAGGGGGCAGCTCCTGCGTTGAGTGTCTGCCCCTGGTGGTCAGTGCACATTGTAGCGACCGATCGTGCGGTAGTTCTGTTGCTTAAGCTTTTACATATATAGGTTATATATAACAGGATAGTGTAAAAATTAAGTTACGAAATTTTATTAAACCATATCTTACATACCATTATATTGGCTGGGCTGCAAAAGCATTTGTTGTGGGCCGCAGGCAGCCCCTGGGCTGCGCGTTTGACATGCTTGCTCTAGGGCATCAAAGAAGAGAAATTCAAGGAAAAATATCAACGAGAGCCAAGCACTGAAGCTGCTGCCTGGGAGGGGAAAGGTGGGGAGAGAAGGAAAGGACCTGAACTTGGTTTCCGTTTCACCTCAGTCTGCAGCGACTCCAAAATGGAATTTTCCCCAAACAGATGATGAGTCAGCCAGCAACCAAGTCACCAGGACAACGTGAGGCAGTGCCGCCACCTGCTGGCCGCAGAGCCACAATTTTGGGGCAACTGAAGGGATTTCTTGGGAGTGTGACAAGGGAAGAATGAATGGTGGACCTCCTCCTTGGGTGCTTGTACCGTCCATCTTTCCCACACGTGTGAGCTCAGCAGTAGGGCTGCCAGATTGCGCAGCCCTCACACACAAGGCAATTCCCGAGACCCACAATGCGTCACGGGCATGCACCCGTGTGATAACAGGGGGACACGGACCCTTGTGCTCAGTGCACACCATGTGGTGGGAAGGGAATGGCCTTGGGAGCTGGTCCCGAGCTCTCATCCCCGCCCAGTGCTCGCCGGGGGTCGTGGGAGAATGACGTGGCGGCTCTCGGCTCCCTTTCCTCCGTGTAAACACAGGGTTATGAACAGATCGGGGTCGCCTGGGGGCACGGAGGGTTTTGTGACTTTCCCAAGGGAACCGGTTTCCAGGTCCTCAGCTCCCCTGCTCTTTCCCGAAGCCAATCTGCCCGACACGTGTGTGTCACGGGGGGTGTCCGGCCCCGCCCCCTTCGTGTTCACTTCCTCCCACTTCACAGGAGCATCCCTGTCACCTGCCTGCAGTCTCAACCACGTTCCCATCCCCCAGGAGGGGGGTCCCCTGGGCACCAAGGGGGCGGACGCTGTACCTGTGCTGATGAGACTGTGAGGGACCAATGGCCGGCCACAAGCCCTGACCAACCAGGTGTTTCCCAGGCTCTGTTTCTTTTATATTTATATATTTACATATTTATATATTGATCGATCTCAGAGAGGAAGGGAGAGACAGAGAGAAACATCAACGATGAGAGAAAATCATTGACTGGCTGCCTCCTGCACGCCCCCAACTGGGGATGGAGCCCACAACCCGGGCATGGGCCCTGACCGGAACTGAACCTGGGACCCTTCAGTCCGCAGTCCAACGGTCTACCCACTGAGCCACACCAGCTAGGGCCCAGGCTCTGTTTCAAACAAACTTCAAAGAGGACCTCCTTGAATTGTCCATCAACAGATCATTACAATGAATCTTGATGGAAGACCACGAAGCGGTTTCCACCTCACTGTGCTACAGGAATCCCAAGAAAGGAACGGCATCGCTGCCACAACTCCTTCCAGACCGTCCTCTGACGTATGTGACGCTGGTTCCTCAGAACATACAGCTTCTGGGAAAAAGTTAATCACCGCAGACCCACCGCTGGGGACGCCAGTGCTGCTCGGAGCCCGCCTGCCGTGGGACGGGGGACGGGGGGTGGGGAGGAAGAAGAGAGAGAGAGAGCGAGCGAGCAAGAGAGCGTGTGCCCCCCTCATTCTCGGATTCCCTGCATCGAGGCCCCTAGGGGGCGCCCGCTTTCGGTTTGAGCAGCAAGTAGTTTTATTTTTTAAAGGAATCCGAAAGATTAACAAGCCTCATTCTTCTATCCGATTCCATTTCCAGGCGAGTTGATACTGCAGTGAAAACCGGCTTACGATTGGTGCCAAGGGGAAGTTCGCCTCTCTATCCACGTCCTCAGTTCGGCCTGGGAACGGGGCTGGGAGTTGGAAAAATACTCCACGCCCCGACAGGACCAAGTTCAATGGGGAGGAGGCCATTCCATCCTATGGGGTGGGGGGCGGACACAGACTTGGGCCCAAGGGAGCAGGGGCAGGAGAGGTGGGGTGTGGGGGGGCTGGGACTGGGTTGAAAAAGGTTCTCCACCCCCCACCCCCTACCCCCCCGCCCCGCTCTCTACCCAAAGCGGCCGCCCTGAAGGAGCGTGACCACGGCTCCCCAAGACCCACCACCCCAGGACCTTTCAGGACTCCCTTCTCCCCAGCCTTCCATCGGGGGCGGCGGGGGCACAGGCAGCGGGTTCATTTCTTCCTAACACGACGAAAGCTAAACAAGGTGGCGCTGGCTTCAGGCACAGGAGCGGTTCCTGGGACGCCTCATCGTGGGTGGTTTTGCCCCCCCTTCTCAGCAAGGACCAGCAGGTCCCTCCCAGGAACATTTCAGTGATTCATCAGCACAGGCTCACTCAGCACTCACCCATGCCAAGCCCTGGTGGGAGCGGGAGGGGGAGACACAGACAAACAAGCCAGAGCCCTGGCCGGGGTGGCTCAGTGGATAGAGCATCGGCCTGTGGACTGAAGGGTCCCGGGTTCGATTCTGGTCAAGGGCACAGGCCCGGGTTGTGGGCTCGATCCCCGTAGGGGGCGTGCGGGAGGCAGCTGATCCACGATTCCCTCTCATCATGGATGTTTCTCTCTCCCTCTCCCTTCCGCTCTGAAGT
Source organism: Ia io (assembly GCA_025583905.1). Taxonomy (NCBI): domain Eukaryota; kingdom Metazoa; phylum Chordata; class Mammalia; order Chiroptera; family Vespertilionidae; genus Ia; species Ia io. The sequence goes on along the minus strand of JAJQQW010000009.1, from coordinate 115,374,126 downwards.
CAGTAAAGAAGCAAAACAAAACAAAAGCCCGGAACGTGAGGAGGGCCACTGCTCACAGGGGAGTAAACCGTGTTTCACAGGGAAGGACAGGGGGTTCCTCTGTGTGTGTGTTCCTGTGTGTGTGTTCCTGTGTGTGTTCCGGTGTGTGTGTATTCCTCTGTGTGTGTTCCTGTGTGTGTGTTCCTGTGTGTGTGTTCCTGTGTGTGTGTTCCTGTGTGTGTATTCCTCTGTGTGTGTTCCTCTGTGTGTATTCCGGTGTGTGTGTTCTGGTGTGTGTTCCTGTGTGTGTTCCTCTGTGTGTGTTCCTCTGTGTGTGTGTTCCTGTGTGTGTTCCTGTGTGTGTGTTCCTCTGTGTGTATTCCTCTGTGTGTGTTCCGGTGTGTGTGTTCCTGTGTGTGTTCCTGTGGGTGCTCCTCTGTGTGTGTGTTCCTGTGTGTGTGTTCCAGTGTGTGTGTTCCGGTGTGTGTTCCGGTGTGTGTGTTCCTGTGTGTGTTCCTCTGTGTGTGTTCCTGTGTGTGTTCCGGTGTGTGTGTGTATTCCTGTGTGTGTGTGTGTGTGTGTTCCTCTGTGTGTGTTCCTGTGTGTGTGTGTTCCTGTGTGTGTTCCTGTGGGTGTTCCTCTGTGTGTGTATTCCTGTGTGTGTTCCGGTGTGTGTGTGTGTGTGCGCACGTGTGCTCTGGTGTGTGTGTTCTCTGTGTGTGTTCCGGTGTGTGTGTTCCTGTGTGTGTGTGTGTATTCCTGTGTGTGTTCCGGTGTGTGTGTGTATTCCTGTGTGTGTGTGTGTGTGTGCGCGCGCGCGCACGTGTGCTCTGGTGTGTGTGTGTGTTCTCTGTGTGTGTTCCGGTGTGTGTGTTCCGGTGTGTGTGTTCCTGAGTGTGTGTGTGTGTGTGTGTTACTGGGTGTGTGTGTTCCTGGGTGTGTGTGTGTGTTATGTATGTGTGTGTTCCTGGGTGTGTGTTCCTGGGTGTGTGTGTATTCCTGTGTGTGTGTGTGTTCCTGGGTGTGTGTTCCTGTGTGTGTGTGTGTGTGTGTGTTCTGGTGTGTGTTCCTGTGTGTTCCAGTGTGGGAATGGTGCCTGTAAGAAGCTGCCATGAAGTAAAGGCCTGACAGGTAGGACGGCATCACAAATGCTGAGAATCTCTGTGGGAAAGAAAAGGGGAAAACCTTGACTTGATTAGAAGGCCCGACCTGCCCTAGGAAATGCGGGGCAGCTCCGAGGAAATGAAGAAAGTGAGAGGGTTTACGAGAGAGAGAGAGAGAGAGAGAGAGAGAGAGAGAGAGAGAGAGAGAGAGGACAGCCAGCGGCTCCAGCCGGGCCCAGCACCCGCTCACATCCTGACCGTGTGGCAGCTTTGAGTCCATCGGCCGCAGCCGGTGGGTTGGACCTCAGGCCCAGGGCCGGGTCCTCACTTGGGGGCGAGCATTTGGCTCAATAAAACCTTCCTTTCAGCAAAGCTTCAGGCACAGAATGTGGTGTTTTGTTTCACAGACGCTGCCCTCCTCGCCACGGAGGGGAAGGCTGGGGCGAGGACGGGGCTCAGGCAGCTCTGCTGAACCCCCCCCCCCCCCCCGCGCCCAGAAGGTGCGGGTCCTCCTGCAGACCTGCTCCGTGGCGACGGCACCATCTCGGCAGAGCAAGGTGGTGACGAGCAGGGACGACGAGCACCAGAGGGACGGAGCTTGGACTCCTAGGGGTGTGGCCTCACAGGACACTCGCTGAGCCAGAGCCTCCTCAGTCTCAGTCTCACCGTCTGTCAGAGGGGCGAGACCGGCCGGGGTGAGCGCAGGGACTCGGCACCAAGAGCACGGCCAGGCTGTCGTGGGAGGGAGGGAGGGAGGGAGGGGGGCGGCTGGAAGGATTAGCCGCACCCACCTCTCGGGAAGGGGGACGGAATGTCTTCCTTCTTATCTCCCTGGGGCCGAGGACAGCGGCTTGGCTCACCCTCACCCTGCCGCGGCCTCCCTGCCTCCAGAACCGCCTCCGCCTCCGGAGGCAGCGCTCTGAGGGCTGGGGCTCAAGCAGCACCTGTCACTGTTCTGAAAGAACATCTCCCGCATCAGCAGACAGCCGGCATCACGGGCAAGCTGGCTGCCCTGCCCTCTGCCAGGGTCTGACGGGGGGGGGGGGGGGGGGGGGGAGGTCAAAGGGAAAGGCAGTATCCTCCACCCGGTCCAGGGAGGCGGGAGACCCCAGCCTGGTCCAGCCAGCTGGGGCAGGAGCCGCCGGAAAGGCAGAAATTCGGGCCACACCCCGCCTTCCTGAGCCAGAGCGCAGGTCCCCAGGTGAGGGTCCCGGGCTCACGTTTGAGGAGCACGGGTTAACTTTCCAAGCCTTTCCTTCTCTCCGAAACGAGGGGCCAGCGTAGCCTTTAAGTAAACTGAGCATTAATGTAACTAGATTTGTGACAGTGAGTAAAAGTGGTACAGACTCCTACAGACAAACATGGAGAACAGAGAGCGAAAGTGAAAAGCCAAGTCCTCTTCGTCCCCACGGCTCCTCCCTCCGCCTCGGCCCCGCCACCCGCACCTGCGGGGGCGCCTGGAGCTCCGCCTGCGCCGCGTCTGCCCCTCAGGTGAGGCCTCGGCCAGCATCTGTCCTGTGCCCGGCTCCTCTCACTCACGTGACTCCCTCAGCGCTCACACGGCACAGCAGGTATCAGGGTGTCCCTCCTTATTCACACACTGTATTTATTTATTAAGATGGCTTTTACGGATTTGTTTCGGAGAGAGGACCATCAACCGGCTGCCTCCCGCGTGTTCCCTAGCGGTGATGGAGCTGCAGCCGGCCTGTGCCCTGACCGGGAGTCGACCCAGCGACCTGGTGCACCGGACGACGCTCGCCAACGGAGCCACGCTGGCCAGGGTGTGACTGCTCTCCTTGTTACGGTGAAGGACATTCTGCGATCTCCATTCCCGGCCGTGGACCCGGGGCTGCTCCCACCTCCTGGCTGTGGCGCAGGACTCTGTGAGCGCGGCGCACAGACACCTGAGCATCGCTGCGCTCCCTGACCCCCCCCCCCCCCCCCCCCCCCCCCCCCGTTCCTGAGCCTCCGCGCCAGCAGCGGCTCCCCCTCTCCTTTCTGGATGATGCTCAGGGGCTCAGGGACTCTGTGCTGGGGAGGGGAGGCCGCGGCTGCTGAGTGTCACCAGCAGTTTGACGCCTGTCACAGGTTCACAGGAAGTCCGCTCCCAGACGTGCTTTCAAACAGGCCTCATTTCTGGCGTGACTCCTTTCTCTGTGTGAGTGCGTGCACATGTGTGTGCATGTGTGCGCATGTGCGTGTGTGTGTGCATGTGTGCGCACACACAGAAACTGCACCCACACCCTCACCACGATCTCATGAGGCCCTCACCCCTCACCTCACAGCTGCACCCCAGAACCCCCACACTGAGAGGCTGCACCCTGTCCTTGTCCGTGTGCTCCCACACACCTCCCACTCAGCTGATGCTCAGGTCAGGCTCCATGCCCGGGAGAACACAGACACAAGGTCCGACCTGAGAAGCAGGCACAGCCTGGCCGTGCTCATGGCAGAGCGCCAGCCTCACTCCGAAGGGCTGCGGGTCCCCTCCCCCCGCATGGGGCGCGGGTTGGAGGCCACCATCGATATGGCTCTCTCCCCCTCCCTCCTTCCCAGGCTCTGAGAAAGCCATGGGACAGGATCCTCGGGAGGATTAACAGAAGAAGAAAAAACACGAAGTGTCTGAGCCACCGCCGGGCAGGAGGCCACGGGGGGAGGGAGCGGCTGAGCTGCAGGTGCACACGGACCGAGCACGGGAGCACATGCGCACGGGCAGCAGAGGGGCAGCAGAGAGGAGCCTTCATCCCGGAGGCTGGAATCGGGAGGTTTGCGGGGCGGGGGGAGAGCAGGCACTGAGGGCCGGGAGGGGAACGAAGGCACCTTCTGAAGGAGTTTGGGGGGAAAGCACGTAGACTTTCAACCATCTGTATTTCTGAGGTTTTCACACGTCCCTCAGAACGTTCTAGCAGCAAACAACGGAACACCCCATGTCCCTGCACAGCAGGACGGGCTGAGCTGTGACCCGGAAGGTGAGCCGAGTCCTGGCCTCACACGTGTACGTGACCTTCCTTACAAACAGGCTCTCTGCAGACATGACCGTCAGGATGAGGTCGTGCTGGTTTGGGGTCCTCCTAAGAGGAGGAGAGGACACCCGGAGACGCAGGGAAGAGGCCGGGGACGAGGGAGGCAGAGATGGGCGGGACGCAGCCGCACACCAAGGGCACCGGGCCGGGAGCGGGAGCCGAGGACGCTCCCCCGGGGCTCGGTGCGGGTCTGTGAGATGAGAGAAGCTCTCCTACCAGAGAAGGCATCTCTGTCGTCCTCACCAACCCGTTCGCTCGGACTCGTTACGGCAGCCCCAGGACATGCGCCCGGCAGGGACTGGGTCGATAACTAACGGTGCACACAGGCCTACGGGCAGACGTTTTGGTTTTTGAACTATGTACATATAGGCCCTGAGTAAAACTAAAATAACATTTAAGCAATAAGTGAAAAGTCTATTTCCCTATTACCTAGCTGTTTGGGTTTTTACAAACTGGTTTTAGAGAGAGGAAGGAAGGGGAGGAGCGGGAGGGGGCAGAGGGAGGGAGGGAGGGAGGAGCACTGACTTGCTGGTTCACTTATTTATGCATTCGTTGTTGATTCTTGCATGTGCCCTGACGGGATATCGGACCTGCAACCTTGGCATATGGATGCTCTAACTGACAGACCTACCTGGCCAGAGCATGTTTGAATTTTATTGATTACACGTTAAAGCCAAAATAATAGACAATGATACTGATTCTTTTTGGTAAAAATCTGACTTGGTGTCCTGAGGCTGCGTGGGGTGGTAGGCAGCCCCATAACCCCCACGGAGTCTGCACAAGCAGGACCGTGAGCAGAGCAGGCCAGGCGGCTGGGGGAACTTAGGTTGCTCGCCAGCTGACCTTAAAACAAGGACAAGAGCTGGGTCAATGTCATCACAAGGACCCTCAAAAGCGGGCGAGGGAGGCAGGAACGTCAATGTGGGAGTAATGAAATGTGGGAGTGACTCAGCCGTAATTTCTGGCTTTGACTTGGAAGATGGAGGACGTGGCCATGAGCCAAGGCATGCGGGAGCCTCTAAATCCCGGAAAAGGCAAGGGAATGGACTCACCCCAAGACACTCCCAAAACCACGGATCTGCAAGAGCCTTCAGGTCAGCCCAGTGAGACCCGCCGGATCTGACGCCGACGCGGAAGGAACGTCCGTTTCAAACCATCGCGTTTGTGCTGACCCGTGACGGCAGCAACAAGACGCGGTGCACCTTGCCGAGCCCTCCTTCCGCAGAGGAAGGGACTGAGATCCAAGAGCAGCAGCAGCAGAGTCAGCACACGGCCCCAGCCCCGGCGTTAGGGGGGCCCCTGGAGGACAGGCAGCCTTCCGCCTCCAACTCGCCGTCGCCCATCTCCCCGGAGCACTTAGAGGATAGCCGGCTCCCGGAAAAGTCCAGCTGATGACCACTTCTGGGGCATTGCTCATCTAAACAGGAAAAAAAAGCCCGACATAACGAAAGCCTAATACGCGGCGTCCGACCGTTTGTTCGACCATTCGCCCAGTCGCCATGACGTGCACTGACCACCAGGGGGGGGGGGAGATGCTCCCACCGGTAGGTCAGCTCGCTGCTGGGTCCGGCGGGTCGGGCGGGGCAGGCCCTGGAGCCCTCCCGGCCCCTCCCGGCCCCTCCCGGCCCCCGGCCCCTCCCGGCCCCTCCCGGCCCCTCCCGGCCCCTCCCGGCCCCTCCCGGCCCCTCCCGGCCCCTCCCGGCCCCTCCCGGCCCCTCCCGGCCCCTCCCGGCCCCTCCCGGCCCCTCCCGGCCCCTCCCGGCCCCCCCGGCCCCTCCCGGCCCCTCCCGGCCCTCCCGCCCCCGGCCCCCCTCCCGGCCCCCCCGGCCCCCCCGGCCCCCCCCCCGCCCCCCCCCCGGCCCCCCCCGGCCCCTCCCGGCCCCTCCCGGCCCCTCCCGGCCCCCCCGGCCCCTCCCGGCCCCTCCCGGCCCCTCCCGGCCCCTCCCGGCCCCTCCCGGCCCCTCCCGGCGCCCCGGCCCGCAGGCCTCTGCTCTGAGCTGCGCCGGGGAAGGGCGGCGGCTGCCCCGCGCCCAGGCGATGGGCCGCTCAGGCCCGTCCAGGCGGCCCGCAGCCCGGCCCTGCCCCGCAGGCCGCCGGGAGGGCGCCCAGGCCGCTCGGTTCCCGAGGCCAAGGCGCAGGCGCATGCGCACGCCCACAGCCACGCGGCAGCCACGCTGATTGGCCACGTGACGCTCCCTGCGCTGGAGGTGGGCGTGGCCCGTGTGGTGCGCAGCAGCCAATCAGCAGCTGGCAGAGCAGCAGCACGTGTCCTGGGGGAAAGGGCTCCGCCTGGCACGTGGCAGGGCACGTGGTCACACCCCACAGCCCGCCCCACGGAGGTGCCATCGCCCTCGCCCTCGCCCTCGCCATCTCCTTCGCCATCTCCTTCGCCATCTCCATCGCCCTCGCCCTCGCCCTCGCCATCTCCTTCGCCATCTCCATCACCATCTCCCTCGCCTTCGCCGTCTCCCTCACCATCTCCTTCGCCATCTCCTTCGCCATCTCCATCGCCTTCGCCCTCGCCCTCGCCCTCGCCATCTCCTTCGCCATCTCCTTCGCCATCTCCTTCGCCCTCGCCCTCGCCCTCGCCGGCCACACCGGAGCCGCAGAAGGTGCGCCCGGCCCGCCTGTGGCTCGGGGTGAGCATCCCCCGTCACCGGAGGTCGCGGGTGGCTCCGGGTCGGGGCTCCAGGCGGGCGGCCGGCCGTGGCTGCAGACCGAGGCCCAGCTCCGACCCCGAGCCCTGGGCCACCAGGAGCCTCCTGGGCCGCCGGCCAGCGGGAAAGGCAGCCGGTCCGGTCCCCACCTCCCCACTTCGCCTCCGGGAGCCCCCGAGGGCTGCAGGCCTGCACCCCTCCCCTGGGCCCAGCTCCCCGCTGCTTCCCGCCCCCGCCCAGCTCCGCCCAGGTCCGCCCAGCTCCGCCCAGCTCCACCCAGGTCTGCCCAGCTCCGCCCAGGTCCGCCCAGGTCCGCCCAGCTCCGCCCAGGTCCGCCCAGCTCCGCCCAGCTCCGCCCAGCTCCGCCCAGGTCCACCCAGGTCCGCCCAGCTCCGCCCAGGTCCGCCCAGGTCCGCCCAGCTCCGCCCAGCTCCACCCAGGTCCGCCCAGCTCCGCCCAGGTCCACCCAGGTCCGCCCAGCTCCGCCCAGGTCCGCCCAGGTCCACCCAGGTCCGCCCAGCTCCGCCCAGCTCCGCCCAGGTCCACCCAGGTCCGCCCAGCTCCGCCCAGGTCCGCCCAGGTCCGCCCAGCTCTGCCCAGCTCCGCCCAGGTCCTCCCAGGTCCGCCCAGCTCCGCCCAGGTCCACCCAGGTCCGCCCAGCTCCGCCCAGGTCCACCCAGCTCCGCCCAGGTCCGCCCAGCTCCGCCCAGGTCCACCCAGGTCCGCCCAGGTCCGCCCAGCTCCGCCCAGGTCCGCCCAGGTCCGCCCAGGTCCGCCCAGCTCCGCCCAGGTCCGCCCAGGTCCGCCCAGCTCCGCCCAGGTCCGCCCAGGTCCGCCCAGGTCCGCCCAGCTCCGCCCAGGTCCGCCCAGGTCCGCCCAGCTCCGCCCAGGTCCGCCCAGCTCCGCCCAGCTCCGCCCAGGTCCGCCCAGGTCCGCCCAGGTCCGCCCAGCTCCGCCCAGGTCCGCCCAGGTCCGCCCAGGTCCGCCCAGGTCCGCCCAGCGCCCCCTGGCCCTCCCGGCGCAGGTGGCCCGCCTGGCGGCCTCCAGGGCGGCCTGGCACCACCCACCCCGTCAGCACCGGCCCAGCTTGCCCACTGGACGTGCATCCAGGCCCCCAGCCTCCACCACCGTCTACCCTGGGCCCCTGGCCCGGCCCCTCACCCGGAAACACTGCGGGGGGGGGGGGGGGGGGGGACTCAGCAGAGAACAGCTTGGAAAGGCGGGGGCTCAGGAGGGCGAGGCCGTGCTTTTTACTCTGAGAGGAAAAGCGCTCACCAGGACGGAGCAGCTCACAAACCCGGTCCGCCCCAAACCGGGAAGGCCGAGGACCGGACACCCGGGGTGCGGGTGGGGTTGGAGAACGTCAGGAACTTCCCAAAGATTGTTTTCATACGCAGCAAGGACACAGGAATTTCTCTCGCCCAAACCGCTGTGGCTCGGTGGACAGAGCGCCGGCCTGTGGACTGAAGGGTCCCGGGTTCGATTCCGGTCAGGGCCTGCACCTTGGTTGCGGGCACATCCCCGGCCCTGATGGGGGCCCACGGGAGGCACCGTCCACATGTCTCTCTCCCTCGGTCTCTCCGCCCCCCTCCACTCGCTCTGAAATCCGGGGGATACCCTCCGATGAGGCCTAACCACAACGACAACCAGAAGCAGGCAGACCTTGCGGGGTGGGCCCAGCAGCGGGTTCACACGCCTTCCCGCTGGTTCCGCTCGGTGCCGCTTGCACACGGCTGCTCCGGGCTTCCCGCGGGGGACGGCGACCGCATCCCGCAGCCTGCGGCCCGGTTCCTGCCCCGCCGGCTGCCGCCCCCGCTCCGGCCCGAGGCAGGAAGACAATGCCGCCCACCCCCCACCCCCCACCCCGGGAGGGAAGGTCTAGGTCGGTGGTCGAGGGCTTTACCAACCCGCACAGCATGGTGTCAGGTCCGATGTAGACCAGACTTGACAGTGGCCCGGGGTCAGGCCATGTCCACTGGACACGCGGAGCTTGACCTTTTGAGGTCCCTCAGGCACCCCCAGGCACCTGTTCTGAACTGAGCTCTTTGCCCCTCGCCCTGCTTTCCTGGTGAGTGGGACCACCATCCACCCAGTCACGCCAGCCCGAAACCTGGGCTCACGTAGCTCAATCTAGCTGGCCGCTGACGCTGAGGTTCCATTTCCAGTAGCTCCCCTTTTCTGCAGCCATGGCACTGGGCCCAGACCTTATCAGGCCTCCCACTGGCCCCCCTGCCTCTGGTCTCTCTCTCTCTCTCACACACACACACACACACACACACACACACACACACACACACACACACACACATGTTCAGGCCCCCTCCCATGACATCCTAGGAATCACCTGTGAGCCGGACGGGCACTCCCTCCCGGGCGCCCCTGTGGCTCCTCGCTGCTGCCCGGAGCGACAGAAACCGGGCTGTGCTCCGCTCATCATTAAAGGCTGCCGTCCGTCCGCCCGCACCAGCGAGGCCCCAGGCGTCACCCACTCCAGGAGCGCACCGCTGGCCCAGATCACAGACCCAAACTCCTTACGTTTCAATTCAACTTATTTTCTCACAACATTAAACATGGAACTACCACGGGACCCAGCAATTCCACTTTGGGGTTTACTGGAAGAACTGGAGAAGATCTAGTCACTCCTGTTCAGAGCAGCATGATTTACACGACACGGAAGCGGCCTGAGGGACCGGGATGAAGAGAATGTGAGGAGCACTTACACACGTGTGTATGTCGTTACATCAATGGGAGATGACTCAGCATAAACAAGCAGCAAACCTTGCCAGCTGTGACAGCGTGGATGGACCTGGAGGGCATTACATGAAGGGAAACAAGCCAGACAAATGCAAATACTGTGTCATTTCACTTACATGTGGGATCTAAAAACAACAAAAAAAGTATTTATAGAATCAGATAACACAGTGGCGGTTGCCAGAGGTGGCGGGCAGGAGGCGGGCACAATGGTAGGGCGGGGGAGGGGGGAGCATCAGTAAAAAGAATACGTTCTGTCCACAGAAGAATACCCAGCCTGTAGGAAAAGTTTAATGGGAGGCACACTTTGAGGACATGCCCAGAAGCAAAACCTCAACAGACAGAACATTTCAGAGAACGGCAGCTCCTCCGCAGCTCATTCTAGACGTTAGACTCAAAGGGGAGAGGAAGGGGGTTCGTTACCTGAAGCCCACGGGTGGTTAGGGGGCGGGAGAAAGCAAAGCAGGGACCTCTGGGATGAGGTCCGCGGGAGAGATACACGCGCTTTCCACGCTTTCCACGGGAGGGGCGGGCGTTCGCGGACCAGATGGCCTGCGGGCCCTGTGGTCTCCGCTCTGGGGAGGGCGGGCCCGAGGGTCTGGAAAAGAGATTCTTCTTTTTTTTTTAAACATGTATTTATTGACTTCAGAGAGGAAGGGAGAGGGAGAGAGAGAGACAGAAACATCAATGATGAGAGAGAATCACCCATCAGCTGCCTCCCACGCGCCCCCCACTGAGGATTGGGTCCACAATCCAGGCACGTGCCTCTAACTGGAATCGAACCCAGGACCTTTCAGTCTGCAGGCTGATGCTCTACCCACTGAGCATAATTTCAGCTAGGGAGAAATTATTAATATATATACACTGAGTGGTCAGATTATTATGATCTCTGAATGTATACTAACCTGGTATATATATATATTAGAGGCCCGGTGCATGAATTCGTGCATGGGTGGGGTCCAGCCAGCCTGGCCAGGGGGAGCAGACATGGGTGGTTGGCTGGCCTGCCTGCTGGCCGAACTCCTGGTTGAGGGAACAATTTGCATATCAGCCTTTTATTCTATAGGATAGACACTGAGTGGTCAGATTATTATGCGTTCAGAGATCATAATAATCTGGCCGCTCAGTGTGTATTTTAATTGATTCAAAGAGGAAGGGAGGGGAGAGAGAGAAACATGAGTGATGAGGGAGAAGCGTGGACCGGCTCCTCCTGCAGGTGCCCTGACTGGAATCCAACTGTGCTTTTGGTTCACAGGTCGATGCTCAACCAGGAGCCACGCCAGGCGGGTGAGTTACTCCGACATCAAAGGTGAGTTTAGCCAGATGCAGAGACAATAGACGAGCTCCCTTAAGGTCAAGGTAGCTGAGGCCTAGGACAGGACTCCCGGCCACGACCGCTGTGGTTAGGAAGGTTCATGTCCAGACCATCCTGTGTGCTGACTTCTGGTCCCCGACTTGGCAAGGCCCGCCCTGCAGCCCCCCTGAGCTTGTGAGGGGTAGCAGGTGGCCCCTCGGCGTCCACACTTCCTAGTCTTCTCTGAAGGACGGTGAGGTTCCGGGTGGAAGCGCCTCTGGCCCTGCAGACTCTGGCCCCCGTGGGAGAGGCGGCCGGGAGGGGGGGGTCAGACCAGGGCCCTCTACAGCAAGCATGTCAAACCCAAAGGGCCGAATGAACAAGGTGGGAGTGTGCGTGGCCGCGAAAAAACAAAAGCTTCAGTTGTCATAGAAACGTCGGTTTATTTCGATAGAGACGCTGAATACAAAGGGCTGAAGTAAACGAGTCCTTGTTACCATAAAATAATAGAACATTTTAATAAAAATTAATATTTTTTTCTTGAACATTAACTTACAGACACTGAATAACTGCACAAATGAATAAGCGTAACGCAAATAAACCCATTTTTCTTGTTCTCCGAAAGCGAAATATTTCCTGTTGCGCACGCCAGACAAGTCAGTACAAGACCAAAGGTGTGGCCATCGGCTGCTAGAACATTCTCTGCTGGTGTTAGTGGGGAGACATGGTGTGCCTGCACCTAAGGCGTGTAAGGGAGATGAATGCAACACGATGATAGTCATCAGTCATTAGTGAAGGTTGTAGCTCGTTATTAATAATTATGTACAACAGGATGTTGTAAAAATTAAGTTGTGAAATTTTTATGAAAATGTTTCTTACATGCCGTTACATTGGCTGGGCCGCGTGCAGCCCGCGGGCCGCGAGTTTGACATGCTTGCTCTACAGTGTGGGGCCCAGGGCAGGGAGCCCATGGCCCAAGTGTGAGGGCAGCTCTCAGAACGACCCTCAGGCCCTAACGGGTGTGGCTCAGTGGATAGAGCGTCGGCCTACGGACTGAAGGGTCCCAGGTTCGATTCCGGTCAAGGGCATGTACCTTGGTTGCGGGCACATCCCCAGTGGGGGGTGTGCAGGAGGCAGCTGATCGATGTTTCTCTCTCATCGATGTTTCTAACTCTCTCTTCCTCTCCCTTCCTCTCTGTAAAAAAATCAATAAAATGTATTTAAAAAAAAAAGAAAAGAACGACCCTCAGAGGACCTCTGCCCTGAGCTCCTGCGAGGGGTTCTCAGGGCTCCGTCTGAAAGAGGAGCACCCCCAGCCCGGGGCCACGTGCTCCTCCCAGGCCTCACCAGAACTGACATCCGGCTCTGACTTCCTGAAACCCGAGAAACCTTGGCCTCGGGCAAAGGCCCTTTGGCCCGCACTGGCAGGTTTATGCAACAGGGCAGCCTGTGCCAGGCCGGAGAGCCAATGCCGAAGCAGGCGCTCCTGGGGGTGACAGCGCGTGTGGGGTGTGTATCCCTGACCGAGAATGCGTTCAGAGTCCAAGGGTCCAAACGCACAAACACACGGACTGCAGCCCAGACGCGGCTGGAACAGCCTCTGCCTCGGCCCACTCTGGCCTTGGATTAGGCCTCGGTGTCTCCCAGCCTCCCAGCTCCAGCCTCCCTGCCTCCCTGCCGAGCGCGGGAGGGCCGGGCGCGCGCCTTGTGTGGAAGGCGCTCTGGGAGGGGGTCGGAGCTCTGTGCAGGGCTCACGTCAGCAGGCTCGGCCTTCTCCCTGACCCTGGCCCGTGCCCCCTTTGAGCCAAGCAGCTGCGCTGCTTGTCCCTGGGCATGAGTCGGGGGCTCTCACGTGAGGCCCAGGCCGGTGGCCTCAGGGCTGCCTGGGGACGAGCGAGGGAGGCCAATCGCCGTCCCCACCCAGACCCCCTGGTCAGAAACACGGCACCCTTGGCTGCGGCAGCCTCCGGTTCCACTCACCGGGCGGGCGGGCAGTCAGCACCTGGGTTCGTCCTTCAGCCACAGCCTGCGGGCCAGAAGCCAGATGGTCCCCATTACCCTCCCCCACACGCCAGGTTCATCCACAGAACTCTCCTCCCCACGAAAGTGAGTGTGTGGGGGAGGACGGGGTGGGGTGAGTCTCGTATTTTGCAGACAAATGCCGGTCACTGTAGACAGAATGAATTCTACGGGAAGAACAGGCCGTCGGTCCCCACTCCCGGCGCCCTCAGCCCGACCAGCTTTCCGGAGGTTTCCGAGCGCACAGTCCCGTCTGTGCTTCACACACACGAGCGGCCCGTCTGCTCGGTTCTTGGGCTGTGGGGTGCCTTCCCAGGACAAGCAGGCGGCTTTGGCTGGAGACACGGAGGAACACGAGGTCTGCAGGCCGCAGTGGGCGCCGCAGCCGAGCAACACCGAGCTGGGGGAAGCAGAGCCGGTTCCGACAGCCACGGGCCGGATCCACCCGGGCGCTGGGCCCCGGGCGGGCCCCGCAACACCGTCCTGGTCGGGCCGCCCTCGCTCGCTCTGCGGTCCGGGGCCCCTGGGACGCACCTTCCGTCCCGTCCTTTCGCAGGACGCGCTGTGCGCCGGAGCCCAGCACGCACACGGCGGTCCGGGCCGCGGTCCGGGGCCCGCTCCTGGGCTGGGTCCCGGGGGCGGGGGCTCTCCGGGGCCGGGCCGGCCGGCCGAGCAGCACCGGGAGCCCAGCAGGGCGGGTTCCGGCGGATCCAGAGCGGAGCGCCCACCGCTCAGCCGGGGTCTCAGCGCCCGGCCCGGCCCGGCCCGGCGCCCCCTGGCTCCTCCGCTCCTCCCCGCGGGCGTCCGAAGCTGCGGAGTCAGACCGGCGGGCGGCGGGCGGCGGAGCTCCGCTAGTCCGTGTGCGCCCTCCCGACGGCGGCCGTCCCTGTCCGGGAGGGAGGGTGCAGCACAGCCTCCGGCGCCCGGCCAGGAGCCCGGGTGCTGCGGGGCCACCAACAGGCCCAGAGCGCAGGCCTCGAGGCCGGGCCGCGGGCCACGCCGTCTGCGGCGCCAGGCCGCTCCTTCCCGCGTCCGCTTCCCCGGCCTGCGTGGGGGGAGGGGAGAAGGCGGGGCTTCACGCGCCGGGGCCACGCCCCCGACGTCTAGGCCAATCGCGTCCTTAGGCCTCCGCAGGGGCGGGCTCCGTGCGCGGGCGGTGATTGGCCCCGGGCCAGAGGGCGGGACGCGGGCCCGGCCTATAAGAAGCCCGCGGCGCCGCCGGCCCTGCGTCGGCGTGTCCTGCGGCGTCTCCGCGTCCTCCTCGCAGTCCGCTCGGCGCGCCCGCGAGTCATGACGACCAAGGCCGTGTGCGTGCTGAAGGGCGACGGCGATGTGCGGGGCACCATCCGCTTCGAGCAGAAGGCAAGGCCGCCGCCGCCCGCAGTGCTGAGTCACCGGCGAGCGCGGCGGGGCGCGGGCCGGGGCGGGACCGCGGGCCCCGGAGCGAGGGGGGGAGGAGGCCGCGGCGGCGGGCGGGGCCGGCGCCCCGGAACCGCCCAGCGCTCCCCGCGGGGCCGCCGTTGCGCAGCAGGTCCGGCCGCAGAGTCGTCGGCCCCTGTCCCCTGGGGCCCTCGCCCCGGGGTCCGCCCGGCCCGGTCCGCCGGGACCGCTGCTGGAGCCGCCCTCGCGCCGAGGCCGCGTGTGCAGGGCTCGGGCCGTGAACTGGTGGGACCTGCGACAGCCCGCGCGGCCTCGGGCAGCTCTGACCCGCGCCGGCCCGCCCCGAGCCGCGACCCCGCCATCCGAGCCACTGCACCGCCGGGCCGCTGCGGCCCGGGGCGGAGCGGGGGGTCGGGGCTGGCGGCGAGCGGGCGCGGACGGCACGAGGCCCCGGTGTCCGCGCGGGGAGCGCGCTCTGCCCTCCGGCGCTCGCCCCACCCCGCTCGCCCGACCCGCCTTGAAGCTGCTCTGCCGGCCGGGCTCCTGCGCGGGGGACCCGCTGGGCCCGTCTCGGGGCCGGAGGGGCCCAGCCTGGGGAGGTGCCCGGGACCGCGGGGCGCGCTCCGAGACGATCGGAAGACGCGAGGGACTCTGCTGAGCGAGGCTGCGGCCCGGGAGGCAGGAGCGGGCTCTGGGTGGCGCCGCCTGTGAAATGCGGCCTCCGCCCGCCGGGGAGGGCGCCCGGGAACGCGCACCGGCCCGGCTGCCTCCGCGGCGGGTCCCGGGCCCGCAGGAGGCGCGCTGGCGTTGGGCTGAGCCCCGTGTCGGCGTGGGCCAGACGCTGCTTTGCCCACCTCTCCTCGCACCGGACTCGCTGGAAGCCGGGCTGTGGTCTCGGCCCTCCGCCCTGCAGCAGCTTGCCCCCTGCCTCCCTGGGAGGGAGGGTGCTGTGGGCCCCGATAAAGGCTGGGAGGGTGCAGGTGGGCGGGCCCGTGGGAGCCCGCGGCCCGCGCTCCTCGGTTGGCCTGTTGAGCGCATACACTTTTGGCGTTTCCCCGTTTTTTAAAATCAGCATTTTCAGCTCGAAGTGCAGATCTGCCCCCGGAGCCTTCCTCAGCCAGGGCAGCCCCCCGTCCCCCTAACCCCGCCTCCCCCGTTTGGCTGCGGGGCCGGATGGAGGTGCTCCCACCTGCCTGGTTTTCTTTCTGTGCTTTTGATAAGTGTTTGCAGGATGACATTCACATTTGAAATTTTCCAAAATTAAAGCTTATCTTTAGAAGAATTGTAGCCTGTTTTTGTTTTGTTTGTTTTTTTAAAAAAATATATTATTGATTTTTTACAGAGGAGAAGGGAGAGGGAAAGAGACACATCCATGAGAGAGAAACATCCATCAGCCGCCTCCTGCACACCTCCTACTGGGGATGTGCCCGCAACCAAGGTACATGCCCTTGACCGCAATCGAACCTGGGACCCTTGAGTCCGCAGGCCGATGCTCTATCCACTGAGCCAAACCGGCTAGGGCTGTTTTTGTTTTTTAAGAAAGGAAAAAAGGGTAGCAGTTCCCACACGACTTGACTGGAGCATCCTACTTGTCCAGCGGCAGGTCAGGTGGTGAAGGCTGACCCCTGGGTAACGGTGTGGAGCCTGTGTGTTGTAAGGATTTCCTCCGCTGTGAGCGAGGTGCTGGATTCCGCATGCAGCCGCACCATCGTCTTCTGCCT
Source organism: Ia io (assembly GCA_025583905.1). Lineage (NCBI taxonomy): Eukaryota > Metazoa > Chordata > Mammalia > Chiroptera > Vespertilionidae > Ia > Ia io. Next base: position 115,358,202 of record JAJQQW010000009.1, on the reverse strand, counting down.
TTTAAGAGGCAAACCTGTGTGTTTGCTGAACGGAAAGGGGCATAAAGAAAGAAGGGGGCTAACTAGGATGAGCTCACGTCGGGGTGCACAGTCGGGTCTGTACACACGTTCTCCCCGGTGAGGTCCCACCTGCTCAAAAGCAGCCCAAGTAAACAACTGCCTCATGGTCCTTGCAAGGGGCAGACTCGGCAGAGCCTCCAGGTCCACGTTCCATGCTCTCTGCCTTCTGCTGGGGCCTGTTCCTGGCCTGGGGCTCCACAGAACCAGGCCAGCACCTCCCTCCCCCGGCTTCCCCTCCTGTGAGGGGAGAGGTGATGCCGTGCCCCTTCCCTCGGACCCTTTCTAAAACCTGTGCTTTTCCCTGAAACAGGAAAACGGGAAGGTCACGGTCTCGGGCTCCATCACAGGCCTGGCCGAGGGCGAGCACGGCTTCCACGTCCACCAGTTTGGAGACAACACACAAGGTGGGTGTGTGCGGGGCGGCAGCCAGACCTTCCCGGCCAGACGCGCGCTGAGCAGGGACCTCAGACCAGTCAGCCTGGCGCCCAGGGTCAGCCGGGGCCGGGCCACAAAACTGGTTTTTGACTCTGAAGCACGGAAAGGAAGGGGAGGGGTTGTGTTTGTTTAGATCATGATTCAGACCCGATTGTAGCCATTCAGCTCCTCCTGCCGTCGGTGTGCTCCCAGGTGGGTGAGCGGCCGAGGGGGCACTTGCACCGGTCGGGCGTCCTCCGCCTTGTCCTGTAAGAACAGCCCACACCCGCCGGGACCCTCAGAGGATGGGGCACGGGGCCGGAAGGGGAGCCGTGGCCGCGCTGCCCGAGCTCCACCGGCTCACCTGGGGATTGGAAGCAAGTTCCGAGTTCACGGGTGGGAAATGCACGTGGAGATCCCGTGCTGCTTCTGAGTATCTGCCCTCAGGGTTTGCACTAGGAGAACGTGATTCCTTCTGGGGAAACGTGTCCTGAATGTTGAAAGCTGGGCTCCTACAGAGGGCGATGTGGAAGGAGCAGATTGGATCATTTCAGCAATTTCAAAATTTCTCCATTGCTTCTCGGTTTCACTGCCTCTGCTCTGGGCGGCCTGGCTCTGCGCTCTGACCACTGTGCTGCCTGAGAGGGACCCTGCCCATCCCCGGGAAACTCGGGAGCCGGTCAGTCAGAGGACGGGGGCGCGGTGGCTGCATCTGCGAGAACGGTGCAGCAGCAGGTGCTGGGCCGGCAAGCTGCTCTCTGAGCGCGGCCCGAGCTGGTCTGAGGTCCGAGTGCCGCTGGGAGCCGTGCCGCCTGAGCTGGCGAGGCCGCCCGTCCTGGGGCACAGGTGCGGCTTGGCCTCCTGCGGCCGCGGCAGGAGAGCTGCGGTGTGCCGCTGCGCTGGGTCTTGCAGTCCGGGCTTCCTGCCTTCGTACACACCAGGCCACACTTGGGGGACTTAACAGAACCGTGGACGGTCAGGCCCGGGGCCTCCTACCTTACGGGCAGCGGGGAAGCCCACGCCCAGAGCAGGTGTGAGCTTGCCAGGCACAGGAGCTGAGCCCTCGTCCCTCCCGCCCGGTCTGCTCAGGCGCGCTGCCAGTTCCCCGTGGCCTGGAGATGGGCACGCTCTCTGTGAGGGTTTAGCAATGACCAGTATAATAGATTTTGGAATTTTGCTTCATAATTTAGATTTCTTTTTGTTTTTTTTTTGTAACTAGGCTGTACCAGTGCAGGTCCTCACTTTAACCCTCTGTCCAAGACCCACGGCGGGCCGCAAGACGACGAGAGGTGAGCACGCAGCGCTGAGCCTGTGGGAACGGGGGTGGGGTGGGGGGTGCGCTCCCGCGGACTGCGCTACCAGAAGCGGGGCCGACGAGCTGACAAAGGGGACACTTAGAGCGATGTGGTCTGTCGCGTTACTGAGGACAGAGCTCGGCAGGCGCCAGAGGGAACTGCAGGTGAGCGACAGCGCTGCCAACACCACCACCGCCAGCTCATTGGGAAAGAGGGAGCTTGGTGGGTCAAGTCTGAGCGAAGGTCCCGTGAGCCTCAGGTACGTCTTCTGCGAGCCTCAGGAAAGAGTTCAAGGACAAGGATTTGTTTATTTTTGTGACAGAGATCTGGCGCAGAGCTGCTTAGCGTCTGAGAACGGGCAGCAGGGCCTGGGAGCCACGATGCCCATCAGTGCCCGGAGAGCAGAGGTGCCCGCCAGGACTCCTCGGGCCAATGCCTGCTTGTTTTTATTTCATTATAATTTTAAAACTCGAGGCCTGGTGCGTGAATTTGTGCCCTGGTGGGGTCCCTCGGCCTGGCCTGCGGGGATTGGGTCGAAACTGGCAGTTCAACACCCCCGAGAGGTCCTGGAGTGCGAGAGGGCATTCGGCAAAGCTGCTGTCACTGGGCAGCTTCTGCCTTGAGCATCTGCCCCTGGTGGTTGGTGCGCGTCATAGCTACCAGCTGGTCACTTGGGCTTTTACGTACTGATCAATGCACCAGTAGCTCTCTGCGGGGCCTGGCCGCTCGGTGCCCGCTGCCCAGAGACCCTCCTTGGCTGGGGTAGAACGCTTGTCTTGTCGCCACGGTGACAAAGCAAGCATTCTGCCAGGCCGCTCACACTGCCCACTCTCAGCGGCCGGGACTGGGGGACTGTGGTGGGGCTGAGAGGACTGGGTGCCACCATCTTTGAGGGCGTGGCAGCAATTAGCATATTCCCTCCTTATTGGCTGTGGGTGCTGCCATCTTTGTGAGGGCATGTGATGGTCAATTAGCATATTCCTTTATTAGATAAGCTGTTTTTATTGATTTCAGAGTGGAAGGGAGAGGAAAAGAGAAACATCAGTGATAAGAGAGAATTAATGATTGGCTGTCTCCTGCATCCCCCCCAATGGGGATTGAGCCCAAAACCCAGGCATGTGTCTTTGACTAGAGTCAAACGCAGGACCCCTCAGTCCACCTCACGCTCTATCCACTGAGCCAAACAGGCTAGGGTGGGCTGACGCCTGTTTGAAGAGCTGAGCCTGCTGTCTAATGTGGTTCCTGTTCAATCCACGCTGTGCCCAAATCTCAGCCGAGCCGTGTCTGACCCTGTTTATAACTTAGTTCCTGAACCACTGTGGTGCTTCCTCCGTGCTAGGCATGTTGGGGATCTGGGCAACGTGACAGCGGGCCCAAACGGCGTGGCTGAGGTGCTCATTGAAGACTCCATGATCAAGCTCTCAGGAGACCATTCCATCATCGGCCGCACAATGGTGGTGAGTGTCTGCATGGGAAGGACGTGACACAACTTGGCTGTAAATGCCACAAAACCAATCGCTCCCAACAGTCAGGTGTGGGTCATTCATGGCGAACCCTGGCTCCTGAGGGACCACATACTGGGACCTTCGGTTCCGATGAGAAAAGGCTGCAGGGAAGAGGAACCGGTACCTGGGCCACTGCTGAGACAAGGATGGGCGTGTGGCAGGTCGCTGTGGCCGTTAGACCTGCGTGGCCGGCAGCAGTGTCTCTCTAGAGTCAATGGCCGCAGCCTGTGCCGCCAGAACAGTCAGTCTCGGGCGGGCCCATCCACGTCTGTGCTTGGATGTCAGCACGTGTTTAGCCTGGGAAGTGGTGCCTGACCCTGGGACCAGCGTCGGGCTGGCACAGTCGCCAGGTACAGGCGCGAGGACAGCGGCCCCAGAAGTCACCTCTCAGCGGCAACCCTGGGGCTGTTCCTCAGCCTCAGTGAGAAGCAGAATGTCTGGGTGTCTGATGAGAGAAATTTAAAGTCCTACCTTCAAGGGGTTAAGCTGTTTGAAGGGTCACTCTGACTTACTGGCTGCAGTCACTGGGTTCAGTGAGGTCCTTTTTCAAAGCAGTTGATGCTGCACGAGAGGGACCGCTGGGGGGCGTCACGGAGCTCCTCCCGCAGGGCCAGCCGCACTGGTGGCCGCGGCGGGATGGCTCGGGGCTCTGGTTCATTCCAAGAGCAGCGCTTGCCTCGTGGGTAGAGGTAACGTGTCTTTGCATCAAGAGAAAGCGGGGTAGGGTAGCTCCTCTGGTTACTACTGATGAAATGTCAGTCTCTGTACCAGGGTTCCTGTGGCGTGTTCTCGTCCAGTACCGAGTGGTTCCTGGAGAAGGCTTTGGGTGTTGGGGAGAAGGTCATGACTTGATATCCTGTCATGGTCTCCATGTTTTTCAAGGTCCACGAGAAGCGAGATGACCTGGGCAAAGGGGGCAATGACGAGAGCAAGAAGACGGGCAACGCCGGGAGCCGCCTGGCCTGTGGGGTGATCGGGATCGCCCAGTGAGCATTCCCGGGCGCCTGCGTCCTGATGCCTGTGTCTCCTAGTTGTAGAAATTTAACCGATAAACATTAAACACTAACCTCCACGGTGTAATTTGTGTCTTTTTTTAAAACTGCTTTAAGTTCCTGTAACGTGGCTTACGATCACTTGGAAGATTTGTATGATTGTGTAAACCTCACATTCAATTAAAATGTCTGTTTCAACGATCATTGTATTTCGCCAGCCTTAATCACACACGGGCGTTACCACTGAATTGCCAGAGTGTCTTGCGTTCCCCTTCGGACGTGTAATAGACACTCTGGACACGCTGCGCCTGGCGCCCTCTGCAGCTCAGGCCGGGCTCTGATGAGCTGGTCCTCACGAGCCCTCGTGGACACTTAGTGGCGTGTTTCATGAGAGCCCCGTGCTGACCACTCACAGCTGGTCTCTGAGCGGAGCCTGGGCTTGGATCCGGGACACGTGTGCCGTCCTGGGCAACTTTAGGGGAGGTCGGGGCTTTCCTCCCTCACCACTTAGCATTCGACGCAAAGTACATTTACTGTCAAGCTGGGTCCTGTGGCTGAGAGCCTGTAACTCCGTGAGCGGCATGTAGCTACGGCCTTGGTTCCCATTGAGGTGACGCCACCGACCTGAGCATTGGGTGCAACGCAGGCGGCAGGTGGTGCAGAGAGGAGCCGGCTGCGGCACGGCCACGACGGGGCTTCACCTGCTTCTCGGTGTGAGTGCCGCGCCTGTGAGCGCGAGCTTCTGCAGGAAACGCCCACCGAACTCGGGTTCGACTGGATGAGCTGTCTCAGTTGAACATTGTAAGATATGGCTGGTAGCAAATCCAGAAATGAGCTACCATTCTGAGTGACTGTGCCGTACTTTAAAAAGGAGATCCTTTAGGAGGAAAAGCCAATTCAAAAAAGGCAAGTTGTTTTCAAAGTTAAAAGTAGGTGAACAACATGCCCACAGTGTCACACCCGCTCTCAGGCGGGGAGCCGAACAGTCACAAATGCAGGTGGGGCTCCCACACGGACTCCCCGGGACCCAGGCCTCCCGTGGACATGCCACCCCCATTGGGACTTGGGGGAGGGCTGTCTTGTGCGCATTGACTGGTCTCAAACTTCCAACTGGAAACAGGCTGCGAGGCCTTGAAGTTGGACCTAAGTAACCGATGTTTGTTTCTCCCCAGAGCAGCTGGCGAGGACGTGAGCTCAGTGGCCCACGTCAAGGCCAGAGCACGTTTAGAGCTCACGTCTGCAGAACAGGACATGGCGCACGGCCAGGGCCCTCCCTCAGGGTCACCACGGCTTCGCTCAGGGCACCAGGCAGCCGGGCCAGCTCTGCCTGGAGGGGGTGGGAAGTTACCTGCTCAGCACGCCGACCGGGCCACTGTAAACGTGACGAGAAGAGCATCCGGGCCGGGAACTCCGCTGTCACGCAGGGCGGCTTCTGGCACTGGGCGGTCGACGGAGCTGCTGTGCACATGGAACAGGTCCTTCCGATTTGGCCTGCACGTCTCTGCGTGATCGCTCCTGGATGACTTACCTGTTTCTCCTAATTAACCATTTTAACAGAAAAGCCCTTCACAGGTGGCAGGCAGTTGAGTCCACCCCTGCCCAGACAGGAGTTCACAAAACCAATCAAGAAAGGCAATAGCCCAGGCTCACAGGCAACCACAGGCTGCATCCAAGTCCTTAAACGTAAAACTCACGTCTGTCTTCGTTTCAATCTCCCAGAAAGCACGGGATGACGGTAAGCGAACACTGGGCCTTGTAAGTAAGGACACGGAGCAACCAGGGGGTGTGGACAACCGGTGGCGATGGCTCAACGGACGTTCCCCCAGCAAAAGGTCTCCTTACAAATGAATCAGGGCAACATTTACCGCGAAGCCAATGGCAAAAAAAAACCCCCGAAAAAACGAAACCGCAAACCTTGATTACACTGCAAAACAAGCGTTAAACCACCACCGTGTGCCGCATGCTTAAGAAGCTCAAGTCCGAAGCATCACCATGAACTCCACCAACAGCCCCGCTCAGGCCGGAGGGGCAGCCCAGCGCGGTGAGCGGCCTCGCCCCCGGGGCAGGGCACGAAGAACAGCACACGTCACGCTTGTTACGAAAATAGAGTTTATTAAAAACATCCCTATTGCTGAGGAGCTTTCACGGTTAACCTTAAATTAAAAAAAAAAAAAAAAAATAGAGAGCACTTCTAATTACGATTTGTAAACTTTTTAAAGTCAAAACTTTAAAAAAGTTACAGCAAAAAGGGTAATATTTATTCATGTCTTCAGTATTTTTTGTTATTTTGTGGCTATTTTTAAATAGAAGGGAAGCAATCAAATTGCTTACAGCGCCCACCACTCCGGGGGCGGCCAGCAGAGCCAGTATGGTACAGCACATGTACACTGCGCCCAGCGTCCGTCCGCACGGCCGGCCGGTTAGCGGGCCTCGGCCGCCGAGGGGTCCTTCTCGGGGTCTGCGGGTGAGGTAGCCTCTGCGGGCCGCTCTTCAGCAGGCGGGGCAGGCGCCGGCTCAGGCGCCCCCTTGGCGAGGTCCGGGGCTGGGTCTGTGCTCCCCGCCTGGGTTGGGGAAGGCTCAGTGGCCCTGTCGGCCCCCTCGGCCTTCTCCTTGGCCCGGGCCTCCTCCTTCTCTCTGCGGGACTCTCTATCCCTCGAATCTCTCTCTCGGTCGCGGTGCCCGCCAGCCCGCCGGCCTCTGTCCTCCGCGTCTCTGTGTCTGTCCCGCTCAGGGCTCCTCCGTCCCCACTCTCTCCTCTCCCGGCCGCTGTTCTCCCTCTCGTCGCCGCGGCTGCCGTAGCGGTCCCGCTCACTGTCCACCCGATTTCCGAAGGACCTCCTTCCAAACCTCTCTTGGTCTCTCCCTGAACTGAACTGCTGCCTGTTGTCATTCCTGAACGGCTGCGGCTGCTGCGTGGGGGGCGGCTGCTGGGCTGGCGGCGGCTGCTGGGGCTGCGCTGGCGGCGGCTGCTGCTGCTGTCTCCCGTCTCTGTCTTCAGGGCCCCCTGGGCCTGGCCCTGGGCCCCCGAGCCCCGGCATGCCCCCAGGCCGCACGAAGGGGCCGTGCGGTGGGAAGGGGCCTTTCATTCCATGGGGCGGGGGCATCCCAAAGCCCCCTGGTCCGGGCGGCGGGCCTCGGTGCATCATGTGAGGCGGCATGGGCCGGGGCGGCATCAGGGGGAAGCGCTGTAAGTGAGGCGGAGGCATGCCCGGCGGGCGCTGCAGGGGGATCAGCCCGGGGCGGGCCCCGAGGAGACCCGTGGACGGGGCCTGGAGCCCAATCACAGGCCCAGGCGCAACTCCTTGAGAACCTGGAAGGCAAGGAGAGGGGATGTAAGCGAGGAAGGAGAAGCCGCCTCCTGCGCAGCTCGAAGCAAAATAAAATCCCACCCACAGTCTTCAGATCTCGTGCCGTGTGCCAGTCCACCTGTCACCCAGGGTGAGGCCTGCCACCAACCGGGCACGTGGTCAGGGAGATGCCCGTGTATTAAACTACAGGCCGTGGCATACGGCACGCATCAGCCTCTGAGCAGAGGCCAGAATGAGCGGGACCAGGAAACGGATGCACCGACGCCCGGGAAGAGGGCTGGGCCTCGCTGAGGAGCGGCTGACCACTCAGACGACGCAGGGCGCCGGAGAAGCAACAAGCTGCGTGCTGAGACGGAGACCGCACTTGCTCAAGACAACTGAGGCCCCCAGCGCCCCTTAGGGAGGGCCCCCCAGCACCTATTGCGCTGAGCGGAGTCCAGGGTGGTGGGCCTGTGCAGCCGTGCACGCGGCTGCAGACTAAAGGCCACGCGGTCGTGGAGCTGAGGCACAGCCTCAGGAAGCGAGTAACCGTGCGCTGCGAGGCCCAGAAGCCACTGAGGACCCCGCCGCTCGTCCTCCAGAGGCGGCGGGACCCAGTGCTCGTGCCTTTGAAAGGGACAGACTAGCCCGGGCTGGTGTGGCTCAGTGGATGGAGCGTCCGCCTGCGGACTGAAGGGTCCCGGGTTCGATTCTGGTCAAGGGCACATGCCCGGGTTGCAGGCTTGATCCCCAAGTGGGGGCGTGCAGGAGGCAGCCGATCAATGATTCTCTCTCATCACTGATGTTTCTCTCCCCCCGCCTCTTCCTTCCCCCCTGAAATCAATACAAACATATTTTTAAAAAAAAAAAAGAAGAAAGGGGCAGACTTGCTGGCTTACGTTCCATTTACGTGAGGACGGTCTTGCTCCCGTTTAAGGTCACACAAGTTAAGAAGTATTTCTGTTTGGGCTCACACTTAAGTAACAGAAAGGCACTGTCATCTCGCTTTCAATTTACTTCCCCGCAAATCTAGACACGACGAGGCAGGTACTGTGCCGGCAGAGTGACCGTCAGGGACACGGCCGGTGACTGTCCGAGGTGGTTCACGCACGAGCCGCAGAGGCCTCGCCGGTGCCGGCGTCCATGGGACACTGACCCGAGGCCGGCGCAGCCCCCCCCACATCCTGCCGCTGTGCGCGCATCTCCACCCCCTCTCCTGCTCCTTTAACGGACACTCGCAAGCCCGGCGGCCCCAGGTCTCCTGTGAGTTCTCAGCACAAACACGATCGGAGTGTCCGCTCCAGTTTCGCTCCTCAGAGCGCGTGGCCACTGCCCGCGGGCCTCGGCGGCGGTGCCTGAGCCGGCCGCACTCCGGCCTGTGGCCGCACCGCCCGGGCGCTGTGATCCTGGGGCAGACGCCCTCCCACTTGCTGGAGACGGATGCTGGTGAGCGGGAAGCGTGCGAGGGGGGGCCTGGGACAGGGCCTAGAAAGCGGGTCACACCTGCCTCTTGCTGAGACCGGACAGCACGACGACACCAGGCGAGCGCCTGCCTGGCCGGAGTCCGCGCCGGGACGCTGTTCCACACGCGGTGCCGACAGGGACCCCGACGCACAGCAAGCACCGCGCTCCTTCCCGTCGCTAAGGTCACTCAGCAAACCAGCTCCCTTCCCACAGCCTTCCTTCAAGGCGAGCGACCGACGCGGCTGAGGGAGCCAGAGCATCTGCAGGCGCACGAGGCCCCGGCAACTTAAAGCCACTCGAGAGTGGCAGGGGTTCAAGGCCCTCTATCGCCAGAGAATTGGGTTCCGGCGAGTCTGAGAGGAAACAGTGACTGACCTCCTCCTCTGACCCCCGAGAAATGAGCCGTGATTCTCCACGCCCTTTGAACCGTGGTCTGAGGGTGCCCGCAGATCACCTCCCAGCTCACACACTCAGACGGAAGCCACAGCACAGCAGGTCTGACAAAGAGCATTTCCTCCTCGCCTCGCCTGCATGTGGGCTGGGTACTGGGACTGGGGACTTCCTCCTAGCCCTCACGGACCAGTCCATCTTACAGACTCCTGACGGAACATTCCCACAGTCCCTCATGTTGGTCTCCAGGCCACAGAAAAGGCGAAACAGCAAACTTCTTTCCTCGTCTGATGGTCGTGTGCAGTGGACGTGTGTTGCTTTCAGAGCTGTATTTCATTTAAAAATGGATCAGGGGGTGTCGGCCCTTGGTAGGCATGCCGGCTGAATCTCTCCCGTGCTTTCACTGGGAAAGCTGACATCACCACGCACCAATGGGACGGAGTGCGTGTCCAGCTAAAGGGCGTTCACAGCACGAATGCATTTTACCTGGACACGTGCCCAGCCCCACTGACCAGTGTCCTTGAGGCACAAGCTCATTCACATGTGCATCGAGCCCCCTCTCAGGAACCGTTCCGTGTGCTGGGCACAGAGAGAAACACACATGACTTTTCCCTTCAGAAAGCATGACGCAGCGCGGGGAAGAGACAGAGGGTGACAAGCGGCGGGAGGGCATCGGCCGGGGTCTGCGGCCTCAGGGGAAGGACAGCAGGGACAGAGCTGGAGGTCAGCGAGGCAGCTGTGTCTGATGAGAACAGAAGGTGAGATGTGCTGCACACGCGGCAAGGACGAAGGTAGCTCAATGACCAGCGACTCTGAAAGGGCGAGGTGACGGGTGAGCAGGTGCGGGGCGGGCGGGGCGGCCTCCCAGCCGCAGGAGCAGCTCGGAGAAGTTTGCGCAGGGAGGACCCTATGCTCACTTGGGAAGGGTCTTCTAGAAGGAGTTCCAGGTGAGCAGGTGGGAGGGGACGGAGGGCAGGCCCATGGACCTGGGAGACTCGGGCACAGCTCTGCAGAGACCTAGGGAGGAGCTGCTCCTCACGAGACAGGTGACGGGGGTCACACAGAGCCCGAAGGCCTGCGACCTGGTGGACGGCTGGAGGCGGATTCCTGTGCGAACCTAGAGCTCGAAGGGAAGTCACCCCAGAAACAGGGACCGAAAGGGAGGCGTCAGCCCCGAGGAGACTGCCCTTGCTGGCTGGAAGAGCGCAGGGCGCCGAGAGAAGCACAGCCCGAAAGAAGCACGGCCCGAGGCGTGTGCTGCAGCCCAAGCCTAAGAAACACATGGCCGCTGACCCAGAGTAACCCCGACTCCACTGGCATTTCCCACAGGAGCCGGACCAGCTGGTTCAGGGTGAAACGTCCAGGTGAGAGGTCACTGCTGTCCAAGCAGAGACGGGCAGAGTGACTGAAGCAGGCAGCGTGTCACAGGGCCGGCGGCCGGTGGAGGTGGCTCTGCTGGCGGCCAGTGTGGACCTGGAGACCTCGGCAGAGTGCAAACCGGGTGACAGGTGTGCGCGAGGGCCTGAGGGCGTGGTCAGGGAGGCAGCACCATCCTAGGGTTCCCATTGGACACTCGGAGGGACCCCCAGCATCCTTCCAGAGGACGCACATTCAAGTGGGATCTTTAAAGAAAAGCCAGGTTTGGCTCCGTGCAAGGGGGAGGGAGTGGGAGGACGGGCAGCAGAACAGCCGGAGGGCAGTGGGAAGGGCAGGGCGGCCCTGTTGGTGGCCGGTGACCATGCCCTCCCTCCACAGCCCCAGGAGTCCTGGCTCCTCGTTACAAAGAACGGCATCACCTCCAGGTGCTCATCTTCCACCCGTCTGACCGCCTCGGAGCCACCTTCAGTCCTCCAGTCCCCAACGCCTTCCAGCTCCCCGAACCTGCCGGAGCCCCGTCCCCCTCACCACAGCCACGTTGGTCTACCTGCCACTCTCCTCCCGAAGCTCCGCCTGCGCGTGGCTGGGGCCGCCTGCCCGCCCCTGCTGACTGGCCTTGGTGTAAACGTGTACCCACAACCGCAGGCGCCCCTTAGTCCCGGCCAGCAGCCCCCATTCTCCTTCTCATTCATTCTCACGCCTCACAAATCCACTTCACGGTCCACATTTCTCCTCCACCCCGTCTGTTCTGAACGAGCTCATGTTGTTTTATAAAACTTAAGAGCCCAAGTCCACTCACGTGAGGTGCACAATTCAAGGGGTTTGGCTACTCGAGGTTGGGTAACCTCCACAAACAACTGGGGAACATTTTCATCACCCCCCCCCGACCCCAAACCCTCTGTCCATCACCCCCCAAACACACCCAGCAGCCATGTGCTCTGTGTCTGGAGGGACTTGCCCGCTGCAGACAGGGATGTGAACGGAATCCTAGCGCCATCCTTGGTGACGGGTCCCGCCGCGGCACCGCGCGGCACGAAGGCACTTCGCAGCTATGGCCCTTTTGTTGCCCAAATGGAAGGTTTGTGACGGCCCTGCCTCGCTCAAGTCTGCCAGCGCCACTTGCCACCTGCATCTGCTCACTCTGTGTCTGTGTCACATTTTGGTAACCTTGCGATATTTCAAACCTTCTCATGACTAATCCTGGGGACCTGTGACCCTTGATGTTACCATTACAATTGTTTTGGAGCATCCAAATAGCGCCCATTAAGAGAGTGAACAGCCCTAAGCTGGTTTGGCTCAGTAGACAGAGTGTCGGCCTGCGGACTGAAGGGTCCTGGGTTCGATTCCCGGTCAGGGCACAGGCCCAGGTTGCGGGTTCCATCCCCAGTGGGGGGTGTGCAGGTGGCAGCTGATCATGATTCTCTCTCATCGATGTTTCTCTCTCCCCCTCTCCCTTCCTGTCTGAAACCAATAAAAATACATTAAAAAAAATAGACTGAACATAACCCATACCTGTTGTGTTCTGGCTGCTCCACCGACCAGCTCCTACCTCTCCCCCTCTCCTCAGGCCTCCCTCGTGCCCGAGACCCGACCATCACCACGAACAGCCCTGTAACGGCCTCCGGAGCGCGAGGGAAAGGGGAAGAGTCGCACATCTCAAAAGAGAAACGGGTCAACGCCGCGAGGAAAGCGCATCAGCGCTGAGGTGGCCGTGAGCTGGGCTCCGGCGGCGAACAGGCACGCTGTGCAGGCGGAGGGGCGGCTCGAGGGCACCGAGGGGAGAAGTGAGGCAGCCACTGCCCGGCGCCCGGCGGGAGTGCTGTGGACAGAGGGCCACGCCAGCCCAGCACGCCCTGCCCAAGCCCAGCCAGGCCCGGCCGGCCCGCGCTCATCACAGCGGTGGAGGCTGAGAGGCGAGGAGGCAGGAGAAGGGGCCGCTGGCGGGGCGGGGCGGGGCGGGGCGGGGCAGGGGCTAAGGGTTAAGGAAAGAAGCCGCCTCCGTAAGAGGGCAGGCGAAGCCGAGGTGCGGGTGTAGAGGCTGCGCAGGTCGCCCGGGAGACCCGCTAGGCGTGAAGGAAGCAGATCCCACTGAAACCGCCTCACACGGCAAGATGCCACCTGTGACAGACTGTCACGGCTGAGTCCATGCCGGAATGCAAAGGTCAAAGGGCAGGCTGACCTGGCGGGGGCCCCTGCAGCTGTGACGTGGAGTTGAAGCCGATGCCCACCTACCACCTGGACCCCGGGCCCTCAGGCTCCCTCTCACCAGCAGGACACACTGCGGACAGCTCGCCTGCTCCCGCCTCGCGGCCTCCTGCTCGGAGGGAGATGCCTTTCAAAGGGCTCCTGCTCGGAGGGCGGCCCAGGATACGGCCGCTCTCCCGCCCGCTAACATCCGACCTGCAGCCCACGGCTCAGGAGTAATTCCACTTTCAAGACTCTTACTACTTAGGAGGCACACTTTGTAGGACTACAGCTACCACAGGCGGCGACTCCTGCGACGGATCTGGGCAAGGTCAACGGAAAGCCTTCTGGGAAGGACTCCCCGCTGCAGGTGCCGCAAGAACATGTGCGATGCCAGGGGACAGGCAAACAGCAGCATCAGCGGGACTCGGAAGGAAGGTGGCCCAGCCCTCAAGGATGACCGAGAGGGGCCAAGACCTCAGTGAGAAGTGACTGCAGCCGTGGGGGGAACAGTGAGAGAGGGACCCAGAATCGGAAGTGGAGCCGGAGCCCGGACTGACCGCTGCACCGCACGACGGGATGGAGCAGCAGCAAAGAAAGGCGTCCGCGATGGAAGGAACGCCAGCTGAGGCGCCGAGAAGACGGTCAGGGGCAGCAAAGGACTCAGGGTGCTCCTTCAGCTCAGCTGAGGAAACGGCGGAAGGGTTTCAGGTCTGGTCCAACTTTGAGAAACAGGTCAACTGATGAGGTACACTCTCCTGTCGTCCTAAGAAATTGCCACGGAGCCAGCTGCCATACCTCCGAGGCGAGACCCTCCCCCAGCCCGACCCTCCCCCAGCCCGACCACGGCTGGTTGGGGCGTGTGCGTTCCTGTGGACAGAAAGCTGCGCACTCGTACGCCCTTTCCCCCAGGGCTCCCTCTGCTGCGCTGGCTGCTGTGCTGTGGTGTCTGCCACCAAACCCATAGCATCTCCGGGGCACCCGGCTTCCCGGTTATCACCAAGGCACATTCCGTCCTAGGGACACCCGCCTTCTGTCCCAGCTGGCTTATCGTTAAAAACGTAGACTACAGGAAAAGACTTTATCCCCACCGACGCCCCTGCACCGCCTCCATCACCCCCACCGGGAGCGTGCAGGTGCTCTGAAGGGCACGCCCTCTCCTCACACCCGAGTCCAGCCCTCTCCCCAAGCGAGGCCATCAACCTGCAAGGGTTTCCCTCTTGCACCAAACTGTCCCTCTCCCGGGTTGCCCAGTCACACGGACTAAGTCCACCACCTCTCAGATAGAAAACAAAACCAACTCCCTGGCTTTGCTTCTCCTCTCAGCCACGCCCGTCCACTAGTCCCCTGTAACTAGTCCCGCGTACAGAAAACCTCAGGTGTCCCAACCGCCGCACGCGTCTCCCCATCCCGCGCTCCCCTGGCCTCGCCGTCACTGGGCTCTGGGACCAGCACTCCAGGGGAACCCATTCCGGTCGCCCACACTCATCCCGCTGAACACAGCTGTCAAGTCACCCTTTGGCCCGAGAGCGGAGCTCTCCCTCCGACCCAGGAGCTCTCTGCTTGGTCCCAGAGCACCGCCCGCCCCTGGCCCCTGGCCCCTCGCCCACGGCCGAGGCCGGGTCCTGCCTGGACAGACACCGCAGGGCAGGTTAACGCGTGGGTGTGGGAGGACGCCGCCTCCAACCCGAGCTCTGCCTGAGAGCTGTGACTGGGGACAGGCCCCTTCTCTGTATGCCTCCGTTTCCCCACCTATAAAGTGGGACCACTGGTCTCCTGCATGGGGGGGGGGGGTAAGGCTTACATGGCTGATGGACACAAGCCCCTGGCGAGTTCCCAGCATGCACGTACCCGTTAGTGCTCAGGGTTCAACTGCGCAGTGCTGGGCTCCCCGCCCCAGCACCTCCCTCCTCAGTGACCTTGCAGGCAGGGCTGTGCTGACACGGGATTACAGGGCCCCCTCAGCATGTGCCCGGGCACCAAAGTCGGAACCCCCGGCACTGTGACCTGCTACCCCGACACCCACTGCTGCTGCGTCCTGCCGCTCCCAGGAGTGGCGACGACACCCCACCAGATCCTCAGCCAGGACCTCGGTGACTCCTTTCTCCCGCGCCCGTATTTCAGTTACAAGCAATTCTAAGGCCCCATCTTCAAGATAAATTCAGAACGCAGCACCCACTGCCTCACGCACCCCAATGAGTCTCCACCTCTTGGACTACAACAGCATTCAAACTACCTCTTCCACGCTCCCTACTCGTCAGCCTGTTTTCCACGTGGCAGCCATGGGAACCCTTACAATGTCAATGGGATGACGACCCTCGTTCAAACCCTAGAATTCCCACAGCCAGGTCCTCGGCCACTTTTCTCAACTCAGTGCCCACCGCTCCCGCCCTCCCCGCTCCCCCCTCCCCCCGCGGCCCCTCAGAGGAGCCCTTCCTTCTCATCAGGCAGGGGCGCCCTCTGCTGTTCCTCTACCGGACACCCTTCGTGCTCCGCAGGCTGTCCCTCTGTCACCTCTCCACATGCCCTCGCCACCCTGTGGACACAGCGCATCCCAGGGGACACTCCCGCCCTGAACGGCTCCCAGCTTCATGCTCCACATCTCCAGGTGAAGGGACTGACTTACTCGTCACCCACGTCCCTCCGGGACCACGGGCTCCAGGGAGACAGGCCGGGCGGGCTCCCGACAGGTGCTGAAGGTACGCGCTGGGGGCGCACTGGGACGGTGGTGGCGGAGGCAATGACCCAGCTCGAGGAGAAGGCCACCCGAGGGCAGCGAGGCTCCCCCCACGGCCCCTGGCTGGGCCCCGGCCGCCCTACCTGTGCTGAGTGGATCCAACAGAATGGCACCGTGGCATTTTGCACGAACCTCACACAAAATTTCCCGCTCCCAGGGGAACATCACCCCCCACCCCGCTCTCCCCCCGAGGCCCGGAGACACCAGGTGGGGCTATGTGTTCATCGGTGTTCTTCACTCCGTACTTGAGAAGACGGAAACAGTACAACCCACATGTCGCCTTCTCTTGCCTGGATTCACCAATCAATACGTTGAAGGCATAATTATTTTGCCTCCCAGGCATTTCCTATAGAAGGCACAGAGAATAAGGAGCTAAGTTTTAAAGAATTAAAGCACATTTTATGTCAGACTCGACGTACGTCGTTTCCTGGTTACGTCACCATCTCCATTTATTAAAAAAAAAAGTTCCGTCCTTTTGACGTCTGTACATATGTGCTTTATGTTTTTTATTATTTACCACAAGTGAAGGTCAGGAATTGTTATCTCTCTTTTACATTGTTTTTACTGTTTCACTTCATTGCTGCTGTGTCTGTGCTCCATGTGAGTGACGTAGGTGCTCATGTAGGTGGGTTCCGACTTACAGCGAAAATCGCGTTACGTCGCCCTAACCGGTTTGGCTCAGTGGATAGAGCGTCCGCCTGCGGACTGAAGGGTCCCAGGTTCGATTCCAGTCAAGGGCATGTACCTTGGTTGCGGGCACATCCCCAGTAGGGGGCATGCAAGAGGCAGCTGATCGATGTTTCTCTCTCATCGATGTTTCTAACTCTCTATCCCTCTCCCTTCCTCTCTGTAAAAAATCAGTAAAATATATTAAAAAAAAAAAAGAAAGAAAATCTCGTTACGTTGCCGTAGGAATGGATCTCCAACGTAACCCAAGAACCTACTGTATATGAGATTATTATTTAGATCATGCTTAGAATGTTGGATTTTTAGGAGAAATTTCAGTTTTCAACAATTATAATGCAGTATACTGAGATTTATTTTTAGCAGAAGGTACACTTTGATAAAATCTAATGCATGAGAAGCAGAATGTCAAATAAAGAGAAATCAGAGACTATTATCACTTTAAAATGACTTGGTTTTTGTACAAAATAATGTGCACTCGGTTTTGTCCGATCACCTCCCTGTTTACTTTGTCGCTTTCTGGAATTCCAGTTCGTACAGTGCAGTCATCGCTATTTAGCCACGATCAGCAAAGCATCACAGCCGTGACTTCAATCGAAGAGCTGCGCTACCAGAACTACCAAGTTTGAAGTATAGTTCCCCTACCACTGAATGAGATTACTGTCCTTGTTAGCGGGCAGAACAAGTCTTACCTGAAGTTCTTCACAGCAACACCTGTCTAACCAAACCGCCCAGCCCCGAGCACCTGCCCCCCCCCCTCCTCAGGCCCCAGGCCTGTTCCAGAGGTGAACGTGGGGGCGCAGGGCACATGCAGGCAGCCAGGCCACGTGAGGGGCAGCTTCTCAGTGTTTGCACAAGAACCCCCCCCCCCCCCGGGGTTTGTTTTGTTTGAAGTGCTTCACCTTATGAGAAAATGCAGTGTATTCGTGCATAAATCCCTGTCCAGGCCACCGCCGTGTGGAGTACCTGCTGTTAACTACCTGTGAGAACGTTCACACTGCGTGCAAGGCCCTGTGAAGAGAGCAGTTGGGAGCACTTCCCACCTCCCGCCGACAGAACAACGTGCTGCGTCCTTTAAAAGCTCCCAAAGGAAAGCTGCTCTCTAGGATCCCAACGGGCTTTTGTTGGTACCAAACCCAACACCTGGCAGATCCTCTAGCTTACAATTTAACAGAACCAAACATCACAGCAAAATTCGCAAAAGTGAATAGTAAAATGCAAAAATTATATTTAGAAAATTCAATGTTATCACTAAAAAGACTTTCTGGGATCGTCCTCACTTCCTCTGGAAGTCACTCACACTAGTACACTGGTGCTCTAATGCTCTGATTTTAATGTTAAAAATTAGTAACTGTCAAAGTTCTGGGCACAGAAATCCAAGTAAAGTCACTACAAATCAAATACCAATTTTAAAGTTAGCTACAGAAGTCAATGGAAGTTATTTACCTTTGCGGCAGTTTTAAGAACCAGAATAGGCTGCAATAAAGCAAAGCCAGCTGTTCAAGTGTAACAACCCGCAGACCAATGCTGCCCACGACTCCTCCGTGTCCGCACGGGAAACACCAGCCCGTGCGCAGTGCGCCCGGCGAGGCCCGCGGGGCTGCAGCCGCCCGCTCTGCCCCTGCTCTAAGCCTGAGGTAACACAACGATGGGCGAGGAGGAGGCAGTCCCACAAATACCCGATTCTTAGGTGTCAGGGCCACCACCGCCACAGCAGGGGAACGAAGCTGGGGAGACTCTGTATGTTAGTCATTCAATGCACTTGGCAAGAGGCTTTAATTTTCCACAAGAGGAATGAGCCCACCTTAGAGTGAATTTTTCCTTGAAAAGACATTTTAGATATATTGGTAACAGTAGAGATATGTAACACAAACAAACATTTTTTTTGCATATTTTTTATTGTTTGGAACACCATAGTAGCCCAAATTTCACATTTACAGTGAACTTTTTAATGAAAATGTGCTGTACACAATGTTGTAGATACAGGTCATACAGAGCAAACATTGGCACTTACACAGCAAAGAGAATGACTCCATTGCCACCCTCCTTCCCATCCCTCTCCTGATGGCCAGCACGCCAGGCTTGGCCTCGGTTCTCACTGACCAGCTGTTCTAGCTGCCAGGAACCGTGAGGACTAAGAATGAATTATTGTATCACTGTGGATCAAATACTTTTATATTTCCAGACTGCCAGTTACTAAAAAATTCAGACTCTTAAAAGATGGCGGTTCAGTTCTCCACCATGTGGCCCTGTGGGCACCCCCCACCCCCCGAAGCAGGCAGCCACGGTCCCAAACCAACACCATGCGTAAGTCTGATGATCAGAATCCTTCAAGTCAAACCACCCGTAAAGCACACCACTGCCTCCCGCCAGTCCACCAGGCCCAGCACAGACCGGGGGAGACCTGCTGGCCATGTGCCTGGCCCTGCTGCTTACAACTACTGCTGCGCTGTTTCAGAAACCAAGATCCTGGTTAGTTACGTCTCTCAACGACACATTCCCTGTCACTGTAGAACGACTTGAGCGTCATTACTGGGAAGAATACGAGGGTCAGCTGTGCTACAACGCCCACACACACTTCCTCAGTGAGCCAGCTGCCGGATGGCAACGCTGTGCGCGGGCACTGGCATCTGGCCTAGTCCACCTGCAATCACCTGAGGCAACCGAGACAAGACACATGCCCATCCCCCCAAAAGTGTGTTCCCTCTGTCTGCTAGAAATGCAGCCGTTACACAGTCACAGGGAAAGAGGAAGACTTAGGGCTGCTCAGTATTGCCCACGCCACCCCCAGCCCGTGTTAGTGGTTTTACGTACATTCGCCCCCAGTCATCACAGCACGCGGCAAGTTGTTTTTATTGTCCTTTCCCCGCAGGAACGAGAGTCAGCACCCCGACTTATCCTCGGGCTACGTCTCTGGCCCAGCACCTACTTCTGTCCATTCCCACGAAGGAACGGGAGCGCACAGAGGACAGCGCAGCAGCCGGAGTTCTGTCCACCTTCGGGCAAGACCAGCCGTGCCCGTCGCTGCCCCTGGCACCCGCAGACCTGCCTGCCTCTAGCACAGGGCGGCGTGGGCTAGTCTTAGGGTAACTCCCCTTCCCTACACAGACTTTACGAAGTCCCATTCTCTGGAAGGTCACCCTCATGGATGTCTTTTGGAGCCTTCCAGTCGCAGGGACATGAAGGCTTTCCTTCTGATTGAAACTGCATTTTAGTAAAAACTACTTATTTTAACAAGTTTTCATTTTTATGTCATATTTTAACCTTTCCAGATTTGGAATCGTCTTCAATGTCTAAACCAGGCGTCCTCAAACTACGGCCTGCGGGCCACATGCGGGTGTTTTTGCCGTTTTGTTTTTTTACTTCAAAATAAGATATGTGCAGTGTGCATAGGAATTTGTTCGTAGTTTTTTTAAACTATAGTCCGGCCCTCCAACCGTCTGAGGGACAGTGAACTGGCCCCCTGTTTAAAAAGTTTGAGGACCCCTGGTCTAAACTGTGTTTTAAAAGTTACAAGGATCACACGGGTCAAGGCACCCCCCCCCCCTCCACCTGATGTGACCAAGGTCCCTCTCTCAGAGCTTCCGTTCCAGTGGGGATGCGGCGGAGGAGGGGAGAATGAACAGACGGACATCCAGACAGGTATGTCCGGTAACAATAAACCCTAAGAAATTTGTTTTTCTAGCAATGCTTAGCTTACCAAGTTTATTTTTCAGGTGCACCAACTTTTGATCTGTGTTTTGTCTCACATGTTGGATGCAGAGTTTAAAGTACACATTTTAGTAGCGATAAGAAAAAAAGGGTTGAATCTTTTTTTTTTTAAATCCTCACTGAGGGTATTTTCCCGTTGATTTTTAGGGAGTGGGAAAGAGAGGGAAAGACAGAAATATCGATGTGAGAGAAGCCTGCAATCGCAGTATATGCCCTTGACTGGAATCGAACCCGGGACCCTTTGGTCCACAGGCTGATGCTCTCTCCTGTGAGCCACACTGCCAGGGCAAGAGCAGAACCTTCACGACCTGACGTGAGGCCAGAGGCAGGCTCCAGAGGCTTCGAGGGCGTTGGAAAGTGGGGGGTGTCAGACTCGGGAGAGAACGGCATCGTCTCGCTTAGTCAGTGACCTCCTTAAGCCCAGAAGGAAAGTGTGAACGCACACCTGCTTCTGCAAACGGCCTCAGGTGCCCAGCTCCCATGGGCACTAGCCTAGAACATCCCATCTCACACGGAATTCACAACAGGAGAGTGGGGGGCAAGAAAGGGTTGATCAGAAAAGTCTATCCAACTCAGATTCTGTGGTTCTTGTGAGCCATCTTATCACAAACATGAAAACAGACAGACAGACAGACAGAACTGAGAGGCACTGATGTTAATTTCCCAGCTGCCAGTCCAACGTTCCTCCTATCATATGGTTTCCAGGGCACAGGCCTCTTGAGCAATCTCCTCCTTAAACCAATCATTTGCCACCATGATGATGACTACTGCTACATTATCTGCGACACGTTTTAATCCCACACCCTCTTTCACTGTTACTGAGCATCTGTGCTAAGGGAAACAAAAGTCAAGTTTATTGTCAGCCAAAACCCAGTCTTGGAGAGGCCAGAAGAGAGCAAGCCATTTGAAAAGAAATTGATTTTAATTTAAGTGTAGTACAGGCATGAAGTACAAGTTCCCAGCAGTCCTGACAGGTGCAGGTGCAAAGGACAAGTCCTGCAGCGCAAACCGTCCTGCAGCCCCACCCGCCAGAGGGCCAGTGTGCCCCCTCCTAAAGGCGGAGATGGACGCAAACGTGCGGACCCCCCGCCCCCCCACCGAGAACACAGGGCTCGCGGGATGGACCCGGAGGACAGTGTGGCCGCCCCTTGGGAGAGTCGAGGTTAATTATACTTGGCAGGACCACTGCCAGGGCAGCAGTGTCTTCCTTAGAAGACGACCAGTCTGACAAGGACACGATGTGCCCATCTGTAACTCGAGGGAGCAAGCCAAGGCCTCCCAGCTGGGCAGTGTAACCCTCCTCCTTAACCAGGGGTCCCGCTGTCAGCGAGCCCATAGGACGTGGCAGGAGGGAACGGAGGGGCCTGCCACGCAGGCAGCAGAGCACTTACTGCCACGCATCAAAGACCATTCTCTTAGCTAGCCCACAAAGAAGGATACCAAGTCCAGGGTTTTTAAAGATACAAAGACTGGTCCAGACAGGGAAAAACCTGCGTTGTCAGAGAAATGTTCTCTCTTGTAAAGCTAGGACACCGGGGGTTATGCCAGTCTTGGACTTTTACCAAGTCCTCTTCCCAGAGATCAAAGACTTTCCGATACCAACGTAAGAAGTGCAGCCCCAAACGTCCGTTCAGGACAGACAGACACAGTTCCCCATGGAGGCTGTCTCCAGACGACTCGGTGAAGACAAGAGCACACCCTCACGTAAGAGGGAGCTCTTCCTCCAAGCAAACAGCCTCAGAGGAGGTTTTACCAAAATTACGTTAAAAAAAAACAACGGGAGAGGAATAAAAACGGATGATAGAAAAAGGCACTTACCCAGAAGTGAGACAGGCTGGGTGACCGGAGGGGTGGGCAGACTCGTGGGCGCGGCGGGCGGTGCGGCAGAGCCATACATTTTCACACTGTCACCAGACTCGGCGTTTCCTCTAGCCCCAGACACCACTGTTGGAATGGGATTTCCAATAGGTAAGTCTTTTGTAGGGTCTTCATTTATACCAGCGATAGTAGCTAAGGAATATAATCACATCAACATGTGAAGCTGAATAACTAATTCTCTCCCGGCCACTCTAGACCTAGTACTAACCGGTTCGCCCTCCGCTCCCGCCTCCACGGAGAACTGAGCACGAAGGAAACATGCTTACAGTTTGGGATGCTTATTGGTGGAGTGTGCGGAGGAGGGATGGACACTGGCGGAGTTATAGGAGGTGGGGGTCCGGGAGGAAGGAAACCTAGGACGAGAGAAATGGTCACTTACGCTGCATCACTTCATCTCAGACTCAAAAACAACATCTTCGCAAACAACGTGGTGTACCTGGTGGTAAATGCATTGGGTTGAATCCTGGGCGTAAAAAGGGTGGAGGAGGAGGCGGTGGAGGAACGCCAGGACCGAAGCCCGGCGGCGGAATTCCCAGAGGCGGCGTGAAAGTGGGCGGCTGGAGCGCACCGACCACAGGAGGCCCCGGCTGATGTGGGGGGACCTGGAGCGGAAGGAAGAAAAACGAAGCCACACATCTAGCCATTCTCCCACCGACACAGTGAGCAGAGACAGCAGAAATATCTCGTTGGAAAAACAGACGTTTCCAAATCTGTTCTTGCTCTGTGAGTAAATTAGAAAACAGGTGGCAATCTGTACCTGCCCCAAGGACAGAAACCCAGTGTGCGCTCTGCTTTATGACCGCAGATCCACACGGCCTCCCAGCGCCGGCTGGCGACCCGGCAGCATCTGCCCCACTCAAACGAGGTCCCATGATCCGCCAGGAAGTCTGAGACTATAACCTAAGAAAAGCCGCCCACTGATTCCACAGGGTCTGATCGCAGAGTCAAACTGCTGGGCCAGCTCTCTGACCTGAGCAAGCGTACACTCTCTAGACCTCAGTTTATTTATCTGTAAAATGGAAAAGTGCCACCTCGATAATCATGGGGATTAAAGAGTTATAATGCATGTTGAGTGCTAGTGCCTGGCATTTAATAAACACCCAACAAATAAATATTTGCTATTGTTTAAAAAAAAAACATGAATTATTTTAACAAACGAGTCAGGTTTCTTAAATGAATGCTGACATATTTGACTCTTATTCAAAATGGACACTGAAGGGCATATCTGAAAGGTAGACTACCGAGTGACCACTTAGGAAGTCCCTTTGTAAACTGTCACAGCTAAAGCAAGAGGCGAGGAACCCCACTTTTGTGTTAGTGCGGATTTACCTGGGGGCTCAATGTAAGAAACCGAGAAAGGAAGGTACTGAAAGACAAGAAAAATCTAGCGGGTGATATGGAAACCGTGGGTCAACTACTGATAATTTAACCCAAAAGGTTTTTACTGAGATGAGGTCATAGGAAGCCTGCCGAGCATTGGACACGCCTCATTTAACCCTCAAACCAGTCCGACAGAGCAAGGCCAGAGGCAGAGCCAGGAGAGGGCACCTGCAGGTTTACACACAGGAACGGTGCTTGGGGCTCGGCTATTGCCCACGGTCAACGGGGTTGGGACTGAAGCTCTGATCTACCAGAATCCAGCCCTTTCTCTGAAGTAACAGGACAGCAAAGACTCTCTAAGAATATACCTTCATGTTAAACGGCACTCGGTTTATTTTTAAAAAAATTCATGATAGCACCACCCAAACCAAAGATTTAGAAACATCTTGCCCTCGAAACAGCTGCTTGTCGGGTATGAATCCAGCTCTCTCAGAGCCTAAGTCCATGAAGAACAAAGATCTGATATGAAAAAAGGTAACAGTAAAAAGAGTAGAAGAAACAAAACAGGTTTGCATCTCAGGTCTGACACACCCTAGTGTAAGATATTCTGTAATCTAGACAGATGTAAGGCAATATGAATGCATTCTGGTTTCATGAACATTATTTAAAAATGTGTTACAGAGCTTATAAGCAACAGGTTGGATATATCAAAATATGACAAATTCACCCACATTTACGACTCAGGTCTCTGACTATGAATGCAGACATACAGCTACGTAAGGCCTAGAAACGCGTATTTCAGAAACGTGCGAGCTGAAAGAACGCACCGAGGCTCTCACCTGTGGGGGAGGTACTGTGATGGGTGCGGGCACGGGAATGGGAGGGACAGGCACAGGCAAAGGCTTGGGTACAGGTGACACTGGTTCTGCATGGGAGCTTTCTGCCCCTCCGTTCTGAGCAACTTCGTTCTCATGCTTCTTGGTAATTCCTTTCCACTCTGCGGGAATTAAAGAAATTTAACAATAGCAGCTTACCATGTTAGGTTAAAACTTTAAATCCCAAAGTAATTTTTGAAATGTTGATTATAATAAAACACCCAGTGGTCTAATTAAGGAACTGCCCATGCTAACCTTATAAATAGTATTTAAATGAGCAACATGTACAAAGCAAGTGCTCACTGTGTGCCAGGCACTGCATGCACACTTACACTAGCAGGCTAATTCTCAGCACCGCCTGCAAGTAGTTCTGTTATGATGACTCCCACGTTATGGGAAAACAAAGACAACCTGTCCCAGAGCCCGTACCGAAGCAAGCGGCAGAGCTGCCGTTCCGACACATCTGGCCTCGTCTATGTTCTTGTTTGGACAAAGGAACGGGGAGGGAGGAGCCTCCCAGAATGCCGGGCACACAGCAGACCCCAGTCCCCGTGGCCCTCGACACGGCTGTGAGTGTAAGTGAAGGCATCGTGCACCGTGCAGGGAGGAGGGGCCTGGGAGCAGTCAGCCAGGCACTGACCACCTCCCGTGGCACACTTCCCCCATCAGCCCACTCCCCGTGCCACGCCAGCCTGTGCTCCTCGCTCCTCCTGCATCAGCTCTGCTCCCTATCCAGGTCATGCCCAGAGCTGCTGCCACTTTCCCCCTGCAATCCCACTTTCAGTCTGGCATCTCTAATAGTGCTGACCACAGACAACGGCACCTCCTTGCCATACACACTTACTTCCCATGACTTTTCTGGACACTCACACATTTTCAAAGAAATTACGCCAGTCAGCGCTGCGTTACCTGGGTTAAGCGTGTCGCTGTCCAACATGCCTCCTTCACAAAAGCTCTCCAGCTCCTCAGGCTTGACTTTGTCCCAAGGAACGTAAGTCACACCCAGCTCCACGTCCCAGTACTGCTTATAGTCGGCCTTGATGCCTTTGTTTAAGGCCCAGGCAATCTGTTTCACCATTAATTAAAGAGAGAGAGAAAGGGAGAAAGAGAACGGCCTAAGTTTCGAGAGTTCAGTTCCCGCCATTCTACTCACTCAGACTTGGGCAGCAGGGGGCAGCTGGCCTCGCTGTCCTGGGCCTTATCTGCCGCCAGGAAATCGGTGCCCCTTTGTCTCACTCTGTCTTACAATGGGAATTTAACTGGCACCACCTCCTTCCCCACTTCCTCCAAGCACCCCTAATCCAGTCAGCATAAAACTTAGAGAAAAGACAAACGTTTATCAGGGCAATCGCCAGCTTCCCTGGAAGACCCAGCACAGGGGACCCCTTTCGAAAGCCAGGGACGTTGGAATTGCCCAGCACAGACAGAGCCATTCTGTGGCCCCACCCCGGGGCAGGGTGATGACCCAGGAAACACTGCCGTGGCCCTCGGGGAAGAAGACCCATCATCTACATCTTTTCTCCGGGCTTCGCTGAATATTTCCCATAGTTAATTCCAAGATGAAATGACAAACTTTAAATCCAAAATTTTTGAAATAACAAGATAAAATATTTTACTAAATATTATATTTAAGCCAGCCAGTGTTGCTAATGGATAAGGCATTGGCCTCCTAAGCCAGCCAGTGTTGCTCAGTGGTTGAGCGTGGACCTATGAACCAAGAGATCATGGTTCGATTCCCGGTCAGGGCACATGCCCGGATTGTGGGCTCGATCCACAATCAGTGGGGGGCGTGCAGGAGGCAGCCCATCAAGGATTCTCTCTCATCATTGATGTTTCTATCTCTCTAGCCTTCTCCCTTTCTCTATGAAATCAATAAAAATGTATTTAAAAATAAAAATAAATACTATATTTAAGGCACCAATACCTTGAAGGCCTGTTCTATTTACATTAAAAAAAATAAGTAAAAATTCTACCATGAACCTAACATTTAAAATTTGGTAACCTTAACAGATAACCTTTTTTTAAAAGATGCATATGAACTATGCTTGTGTCCAGAAGTACAGTTTAAGAAATGAAGTCTCAGGTAGAACATGTACCTTTATGGACTTCTGGTTCACTTTATAGTTTCCGCGGCTCAGCTTCTGCAGGGCCCGGTAAGCGTCTTGCCGATGAACCATAACAATATAGGCACAGCCTCTGGGAGGAATCATCTGCTCCAGAACATTTCCGTATTAGAAAACATGGTCACAACATCAAAGAACAAGATATAAGTCACCAGTTCCAACAACCCCAACCATACCCATCTCCCCAGTCAAGCCCGCGCTCCATCGCCCAAGATTAAATACCTCGTAAACTGGCAATCTAAGTTTGGTCTCAATTGCCAGTTATTAACGAGCCTGCAGTCCCCTAAGCTTTATTACATAAAGACTTTTCTAGAAAAAGGTTTTAAACTTGGTTATTAAAGAATACATGATTAGAAGCAGAGAATGCTAAACACGGACTCAGAACCCCTAAAACTCTAGCCACACTGTCTACAAACCTGGGCAAATGTTAACTGAGGCCCCAATCCTTAGTTTTATGAATGACAACCACATCTGCCCACTGTCGTTAAGTAACTGAATAAACACTCACATTAATCGATTCAATTGGACCAAACTCTTCTAAGAGACTGGCAACGTCCTGCTGAGTCGTCCTTTTGTCCAGCTGTCCCACCCAGAGTGTAGTGCTACAAACTGAGAGTGAAAACCACCGTCATCAACACGCACACCTGACAGGGACCCACACTGTACCTGACATGAGAAAGCCACGACAGAACCAAGCACGAGTTACATCATGACACCGCAAGCTTGAGGAGCAAGTCCCATACGCTAGTACATGTAAACATTCCGGAAACTGTGGTACTGCTTCAGAATTGAAACCAGAACAGTGCACACACACGCGTTAAAACACTGGCCTCGTGGACAGACCGAAACTCGGTCCTAACCCGGATCCCAGCCAGTGCAGTGCTTTCGTTCACCGTGTGCAGCCGCCCCCTCCATCTGCCGAGCGTGCCCAGGCAATAAGCTTTACGAGTCAGAAGTTTTACACCTGCCCCGGTCGTATCAATTACAATTTCAGATTAGCTCTGGATGTATAACACACTATTAATCATACTTAAAGCACACATAGAGACTCAGGAAAATAATGCAAGGTAATACCGTCTGTAAACAGGAAAACTTTAGAAAAGTAAGAGGGTATTAGTGATTCTGGGGAAACAATAAATAAAACCTCCCCATTGTGTGTGAGAGTTGGCTAGAATTTGTATTTCCCACACTCACTCCTTACTGCCGTTGCACAGCTGGCTTAGCGTGCAAAAGCAAACCCAAGCGTGTACACTAAACTAATGAGACATGATAAAGCAGCATTTTGCTAACAATTAGGAAGGGTTTGAATCCATGACATGAAGAAATAACGCAAGAAGTCCCACTGCAAAGGGGAGCTTACCGCTCGCAGTCTCGGACTTGACGGGAGGAAGGCCCTTCTGCCGGCGCTCTCTCTCTTTCTCTCGGTCCCGTCTTTCTTGGGACCGAGAGCGAGGAGAATGGCGGCGTCTGTCCCGGGACCGAGATCGAGAGCGTCGATGCCGAGACCGTCGAGATCTAGAACCAGACCGAGAGCGCCTCCTTTTTGGTGACCTAATATTTTCGAGAGGAAGAATGGACAGCACACGAAGAAAAGTTTTTAGGTGTGTAAGCACGTGTTAATTTGAAAAAGACATAAAAATATAAAGCAGGTAATTTAATGTGTAAACACGTAAGAGACCAACAGCAGGGAGAGTCTATTGAAATGAATCAAGGAAGGCTGACAGCTTATGGAGTGCTCATCGCCGACGCCTCAGTGCTGCGCTACCTCCATGCCTGCAGCCACAGCTGTCACCTACCTTCTCAGCCAGGCCATTCTCTGCGGCAATTACAGTGCGTGTAAGCGATCTGTGCACAGGTGCCACGGCAGCTCCCAGGGAACACACGTGGGTAAGACCACTGACCTCAGGACGGTTTGCAAGTACTTCTGCTCCAACTCACACATGGGCACACAGTACACCAAGTGCTATTTATTCACCCAACTTGGAACCAATCCAACTCTATGCCTCCTGACACGTAGGACTGGAAGAACATTTTCCATAAATTACCTGGATGCTGACCTAGATCTCGACTTTCTGTTATCAGACATATGCCGCTTCACCTCTTGAATACAAGGCTGTTCTACTTTCATTTCCTTTAAAAACAAAACAAACAGCTATCATTAAATGAGAAAAGGGAAAATTATAAATAAGGCACAGGACAAAACCTAAAAACATTACATTACAAGTCTCTTGTCCTGAAGCCGTTCTCTTTTGGTTACTTGAGACCAAATTACTAGTTTAATGATCACTGGCCTTCAGTGGCAAAAACCTTGATACTGTTTCTAAGGCTAGAGGAAATACTCTCCTTTTGGAAATCACTTCGGGTAGGTGACATACTCTTCTAATAAGCCGTCATTAGGTACTCGTTAAGCATTCTAACTCTATCTCAATCCCCAAGAACCTTATGGAAATGGGTGGTAACATTACGCCCATTTTACAGATGAAAACTAGGCACAGAGAGGCTAATGTATGTCCAAGGCCAGTCTTCCTTCACATTCAGAAATGACAAGCAGATAGGCAGGAACCAGCACATCAGTCCCGGCAGCCAAAGGTCGTCACCAGCGACAAGGGAGCTTGTACCTGATGTGCTTTCTGTGTGAGGGGCTCACTGGGGGCCGGGAAAGGGGCCTGGAACGGCTGCTGCACGGGGGCAGCTGGAGGAAGCACAGGTGGAGCCAGGGCGGGGAACGCAGGTGGGGGCAGAAGGCTGAATCCCGGCATCTGTCCATTAGGAGGAAGCGGAACCTTGGTTTTGAAAGAAAGGGTGTGAGTAGATTTTAAATAACAGCTTCCAAAAACAAATTTTAAAGCCCCGACTTACATATGAAACTAAAATACCTTCAATAAATTTTTATCAAGGAAAAACGACGATACACAACAGTAATTCACAAATTCCACAGTTAATCATTAGTCAAAGACTGTTACATATCCAAGTATATATGCAGGTTAAAAATCCCATGACTCATTTCAAAATTATGAACACACAGGTTTGGGACTTATATATTTAAAGATATAACTTCATTTATTGTGAGGAAACCATGTGACAGACTGAACTTAAAATCAGAGGTACTCTGATTTTGGGGAGAAAGAGGCTAGAAGCACTAGCTTTAGGTTCATTCTTTAAAATTCTAGAGACTTTCACCTAACATGCCTACTTGTAGGATTACAAATATAATAACGAGAGTAATCCACAATGTAACGTATTTCTGCATGTGCCATTCCAGTGTCAATACACTTACAAATATAATTATAATGTCACAAAAGAAGTATTCTTTCTAAATTATTTATAAACTTTCCGTAACTGTTAAAACATTTGGAAATAAGTTCATAGGTTTTCTTCATATTTTAAATAGGCTTATAAAGTACTTTTCCAACTTCATCAACAAGTCATTAAAATATCAGTATCAACTTCCTATTACCATCTGTCTAAATGGACTGAGAGTGAAGTGAGTAAGATGAGTACAGTCTGGACAGATTTCTGAGAACCTGCCTGCACTCAGGCCATCAAGTTTATTCCCAGGACCAGCCATACAGCTGACTCACTGCACAGTCAAGACCAGTCTCTAGAGTCACGGGAGCACTGGAGGGCCAGGATCGACACTTTTTAGAAAATGTTTTATTGAATTTAGAGAGGAAGGGAGAGAGAAACAGCGACGAGAGAAACATCTCAACTGGCTATCTCCTGCACACCCCCTGGGATCGAGCCCACAACCTGGGCGTGGGCCCTGACCAGGAATTGAACTGGTGACCTCTGGGTGCATGGGTCAATGCTTACCCACCGAGCACAACCATCCGGGCAGGATTTGCGTTTTTTAAAATGCCCCTCTCCAACCCGTTAACTGAAATGCAGAGTCGAGCTTAAGCAACTCTCAGAGGATTTGCTAAAATAAGTCCAGTGAACACATCTCTACTGCCTGCCTGCAATTCTCCTGTGTGCCATGCTCTTTCAGTGCAGACTCCCAGGCCCCGCCTGCCGGCCGAGCTGAAAGCCTCGAAAGCATCTCATCGCACACTGAGCAGAGGCTCCTCGCGGGAAGAGCGGTGCAGCGAAACAGGCCAGTTCCCTGACACAGGGCCAGGGTCTGTCGCTGTCTAGACTACTTTACAACGATGCTTACTATTAAATTAGGAGCATGCAATGTTTGGCATCCCTGTTTCAATTAAAGCAAAAAGCAACTCAAATCCGTTATATGCTCAACAGCGTTTACTGCAGCTGTAGCGCTTCTTATCCAATCACGCAGCTGAATGGGGGCCTGTGAAGTGCAGCCGCAGGCTGGAAGGAGCATCTGTAGACCTAACACTCAGCTGCAGGAAACACACCTGTACCTGATGGTGCACTGGGTCCTGTGGCATTGCCATCATCGGAGGCTGAAACGGATCCATATTTTGATGCTGGGGATACGCTGGTTGCTGCATGCCATCTCCAGGATACCCACTGAAAAAGCACGAGCGATCCTTTTACCAGTCAAACACACACGCGATTCTTAGCCCCACTTACACAGAAATACAAAGAATGTTCTCCAGGAGTCACTGATAATCAACAATTTTCTGAATCGTCTATTTGCCTACATACTAACTGAGCACCATTTCCAACATAAAAGCCATTTTTTAAACAAAATTTTTTAGGACCCCTTCCTCATGTGGGAGAAAACCCAAAATACCAGTATTTAAAAAGACAAGGACTGTATAAGGACAACGATCTTGCTACTCCATGTTCCTATGCTGTGCCTGTGAACACGCTGACTCCACGTGCGCTGAGGGATGGAGACTCACAAGGGCGCCTGTGGTGGAGACGCAGTGGGCACGGCAGCAGTGGGCGGGGCCGGGGCAGCAGCAGGTGCGGCAGCAGCAGAGGTGGTACTGGCAGCGGCGGCGGCAGCAGCAGCATCTTCTTTCTTCGATTCTTCCACAGCTTCTGGCTCATCGTCATAATCAAATCGATCAAGTAGTTTCTGCAACAGGGATGTCGGTATTCCACTTTAAAATTCTGACAGCATTCAGTGCACAAAGACTTTATAAAAACAGATGTTCCCACCACCTCGAATGCCACCACACTGTCACGTACAATCTCATTTTCCCACGCGCCCAAGGAGCTGGCTCAGACAAACCACGGTTACACAAGCGCCACTTGAGAGAGAGAGCTTCTGCTCTGCTTTTCTTCCCGTTGCACAGGCGGTGCTTTCCTCCTGACCATCGTCTAAATGCTTACCTTGTTTATTCAGCAACAGACGTCTTTTACTGAGACAGTCATGTTTCTAGACAGAAACCTTTGGAACTTGGCACACCTGACAATGGTGCACATTTCAGCAGGCTGCTTATCCAATTGCTATGAATGCCCACAGAAAAATGCCCAAGGCTGCCGCCCACGAATGCTCATGAGAAGAAAAAGCGACAGGCACAGACAGGGCTGCACGGAGCAGTCCCACCACCCGCGCACCAGCCTCTTTCTCAGAACTCCCGCTCCCTCCTGGTCACCAGGCACGTCCGTAAGAAAAAGGACGAGCGAGCAGGCACTTCACCCGATCACATGTCTAGCAGAGCCATGTAAGCTGCGATCACATTTGTTCAGAAAGGAAGGAAGCTGCACCATACACACCGCTACTGTGTGTTGGTAGATGGCACACACTTCACCATCACGAGAAGCGTGAAATGTAGACAGATTTTCTTCTTTTTACAAACAAGAACACTAAAGCTCAGGGCATTTAGAAACAGAACCAGGATGGTACAGTCAGTGAACGGTAGACTCAGGAGGTAGACGCGGTCTTTTCGACTTCAAAGCCCCAGTCTCCGGCATCCAATGAGCAATCTCCCCTCTTAAGCTGGGTCCATTCTGTTCATGGATTTCCAGCCTCAAATTCCTAAACTGGTGGTGCTCTGTGATAGTTCTGCTAGAACTTTACTGAACAGGAGACCTCTGAATTAGGAAGGGGCAGCACATGTTTCTTTCTTTGTCCCTCGAGGCCATGTGATTCAGGTTCTTACCGTACCTGAGTGGTCCCACATGACCCGGCACCTTGCTGTTTTACACATATTGGCTTATGTAGCCCCTGCGGCAATCCAATATAGGCGCTACCATCACTATCTTTATAGTGGTGCACACTGACTATCTGCGTAACTCAACACCAGAATAAAGCCAAATTTAAAACTCGGGTCTAAATTGTCTACAAAAAAAACACACACCTATGATCTCTAAAGTCTATCACATATAAATGTGTATTTAAAGTCTTAAGGTCTAGAGAGAGGAACCAAGATGGCGGCAAAGTTAAACAACTAAACTGCCACCTCGCACAACAATTTCAAAAATACAACTAAAAAACAAAACGTCTACCACCCAGAACCACGGGGAAGCTAGCTGAGTGGTAGATTTACAACTAAGAAGAGAAGGGAGCGCAAACGCTGGAGAGCTGAGGTACGGAGGCGCGCGAAGCGGGCTGGCGGCGGGCGACTGGGCGCGCGGCTTTTCTTCAAACCGAAGGGAGACAAACTCCCGATCACTCTGAACTCCAGTTTCTGGGGACACGCGGGGGTCCCAGACGCCTCCGGGGAGAAGCTGGACTCTCGGCCTTCGGTCGGAGAGTGAGAGTGACTTTTCTGCAGAGGTGCGCCCAGCAATCAGGGTTTGCTGCGCTGGAGCACGGGACATGGGGACTTGGAAACGCGGAAAGGCAGAGATGGCTGAAGGCAGCCGTGGCCGTTGGCCACGCCCCAGCCTAGTGATGCCCTGAGACCCCGCCCCGCACATTCTACAAACCTGCCCAGGCTCCACAGCAGCCTTTACATATAAATGGCCTGTTTTGTGGCAGCTCAACCAAATTAACTGCAGCTCCAGTCAGACTGCTCCAAAACCGCCCAAGCAAAGAGGAGAAAACTGTAGCTCTTGCTGTAGCTCCTGCTGGGAGGCCTCAGACCTGCACCCCATTAGAGATCCAGACACTAGGGTATCTAGTGGTCGGTGTGGACGACACCATATTTCAACCACTCTCATAAGGGACACATTCAAGAGGCAGACTCAGTGAGCACCACAGCCCTACTGTGTCTCCAGCACAGCAATTCTTCCGTTAGACACAGCAGGTCCTCACAGCCAACTGGCCTGGAGGTCAATTCCTCCCAGTGTACCAACAGCAATCAGGGCTTTTAACTACACCAAGACTTTCCTTCCACTCAGCCCACAAAGGGGTGTACCAAGAGCGACCACCTAGGGTGATTGGGGAAGCTGAGTTACCGGCCCCTATAGGTCACTGACCACACAAAGCCACTCCATCAACACAGGGAGGCAGCCAAAATGCGGAGACACAGAAGCACGTCACGAGTAGGAGAGATGGAGGAAAGCAAACTAATGGACGACACAGTGTTCAGAACCACATTTATAAGGTTACTCAAGAATCTTCTAAAAACCGCTGATAAACTTGAAGAGACCTTCAAGGACCTTAATGAGAATACCAAAACAATGGAAAAGGACCAGTCAGAAATTAAGCATACACTGTCTGAAATAAAGAATATACAGACACTCAACTGTAGACCACCGTACCCAAAGAGTCAAACCAAAGATCTGGAATATGAGGAAGAAAAAAACACCCAACCAGAGAGGCGGAAAGAAAGAAGAATCCAAAAGTGTGAGAATAGTGTAAGGAGCCTCTGGGATGGCTTTAAGCGTACCAATATCCGAATTTTTGGGGTGCCAGAAGAAGAGAGAGAGCAAGACACTGAAAACCTATTTGAAGAAATAATGACAGAAAACTTCCCCCACCTGGTGAAAGAAATAGACTTACAAGTCCAGGAAGCACAGAGAACCCCAAACAAGAGGAATCCAAAGAGGACCACACCAAGACACACCATAATTAAAATGCCAAGGGCAAAAGACAAAGAGAGAATATTAAAAGCAGCAAGAGAAAAACAGTTAATTACCTACAAGGGAGCACCCATACGACTGTCAGCTGATTTCTCAACAGAAACTATGCAGGCCAGACGGGAATGGCAAGAAATATTCAAAGTGATGAATAGCAAGAACCTACAACCAAGATTACTCTACCCAGCAAAGCTATCATTCAGAATTGAAGGTCAGATAAAGAGGTTCACAGATAAGAACAAGCTAAAGGAGTTCACCACCACCAAACCAGTATTATATGAAATGCTGAAGGGTATTCTTTAAGAAGAGGAAAAAGAAGAAAAAAGTAAAGATAAAAATTATGAACAACAAATACATATCTATCAACAAGCAATCTAAAAATCAAGTGAATTAAAAATCTGAGGAACAGAATAAACTGGTGAATATAATAGAATCAGAGGCATAGAATGGGAGTGGATTGATAATTCTCAGGGGGAAAGGGGTGTCTGTGTGGGGGGCACGGGAAGAGACTGGACAAAAATCATACACCTATGGATGAGGACAATGGGGGGGGGGGAGGTAAGGGCAGAGGGAGGGTGGGAACCGGGTGGTGGGGAGATATGGGGGGGAAAAAGGAGAAACAATTGTAATAATCTGAACAATAAAGATTTATTTAAAAAAAAAAAAGTCTTAAGGTCTATACCTATTGCTTTGGAAAAGATTTGAAACGATTAAAAAAGTCACAATAAGATCTATCCAAAAATACATTTTTGTTGCTTTTTAGGCAACTGAAGGTCTATGAATCAGCTGAAATAAACAAACTGTTCAGTTTGACTAGCTTAAAACGAACATTTTTAGCAGCAAGGAAGGCACAGAATTCCTTTTTCCAAACGTGATACAAAAACAAACGTTGACCATCCCACTTAAGGTCAAACATTAGAGGAATTACAACTCAAAGGAACGAGATAGGGACGCCACCAGCACTGCCTCTCCTCAGCGTTCTCCAGGAAGGCCTAGCCCCAGTGCATTAAAAAGGGGAAAAGAACCAGGCAGAGATGTAGAAGAGGAAAAGTAAAAGAAGTAGCTACCTACAAAATCAGAGAACCAACTATAAAATTAGATGTTTAATACCATGACCATTTTACAGCATAAAATAAAAATCAATAATCTGTGCACTGTCATCATTAACCAAATGAAATGTTATGAAACACTAAACCTGAAAAATACCTAAGAATAAATAAAACAAATGTACAACGCATACAAAAAACGACACTGCGGTCTATGGAGACTGTATAAAAACCCATCACTACTTCTTAAATTAACCCACAAATTCATGAGTGCTAAAACGCGTGCCAAGTCCACCGAGGAAAGTATGCTGCGCTGGTTCACTGGACATGCCATCGAGGCTGGCTTACGGTGTCCAGCTGTTTGGTCAAGCATTAACCTCGATGAACTGTGAAGGGATTTTTAATGTGACTCACATTTCTATTAGGGGCTCTGAAGGAAGAAATACCCTCCATAATTTGCGTGGCCCCAACCAACCAGCTGAACTTAGGTTTCCTGAAGAAGGAATCCTCAGGACAGCAACCCAGAACCGTGCCCTTCGGGATGCAGACTGCAGACTGGAACAGGAACTCTCCCGCCAGTGTCCAGCCTCCAGCCTGTCCTACGAAGGCCAATCTGCAAGCCTCCACGACTGCCTGAGCCAGAACCTCAGGAATCAACCAACCCTTCCTCTGTCCTTCCTGTCCTCTAGTGTACGCTGTGTGTATAAAGTTGGCTAGGTTTCCCAGGAGAACCCTGACTACCATCTTGGCTTAAGAATAGCTAAAGAAAACCTGGGGTGGAAGGGAGGGAGGGGGATGTGATACCTGGAAATAAAATATGATATGTAAGTTACAAGTACTTAAATTATAATGCAAAATAAATACATTAGTGGGACAGAACAGTGTCTACAGATAGGCATAGAGACAAATGAGAATTTAGTCTCAGATAAAAACAGTGAGGGAAAATTAGTTCTTTCTAAAAACATAAAGATTTAACTATCTTGAAGCATATTCTAAAGTAGGTTCCAAAAGAACTGAAGAGACAAATGTAAAAAACAAAAGTACACTGAAGAGACAAATGTAAAAAACCACTAGAAGAAAATATAAAATTAAAAAAAATACAGGTGGGAGGAGGTTTCCTAATCAAAACACAAAGTAGGAAGTGAGTAAAACACTGTATGGAAGCATTTACACCCACATGTACATGGAAATCGTTCTGAAAAGCACACACCAATCTGCTCAGAGAGAAGTGGGTTAGAGCATTCTGCATTATTCGTGTTTTCCTCTCATACGTGTAGGCCTTTGCACTCAAAAATTTTATCCAACCTTCTTCTAATCAGTAGTCACTCATAGATTACCAAGATGCAGCCGTGGCCAGGTAGCTCAGCTGGTTAGCGTCGTCCTGCTAACCAAGGCTGCAGGTTCAATCCCAGTCAGGGCCCATGCAAGAACCAACCAAGAGTGCATGCATAAGTAGAAGAACAAGAGGATGAGTCTCTCCCCTTCCTCTCTAAAAAAATCTATAAAAATAAATAAGTCACCACGACACAGTGACAAGCAATGTTCACTGCACGGAGTCTTAATTTGAACCACCAGCGTATTTTACATAAAATATAATGAAAGTTATTACATCTTATCATTAGAATGCTGGAAAGAAATCAGAAATCTCACAGATGATGAAAAGTTATCATTTATTTCTAGGACCTTCAAACTTGTGCTTTTTGTAGTGAAACCTGTAAAACGAAATAAAATGTTATGTAGCCATAAACCCACAAAAAGAAGAGAGAGAAGACAACAGGAGTGGAGTTGTCTGGGTTACCATGTCAGCCCGAAGCTCGGAGCTGTGCTCTTCAGCACATCCACACCCTGAGCGCTGCCCCTCGAAGATGCGAGGCCAACAGAGCACAAGGACCTGCACAAGCGACACCCTCGTACCGACGTGGTCACCAGGGTTTTTAACACAAAGCCCAGGAAGCAACTTAAATGTCTACCGAAAGGGGGACAGCTAAACAGCGATATGTCCAGGTAACGGACTGTGCCTAACAAGCAAAAATGTAGACCTAAATCTGTTAACCTCGCAGCACCAACAAAAAGACGAGGTAAGATGAGTAAGATCAAAGCAAGTGAGCTACAAGGCATTAGCCCCAAGAAGTAAATTCTGAGAAGACGCACAGCACAACGTTACAGCAGTTACTCCAAGCGCGGGGTTAATGGTGCAGGTCTGTTTACTTCCCTTTACACTGTTCGCGTTTATGTTTTTACCCTTTATTTCCTGAAAAATTCTGCAATGAGTACATATATTAAATTTGTAACCATAATTAAAACCATGTTTTGATGTTGTGGGGGATACCTGAAAGCACAGAATAATAAAACCAACAGACACAGAGGTGCTAGAGAAGGGCCAGCTCCAACATCCCCGGGGTGAGGGACACACACGGGGTGCTGTGGGAAGCGTACCTTGTCAAACGCCGTTGCCTTCTGCTCTGGCGGCGGCGCCGGCGTGGTCTTTAACTGAGCAGTGATGGCCTGGACCTGAGCCATCACGGCGTTGTCAATGGCGGGAGACTGTGGTTTTGGAGGCTGCTGAAAAGTCTGAAGGATCTGCTGAAGCTTAAAGAATGGGAAAACCGATAAACCACTAACAAAGCGTAATCATCGTATCAAAAGACATTTTACTAAAAAATCTTAAAGGTTGACTCAAAATAGCATAGGCGCAGAGTAAACTAGAAAAAAGAAACAACATTTTAGTACTGGTTAAGGTTGCTGTGAATAAATATAGCAAGGCTACCATCTGTGTTGCTTAAAGTGAAAAATGCATGTTGACAACCCACTGGTAGAAAATAATGGTCAAAGAGAAAAGCACACACCCCGAAATGTGAGCAAGGTAAGTACGTTTTTGGGAAAAGCAAACATCACCTCCAATTCCGACTGTGGAACCAGCCTGCAAAGTCAGAACTGTGAGCAGCACGGGCCGCTGAGCGGCCTGCAGCTCTTGCTCCTCCCGGGGGCACTGCTGCTCTGTGTGCGTGGCTCACCTCTCCACACCCCACCCTCCCGCGCCAGCCGTCCAGTCAGGCTTTTCTGGCTGGAGAGCACCATTTCCTCCCTCCATGTGCTCACAGTCAGGAAGAGCAACAAGGACCCCACCAGTCCCCGACGGCAAACGCTTCCTCTCGGTCCTTTACCTGTTGCCCTTGGGTCGTCTGAAACAGCTGGGCCACAGCAGCAAACGCGTCCGAACTGGGCAGCTGCTGCACGGGTGGCACAGAGTTTGTGGTGACCAGGGCGGGCTCAGAAGAAACTTTGACTGGAGGCGGCGGTGAACCTAAACAAGAAGAGGTCATGAAGGCCTAAGAACACTTTAACCTGCCCATTTGCTTTACCCTCTGTTAAGCTTCTTCACCAAAACAGCGTCCGTTCAGTTTACCAAAGAGACTGCGCTGCTCGAGGGGAGGCTGGGACGAGCGCGGGAAGGGCCGCATCCTCCTTACGAATAGACGTGGGAAGAAGCCATCCTCCCACGAGGTGTCCCGCAGTGTGAACAGACCCCGCTCTGCAAGCAGAAGCCGCCCATCCACAGCTCACAGCCCGGCCTCACCTTCATTGTTAGCGACACTGTCTGCCCCCGGCACGGCACTGCTGCTTCCTGCAGCCATGTCCAGAAGGGGCTGGATAATTTCAATTTTGAATACTCCATTTTTTTGCCAAAGGTTCAGCACACGAACTATTTTACTCTGTTATGTGGGAGGAAACATGAATACACAATATTGCAAACGTAATTTACTACACCTTACCAAAAAAAGAGAGTAAAACAATAACCTTAAGTCGATTTTTCCATACTAAGCAGTTTTGTGTGTGTGTTTTTAAATATATTTTTATTGATTTCAGAGAGGAAGGGAGAAGGCGAGAGAGATAGAAACATCAATGACGACAGAGAACCAATGGTCGGCTCCCTCCTGCACACCCCACAATGGGGATCGAGCCTGCAACCTGGGCACGTGCCCTTGACCGGAATCGAACCTGGGACCCTTCAATCCGCAGGCCGATGCTCTATCCGCTGAGACAAACTGGCTAGGGCCTAGGAAAGTAAAATCTATCGTCAGAATCACAGCCTCGTTAAGCTAACCAGCCTTTCGTCAGCAGTGTAACCTACAATACGAAACAGAGAAGGGAAAAAAGAAAACAGAAAAATAATATAACCTACAGAATCCCAAGAAACTATTCAATAATAGAGAGGTGGATTTAGAATGCTCATACTGTATTTATGGTTAAAAAGAAA
This sequence comes from Ia io, assembly GCA_025583905.1. Taxonomy (NCBI): domain Eukaryota; kingdom Metazoa; phylum Chordata; class Mammalia; order Chiroptera; family Vespertilionidae; genus Ia; species Ia io. The sequence goes on along the minus strand of JAJQQW010000009.1, from coordinate 115,318,718 downwards.
CCCCATCCATCACTGACAAAAAACGTGACAGAACTAAAGCACTCATTTAGGATGATTCTAACAACTGCGATCGTTAGGGACTGACCAGGAACTGAGAGGCAAGCGGTCTGTGGACAGGTGAGCAGGAAGGAGGCCTGCGAGGTGTGACTTAGGGGATACCCTCATCTCCTCCTCAAGGACGAGGCTCTGCTTTCCTCATGTGTCCTTTCCCACAAGAGCACCCCTCCACTATGAGCACAGAACCCACAACACTCAAATGTATGTGCTGTTTCCTGTAAAGGCCTCCATTCTTCATTCCTCTCAACAGGCTCCCCGGTGCGTGGGTCCCGCCTCCTGGAGTCCCTGCCTGGTGGAATCAGCCACACACGTGCGGAATCGGACACTGCAGTCTGACCGCTGACGAATGTCACTGATGCTCCCGCACCTCTGTATGCCAGGCAGCGGCAACCAGTACTGCCCCTTCCTTCTGGAACGCACAGCCATCTGCAATGAGCCTGCCTTTCAACCACAGAACGTCCTGATCACTCAGCTACAAGTGAATCTTTCCAACAACGTCTCCTTTAAAACACAACGGTCCTGCCCAGCCAGTGGGGCTCCGTGGTTGAGCGTCAACCTATGAACCAGGAGGTCACGGTTCAATTCCAGGTCAGGGCACAAGCCCGGGTTGTGGGCTCGATCCCCAGTAGGAAGTGTGTGCAGGAGGCAGCCAATCAATGACTCTCTCTCATCATTGATGTTTCCATCTCTCGCCTTGTCCCTTTCTCTCTGAAATCAATAAAAAAAACATTTTTTTAAAAAAACAAGCAAAAACCACAATGGTGCTTTCATATTTCAACAGTATGATTTTCCTAAAGGATTTTACAAGAAAGATAAATATGAGGAAAAAACTATAGAAAAAAACTGGGTTTTGTTTCAAGTTCGGAGATTACGAGGATTTCTTTCGAATACTACAGTAGGCTTCAAATATCTAAAATACATTTAAATAGATCTAGATCCAAATAAATATAAATGAAAAAAAAAGTTTTAATTAAAAAATTAACTATATTAACTATACCTTATCTTCAGATGGACAAAGATATAAGTATTGGAATGTGGCGGTTATGTTTTTAGAGAATCTTGGCCCAAACACGTCTTTATCAGTTCCAAACTGATGACGAGACTGTCGTACAATTGAGTCGATTACATATAACCCTGGAACCTTGTATTCTGGTTTACACTACAAAGATAAAGATGTAAAGTCAATACAAGAAAGCAATTTGACACCCATCAACCTCACGTTAATGAAACTCTGTATACTAATGGCTCTTTCTATTTAGAAACTACCTGCATGTTTAGCTGTCTTCATGGCCAGCTTGTCCAATTCCCACAGTCTATACAGAGCTGCTATTTTCTTGGTACTTCAGACCCCGTACTTTACTTTTCTCTGATGCCCTACCTCCCACAACAACTTCCCAGATTCATCATTAGTTCACCAGTCCCTACACCAATTTCACACAAATCCAATTCATCCTGCTCAAAAAAATAAATTTTACCTTTTAAAAATTTCGAAAAAGGTAATTTTAACAATGTATCAATTTAATTCTGTTCAAGTACAGTACCAGAAAAACAAAAACCGAAAGGAAAGGTTTTTGGCCTATGAAATGGAAAAAATAATAGAGAAACAGATACCTACATATTCCAGGGGTATAACCTTTATGGAAGATGATTTGCAATAAAAGCAAAGCCACATTTAATCCAACAATCCTACGTCTAGAAATTTATCCTCAGAAAAACCATTACAAGGCATCTGATTTTTCCACAAGCCAGGCACGGAGTGCACTGCGCCCCTCAGGAAAGCGGCCGGGTAAGGAGGGAAACAATCACGCAACAGCTCACGCTGCACATGTTTGATAAACCCAGCGGGGAAAGCAGGTTACCAATCAGCGCGTGACCTTTCCCTCTTATTAGTGTCCATGGACATAAAAAACAGCAGCAGATCCAAATCTGGTATCGGTACACAGAGGGTGCGGTGGTGCCTGCAGTGCCTGTAAGCTCCCCCCATTTTGCTTATTGGTCCTGTGATTTGCTACTCCACCTCTCAGCCAGGATTCACAGGCCACACACACACACGCTTACGAGTGCACCACACGGCACAGCTCCAGGTTGGGGAGAAGACAAAGATGCCTCAGTCTCCCTTCTCAGGACTCTGCGGAGACACACACGTGCTAACCACACGGCTGTAAACACACTACAGCACTGTAACTCAAGAACATGTAATTACGGGGGGAGCAGGGGGAAGCTGTAAAAGCTTTACAAAGCGCTTCCACTTGAAATGCTCCCAGATGAGTTAAATGCCACAGAGTAACAGGGCAAAGGGCAGGAGCACAAGGCTCGGTGCGCAGGGAGCTGCTGGCGACGCCCGCTCTAAGCTCGTGCCCAGCCAACAGCGCTGCTCTAAAGTGCTTCTGTTTCTTTAAAAACCCTCTAGGGGTTTAAAAGAACCTGCAGTGACAACTTTTTGTGTAGTGGCTTTACAAGCAAGCATCCAAATGACAATTTACCAAGTAAATTACAAATACTGAACATAAATGAAATGAGGTAATAAGTAAACGCATAGTTACCTTTTTGATGAACTTTTCTACTATTTGAACTACATGCTTATAAAGCTGAAAAGAATGAAAAGAAAATTATTTTCCAGTGTACATATTTCTACATTTCCTGCAATGTAATTAGAAAATACTTAAAACCTTGAAATTTGCATTATTTAAATAATTCTCAAGATATAAACACCATATATGATTTCACTTTTATGTGAAATCTAATAAACTAACCTAACAACAACAAAAAGATTATAATGAATAAACCATCAAAAATAATCTAGCCAATGATTGAAAAAAATCAGAAATTAACTAAAGCACAAAACTACAACCCTCCAACCCCAAAGAGAAGGCTTTTCCTTAGATTTTTAAATCAATAATCCTTCACAAAGCAGCATATCAAGGCAACTTTATGAGAGAGCTGAGAACAATGGAACTGGAACTAAATTATGCAGTTTCTAAAATTAGGTGTGATCTTGGGTAAGAAACTTAAATTTCGTGGAGCCCAAGTTTTTGTTTTAAAATAAAAATGAAGCTAATACTCAGGTTATTTATGACAAGAATGAAATGAAATTTTTAAAATTCGTGCACTCTACCCTCTACTTCTGGGAGTTCACGTTTTTTAGGAGCACATGGGTGCCATCTGAGGAGCTGGGGTGCTCAGCAGCGGGACTGTGGCCGTCGTTAAACAATGAGGATTACCAATCATCATGTTTTATTACATATTATTAAATACTTGTAATTCTTATTTAATTACACCTCAATAAAACGGGAAAATATACCAGGGAAATACTAATAACAACAAAAAGAAAGGGAGAGCTGTTTGGAAACAGCATTACAATGCAAACACACCACACAACTGCCCTGCACCCTCAGCAACAGCTGGTGAGTGCTCTCTGCTTCAGGCCTGAATCAATTCACAAGGTGAATTCTCATGTTTAATAAATTGCAAAATTTCAGACATTTTTCAAATTAAATATGTTTATTTTACTCTTACCTTAATGGCTTTAATAGCAGCTTTTGTGATGAGAATCATCTTGGCTCGAGAGATGGGAGGTTTCATATCCATAAGTGAAAAGAGCTTAAAAAAATAAGAGAAAAAAAATTTTTTTTAATTAAAGGTAAAATTAGAGGTCAATTCACCAGTTCTACAAGATGTTTGCAATTTATTAACTAAGAGAGTAACAAACTTTTGGAACTAAGTTTAAAAATTTGGCTAATAAAGAAAAATCAAGAGCTTTCCTACATACCTGCACTGCCACTTAGGAAACACAACGGGAAAAGATCACATTAAAATAGAAAAAACAAAAACAAAAACAGAACAAAAAGGCCCTGGCCAGTGGCTCAGTGGTTAGAGCGGCAGCCTGGGCACAGAAGGGTCGAGAGCTCCATTCTCAGTCAAGGGCATGTGCCTGGGTTGCAGGTTTGCTCCCACCCCTGGATGGGGTGCATGCAGGAGGCAACCAGACAATGTGTCACTCTCACACTGATATTTCTCTTTCTTTCCCTAACCCCGTCCCCACCTTCCACTTTTTCCAAAAAGCAATGGAAAAAACACCCTCAGTTGAGGATTAACAACAACAAAAGCAATAAAAGGCAAAAAAGGTAAAAACATTATGAAATTTACAGGACCTATACTAGAAAAAAATGTATTCCACCTTACTGACGGGCACCGTTTTCCTGAACTGCAAGTGGCAATAGTGTGATTCCATATATAATGTAACTTCAATCCAAACCTCACTGAGACTTTGGAGAAGTCAAACAATCTACGATTCATTTGGAGAAACACGTATTAAAATCAAACAAATTTAAAATGCCATTTTAAAGCCGGAATCCACAATTTCTTGACTTAGTCAGGAATAACAACCACTATTAACAAATGACACAACAGTAAATCCACACTACAAACCTCACTGAAATATTGTGAGAGTTTAAATCCACCCAAGACATAATGAACCCACAGGTTATAAAGATAAAATCCTGACATTAAGATCCTTATATATAGTTTCCTAAATTGTTGTTTCTGTTTTGCTTAATCATAGGCACATACGAGTACGTGGGATTTCTAAAAGGGTATTTGAAATAAGCATTATCAACCTTATATGAATCAGATTTCTTGTTTCTTCCCAATTAATGTTAATATTTCAAATACAGGATTTCCAAGATATAGACTTTACCACGAGACTGCTTCTAAGAAGCTAGCCTAGCCCGGCCGGTGTGGCTCAGAGGCTGAGTGTCGACCTATGAACCAGGAAGAGGTCATGGTTCGATTCCTGGTGGGGGCATGTGCCCGGTTTGCAGGCTCGACCCCTGTGTGGGGTGAGCAGGAGGCCGCTGATCAATGATTCTCTCATCATTGATGTTTCTATCTCGCTCTCCCTCTCCCTGAAATCAATAAAAATAAATAAGTAAATAAATAAATAAAGCTAGCCTAAAGAACAAAAGTCTCATTTCCCAGAGGAATATCCCTACTTGGCAACATATTCTAAAATGTAGAATTTTTTCATAAATAATATTAAGACACAGAAAATAGAAGAAACAAAGATTCTAAAACAGAAATCCATTTTTTAAAAAAGAAACATCTAAATAAATAAGGTCATGGTTCTTTATTATTTTATTTACCAACATAATAAAAGTTCTTGAGAATGATCACTAATTGAAAAACAATTAGAAAGAAGATAGTAATCTCTGAGATTATATGTCAATTAAAAACAAGAAAAATGTAAAATATTCCAACTTAAATACAAATTCTAAGAAAATAAAAAATAAAGAAAATTAAAAAAATTTTAAATATCAATACTGTATAAAATATACAAAACACATTTATAAAGGGAATATTCTGACCACTTATCCTATCTCCGTGGTCGGCAAACTGCGGCTCGCGAGCTACATGCGGCTCTTTGGCCCCTTGAGTGTGGCTCTCCCACAAAATACCACGGCCTGGGCGAGTCTATTTTGAAGAAGAGCCTTAGAAGAAGTTTAAGTTTAAAAAATTTGGCTCTCAAAAGAAATTTCAATCGTTGTACTGTTGATATTTGGCTCTGTTGACTAATGAGTTTGCCAACCACTGTCCTAATAAAACAGTGATATGCAAATTGACTGTCACTCCAACATACAAATGGCTGCCCCCATGTGGTCAAAGATCCTGCCCCCATGTGGACACAAGATGGCCAGCAGGGGAGGGCAGTTGGGAGGGACCAGGCCTGCAAGGGAGGGCAGTTGGGGGTGATCAAGCCTGCAGGGGAGGGCAGTTAGGGGTGACCAAGCCGGCAGAGGAGGGAAGTTGGGGGCGACTGGGTCTGCAGGGAAGGGCAGTTGGGGCGGACCAGGCTGGTAGAGGAGGGCAGTTGAGGGCGACCAGGTCGGCAGGGAAGGGCAGTTGGGAGGGACCCAGGCCTGCAGGAGAGAGCAGTTGGGGGGGACCAGGCCTGCAGGAGAGAGCAGTTGGGGGGGACCAGGCCTGCAGGGGAGGGCAGTTAGGGGCAACCAGGCTGGCAGGGGAGTGGTTAGGGGGTGTTCAGGCTGGCAGGCAGAAGCGGTTAGGGGCAATCAGGAAGGCAGGCAGGTGAGCAGTTGGGAGCCAGCAGTCCTGGATTGTGAGAGGGATGTCCGACATCCCTCGAGGGGTCCCAGATTGGAGAGGGCGCAGGCTGGGCTGAGGGACATCCCCCCGTGCATGAATTCCATGCACCGGGCCTCTAGTAAATTATAAAATTTATTAGGACAGTTTTACTCTTCTATTTCTTTCTTTGTACCTTAAAGTAGAGAAAAGGGGATGCAAAAAAAATTATACTATATGGGTCTTAAGAATAAGCAATAGTGAAAATTACTTCGCTGGCCATTAAGAACTTAGAGGATCATTTTAATGAAGCCCACGCCAGAACTAATATTCATTTAATGTCCCAAACAGGACTTTATTATTTCAGCAGTAACTTGCCATTAAAAAAACACACACACACAACAAAAAACAGCCAACTGAGCTTACAAGACAGACTAGATCAGTGTATCTTCTGATGAAATACCCCACATAATCTATACATTTAAATTATCATAATTTGTTTTAAAAGTTAAAATACTGTACAGACTATGTACCATACAACAGTATCATATTCCAGGCGAAAAGGCCAGCGAGAGGACCTTCAAGTGCTATCATCTACGATGCAGAGGAAGGGTGGTATCACACTCCCTAAAGCAGTGGTCGCCAACCGGTGGTCTGCAGACCACTCTGGTCTCTGAGGTCCAAAAGGTTGGCAACCGCTGCCCTAAAGAAGAGACTTGGAAAGAGGCAGCCAGCACTTGAGTGCCTGCTATGAATCAGAAAGAACTGAGTTTGGAGGTACGCTATTTTATTGATTTACTAGAGGCCTGGTGCATGAAATTTGTACAGGGTAGGGTCTCTAGGCCTGGTCGGCGATCAGGGCCGAGCTGTGGGGCGACTGGCAGGGTGATCAGGGGCCCCTGCTCCCCTCCCCCCCCCCCCCTTGGCTGGTTGGGGCCTGCAGGCTGGGGGAAGCTCCTGCGTTGAGTGTCTGCCCCCTGGTGGTCAGTGCGCATCACAGTGACAGGTCATTTCACCAGTTCCGCCGTTCGGCCAATTTGCACATTAGGCTTTTATTATACAGGATATTAACAACAAACATAGATGCTGTTACATTGGTTTTGAGATGATACTCAAAAGGGTTACATCTGTTTTAAATGATGCCCAGAGAGTGGTCTCAACTAAAATATGTTGAAAGCTCATTCATAATCCCTAATAGCACACGCATGCCCTTACAGAATGTTGCTTACAGAATACAGACACAATAACAAGCAGGCATCCATGCCTGTCCATATCCTGCATTGGTCCAGGGGTAATACAGTGAAACACACTGAGTTTAATTTGAATACCCAGGCGGAGACTGGAACGTGGGTCTTGAACACTGAAGAGAGATCCATGCTGAGAACTGAAAAGCCACGAAATCAGAGGCACGAGGACAGTGAGAGGACCTTACAGTGAGAAGGGGCTGGGAACATATGCCCTGCCAGCGTCCATACCAAAAATGCCAACGTGGCATAGAGAAGGGCTTCTTGAGCCAGCACCAAGAAGACGAATGGCAGAAAGTAAAGGCATTTGCAAGGACAATGCTGTGAGGCTAGGACCAAGCCTTGTTCATTCCTTTTGACAATCAGGTGGCTGAAGTGATGCCAGTTTTTGAAAGTGATTTCAAAGTTCAACTGGTTAAGGAATAAGTGGCAGGTGAGAAAGCTGAAGTGCAACATTGGGTCATTTTTCCTTCCTTCAACAACTATTTGAGAGCTTAATAATGGGTGGTATTGTAAGCTCCGTGTTTGGCACACAGAGGAGACAGCCATCTTTCAGAACCCTACAGATGACCACTCTCAAAATAGCTCTGACCTGTGAGCATTATAAGGCTTCCATCATATTTAAGTTTCTCTTTAGATGCTGTTTACTTTCCTTTACCAATGTCTGTCTTAAGTTTTAAACTTAAGAATTTGTAATTGATATAGGTAATTTATTAAGAAAAACACTAGGCAAATATAGAAGTTCCGAAACGGGAGGTTTAAAAATTACCTTTAAAAACTCAATAAATGTTACTAATATTTCATTGACTTCTTGAAGGCACAAACTCAGCACACAGGTCCCCCTCATATTTAGATCAATGCCTTCATTAGATAGTGATCCTGAAATTATCCTGAAATTGATATATTTTATAGTAACTATGCAGATTGACACTTACTTGGATAGAAAAATTAACAGCCTTTGTGATGAGGTACATACAATTCCACTTTACAGAAGAGGACACTAAGGCACAGAAGTTCCAGCATCTACCCAAAGTCATAAAGCTAACTGACAGTAAACTCCATCTGTGGCCTCCATTTCCCAAAGCTCAGATTCCTTCCAAGAAGCACCTAACGAGAAGGCAACTACTTAATACTCTAACAATGTTAGCACAGGAGAACAGGACAGATAATACAGACTACACAGCAAAGAAAAAATATATGCACTCAGACCCAATGAAAAGGTAATAAATACCAAAATATAATTGTTATAAGGGAGTGGACCTAAAGATTTTCTTAAGTATTTTTATTGATTTCAGAGAGAAGAGAGAGGGAGAGAGAGAGAGAAACATCAATTATGACTGAGAATCATTTACTGGCTGCCTCCTGCACCCCTCACACTGGGGTTCGAGCCTGCAACCAGGGTATGTGCTCTAATCGGAAATCCAACTGTGACCTCCGGCTCATAGGTCAACACTCAACCCACGGAGCCACCAGACTGTGCCCCGAGATTTTTTAATATCAAACAGTAAGCGGCACAGAGGTAAAGTGCTATGTCCAGCCCAGCAACAAGGTAGGGAGAATGTACTGATCCAGAGCAAGACTGCAATTTGATAACGTTAAACAAAAAGTTATATCAAGGCATCCTATAATGGCCGAGATAGGAAGCCCACAACCTTGTGGTAATCTAAGAATTATTTTATTATTTTTTAAAATATATTTTTATTGATTTCAGAGAGAGGAAGGGAGAGGGAGAGGGAGAGGGAGAGGTAGAAACATCAATGAGAGAGAATCATTGATCTGCTGCCTCCTGCACACGCTGCACTGGGGTACAAGCCTGCAACCCAGGCATGTGCCCTGACCAGGAATGGAACAATGACCTCCTGGTTCAACCACTGAGCCACACTGGCCAGGCTAAGATTTAGATTATGATGACTGAATTTCTGAAAACAATCCATTTCTTTTAGAGTAACAACCAGAACTCAGGCTCAATAATGAATTGCCCAGGAAATCCTGGCTCTAGCACGGCTGGGAAATTGTTTCTTCATCTGTAAAATGAGGGTTGATAGTCCCTTACTTACTTAAGAAAGTTTAAGAATTAATTTAAACAATACATATAAAAGCACTTAATGTAGCACCTGGCACAAAGTAGATGGTAGCTAGCTATTTTTACTACTACTACTACACATAATATTGTTGTAAAAAGGAAGAATGTTGGCAATAACTCAGAGCAGTGTTTTTCACACTGCAGGTAGAGAATATATTAGATTAGCCCTAGCTGGTTTGTCCCAGTGGATAGAGCGTTGGCCTGTGGGCTGAAAGGTCCCGGGTTCGATTCCAGCCAAGGGCACATGCCCAGGTTGTGAGCTCGATCCCCAGTAAGGGGCATGCAGAAGGCAGCCAATCAATGATTCTCTCTCATCATTGATGTTTCTATCTCTCTCTCCCTCTCCCTGCCTCTCTGAAATCAATAAAAATATATTTTTAAAGAAGAGAATTTATTAGATTATAAAAATGAGCTTAGTGGGTGTGACCACACAGTAGGGACATAACAGTCCTACACCCAGAAAAGGTGGCACTGTTTGGTGAAACACCCCATCTGCAGGTGTGGAATGCATGCGCACGCACCCGCGTCTCAGTAAAACCAACTTCTTACTGAGGGGTCATGGTAAAAACGTACAAAGGCTACTATTCAGAAAAATTATTTTGCTTTAGAAATGACCATTAAGCCCAAGCTAACCGCTGGTCACCTTTCAATAATGTGCGGAGTCCTGAACCCACTAATGCGTTGCTTATGGACAAGCTGCGGGGGAAAGCAGCACTGCCAAGTCAGAAAAAACTTCACACTTTTCAACGACCTTCAGACTACACGTAGTTACAAACTAGAAACTGGGGAAAAGAGAACTTAGACTCCAGCCTTTTCTGACCAGAATCTAATCTCAGTCAACAAACTTTACAGAAAATAAAACACAAAAAAACCTATCAGCTTTATATGCAAAGCTTGAAAACTATAAAACTTAATATAATTCCAACAAACTCTACTAATGAAAAAAAACAAAAACAAAAACAAAAATGCCCGGACAATGTGGTATTAGGGAACAAGTCAGACAGACCTGGTTTTGAAACTGGGTCCAAACATGTGACGGCCGTGACAACCTACCACCGGTCACTATGACGCCCACTGTGGCCAGCGAACCACCTGATCAGGGGGTGAGGCCAACCGGCCAACCTCCCGCCATCTCCTACTCCTGATAGGCCCAGCCCCCATCATCCCCGATTGGGGCCAGGCCAGCCAGACCCCACCCATGCACGAATTCATGCACTGGGCTTCTAGTCCTGTCTAATAAAAAGGTACTATGCAAATTAACCATCACCCCATCACAAATATGGCGGCGCCCAGTCCTCTCAGCCCCGTTGGAGTCCCCCAGTCCCAGGGGGTGGCCACTGAGAGCAGGCAGCATGAGCGGCCTGGCAGAATGCTTGCTTCATCGCCGCGACGATGAGGCAAGCATTCCACCCCTACCGCGGAGGGCCTCTGGGCAGCGGGCCCTGAGGCTGCATGGTGCTGGGCCGAGGCAGGGGACCAGCGGGGCTTGACAAAGGAACTCAAGGCACACCCCCTGCCCCAGTGCCGGGCCACCTCAGGCCATGCCCTTCGCCCCGGGCCGAGGGACCTGAGGCTGCGCACCCCCGCCCAGCATGGGGCCGGCTGGGTCTCGTCTCGCGCAATTTCGAGGCGTGCACTGGTGGTCAGGGACTTGACTCTGGGTCCCGCGATGCTCCCCAGACTCTGACAGGAGGAAGGTTTTCATATACATTTTACTAATTTTCTTTCATCTCTGACACTTCTATTATAGAAAAAGAGCAAATAGCAATATTTGCACCGGGCCACTAGTCCTATCTAATAAAAGAGTGATATGCAAATTGACCATCACTCCAAGACACAAGATGGCCGCCCCCATGTGGTCAAAGATGGCTGCCCCCATGTGGACACAAGATGGCCACCACAAGACGACCTGCACAGGAGGGCAGTTATGGGTGACCAGGCCAGCAGAGGAGGGCAGCTGGGGGTGACCAGGCCGGCAGAGGAGGGCAGCTGGGGAAGACTAGGCCAGCAAGGGAGGGCAGTTGGGGGGGAGGGGGGGACCCAGGCCTGCAGGGGAGGGCAGTTGGGAGGGACCCAGGCCTGAAGGGGTGGGTAGTTGGGGGTGGACCAGACTTGCAGGGGAGGGCAGTTTTGGGCAATCATGCCAGCAGGGAGGGCAGTTAGGGGTGACCGGGCCGGCAGAGGAGGGCAGTTGGCGGAGACCAGGCCAGCAGGGGAGGGCAGTTGGGGGCAACCAGGCCAGCAGGGGAGGACAGTTAGGGGCTACCAGACTGGCAGGGGAGGGCAGTTCGGGGTGACTAGGTCAGCAGGGGAGGGCAGTTAGGGCAATCGGGCCAGCCGGGGAGCAGTTAGGCGTCAATCAGGCTGGCAAGGGAGTGGTTAGGGGGTGATCAGGCTGACAAGCAGAAGCGGTTAGGGGCAATCAGGCAGAGGGGGGTGAGCGGTTGGGAGCCAGCAGCCTGGATTGTGAGAGGGATGTCTGACTGCCCGTTTAGGATTATGAGAGGAATGTCTGACTGGGATTGGGCCTAAATGGGCGGTCAGACATCCCTCAAGGGGTCCCAGGTTGGAGAGGGTGCCGCCCCCGTGCATGAATTTCGTGCACCGGGCCTCTAGTCTATATATAAAACTCTGAGCCCAGTATACCTGACATATACCTGGCTCAGTCAATAGAGCTATGCCATGCCCTGGATGGGATTTTTGTTATGGCTCACCATACTGTCTGTGTTATATCTACTGTCCAAATGCTGCCTCTAGAGAAATCTTCTCCATAGGGAAAACGTAGCAGTCTCGAAGCCTTTAAAGCTGTACAGCACTCCAGCAGTCATACCAAATTCATATCCACTTTTACAACATCGCTGGCAGAACCCAGCTAGTGAAAAGGCTTAAAACTCATCAGCTCCAATGGCTGCAGCATCTTCGTACTACTGACCCAAATCTCCCTTCTGATATCTTCCCTCCAGATGTATCCCCATGTTAATGGAATCCATAAATTGTTTTGTGCTAGTTCCCCATTTCTGCAGTAACACAGTACAACCAACTGTGCATCTTAAAACAAGCAGTGTGTTATCTGCCCGTTTTGGAGGCCAGACTCTCACTAGTCTCAAGTCAAGGTGCTGGCAGGGCTGCATTCGGGAGGCTCTGGGGCAGAATCTATTTCCAGCCCTTTCGGCGTCCAGAGGGCTCTTCCTCCACCTGCAGACCCCTCCAGCAGTGTGGGGTCTTCCCTGCTCCGTGACCCTGCCTCCTTGTCATGGGCTCCCCTGCCTGCCTCACAGAAGGACCCTTGGGTTACACTGGGCTCATCGGGACAACGCAGGATAATTAACCCATCTCCTTGACTTAGTCACATCTTTTGCCATGTCAAACACTCACAGGTTTGCCCTGACCGGTGTGGCTCAGTGGACAGAGCGTCGGCCTGCGGGCTCAAGGGTCCCAGGTTCGATTCCGGTCAAGGGCATGTACCTTGGTTGCAGGCACATCCCCAGTGGGGGGTGTGCAGGAGGCAGCTCATTGATGTTTCTCTCTCATTGATGTTTCTAACTCTCTATCCCTCCCCCTTCCTCTCTGTAAAAAATCAATAAAATATATTTAAAAAACAAAACACTCACAGGTTCTAGGATTCAGAATGTGGACACCTGGGGACAGGCATTATTATTGTTTAAAAAGCCTGCTAAATCTATCGTTAACTGACATCTATAATCACCTGAAACGCTGACCGTTTTCACTGGAATCTCTCTAGCTCTTCATGTTGCCTTTCCGTTGGTTTCTGCGAGGCTTTCCTGCGACCTGGTGTGGCAGCTATTCCAATCCGCTTGCATATTTCATGAGCCTACTTTACATGCCTCCCTCCAACTCAATGGTTTTTGTTTTTTCTTCAGTGAAGGACAATAGCACGTGCCTTTATTTATCACTCAATGGTGTTTTTAAATTAAAAACAGGACCTACTTGCGGAATGACCTATCTGGCACGACTTGGACATGGCCAGTTAGCTCAAGTCCACTTAACAATGCATTCTCACCCTGCCTCCATTTTTCTAATTTATTCATGATGAAATCATGACCGATGTTATTCTGAAATATGTGGTTTATAGTCTTCACTAGACAAAAAACATTTTACAAAACGAAAGTTTAATTTGGTGTATTATAAATTGTGAGTAAATTTGTTCTGGCTCCCACTGACTAGAAATTTCTAGAAAGTCATAAAAGAAACTAACAACTGGCAGAGATCAAAGTTACTGGCATCAAGCCTATGATTTCTGAAATACGTCTTTTCCTATTTTTTGAAATTGAGCTGTCAAAGCAATGCAAAGAATTAGACTATATACTACTATAAGTAAATATTTTAACCTTTTAATTCCCTCAAGCAATATTTCCTTCCAGCACCTCTTTCAATGTGATGCCCTACCATTTCTTTCTCTAAACTTTAAAAATACAGTGACAGGCTGGTACTCAAATCTCCCCCAATAGACACAGGTATCAAAGAGTTTAATTCTACAGTCTTTCTTCTTCTGTTCATTTGACTCAATATATCAGACATGCTGACTTCAACCAAATCAAGAGTTAAGTCCAACATAACTTGAACGTTTATTAGTGACATATAAAAACATTATAAAAGCCGAGGCCGGTTTGGCTCAGTGGATAGAGCGTCGGCCTTTGGATTGGAGGGTCCCAGGTTCGATTCCGGTCGGGGGCATGTACCTTGGCTGCGGGCACATCCCCAGTGGGGGGTGTGCAGGAGGCAGCTGATCGATGGTTCTCTCTCATTGATGTTTCTAGCTCTCTATCCCTCTCTCTTCCTCTCTGTAAAAAATCAATAAAATATATTTAAAAATAAAATAAAATAAAAATAAAAACGTTATAAAAGCACACATTAGATTTTTTCCAACAAAAGGTATTTTGCCCTGGTGGGTGTGGCTCAGTTGGCTGGGTGTAGTCCACGGACTAAAAGGCAGCCAGGTCCATCCCGTCAGGGGACGTGCTCGGGCTCAATCCCCACTGGGGGGCATGCAGGAGCAGCTGATCAACGTTTCTCTCCCTCCCTCCCTCTCTCTCTCTAAAATCAATAAGAGCATGTTCTTAAAAATAAAACAATTTTCCTGCAAAGAGGCTTTGAGCATCTCATTAATTACAGCCTGAAGACAATGCCCTAAGACTCACTGCTAGAACCCTTCATTAGGTGAGGCTTTACAGTCCCTCCTTCCCTGACATCCCATCTTACGCCTTTCCATATCCATTCTCAAAGGTTTGTCTGAGCGAATGCTTTCTAACTACTAGAAAATCAATGTGCTGAGGGATGCAGGATGGGGGCTCAGGGCTGCAAACCAACCATTTAAATAAGTACCATTATGCCAAGCAGAATACAGTGAGTTAATCAATATGTACAAACAGATACTAAGGAAATTGAAGAATGTACAGGAAAGGAACTCAATCACCAGAAACAACCCCATAACTGATTAATAAACACAAAGTTCAACCTTACCAATAACCAGTTAAAATAATGAGAACCCAAAGCAGGGAGGCATGAACAGACTGACATATCTCAATGTGGGAGTTGGAGGGACAAGGAGAGATAAACCAAAGAACTTATATGCATAGCCCATGGACACGGGCAATAGGGTGGTGAAGACCTGGAGGGGTGGGTAGGGGCTGGGAGAAGGGGGAAGTGGGGGAGGAATGGTTGACATCTGTAATACTATCAACAATTAAAATATAGATACATTAAAATAAAAATATAAAAATGAGATATAATTCAACTACCTAACTGGCTTGAGTGTAGATTAGCATAAAGCAAAGAAGATACTCTACTGAAGAGACCTAATGGGCAAGTTTTAATTTCAGAGAAAACTTCGATGCTATGTATCAAAAACTAAAAAATATCAAAATATTTTAAATCTAATATTTTCATTTCTAGAAATTTATATAAAATAGTCATATGTTCTCAAATTCTCCACGATGGCCATTTAAAATCATGTTGATCAATTGGTTAGACATTGTCCTGATACACCAAGTTTGCATGGATCTCCAGTCAAGGGCGTATACAAGAAGCAACCAATGAATGTATCAGTAAGTGGAAAAACAAATCAATGTTTCTCTCTCTCTCAAATCAATACATTTTAAAAATAATAATTTCCTGTTATTCAACAATCATACAAAAATTTCCAAACAAAAGTAGACAAGAAAAAAAGACTGAAATACTCTAAAATATTAATGGTATTTGGTGGCATATTTTCTTTATTTTCAAATTTAAGTCTACTTAACTTGCATTAACTTTAAAATGAAAAAAAATTTAATTAGTGTCTGAGACACAAAATGCATTTCTCCAACTTTGATTACCAAATAAATGTATACAATTGTTATCATATAAAACTTGTCCATAGAGTCAATTTTGCTCTGTAAATTAAGTTATGTCTAAGTCAATGGCTTATACATTTTTTTAATTAAGGAATTATTTTATTTTTTTAAATATATCTTTATTGATTTCAGAGAGAAAGGGGGAGGGAGGAAGAGGAAGAGGGAGAGGGAGAGAGGGAGAGGGAGAGGGAGAGGGAGAGAGAGAGAGAGAGAGAGAGAGAGAGAGAGAGAGAGAGAGAGACACATCAATGATGAGAGAGAATCATTGATCAGCTGCCTCCTGCACGCCCCCTACTGGGGATCGAGCCTGCAACCCAGGCATCTGCCCTTGACCGGAATTGAACCCAGGACCCTTCAGTCTGCAGGCCAACACTCTATCCACTAAGCCAAACCAGCTAGGACGGCTTATAAATCTTTAATAAAACTTTTCAAAATTACTAAAAGAAATATCTAAAAATAAATTTAAAACTTTACCCCTTTAAAAATCTTTGTAATAACTGAAGCTCTTATGAATATAAAACACAAATCTGAGAAATCACTGTTCAAATGCAGCAAATTTACAAGGCTTTTTACAAAATACACACATACAAGTGCAAATATCCACTGTTGATACTAAACATGGAACCACTGTTGGCTTAATTATGTCCATGTGTATTTAAGAAAATAGAATACAGCAATGTAACAAGCAGTAGTTTAAACTTCATCTGTGTTATGTCCCACTTTCAATTCTATCACCAAACCCTAATTCTGTTACCATTTGCTGCTGGCAGAACTAATTTGCTGAACAGTTAATTTCTGATGATTCACCGTATGAAGTATGCCCTCATGTTTTCTTTATGTGGCCAACTCCCCTCCATTTCCATGGGTCTACACTTCACTGAGACTTCCCACTGAGGACCAGGGCTGCCTCCCGTCCTCCAGGAGTTGCAGCAATGGGTGGTTTTCTAGTCTTCATGGATACTGGTTCACTGACCCGCAGTCAATCCTCAACTCCTTCCTTTCCATTTGCTCAAGAAACAGGCCAGGAGGTGATTTTAGAAAATGTCAAATGTTTCCTTCAGCCCATCATTCTATTTTACTAGCACAGATGCCGGCTCTCAAAACCACTGTTACTGTAACCTGGCCGCATAGCTCAGTTGGATAGAACATCATCTTGATATGCCCAGGTTGTAGGTTCAATCCCTGGCCAGGGCACATACAAGAACCAACCAATGAATGCATAAATAAGTGGAACAACAAACTGATAGATCTCTCTCTTCCTTTCTAAAAAAAAAAAAAAAAAAAACAAAAAAAAACCCCCGCATACACACATTAAAAAAAATCACTTTTACTATGCCTCACCAGTGAACTTTGTTTACCCCCCAAAGTTGATGATAAAGCATTTTTGTGAATTAAATATTTACCACTAGACCTCATTTGAGAAAAAGAAAAACTTCCCCTACCTTATGTGTTTTATTTAGACCCGGTTATTTCCACAAAGTGACAATGACTGGATCTATGCACAGGCAAGGGACTAAAACGGAAAATGTCAGTATTAATAAAATCCCTAATCAATTTACAATAGTTATTGTGAATATAAACTAGTAAAAGAAATATCAATGCCTAAAGGCACATCTGAAGTTTTAAACATTGATTCTATCTATTGCATTATGCAGATGACTTAAAACTAAACAAACTTTGACAAATTCTTCCTAAAGTATACATTATAGTGCACTCGCTACCATGCTTTCAAATGTACAAAAAGTTGTTTAGGGAGGAGCCCTCTCATTTGTAAAACATGTTTTGCGTTTATTAAACAATGGTAAAGACCTGCATAAAGGGCTGAACCCCAAACTTGGCTGTCCTTTCTAAAGTGATTTACCACTCAGCATCTCTTAATTAAGATGAACTAGACGATATATGACTATTAAAGTTTAACGACTATTTCATGTTTCCTAAAGGCTCACAAGGTGTCCTACCACAAATTGCCATATTATAGGTTCCCTTTAAGAAGGCTATTGTCCTTCTACTTCAGCTAAAACACAGCTCTGACGAAGGTAAAAGAGCGAGTCAACTGGAAGGCTCATGAGGCAGTGCAGAAAGGCACACTGGGCCCTGGCGGTGGGGCTCAGTGGTCGTCCTGCGCACCGGAAGGTCGGTCCAATCCCAGTCAGGGCACAAGCCCAGGTTTTGACCTTGATCCCCAGGAAGGGGTGTGCAGGAGGAGCCAAAACATGTTTCTTTCTTACCCATGTTTCTCTCTATCCCTTTCCCTTCCTCTCTAAGTACTAATAAAAATGTATTTTAAAAAATTTCTGCCCAAAGTAACCTTATGTTTAAAACTTCCCAACTATTTGTAGATCTGCTGCTTCACATACAACTTTTTGTAATTAAAACGACTAACAAGCCCGACTGGTACGGCTCAGTCGGTTGGAGCATCGCCCCTTGCACAGAAGGTCTTGGGTTTGATTCCCGGTCAGGTGCATATGGGAAGCAGCCATTCTGTTTCTCTCACTTTGATCTCTCTCTCTCTAGAATCAATGAAAAACATGTCCTTGAAATAACAAGTGTTCTGCCCTGGCCGGTATTTCTCAGTGGTTAGAGTACCGGCCTGCACATGGAGTCTTTGGTTCAATTGCAGGTACCTGGGTTGCAGGTCTGTCCCCATACACAGTCTGGGAGCAACCAATTGACGTGTCTTTGTCACATCAATGTGTTTCTCCACCCATCCCCTTCCACTCTCTGTAGGAATAAATGGAAAAAAATCCTCATTCCTCGGATAAGAATTAAAAAATAGTAATGATGAGTGTTCTACAATCAATTATGGGTGGAGATAAGATCGACAAGTCTGGCTGTAACTGTCTACTGAACACAAATATGTGAACATTAACTTTGACAGTCATGAACAAATATGCAGAAGTTAAGGCTTGAAAAGAAACTAGTATATTATTATTCGTTATTGGCATGTAGATAAGTTTTTCTACTTTTTTCAAAAAAGTCTTCATGCAATTAAAAATATTAATCAGCTTATTTTTTTCATTGTAACATTTATTTGTAACTGGGGTGAAGTTCAAATTTTGTTCCTGGCTGATTCTATGACTATATCTGAAAATAATTTTGCTGTAAGAAGAGGGTTGTGCTTAAAAAAAAAAAAAAAAAAAGGAACTATTCTGCTCCAGATGTCACATATGCTGGATAGATCACTGCTCTACGGTCTCTTCCAACTAGGATTACTGACCCACATGGACTTATACCAAAAATCACCATTTGTCCAAACACAAATCATAACTTTCAAGAGGTAACTGGATGGTCTTCCACTTTTAACTGAGCCCTAGCAGTCATCTTTTGTTTTTTTCCCATCAAAACTGTGCCTTCTAATTCTTCACTTAACTCCAGAGTTACACTGGGTTTCTTGCTGAATTCTCTACCACCTGTCCAATGCGTCATTAGAATATCAACATTTCTAGATATATTTAGCTATCTTTTCACAAGCACCAACAAAGACCCCTAACTATAAAGCAAAGAGACATAATCAATAAGTCATGCAAATACTGAATAGGATGAAGGTGACCAGGGTATAAAGAATTATAATAGTTTGTGAAATCTTCTAGTTCTCAAATAAAAATCATAACAGGCCCCGGCTGGGTAACTCAGTTGGTTAGAGCGTCGCCCCTATACACCAAGGTTGTGGGTTTGATACCCGGTCAGGGCACCTATAAGAAGCAACCAGTGATGCATAAATAAATGAAACACATCGATGTCTCACTCTCTCTCTAAAGTAAAATATGTATATAGTAGCACTACACTGTTTTGTTTTTTTAAATATTTTTTATTGATTTCAAAGTGGAAGGGGGGGGGGGGGGGGGGGGGAGAGAAACATCAATGATGAGAGAGAATCACCGATCGGCTGTCTCCTGCACACCCGCCACTGGGGATCGAGCCTGCAAACCAGGCACATGCCCCTGGCCGGAACCGAACCTGAGACCCTTTGGTCCAAAGGCTGACGCTCTATCCACTGAGCCAAACCAGCCAGGGCACTACACTGTTAATTACACTTTATATTAACACAGAAATGTAGATGTCTCTCCTAGCCTAAGCTTTCAACAGATCTTGGTCAGGCCTAATCCTAATGCAAATTTAATAATTATTAATTCTACCTTTTCTGTAGTTCCATAGGAAGAGTATTGTTAATCAATATTACCAAAATTTTGAACTTTTGACAGGTAAGCTGCTGCTTCTATATACCTGATGACATAGCTTGTTTATCTCATCATTAAAGTTGTATGGTTTGCTCTGAAGTGTGCTAAAAAAAGAATTCAGCATATTATCTCTACGAATGCTAGAATACATACTAAGGCTCATCATTTACGTGACAATGTTTTTCATACCAAGTTACCAAGGTGTATTTAAAGTGAGGTTTGAATGTGTGCCGTTATCTACAGAAAAGTTACCTGGTGCCTGTCACCATGACCATTATTGCTTGTCTCATTTTCGGTTCTTATAAGTGTATTTCTAATAGCACATGATCTCACTCATCTAGGGGAAATAATGAACAACATAGACTGATGAACAAGAACAGACCCAGAAACAAGGAGGCATGGATCAGACTGTCGGGCCTCAGGGGGAGGGTAGGGAAGGGTGGGGGTAAAAGGGAGAGATCAACCAAAGGACTTGTGTGCAAGCATATGAGCCTAACCAGCAGTTAAGGACAACAGTGGGGTGGGGGCATGTGTGGGGAGGGGTGAGGGATGGGAATGGGGGGGATGAGGACAAATATGTGATACCTCAATCAATAAAGAAAATAAAAAAAATAAAAATAATAATAATAAAAAAATAAAAGAAAATAAAAGAAAAGTTACCTGGAATATTGAAGTGAACAGCATTCACTTGCACTCCATGACAGAGAATAACCTATAACAACCTATAATTTACATTTGGTGAACTCCCCCCACACACACACACAATCAACTACTATTTTGTCAACTTTCTATTCGGTAGTTTTATCTCCTGAACTAGAGGCCCGATGCACAAGATTCGTACAAGAGTAGGCCTTCCTTCCCCAGGCTGCCAGCATCGGCTTCCCTCTGGCACCCGGCAGGCACCTGGGACCCGGCTTCCCTCGCAGCCCCAGCTTCATCCAGAAGGTCTTCCGGAAGGATGTCCGGTCTAATTAGCATATTACGCTTTTATTATTATAGATTGTTTCACAAGATTTTATAAGCCAACTTTTCCATTTTCCCAATCTTCCTCTGAATCAGCTCCTTATCATGTGCCCATGTAATTTTTTCCTAAACAAAATACTTTACAAAATGATAGCCAAGGAGGGGATATTTTCAACATGAACAGAGGTGACAGAAGCTGTGCAAGCCAGCTGCATTCCACTCCACATGAAGCCAGACTGCTACTGCAGAGAACCAGAGCTGTAACTCCCAACATCCAGACTTCTTGTGATGACAGCACAGCATGACCAAGCGAGGCGGAGAAACACCAGCCTCTTCACGGGTCCTGGTCTGCCCACCTCCTCCTGTGCACAGGAGCCCTGTGCCACGCCTTTGCATTTCTTTAGACAGACCCCAGAGAAGAAAGGAAGGACCAAACAACCGAAGATCGACGTTACAGGTAAAAGACAACGTACTCATCATGCCACCTAACTGCGGAAGACAACCACACCCAGCAGTCAATAGGTAGAACAGACAGTAATCCATACACAACCATTTCCAGCGGGGACCGGCGGGAACTCAACTCTTCTAATGTATTTTGTTTAAGGACAACAGGGCGGCTCCAGATGGTCCTCTCATGCAGTAAGTGCACGCCATCAACGCCCATCAAGTCCTCATAAAGCTCACTTCTGGCTTTAAGGATACTAGTAAGATGAGTGGGTTGAAAGCACCCCATCTTCCTCCTGCACTTCAATGTGGCATCCATCATGTCCACACCACCCAGCACTGCACTCTTCAACAAGTACCCAAGGGTCTGAGTTCCTCGAAGTGGTTTGTGAGGTAAAAGCTGTTTCCACACTAATACTAAGACATTTCCCTTTTCATTCATTTTCTCACAAGACTATAGCAATTTACCAGGAGCTATATGATGTGTATAATGCAAGAGACAGAAGTAGTTGCTAAAAATCCAGCTTCTATTAAACCAAAATTTAAATGAGATTTGCAAAATGTAAAACAATGCTACTCTTCTCACTAACTTTTTTGTTTTGAAAACAGTTTTCATTAAAAATGTTATTTATAGCCCGGTCGGTATACTCAGTTGGTTAGAGTGCCATCCAATATGCCAAGGTTGCAGGTTCAATCCCCGGTAGGGGCACATACAACAATCAACCACTGGTGTGGCTCAGTGTCTGAGCGTTGACCTATGAACCGGGAGGTCACAGTTCGATTTCCAGTTGGGGCCCGTGCTGGGTTGTGGGCTCAGTCTCCAGTGGGGGGTGTGCAGGAGGCGGCTGATCAGTTCTCTCTCATCCTTTATATTTCTGTCTCCTCTCTCTCTCTCTCTCTCTTTTCCTGTCTAAAATCAATAAAAATATTTTTTTTTAAAAAAATCAACCAATGAATACATAAATAAGTAGAACAACAAATCAATGTTTCTCTCTCAAATCAATACATTTTTAAAAATGTACTTATGTTCCCATGCAACAGGTTATTTTCAATGCATTTTCAGCTTAAATTTCTAATAAGGTAAATATCAATAGATATAATCCATAGATACAAAAGCTCTCTGTGATCCTTAACTTTGATGAGTTGAAAGGAGTCAAAATCCAAAGTTTGAGAACTCTTACACAAGGAGATGTTTAAGAATGGTCACTGCAGTGTTTGTCAGCAAAACATGAGAAACAACCTAACCGTTTATCAAATGGGGAACCAGATAAATAAGATGCAATTTACTCAAAGGATGCCATATCACACAGCAATTAGAATGAACTAAATCTTATTATATAATATTAATGTTTGAGCAAAAAACCACATTGCCGAATATGTGCAATACACTACCCATGTGTATCAGAACACAGAATAATGTACTTTGTTTAAGAACCACAGAGATTGATAATCCATTATTTGCTTCTGATGGGGAGTGGTGGGAGGAAGCATGGGGCAGATATGTCCTTTTGAACTAGAGAAGATTGATTAAAGGCTAAAAATGCAACAGATGGATTAGAATATCCCATTACAAACTTCATTCATTCAACAATGGGAGTGCACAAACATCGCAGGACACAACTAAGAATTGGCCACAACTGATCACTGATCTTTTCATCTTTACAACACTTAACACTGTCTTACGAAAAGGTGCTGTAAATGGGCGTCTGTGATAGCCTCTCCTTTTTCATCTTCTTTCCACACCAGAAGCTGACCTGTTTTACCTGAGCTTCCAATCTCCTTCCTCAGGCACAACTCCGCTCCATTACCCACCCTGTTGTTTCTTTAAACTACGCTTTTCTATACTTGCCTCCTCCAACATCCGAAGTTCCCCTCCGTCTAACAGACACCACTCACTAAGCCAGACCTTGGATACGTAAGCACACAAAAGGCCAGCACCAGCGCCTACTACACCGCTAACCGCTCTTCCTTCCCTTCGTCCTTGAATCCCTCACAATCGAACTTCTAAAGACTACTTTACCTTTGCTACCTTATTTCATCTTCCCCATCACCATGTCACCTTAAACTTCAGATCCCATTACGCTAAAAAATTTTAGACACCTTTTTCTTAAGTCTTAACCTGTGACCACTCTCCTGATACCACACGAACTATCCTCTCCAGCTAACAAGTATGATGGGAGATCTGCATTCAAATCCCAGTATGCCCTTGGGCGAGTCATTACTTCTTTAAAGATCCGTTTCCTCATTTATAAATGGGTGTCTAGGTGAGGTTGTAGAAATATTAAATTAGGTATGTATTAAATTAGGACCTGACATACCATCGATGCGTATTCAACAGTCATTCCTTCTCTCCCCGCCCCAATTTTCCTCATGGCACATGTGAGTGACTCCGGGATGTCTGCCTTGAGCTTTTTTGAATGCTTCCAAGTTTGAGTCCTAGATGCCCAACTTTTGAATGCCAAAAGTTCCACATGACTTTCAAACGTAACTGCTCCAAAACCAGACACACACCCTCCGCTAACTATGCTTTGGTGACTGCTTCCCTGTGTCAGTGGCATCTCCTCTCCCCGCACTGAGAACGTGGGCAAAGGTGCTTCCTGAGCCTACAGATGCCAAGGTCAGGGGTTCCTCTGGCCACCAGTGCCTCCTCTCCACTCACACCACAGCCAGGCCACGCTCAGAGTCTGTGCCACACTTCCCCAAACCTCGGCCCTCCACCAGACACACTACAAGTCAGCAGGTGTCATGATTATATCGTTCAACTTACAGCCTTCAGTTTATCCACAGCCCAAAAAAGGAGCTCAAACACCGGAGACAAGAAACTTGTCAGGTCACCAACTACTTCACCACCCTCACTTCCCAGGAGTCAGCCGTCTGGTCACTTATCCCAGCAGTGGCCCCCCTCAATTGCGCTTTCTACACCTTTTTCTCTTCTCAAGTCCTCAGTGTTTTATAAAGGCCCCAGAGAAAGCTGTTCTAGCACACATTAAAGGCATTCCCGGTCGGTGTGGCGCAGGTGGTTGGAGCCTTGTCCTGTATGCCGAAAAGTTTCGGGTTGAATCCTCCGTCAGGGCAGGTACGGAAGGCAACAGATGGATGTGTCTGTCTCTCTCTCCCTCCCTTGATTGGACTAGACTCCCCGGGGCAGATCCTCAGTAGCGCCACCGGTAGTGCCACGGTAGTGCCACGGTCGTCGGGGCACAGCTGAGTGGGCACTCTGAAGTTTGTGAGTAAAGATAGCCTCTTTCTTTTGAGGCTACAGAGCACCGATCGGTAACACTCGTGGATGGGGAGAAATACTGTGACTCAAGCAGGCACAAGACGGACTTCAAATTCAGATCAACTTCTCCAGAAGACAGTTTTCTCCAGAGGAGAGTTGGAATTAACAACATAACACCTGACATAATGCAACTTGAAGTTCATAAAGACTAGAAACGGAAACGGACATTATTTGAGAAAAATGAGCAATACTCAAATTTTTATTTTGTACATTTAAAAAGGATAAAATACCATTTCCCTTTTTCATGAAGTCTATATCATTCCTATTTTTGATTTTTTGGAAGTAAAAACTATAATCATCACTTTTTCAGAACATGAGAGCCTTTTCTTAATAGCTTCCACAATGCCTACGTCAGAATTAAGTACTTCTCATCTTTTTTTTTAAATTTTTTTTTTGGGGGGGAGGAAGGGGGGAGAGAGAAACACTGATTTGTTCCACTTATTTATGCGCCCATTGGTTGACTCTTGCACGCGCCCTGGCTGAACCAACCTGCAACCTTGGTGCATGGAGCCGCGCTCTAACCAACTGAGCCGCCCAGCCGGGGCATAAATGCTGATCTTAACACACTAGAACTGCCATTCCAAGTGTTCGGTAAGCGGTGTGCTCTCTCCCTCCTGGGAGCACACCCGTGCCTGCCCTCTCCTTCCCCCACAGGCATGCATCTCCTAAACTCTAAGGGACCCCACCACACTTGCAATCAGGGGAGCAACGGGGCGTGGCAGCTTGTCCGGCTAACCCCCTAAATCTGTCTCCAAGGCCCCCTTTGCTGCCTTTCCCAAGCCAGTCCTGTTTCGCTGTCCACAGCCTTAACAAATGTGCTCTCAAAATAAAAACAAGAGCCCGGCTGGCCTCGCTCAGTGGACAGAGCAGAGCGTTGGCCGGCCGACGGGGGCACAAGCCCGGGTTGCGGGCTCCATCCCCAGGGGGAGGGCGTGCAGGGGGCAGCCGATCAATGATTCTCTCTCATCGTTGACGTTTCTGTGTGTGCCTCTCTCTCCCTTCCTCTCTGAAATCAGTAAATATGTATTAAAAATAAATAAATAAAAACCCTGTAAGTTCTATCTCGGGAAAGAAGTGTACTCACTCCTCTTGAAGAAACTGTTGTGCCATTTGTGCAAATTCTCATTCTTTCCACAGGCACCTGCTGCAGGGCGGGAGCAGAAGGAGAGGGAATGCCTGGCCCGCTGACCCGCACGCCAGTGAGTTTTGCTTCCGGGAAACCAAGTCAGCCCCCAGCCTGCACCTGCGGAGCCCGCCCCGCTCCAGCCGCAGACACCGGGACGAGAAGAACGCCGCACCCGCCCGCCGGCCGGCGCCCTCGGGCACTTACGTAAACTCTCGCTGCGCCGCTGCACACCCAACGTCAACTCTAACTGAAAACAATGCGCTTTTTGGAAAAAACAACACTCCCGGGCTTCGCAAGACCCTGTCCACCGCCCGCGGCGACCCTGCGGCGAACGTGGTCAGCGCCTCCCGGGGCAAGACTGCCATCTCCAGCGAACCCCGCAGGCGGGCCCCGCATCGGGCTCTCCCCGCCAATCGGAAGTTCTCCCCGCGCAGGTGGGGAGCCGGCCGGCCCCGCGGCCCCGGGAGAGGCGGCAGCTTTCCGACGCCCCATCGGACGCCTCGGACCACCGCGTCTGGGCGTTTCAACGCCGGTCTGCCTGCGGGACCTGCCGGGCCGCGAGCCCACTCCCGCGGCCGCACGGAGGCACCGGCCCGCCGCCCCCATCCCGCCCGGGAGACGCGGTGAGTGCAGCCCAAGGCGGCGCCGGGGGCCGGGCCGCGAGGTTTCCGCCGGCAAAGGGCCCGGGAGCCCGGGGCGGATTGGGCGCCGGGGAGGGGCGGGCGGCGGGGCCGGCTCCCGGCGGACTCGCGTTTCCCATTCCACTTGGGGGTGTCACGCTGGGCTCCGGAGCCCCCGGGCGTGCGGCGTGCGCGGCCGCACAGGACCAGGGACCCCGCCCGTCCGCCGGCCCCGGGTCCCGGGTCCCGGGGGCGCGAGGCCAGAGGCAGGAGGAGCAGCCCGCGCTTCCCGCCCGGGATCAGAGTCCAGCGGCCGCGGCCGCTCCCGCCCGCCGCCCGCCGCCCGCCTCCGGCCTCCGCGCCGCGCACGGGGCCGCCGGGAGCGGCAGGCGGGGCGCCGCGCGGACCGGGACGCGGCCGAGGTCGCCGCCGGGCCGTGGGGGAGGGGAGGGGAGGGGAGGCCCCGCCGCCGCTCCCGGGCCGCAGCCCTTCGCGCGGGCCCGGCCGCCGAAGCCGGGGCCGGGGCCGGAGGCGGAAGCGTCCCGCCGGCACCGCCGCAGCCCCGGCGCGGGGAGCGGCGCCCGCCCGGCCTCACCTCCTGGTTGAAGGCGTTGACGGCGTCCATGGCGGCGGCGGCGGCCGGGCCGCGGTCACATAGACCTCGCGCGGGGCGGAGGGCCGGCCCGGCGGGCGGGGGCGGAGCGGCGGGCGGGCCGAGCAGGAA
The DNA here is from genome assembly GCA_025583905.1 of Ia io. Lineage (NCBI taxonomy): Eukaryota > Metazoa > Chordata > Mammalia > Chiroptera > Vespertilionidae > Ia > Ia io. The sequence continues at coordinate 115,291,568 of JAJQQW010000009.1, read as the reverse complement.
GCGGGGCGGCGGGCGGGCGGGCGGCGGCGGGCCCTCAGCGCCGTTCGCAGGCGGAGGAGCGGGCGGCGGCGGCGCTGGGCCCCAACATGTCCGCCGGCGGCGGCTGCGCTCTGCGTCTCGCTGGTCGGCCCGCGCCCACACGTCTGGCCACACGGCCTGGCCGGCGAGCGGCGGCCTCCTCAGCCTCCGGCGGCGGGATGGCGGCAGCGGCCCGAGTCCACGCCGCGCGGAGCACCCTGGGACGGCTCGGGCCTCCCGGCGCTTCCGGTGCCCGCGCTGGCCCCGCCCCGACGCGCCGGCCCCGCCCCGACGCGCCGGCCCCGCCCCGACGCGCCGGCCCCGCCCCGACGCGCCGGCCCCGCCCGGCCCTGCGCGCCGCGCTGCTGGCGCGTGACGCCGCCCCCGCGCTTTCCCGCCCGCGGGCCGCAGAGGCGCCTCCGGGGGAGAGCGCGGAGCCGGGCCGGTCCCTGCGGCGGCGGCCGGTCCCTGCGGCGGCGGCCGGCATTGCTGAGCGCGGCGCTGCCGGCGCTGGCCCTGCTCCCGCCGGGTCGGGGGGCGCCGAGCCCGGAACAAAGGGGCGTCTGCGGCGCCCCGCAGCCCTGCCGTGCCGCCCGGGGCTGGCGCCGGAGGACTCCGGGCCTGAGGCCCCCGGGACCGCCTGGAGCCGCCGGGCACGGGCTCGCTAAACCCGCACGTCGACGCCTCAAACCGCCGTTTGTTTCTTCGGTGCAAAGACCTGGCCCGGTTCACTGCCCCGCGGACCTGCCGTCCCCGGGCACCGGGCTGCGCCTGTGGAGCAGACAGTTTTCCTGCCTCCGCAGCTCCGGGAGGGAGTGGGCCGGCCCGCGAGCGGGTCAGCGTAGGCGGGGACCCCGGGCGCCCGGGCGCTCGTCCCTCGGGGAGTCCGGGCGGCTGCTCGGCGGCGGCGGCGGCGGCGGGGCGGCTTTGCAGCCCCCGGGGGAGTCCCGTGGCATCGCCGACCGCAGAGGACCAGCCGGGGCCGGGCCCCAGGAGGCGGCCGCCCACGGGGTTTGGGTTTGGTCCGGAGGCAGCGGAGCCGCCGGAGGGAGAGGAGCCGCCGGAGGGACAGGAGCGGCCGGAGGAGGAGCGCCGGAGGGAGAGGAGCCGCCGGAGGGACAGGAGCCGCCGGAGGGACAGGAGCCGCCGGAGGGACAGGAGCCGCCGGAGGGAGAGGAGCGGCCGGAGGGACAGGAGCCGCCGGAGGGACAGGAGCCGCCGGAGGGAGAGGAGCCGCCGGAGGGACAGGAGCCGCCGGAGGGAGAGGAGCCGCCGGAGGGAGAGGAGCCGCCGGAGGGAGAGGAGCGGCCGGAGGGACAGGAGCCGCCGGAGCCGCCGGAGGGAGAGGAGCCGCCGGAGGGACAGGAGCCGCCGGAGCCGCCGGAGGGAGAGGAGCCGCCGGAGGGACAGGAGCCGCCGGAGGGACAGGAGCCGCCGGAGGGAGAGGAGCGGCCGGAGGGAGAGGAGCCGCCGGAGGGACCGGAGCCGCCGGAGGGACAGGAGCCGCCGGAGGGACAGGAGCCGCCGGAGGGACAGGAGCCGCCGGAGGGACAGGAGCCGCCGGCGGTGCCCTGCAACGGGCTCCTTGCCGGGGCGTGGAGCAGCGAGAGTGAGCTCGGAGAGACTAGCCGGGCGTGGTCGGCGAACGGCGGCTCTCGGGCCCCTGGAGTGTGGCTCTTCCACAAAACTCCGCGCGCCGGGCGATGGGAACTTGGTGGCCGGGGCGAGTGTGTTTGGAAGACGCGGCGTTAGAAGGCTCCGGGGGCCAGAGAGCCGCCCGTGGCTCGCGAGCCGCGGTTCGCCGACCAGTGCCCTAGGCCCCCGGGGTGCTGAGAGCTCAAGGCACGGCGCAGGGGCGGCAGGTCAGTGCGAGAAGCGGATGGGCCTGTCGCCCGGTGGTTAGAGCATCGCCTGCTGCGCCGCGGCGCCTACGGGAGAACCTAGCGGAGAAGGCGCAGGTGGCGGGCCTACAGGTGGGCCTTCTCCCCTGGAAGCCATCAGCACAAAAAGGAGGGCCCGCCCGTGTGGCCCGCTGGGCAGAGCGTCGGCCTGCCGACTGCAGGGGCCCGGGGTCCATTCCGGTCCAGGGCCCGGGCCGGGTTGCGAGCTCGACCCCCGGGAGGGGGCGGGCAGGAGGCAGCCGATGGATGATTCTCTCATCGCTGATGTTTCTGTCTCCCTCTCCCTCTCTGAAGTCAGGAAGAATGTTTTTGAAAGGGAAAAAGGAAGGTGGTCACGGTTCTGCCTTGAACGATGTGGGTGGTGGGGTTTCTGTCAGTTTGGGGAATCGGGCGGAAGTAAAGGGTTCGTGTGAAGGCAGGGAATGGTCAACGCCGTGCATTGCTCACAGGAGCCGAGCCGGGGTCTATCTGACCTGCTCCTGTTATTCAGCCGCCCTCCCAGGCTTCTGTCCGCGGGAGTGGCTGAGGGCAATGCCCCTGTGCTCCACGGGAGGGAGTGGGGCCCCACTCAGTTAACTCAAGTGAATTAAAGGACTTCCTTCTGGGCCTGTGGAGTTTGAGTTGCCCCTGGGGCAAATAAATGACGGTGTCGGAGGCCGCTGGGTAAGGCAGGTGGAGCCAGGAGAGGGCTGTGAGGAGGCAGAGCTCTGCGAGTGTTAGCACAGCGGATGGAGGGGGGCAGTGGGGAGCACAGGCGCGCAGGGTCAGGCCAGAGAAAAGGCATGGAGGAGCCGTCAGCCCCCCCATGCTGAAGGAGGAGTTAGCAAGGAAGGCGGGAGCGGTACCTGGGAGCACCTCAGACTGCACCAGCGAGGGCAGAAGGCCAACCCATGTGCTCGAGAGGGGAAGGCGGCGGGCGGGTGCTGCAGAACCTCGGCTAGGGCAACGTGGAAGGCGCCGGGGAAAGCTGCAGGACCAAGGGAGGGGCTTGTTTCTTTTAAGACCAGACCAACACAGACCAACGAACTCTTTTTTTGCAAAAAAACTATATATATATATATATATATATATATATATATATATATATTTAAAGAGAGGAAGGGAGAGGGATAGAGAGAGAAACACCAATTCAGCTGCCTCCTGCACGCCCCCCACTGGGGATGTGCCCGCAACCAAGGTACGTGCCCTTGACCGGAATCGAACCTGGTACCCTTCAGTCCGCAGGCCGACGTTCTATTCACTGAGCCAAACCGGTTAGGGCCAAAAATATATTCTTATTGATTTCAGAGAAGGGAGAGGGAGAGAGAGGATAGAAACATCAATGATGAGAGAGAATCATTGATCGGCTGCCTCCTGCACACCCCACACTGGAGATGGAGCCCGCAACCCGGGCCTGTGCCCTGACCGGGTATCGAACCCTGACCTCCTGGTTCATAGGTTGACGCTCAATAACTGAGTCACACCGGCTGGCAAACGTACTCTTAATTATAGAAGGAATAAAGTAGACCCCAAATATCCTTCCCTTCAGCCCCCCCACCCCCACCATCATCTACTTCATAGCATTACCATTTTACTGGTAACCTCTCAGCCAAACTATCATGTTTTTCAAACCCATTTTGCTTCGGTACGAGTTGTCATCTGTAGGACCACTAACGCTGGGTTAGAAGATGCAGTTTTTAGTGTCCCACTCCCTTAGCTTTCGGATAATCCATTGTCTGACAAACACTATCCAAGGTGCTGCTCCGTTTCCAGCCGACTGCCCGGCACAGCCCAAGGCCTGTCATTCCCTGGACGGGTCTGGGATGGACCGGTCGGGCTTTGTGCTCGTGGACAGTCCCTTTCTGCTCCTCCCAGTAAACAGGCCTGTTTAGCATCTGGTTGATGTTCAGACATCACCTCCTTTCACTTATTAATCACTTGCCCGCACCTACTCCGTGCCAGGCCCTGTGCCGACAAGCTGCCCCCTCCTCCCAGCCAGACTCACCCTCCTCCCCCATGCTTCCTCGGCCCGGTGTCTCACCTTGTGCTGCTATTATCTGAAATAAAGTCTGCGTGACTCCAGCATGCTCTGCCCCCACCGTCCTCTGCCCTTTCAGTGAACAGGAGTAAAACTTAAGAATGGGAGCACAGACCTAGCCGGTTTGGCTCAGTGGATAGAGCATCGGCCTGCAAACTGAAAGGCCCCAAGTTTGATTCCAGTCAGGGCACAGGCCCAGGTTGTGGGCTCGATCCCCAGTGGGGGGCTTGCAGGAGGCAGCCCATCAAGGATTCTCTCATCACTGATGTTTTTATCTCTCTCTCTCTCTTCCTTCCTCTCTGAAATATATTCTCTGAGATCAATAAAAATATTTTTTTAAAAAAGAATGGGAGCACAAAGCCCCAGGAGTCCTTCCCCTCCGTTCGTACAGGCAGTCTCTTCCCCCCGCCCCCCCGAATTAGGGGAATGGATGTGGTAAGCTTGAGATATTGAGCCGGAGTGGGAGAGGCTTGTGGGAAGGTGGCGGGTTAAGCCTCAGACAGTTTGCATATGCGGTTCATCTTCGCCAGTAGCTAATAAAGGAAATCATTTCCCTCGGCCGTTTCCTGTCCTGCTTAAGAATAGGGGTCTAAGCCCCAGGCCGGTGTGGCTCCGCGGTCTGGCGTTGTCCCGTGCGCCAGGAGCTTGCCAGTTCCACTCCTGGGCAAGGGCATGCGCCTGGGTTGTGGGTTCCATTCCGAGGAGGGGGCGTGCAGGAGGCAGCCGATCAACGTTGTGTCTCACATTAATGTTTCTCTCTTTCCCTTCCCCTTCCTCTCTCTCTCAAAATCGATAAACTATCATTAAAAAAAAAAAAAAAAAGAATTGGGATCTAAGTTTCTTTTTCCAAAATTGGAAGCATTAAAATCAAGTCCTGACTGAAGTGACATGTCACTTTCCAACACCATACGACCCGCTCTAACATTCGTTCATTCACAGAGCACACACGGGCCCCCGCTAAGGACGGGCGCCTGCGAGGGGCCACCCTGGGCTGGGGGTGCAGGAATCCTGGGAAGCAAAACAGCTCCTTCCTCCACTCCTCAGAGGCCAGCGGCTGCCCTGATGCGGAGCATTTGCTCACATGCAAGTCGGCCAGAAGCACACGCTTCTGTGTCCTGTTTGAGGAAAGACGGTTTTGTGGTCTAGTCGCTGTTTATGCCTGTGTTTGCTTTTCTTATCTGCACTGGAGGGACCTCCAGCACGAGGCTGAGTGAGAGGGAGAGTAAGAGTGGGCGCCTCTATCTGCTGGGCCATCTCCAGGCAAACATTCCTTCTCCGCTGCTCAGCCGCTCGCCACCGGCTTTCTCCGAAGCCCTGTCACAGGGGGGAAGTCCCCTTCCGGTACTTCCTGAGAGGTGGCTGTTTTCTATCCTTTTAAATTATGGGTGGGTGTGGAATTTTGTCCGATGCTGTTTGCATGTCTATTGAGCTGCTCATCTGGTTTTTCTATTTTATTCTGTTATGCGGGTGAATTACATTGATGTTTGTTGTTTTTTTTAAATATATATATTTTTAAATATATTTTTTATTGATTTCAGAGAGGCAGGGAGAGGGAGAGAGAGAGAGATAGAAGATGCGAGAGAATCATGGATTGGCTGCCTCCTGCACGCCCCCTACTGGGGATCGAGCCTGCAACCCGGGCATGGGCCCTGACCGGGAATCGAACCTGGGACCCTTCAGTCTGCAGGCCGGCGCTCTATCCACTGAGCCAACACCAGCCAGGGCTCCTCCATCTCTTGAATAGGTTCTTAGCAATTAGCACCCTCGACCCTCTGGTGCGATTCCTTCCATGTGACGGTGGGCATGGATGTGGCGTCTTGGTTTTGAAATGAAATCTACAGCGATGAGACGGACAGGTGGAGATGTTCCACTGAACCTCCCAGGGGGCGGGGGCTTCCCGTCTCTTCCTAGGCTCCAGCAGTTTCTAGAGGACGATGCCTTCTCTACGGGGCTGGTTAATCGACCTGGGAAGCCCCTGAACCTGCAACCCAGGCACATGCCCTTGGCCGGGACCCTTCAGCCTGTGGGCCAGTGCTCTAACCACTGAGCACTGGCTGGGCTGGCCGATTCTTCGGCTGGGTGAGTCTCTGCTTTAAGCAGGCCAGCATCTTTCCCAGGAAGAAGCCAGGCCAGGGAGGGAGGGGGTGAGCCCGGGAAGGAAACCCCCGCGTCTGTAAGTCCTGGGCTGTGCCGTGAGCAGCCGGAAAGGCTGCAGAGCGAGATGGAGCGCAGGACCTTGCAGGAGTGAACAGGACAGACGCCGTGTCAGGCACGGAGCGGAGCGGTGCTTTCCTGCACCCCCGCCCGGATCCGCCCGGAGCGGCCGGTTGCTGTTCTGGTGCCGGAGGAGTCAGCTGAGGCTCTGGTGCAGAGCAAAGCCGGGCTCCTGCCGGCGCCTGACTCACCCGGGGGCTCCCTGGTGCTGCACCTCCCGCTACCCGGAGCCCAGCGCCGAGCTCACGTCACATCAGTGCCGGCACCTAACTCCTCGGAGCCTCCGTGTGGCCGTCTGTGGGGTGGGGTGACGGTGGCCCTGGGCGCCAGGCCCTCCCGCATCGCCTCGCAGACCGATGGAAGAGGGTCGGGTCGCAGGAAGGCGAGCCGCTCGCCGCGTGTCTCCGGGGGAGACGGCGTTAGGCTCTGAGCCTGAGAGACCTCTCGCAGCAGCTCTCCCGTCTTCAGGCTAAAAATACTGCTCAGTCACACGGGAGATGTTTGCTGCTTCTATTTTAAGGGTTCAACTTTCTCTCCAGCATCGTCTGTAGGTGGGCAAACCTCAGCAAGCTTCGGTTCCGCAAATCAGCCTCCTGATTTGCATGGGGGGGGTGCGTGTTGAGGGAGCTCAGTTTACTGCGGTGCAGCCTGTCATGGTCTTTGCTGGGAGACAGCGGGGGTTCTGGGGGGCCCAGTGGGTGGTCCCAGCTGGGATGGAGCTGAGCCCCGATCTGCAGCCACGTGACCTTGGCCAGGCTATTTCATCTCTGTGCTCTCGGGCTCCCCCTGCATGATGGGGCTTTTCCCCTAAGGCCTCCCGCACCCTGACACACACACACTACAGCTTAACAATAATCGCCAACCGTGTTCAGCAAAAGTGAGCACCTGCTGAAATGTCTGCATCGGAGCTCCGCCCGGGCGGTCCGCTCTGGGTGGTGATGGACAGTCCTCCTCTTTCTGCTCCAGCGCTTCCTGCCTCCCGTTACCTGTCCACCCCCCTTTTTAAAATAAATTTTTACTGATCTCAGAGAGGAAGGGAGAGGAAGAGAGCGAGAAACATCAATGGTGAGAGAGAATCATGGACCGGCTGCCTCCTGCACGCCCCACACTGGGGATCGAGCCCACAACCCGGGCCTGTGCCCTGACTGGGAATGGAACCGTGACCTCCTGGTTCATAGGTCGATGCTCAGCCACAGCGCCACCCCGGCCGGGCCACCTGCCCCCCCTTTCCGCTCTACTGATGTGGGTGAGATGCCAGTGGGTCTTTCGCTGTGCAGGGCCCTGGGCCTGAGATTGGCAGGTAGAGGCCGGAGCTGTGAGAGGTACATTGGGAGCCGGCGGGCTTTGGAGGCAAAAAGTGTGAGTCAACACGTGATAAACAGGAGCAAACGGCCCTGGCCGGTGTGGCTCAGTGGATAGAGCGTCGGCCTGCGGACTGAAGGGTCCCAGGTTCGATTCCATTCGGGGGCATGTGCTTTGGTTGCGGGCACAGCCCCAGTGGGGGGTGTGCAGGAGGCAGCTGGTCGATGTTTCTCTCTCATCGATGTTTCTGGCTCTCTATCCCCCTCCCTTCCTCTCTGTAAAAAATCAATAAAATATATTTTTAAAAAAGGAGCAAACCGCTGGAAAAGGGGGGAGAGGATGTGCACCTAGGAAGAGGCCTGACACACAGGATAGTGAAAAGGGGGTGCTGGGCCCCAGTTAGCAATCCCCAGACACCAGCAGGGTGTCCAGGAATTCAGCTCGACTCTGACATTATGTACCTGGAGCTGGAACCCTGTTCCGCAGGTGAAGGGCTCAGTCCCGCGAGGCCGCCCTCCACGCGAACACCGGCGATGCTGACCCACTGGCTGCAGATTGGAGTCCTAACGATTCCCGCCGCGGTCCGACCACTTTGCCAGAATGGCTCACAGAACTCGCGAACGCCTGTGTCCTTGCTAGCTTAGCGACTAAACGCCTGTGTCCTCGCTAGCTTAGTGACTTGGTACACAGGAAATGGAAGGCCACGGATCCACAGCCAGACGAAGAGATGCAAAAGGTGAGCACCTGAGCCACGGAGCCTCTGTCCTCGTCCTTGGGGACATGATGACACGGGGAAGCACCCCCTCCCCCTGAAAAAGGGCCAACGGACTGCCCTCCTGGGTTTTGTTTTCTTAAAATATACTTTTATTGATTTCAGAGAGGAAGGGAGAGGGGGAGAGAGAGAGACATCAATGATGAGAGGAAACCATGGACCGGCTGCCTCCTGCACGCCCCACACTGGGGTTGGATCCTGCAACACGGGCCTGTGCTCTGACAGGAATCGAACTGCGACCTCCTGGTTCCTGGGCCGGGCTGTCCTGGGTTTGTAAGGGGGCTTCATATCGTCGTGATTGACCAAGTCATTGCCCTGGTGACTGACTGCCATCTCCTCCCCTCGCCCCTCCCCAGAGGCGGGGAGGGTGGGGCGGGACCGAAGGTTCTCAATCTCTAATCACAGGTCGGTTCTCCTGGCAACCAGTCCGCACCTTGAGTGCGGTCCCTGCTTCACCTGGTAACAGCGCAGCAGACACCTCCCGCACTCAGACGCGTAGGAAATCCTTGGGGTGGAGGAGCTGGGAGCAGGAGCCGGGGATGAAGACCAAACAGCTTCTAAATCTCACATCCAGCTGGTTCCAGAGACCCTGCGCTGGGCTCCGGAGGCTCCGCTGGCCTGGTTGTGGCCGGCTGGCACTGCATTTTGTTGCTGTTCATCCTCCCCTGAGGATAGAGAGCGTGGCAGGGAGAGACATCGATCGGTTGCCTTCCACATGCCCCGACCAGGGCTGGGGATCCAGGCCTGCAGCTGGAGATCGAGCCTGAGACCGAGGTACCTGCCCTTGACCGGGATCAAACCCAGGACCCTTCGGTCCGCAGGCCGACGCTCTTTCCACGGAGCCAAACCGGCCAGGGCTACATGTTAAGAGGAAGATCAGATCGTGTTGTTTCCCTGCTTAAAACTCTCCTGGGGCTGCCGTCTGACTTCAACACAAAAGAATCTGAAAGTCCTCCCCTTGGCCGACACAGGTTCCGTGGCCGCGGCTTTGCTGTTCCTTCTCGGCCCGCCACTCTTTTCCTTGCTCCCCATGGGCCAGCGGCACTGGCTTCCTAGAACTCCTCAAAGGCCCTGCCTGGGCCTTTGCACCCTCTGTTCCCTCCGCTGGGACCCCCTCTTTTTCTCCAAGCCCCTGTGGCCGCATCAGCTCAGCGGCCTTCTCTCACCACCGAGCGGAAGGAGACAGCCCCACAACAGGCTTTCCTTTTCGTCTTTTTGTCCAGATTTGTTTTTCTTTGTGCACTTACCGCTATTTGAGCTTATGTCATAAATGCAGGTGTTTGCCCTGGCTGGTGTGGCTCAGTGGATAGAGCGTCGGCCTGCAGACTAAAGGGCCCCAGGTTCAATTCCAGCCGAGGGCATATGCCTGGGTTGCAGGCTCAATCCTCCCCAGTGGGGGGCGTGCAGGAGGCAGCCAATCAGTGATTCTCTCTCATCATTGATGTTTCTATCTCTCTCTCCCTCTCTTTTCCTCTCTGAAATCAATAAAAATATTTTAAAACTAGAGGCCCAGTGCACAAAATTCATGCACAGGGCTGGGGGGTGGGGGAATCCCTCAGCCCGGCCTGCACCCTCTCCAATCCAGGACCCTTGGGGGATGTCCGACTGCCTCTTGCAATCCAGGACCGCTGGCTCCTAACTGCTCGCCTGCCTGCCTGCCTGATGGCCCCTAACCCCTCTGCCTGCCTTCCTGATCACCCCTAACCACCTCTGCCTGCCTGATTGCCCCTAACCACCTCTGCCTACCTGATCGCCCCTAGCCACCTCTGCCTGCCTGCCTGATTGCCCCTAACTGCTCCCCTACTGGTCTGATCACCCATAACTGCTCCCCTGCTGGCCTGATCGCCCCTAACCACCTCTGCCTCGCCCCACACCCAGGACCCAGGATTCCCTCCTCTGGCCGGTTGCAGGCACCTGGGACCTGGGCTGGCTGTAGCCGCAGGGGACTTTGTGCAGGCAGCTTTGCCTGGGCCGCAGCCTCAGGCGCCTGGGACCGCGGGGCGTGCAGCTTGTTCCTCTTCTGGGCTGGGCTGCAGGCGCAGGCACAGCCGCTGGCACCCAGGACCACGGGTGGGCGATTTGTCCCTCTCCTGGGCCGCAGCCTGGCTGTTCTCCATTCCTCTCTCCCCAGTGTTAAGTATCTGAGCATGAGGGCACAACAACTATTTGCATATTAGCTCTTTATTATATAGGATGGATGGATGGATAGATAGATAAATACATAAATAAATGGAGGTGTTTGATGTCTGTGTCCCCCACTGGTCTGTGAGCACCTCCAGGGCACTGCCAAGTTCTCCCTGGTGTCCCCAGCACCTAGGTTAGTGCCAGACACATGGTAGACTGACTGACTGGCTGACTGGCTGGCTGACGGCACGAACGGAGATGGGTGGGTGGGTGGAGAGATGCTGGACATAGTGCAAGGTTAAGCTGGTTCCTCAGACCGCCTGCTGCCATCTTGGTCCTTGGATTCTGACTTCTGAGCTCTGCTCTGTCCTCCGGCTTCGCTCACCCACAGTCTCAGCAAGAAGTGCTTCTGCGAAGATGAAGGCAACACCTTCATCTCCCTTCGCCGGGCGGGATGGGGGGAGGGAGGGGAGGGGCGGGAAGGGGCTCCGCGTGGATGGGTCCAGAGCCCTGTCAACCAAAGGAAAGCGGTGGCTCCTTCCTGCCTCTCCTCCTACCATCTCTTCCCACCAGCAGGGCAGACACCAGTTAACCACAACGTATTTGCTTGCTCCCCTTTTAAATGTAAGAAATAACCCCTGGCTGGTGTTGCTCAGTGGAGAGAGCATTGGCCTGCAGACTGAAGGGTCCCAGGTTCGATTCTGGTCAAAGTCACAGGCCCGGGTTGTGGTCTCGACCCCCAGTGTGGGGTGTGCCAGAGGCAGCCGATCCATGATTCTCATCATTGATGTTTCTCTCTCTCTCCCTCTCCCTTCCTCTCTGAAATCAATAAAAATATAAATAAATAATAAATAAATATCCTAATATATAAAGAGCCAGGGTCCGTAACATCCAAAACAACCAAACGCCAGGCTGCACGCAGAGCAGGCTCGGGTGGGCGGGACTGGCAAGTGGGCTGAACTGCTGACCTCTCAGTCCCTCCTGGGTCACGGGCGCCACAGTGACCCAGCACTGACTGCCACCGCCAAGGCGGGTGCGATGCGATTGGTCGGGAGGCCCCGCCATCACCCCATGATTGCCCTGCAGAGGGAGGCCAGGCCACTGGCCGGGGGGCTCCTCAATCACCCCAAAGAGGGAGGCCCAGGCTACCAGGCCGGCGGCGGTGGTCGGGGCCTCCCTCTGCGGGGCAATCAATCACAGGGCTCCCAGATTGCAAGAGGGCGCAGGCCGGGCTGAAGGACCCTCCCCCCCGCCGAGTGCACGAATTTCGTGCACTGGGCCTCTAGTAAGAAATAAGACATTGCGGATAGAATGGGAGTTCCATTGCTTCTTCCCAGCCCCTGCAGCCTCTCCTTCTGCTACGAATTGGGCCGGTCTCCTCCTGGCCCGCCAGGAAGATGTGGTGTGTGCCTGAGGAGTGACGTGGGGACTGTGGGAAACGGAGTCACGTTAACCACGCTGCTACAATGATTGACATCATGAAGGCTGAGTGGCTCACATTCTAACTCGCCTGGGAACTGGGGCTCTTGAACTTTCCAGTCCCGCGTCCATGCCTGGCTAGAGGTCTGCACCTCCAGGGAGACCGCTCATTCCCTCGGAAGGGCTCACGCACCCAGACCACCTCCCCCCCACCCCCAAAGGACTCCATCCACCTGCCATCCATCGTCCAGACCCCTGGACGTGACCAGACCTCCTGGAGCCCATGTTCTTACCACCTGGCACCATCGCCCTGACGCCTGGCGGTGTCCGCCTGGGCCGGCCCCGGGCTGGGAACACGGGGCTGAACGTTCTCCGGCCGCACTTTTTGCCGTGAGAACCTGTAGCGTTTCTTCCCTCTTGAACACTCCGGGGCTTTGCCTGGCTGTGTCTCCAGTTTGCAAACTCTAAGAGCACGAATAAGCCTGTCACTTATTTTAGCAAAGCCTGCAGATGCTGAGCTTGTTGGGCGGATCGTTAAGCATATGTATACCTTTAACGATCTTCCAGAGATAAAATAGAACATTATTTTGTGTGCTTATGAAACAGATTCTACACTAAATGTTCATTTTAAAGCATACTTTTCCCACTCCATGCTATATTTTTGAGCACTAACCACACACACACACACAGATCTAGTTAATGTCTATCGCCGTGTCAAATTCTATCCTGTGGATATATCGCATTTTATTTGTCTTATTTCTTTTTTAAAAAAATATATTTTATTGATTTTTTTACAGAGGAAGGGAGAGGGATAGAGAGTTAGAAACATCGATGAGAGAGAAACATTGATCAGCTGCCCCCTGCACACCCCCTACTGGGGATGTGCCCGCAACCAAGGTACATGCCCTTGACCGGAATCGAACCTGGGACCCTTCAGTCCGCAGGCCGACGCTCTATCCACTGAGCCAAACCGGTCAGGGCTATTTCTTTTTTTAAAAAGATATACTTTTATTGATTTCAGTGAGGAAGGGAGAAGGAGAGAGATAGAAACATCAATGATGAGAGAGAATCATGGATCGGCTGCCTCCTGCACAGCCCCACACTGGGGATGGAGCCCGCAACCTGAGCCTGTGCCCTGACTGACCGGGGAATCGAACCCAGAACCCTTCAGTCGGCAGGCCGCTGCTCTATCCACTGAGCCACACCAGCTGGGCTCTATGGCATTTTTTGTCTATTTCTGCACTGAGGCTTCGATGTGGAGGTGATGCTGGGTGTGGCTGACAGGCAGGCACGGCTGCAGCGGCCTGGTGAGCAGGTCACGCCCCCACTTTTCCTGGTGGCTTCCTGCTCCGAGATCACAACCCCCAGTCAGAACACCTACCGCACTGCCCTGCACGCACAGCGCGGCCGGCGATTTGTGCGGATTGCCCTTTAAACGCTCCATTCACAGCCAGGGGGGCGCGGGGTCTTTTCCTCGCCTGCTGCCGGGCAACCTTCTCCAGAGGCAGCTGACCGCCACAGCAGGAGGCAGCCGGAGGGAAGGTTGTGGTGTCATCAGAGGCCAGATGTGGTGGCTGATGGAGACGAGATGAGGCCAGGCCTCTGTGGGCGCCACCAGGCCCGCACGGGGAAGCGGCCTCTGGGACCGGCCTCCCTCCTGCCCTCCCGGGCGGGCGCGGTCCTGTGGGCCCTCAGGAGGCCAAGGGAGCCCAAGGTTTGGGGAAAGTGCTGCGGAGACACACGAGGGAGGCCGTTAGTGTACTGGGTGCAGCGGTGGCCGGCCCGCCCGCCCGCCCCGCCGCTCCCTAAGGTGGGTGTCGCCTGTGCTTAAAGGGCCCCCGGGAACAGCACCCCTGGCTGCGTAAGTGCCAGGCCTTTGCCAGGAGTTAGTTGCTCTGTCTCCCATGTAACGATTCTAGGGGGACCTGGTGTGTGGCGGGGGCGGGGTTCAAGATGCGAAGGACCTTTCCTGGGGCCAGATTCTTCTACCAGAGCCAGGGAAAGAGATCCGAATTCCCAGCCTTAAAAGTGTGGCCCCCGAGGTGGTTATGGCGGGGGGGCGGGGGGGCGGGGGGTGGTAATGGTCGCAGTTGATGCTTAAAATATCACTAGGCTAAGGTCAGGATGGCGGCAGCTGCCAGCCCGAGGGTATAGCCAGCCGGGGAGGAGGAAGACGATGGTGCAGGTAGGCCTGCTAGGGAAACGGTTCGCTCTTGCTGTTAATCCTCACCGAGGGCATTTTCTCCGTTGATTTTTAGAGAGAGTGGAAGGGAGGAAAGGGGGAGAGTGAGAGAGAAACATCGACTGGTTGCCTCTTGCATGTCCCTGGACCACGGCCGGGGATTGAACCTGCAACCCAGGAACAGGCCCTTGATCAGGAGTCGAACCCACGGCCCATCGGTCCCAGGCCGTTGCTCTAACCATTGAACCCACCCAGGGCACTGTTTGCTGTTGATGAAAGTGCTTCCATGATAGCTGATGCAGCCACCTCCCCCCTCCTCCCTGTCAGTGTTTTCTCTTTCCCGTGGCCCTCCCGGCTGAGGCCCATGGGTGTCTGATGTGAGTGGCTGTGAGAGCGCCTAGAGGACCCTTCTTCCTCCCCTTCCCCCCCGCCCTGCCCTGCAACGCCTGCCACACGCCTGACCCTGTATGTCACTGCCCTGCAACGCCTGCCACACGCCTGACCCTGTATGTCACTGCCCTGCACATGCCTGCCACACGCCTGACCCTGTATGTCACTGCCCTGCAACGCCTGCCACACGCCTGCCCTGCACATGCCTGCCACACGCCTGACCCTGTACGTCACTGCCCTGCACACGCCTGCCACACGCCTGCCCTGCACACGCCTGCCACACGCCTGCCCTGTACGTCACTGTCCCATTAGTGAGCCTTCTGGGGTCCTTGCAGCCAGCCAGTGAAGGCGATGCTGGGGCCCCCACCCACCCGGGGCCCCACCCACCCACCCGGGGCCCCCACCCACCCACCCTGTCCCACCTTCACGTCCCCCACCCTCCGTCCCTACCCCACCTTCACGTCCCCCCCACCCTCCCTCCCCCACCTTCACGTCCCCCCCACCTTCACGTCCCCCCCACCCTCCCTCCCCCACCTTCACGTCCCCCAACCCCACCCTCCCCCACCTTCATGTCCCCCAACCCCACCCTCCCCCACCTTCATGTCCCCCACCCACCCTCCTCCACCTTCACATCTCCCACCCACCCACCCTCCCCCACCTTCACGGCCCCCACCCACCCTCCTCCACCTTCACATCTCCCACCCACCCACCCTCCCCCACCTTCACGGCCCCCACCCACCCTCCCCCACCTTCACGGCCCCCACCCACCCTCCCCCCCCACCTTTATGTCCCCCACCCACCCACCCTCCCCCACCTTCACGGCCCCCACCCCCACCCTCCCTCCCCCACCTTCACAGGCCCCGCCCTGCAGTGCAGGGTCCTCCGTGGTGATGCTCCTCCGTCTGGCACACTCTCCACGGGTTTCCGCACGTCGGTGTCGTCAAGGACCAATTCGCACCCTCGAAGGCATCTCCCTCCTGTCTTAACTTTTATTGACGTTAGAGAGGGAGAGGGAAACATCGGTGTGCTGTCCGCTCGCTCACGCCCTCGCTGGGTGCCTCTTCCTGCGCACTGACTGGAGCGCGAACCTGCAGCCTGGGCACATCCGTCCAGGCTCCAACCACCGAGCCACCCAGGCCAGGGCTGACCAAGCCTTCCACAGTCCGCAGCTGAACCGGGGCTGATGGATTAACCCGCTGACCAGCAGAGGGCTCTGCTGCCCGGAGCAAACCTTCTAGCTGCTCTGACCCAGCGGGACACGGAGCGAACCGTGTCCTGGCCCGGCCCGGCGCCTCCGCGGGTGCAGCCCTGAGGGCAGCCCTGAGGGCAGTCACGTGCTGGTGGCCACGCCAGCCTGCTCGTCTGTGTCCTGGGGCTGCGGACAGGAGCAAACGGGGCGCGGCACCTCTAAAGCCAGGCGCACATGAAAAAAACATGGTTAATCAGCCCGGCTGGGGTGGCTCAGAGTTTGACCAATGAACCAAAGGATCAGGTTCGATTCCCGTCGGGGCACAGGCTGGGGTGCGGGCTCCCTCCCCAGGGCGGGCAGGCAGGAGGCAGCCGGTCCATGACTCTCCACCAGCTGCTCAGGCAAACAATCAGATCCCCGGTTCTGCTCCCCCTCCCACTCCGGGACCCACACAGCCCGCCCTCTCTCCTTCCAGGACACTGTCCTGCCCTCCTCTCTCCGCCCCCTCTGCTCCGGCCCTGCTGGGCCACCAGGACTTCTGGCCCGAGCCGCCTGCCTCCTGGTCCCTGCTCCTTCTCTGACCCCTTTAACCCACCCCTCAAACACTATTTAAAAAATATTTTTATTGATGTCAGAGAGGAGGGGAGAGGGAGAGAGAGATGGAAACATCAATGATGAGAGAGAATCATGGATCGCTGCCTCCTGCACGCCCCCTACTGGGGATTGAGCCCGCAACCTGGGCCTGTGCCCTGACTGGGAATCGAACCCTGACCTCCTGGTTCATAGGTCGACGATCAGCCACGGAGCCACCGGCCGGGCCAACCAGTGTTCTTAAAACCAAATCATGACAGGCCAGTCCCTTGCTGGAACCACCCTCCACCCCATGAAGGCTTCCCCACCCCCCCAGGTTGCAGATGCCTATGCCGCACCCCGGCTGCGGCGGACACTGCCCGCCGGGGTCCCCTCCTCCCGGCGGCTCCTCTGATGGAGCTGGTTCGTGGCTCAGGTGTCACCTCCTCAGAGAGGTCCTCCCCGCCCCCAATCTCACAATCCCAGCGGGAGAGCGGGTCGCTCACTCGTTCTCTCTGCCTGACCCCGGACAGACGCACCCCCTCTGACGTTGCCTACGAACTCCCCTCCGTCCTTCGTGAGGCCGGACACGCAGTCCCCTCTGCGGACGCCATCCCCGGAGCGTGTCAGGGAGGCGGTGGACTGCGAGCTTCCTCGGGACGACGGGAAAACAGGAGCATCTGATGCTTCAAAAGCCAAGCAGGTGCTGCTGGATCCCGGCCATGTCGCTCCGAGGAGGGGGTTAAAGCTCAGGAAGAGAAAGCAGACCGGTAGCCAGGTGGTCAGTTAATTTTTTAAATATTTATTTTTATTGATTTCAGAGAGGAAGGGAGAGGGAGAGAGAGAAACATCCATGATGAGAGAGAAGCATTGATCGGCTGCCTCCTGCACGCCCCCCACTGGGAATCAAGCCCGCCACCCAGCCATGTGCCCTTGGCTGGAATCGAACCTGGGACCCTTCAGTCCACAGGCCGACGCTCTACCCACTGAGCCACACCGGCCAGGGCAGATGGTCAGCTATTGAAATCAACCGGGGCCCTTAACCAAAGCAGCCTGGGGAGTGGGCGGGGCGGCGGCCGGGCTCTGGCCTCTCCACTGGCCACGTGTCCCCGGAGACGGCGACTCTGACAGGGCCGCGGGCACCCAGCGCTGAGGCAGGAGCTGCCCTGAGAGGACAGAACCGTCAGGGCCGCGGGCAGCCTGAGGACGGCCTTTCGGAGCCTGCACGCGCCGGCGGGTGGGAGGCTGCCGTGGTGACCAGGCGTTTGACCGGGGGTGACCGTGATTTGCAGGGACAACCTGAGCCGGGGAAACGCACGGTCTGGGGAAGCGCTGCGGCAGCATTTTGAGGAGAGAACCCGCCGTCGTCCCGGGAAAAGGAACCCGCCAGGCAGGCCAGCCGCCCCCTCCTGGGAAACTGACGCGGCAAGGGAGCCTGGTGCTTGGAGGCCTCCCACCCCAGACCCCGCGTTCTCCACTCCGCGGGCCTCTGCCCTGTGGAACCCCTCCAACCACAGCAGCCCCTCCCTCTGGACCTGTCCTTCTCCCCTCCCCCCGGGATGGCCCCCCAACCCACCCCTCCCTCCCCACCTCCAGTGAAAATCCAAGTAGTGCAGTGACCTTCCGTTAAGGTACTTCACACACACGTAGGCATGACTGACAGCCTCCACTTACCAGGTTCTACTTGTCCTCTGAGAGAGAACCTTAATGGCACTCTCAATAGCACAGCCGTTAGGAATATTCATTTAATCTCTGTGTTAGAGCCGGGTGCTAGGAGCCTCTCGCTACTCTCCACTCACTAGCTGTGCTGTCTTGGGCAAGTGGCATAACCTCTCTGCTCCAGTTTCCTCATGTGTAGAAGGGGATCATAAAAGTACCTACCCCATAGGTGGCTGTATTGCCCCCCAGGCAATCGTCCTCAGGCGTGGCGAGAGTTTTTCGGCAGGGTGGGGCAGTTGCTTCTGCCTGGAGGCTAATTGTTAGTTTTATTCTCTTAAGTGGCCTCAGGGCAAGGTGTTTCCCAATAGGGTGTGTTCACTGCCTCCCCCCGCCCCGCCAGGCAGGGCAGATGTCTGTGTGGGAAAGATGTCCTCCGCTGTGTGAGGGAATGACTGAGCCCAGGAAACCTGGGGTGTCTGCCTTCTGAGCCCTATCCCCTGAGTCCCCAGTCCTGGGTTCTGCTCTCACAGCTCCAGTCCACTTCACCCTCCCTCTGCCAGAGCACAAGGTGGGTGGCTCCACAGGGAGTTTAATGCGTTGGCCCTTTAAGAGGGTGCCCGAACTTTCAGCTGCCACTCCCTGGCAGACAGCACCCCATGCTTTTCCCAGCCAGATGTTATGTGGGTACCCTCCTCAGATTTGGTGTTCTCTGCTGGGGAGGCCCGATTTGGGATTAGATCCCCGAGTTCTCAGTGGCATCCCCCACAGCTGAGATTCCTCCCCAGGACTTCAGTTGCCATCTGTGGGTGCCCGGCCAGCCCTTTCGCGCCTCCGCCCCTCCTGCCAGTCTCTGTGCGGTCTCCACCTTCGGTCCTTGGCCGTCAGGTTCTCTCCTGTGCGTTTTCCGTTGATTACTCAGGAAGCCTTTCCGTTCAGTTGTAATTCCAGCTTGCTCCTGGGAGCAGGTCTGTGCAGCATCCTCTTACTCTGCCGCCTCCCCATAGGTTGTTACAAAGATTAAATTAAAGCGTTTGCAATAGAGCCAGGCATAGAGAAATGCTACATACGTATTAGCTATTACTGCCATCACCAGCACCATTCCCATAATTACTGCCATAATCACCACCATGATCACCATCATCTTCATAACCATTATACCATCACCCTCACCATCACCACCCCCATCATCATTATCACCACCATCCTCACCATCACAATCATCACCATCACCTCCATTATCAAACTCATCACCACCACCATCCATACCATCACAATCATATCATCACACTATTATCACCATCACCACCACCATTACCATAATTACTGCCATAATCACCACCATGATCACCATCATCATCACCACCATTACACCATCATCCTCACCATCACCCCCATCATCACCATCATCATTACCACCACCATCCTCACCATCACAATCATCATTATCATCATCATCACCATCATCCTCACCATCACGACCATCACCACCACCTCCATTATCAACCTCATCACCACCACCATCCATACCATCACAATCATATCATTACACTATCCTCACATCACCATCACCATCATCATCACAATCATATCATCACCACCATCATTATCATCCTTTCACCACCACCATTCACCATCATCACCACTACCATCACCATCACAATCATATCATCACCACCATTATCATCATCATCACCATCACAATCATCACTATCATCATCACCATCATTATCATCATCATTTCACCACCACCATTACCATCACATCCATCATCATCATCACCATCGCCATCGCCATCATCATCACTACCATCACAATCAAAATCATATCATCACCACCATTATCATCATATCCCCATTATCATCATTTTCATCCTCATCACCACCATTATTACCATCACAATCATTATCATCATCATTGCTGCCATCATCATCATCACCACCACATCACCATCACAATCACTTCATCACCACCATTATCATCACACCACCATCATCATCATTTCCACAATCACCACCGCCATCATCACAATCATCACCACCACCATCACCATCACAATCCTCACCATCACAAGCAGACAGCACTTTTCCTTCCTTAGCAGAAGGCCTTAGGGCAGCAAGCTGCTTTTTACCGTCTAACTTTCCTGTTTTCCTCTGTAAATCCAACCTCAGGTGAGTCTGTCGTTTATTAACATCCCAGAGGTCAGACTGTGAGAGGGAAATGTGGTCTAAGTTAAAGGTTGGAATTTTTATCTGATTCTTGGTTTTGGCGCTTTCTGTGTATAAATTCCTCCAGACTGCTCCTCATCGCGTGCTTTACATATCTGCTCCCCAACGCGCGCTTTACATGTCTGCTCCCCAACGCGGGCTTTACGTGTCTGCTCCCCATTGCGGGCTTTACATATCTGCACCCCATTGCATGCTTTACGTGTCTGCTCCCCAACGCGTGCTTTATGTGTCTGCTCCCCAACGCGTGCTTTATGTGTCTGCTCCCCAACGCGTGCTTTACATGTCTGCTCCCCAACGCGTGCTTTACATATCTGCTCCCCAACGCGTGCTTTACATGTCTGCTCCCCAATGAGTACTTTACGTGTCTGCTCCCCAATGCGTGCTTTACGTGTCTGCTCCCCAACGCGGGCTTTACGTGTCTGCTCCCCATTGCGGGCTTTACGTGTCTGCTCCCCAACGCGTGCTTTACGTGTCTGCTCCCCAACGCGTGCTTTACATGTGTGCTCCCCAACGCGTGCTTTACGTGTCTGCTCCCCAACGCGTGCTTTACATATCTGCTCCCCAACGCGTGCTTTACGTGTCTGCTCCCCAACGCGTGCTTTACGTGTCTGCTCCCCAACGCGTGCTTTACGTGTCTGCTAAGCAATGCTATATTTTTTTCTGTTTCTCTGTCACAGGGAGTTTCTCTTGTTCCGGGAAATACATATGATTGTGAATAATTGGACCAATGTTTTTCTTTTTGCTTTAAATTCTGCAATGTTTTGTGAAATGTGGAAACATGAGCCGAATATAAGTGAGCTGCGTTTTTCCTGCCAATAAGCCATTTTGACGTTGGGCGTCAGTCACCGGTGAAGGTGTCTGCAGTCAGAGAACTCGCCTCCTGGCTGCCCCCCGAGGGCATCGCTGAGGGACGGGGCGTTATTTCCTGCGACTCCTCACAGGCCGTAGCTCCCTCTCCACCCAGGCTCAGCCAGCTGCGGGCCACCAGAGGCACCGCGGCAAAGCGATGCCCAGTCCCTGGGACGCTCTTCTCACCCTTCTCCCTTCTCCCGTCACGGCCCATTGGCAGCCGGGGTTTTGATCAAGGCCTCCTGTTTTAAGAAGAACATTTGTCCAATGATGCTTCATTGGGGATTTAAAGTTGTGCACAGCTCGGCTGGCGTGGCTCAGTGGCTGAGCATCGACCTGTGAACCAGGAGGTCATCATTGGGTTGCCTCAGGGCACAGGCCCGGGTTTCGGTCTCGGTCCCCAGCAGGGGGCGTGCAGGAGGCAGCCGATCCACGATTCTCTCTCACTGATGTTCCTTTCTTACTTTTTAAAACGTATTTGTATTGATTTCAGAGAGGAAGGGAGAGGGAGAGAGAAACATCAATGATGAGAGAATCACTGATCGGCTGCCTCCTGCACGCCCCCACTGGGGACTGATCCTCACAACCAGGGCCTGTGCCCTGCCTGGGAATCGAACCTTGACCTCCTGGTTCATAGGTTGACGTTCACCCACTGAGCCATACCAGCCAGGCTCTCATCGATGTTTCTATCTCTCTATCCCTCTCTCTTCCTCTCTCTCTAAAATAATCAATAAAAACATTTTTTAAAAAATTGCGCACCGAATGCGGAGGGGAGTCGCAGTGAGTAAAAGAGAATCGTATTGTGGCATCAGCAAGAGCATTTGGAACACGTCCTCGAGGGCAGGGGACACGTGAGGGGGACAGAGCGCAAGACTCCGTTAGGCCAGGGAGGGAGGGAGCTAGGCCGGGGGACGGGGACTCTCCGTGGACGGGGCGGGCTGTGGCCCCGTGGGGCTGAGGGCGTCCCCGAGGCCTGGGACCAGGCAGGGAGGGCAGGGAGAGCCGGGCTCAGAGGCCCTCATGTTCCGTAGCTCGTTTCACTGCAAACTGGGGACACTGGCGAACCCATAGATATAATTTTGTAAATTCCAGGGCCGTTGAAGGGATTCCTTCTCAAAGGCGTGTGTGAGAGTGTGTGCATGTATGTGAGCATGTGAATGTGTGAGTGTGTGTGAGTGTGTGTGAGTGTGTGAGAGTGTGTGTATGTGAGTGTGTGTGGGGGGAGTGTGTGCAGGTGTGTGAGCATGTGAATGTGTAAGTGTGTGTGAGTGTGTGAGAGTGTGTGCAGGTGAGTGAGTGTGGGTTTGTGAGGGAGTGTGTGTGTGTATGGGGATTGAGTGCATATATGTGAGCATGTGAATGTGTCAGTGTGTCAGTGTGTGTGTGTGTGTGTGGTGTGTGTGTGTGTGTGTGTGTGAAGGTGTGTGAGAGTGTGTGAGTGTGTGGGGGGAGTGAGTGCATGTGTGTGAGCATGTGAATGTGTGAGTGTGTGAGTGTGTGAGAAGGTGTGTGAGTGTGTGTGTGTGTGGGGGGAATGTGTGCAGGTGTGTGAGCAGGTGAATGTGTGAGTGTGTCCGTGTGTGTGTGTGTGAGAGTGTGTGTGTGGGGGGAATGTGTGCAGGTGTGTGAGCATGGGAGTGTGTGAGTGTGTCCTTGTGTGTGAGTGTGAGAGTGTGTGTGCATGTGAGAGCGAGCGGGCGCCCACACGCTGGCCCTGTTTGCTGCTGCAGCTGTAGGGAGACGCAGCTGGTTATATTTCCAGAGGTCGGAGGTCCGAAATGGGTCTCACGGGCTACAATCAGGGCGTATGGGGGGGGGTGCTCCTTGTGGGGACCAGGGGGCGCCTGTCCCGCCTTTTCCAGCTGCTGGGGGCGCGTCCTGGGCTGGTGGCCCCTTCGTCCGCCTGCAGAGCCGGCAGGGCCGCCGGGCCCCCACACGGAACTCCCCGTCCTGTCTGCCCCCTCCTCCCACTGGAGGGCCGCCGGCCGCGGGGCCGTCAGGAGAAGCTTTTATCTCAAGGTCGGCGATGAGCGACCCCAGCGACCTCGATCGCTCCTCGGTGTGACCTGATGTGCACGCGGCTCCAGGGACTCGGACGGGGACACCTCCTGCCTGACAGTCACCATCTGAGCAGGAAACCTCTTCTCCCTCTCCAGACCCACACGCCTCGGAAGGCAGCGGGTAGCGGGCAGTGGGCAGTGGGCAGCAGCGGGCAGAGAGCAGCGGGCAGAGAGCAGTGGGCATAGGGCAGCAGGCAGAGAGCAGTGGACAGTGGGCAGCGGGCAGAGAGCAGCGGGCAGTGGGCAGCGGGCAGAGAGCAGTGGACAGTGGGCAGCGGGCAGTGGGCAGCGGGCAGAGGGCAGGAGGAGCCCGTGTCTGAGCAAAAGCATCCCTGGGCCATGCTGACCCAGCCCCACTCCCCTCGGATCCGGATCCGGGAGATGTAACCCGAGGCCGAGGCCGTATTTGTTTTCCTCCAACAGCACTGACCGGGGAAACGGCGCTGACGGGGGAGCGGCACTGACCGGGGGAACGGCACTGACCGGGGGAGCGGCACTGACCGGGGGAGCAGCACTGACCGGGGGAACGGCACTGACCGGGGGAACGGCACTGACCGGGGGAGCGGCACTGACCGGGGGAACAGCACTGACCGGGGGAATGGCACTGACCGGGGGAACGGCGCTGACTGAGGGGAGCGCTTCTGTGAGGACCCGTCTAACCCCTTGTTTAATCCCGAGAACAGGAGAGCCAGGCGGGGAGGTGACTTCTCCGGGCCCCGCTGTGGGCAGAGCTGGGCTCCAGCACGCCCCTCAGAGCGCCAGCCACTGCCCTTCCCACCACCAAGCTCATCCATTTTCTGGGACTGTTGTCCTGCCCTTTTAACCCCCAAGAGGCGGGTTTTGACCTTCAGAAGGTGTTTAATTCTCTTGACTAACAAAGTACACTGAGTGGCCAGATTAGTATGCGTTCAGAGATCACAAATATCTGGCCACTCAGTGCATGTCTGTCTGCGTGTGCGTGCACCTTAGCAGCGATTACAGCCATTGGATAAGGTGCTCACGTGGCCCGGCCGCGTGGCTCAGTGGTTGAGCGTCAACCCAGGCACCAGGAGGTCACGGGTCAATTCCCGGTCAGGGCACAGGCCCGGTTGTGGGCTCGATGCCCAGTGGGGGACGTGCAGGAGGCAGCGGTCCATGGTTCTCTCTCATCATGGATATTTCTCTCTCTCCCTCTCCTTTCCCCTCTGAAATCAATAAAAATATATATTTCTTAAAAACCAGTCGTAACATCTTATATTAAAAAAAGATGCTTACCTGGTTTTGCTGCATTTGCTGCCTGAGGCACGTACTGGGACGAGAGGCGAAAGTCTGCGTACCCGTGGGTGACACTCAGGCACGTGGCGTGGTGTGGAGAAGATGCGGAAAGCGCGGCGCGGTTCGGAAAAGATCAGCTAAACGATGAAGAGGGAGGTGGGAGCAGCTGCGCGGGGAGCTGCCCTGAGCGGCCAGGCGGCTGGAGGAGAGCAGGCGCCGGGACTTCCAGGATCATCTCACGGTGACAAAGGGACGAACCATTCCAGCCGGGCTGTCCGAGCAAATGCACAGGGTGCGGACGCAACGGAGAAAACGCCTCATGCCCGCACTCAGGGGTCCACTCCCGTCCCCGTCCCCGCAGGCACGCGACCCCAGGCAATGCGCTTCCCACGTCGCCCGTGTGCACTCCCAAATAATCTCATACCCGTTGTACTATCGCTGCAATGAATTCATTTAGGGAAATAGTACGTAACCCGTTTTTAATTAAATATTATGCGAGCACTACAACATGCTGGGATCTTTTCTTTTTCTTTAAATATATCTTTATTGATCTCAGAGAGGAAGGGAGAGGGAGAGAGAGAGAAACATCAATGAGGAGAGAGAATCACGGATCGGCTGCCTCCTGCACGCACCCCACTGGGGATGGAGCCCGCAATCCGGGCCTGTGCCCTGACCGGGAATGGAACCCTGACCTCCTGGCTCCTAGGTCGACGCTCAGCTGCTGAGCCGCCGCGGGCTGAGCCATTTTCTTTGTGCTCAGAATGAAGGTGGGGGTCGAAACAAGCCCTCCTTGTCCTGTGATTTCCGTTCTCTGCAGATTGCTGCACCTCCCCACAGCGTTGTGTCTGGGAGACGAAGTTGGAGGCACCCACGAGACTCCACAAATGGGAGTCGCTCAGAGTGCTCCTGCTTTGGTGTCGCCAGGACAACTGTGAGAGGAGACGAAGGAATACTGCGAGGGCCTGGGAGGGTGCCAGCCCAGAGCGCGGGCACGTCTCCTCAGATTCCTGTACTAGTTCCCAGAAGCCAGAACGAGGGAGGCAGAGATGTGATTGACACGAGAAAAGCAGCGAGGCCACCCCGTCAGCAAACCCTGGGCCCGAGAAAGGCTCTGGGCGCTCACGCAGGGATGGGAATGGGCACTGACGTGTCTCAGTTAAAACCAAGTGCTTAAGGGGAGTCTGTGCCTTTTCTTTTTCCTTTTCTCAAACGGCTGTTCACTGTACGTTTTTTATTGGCAACCGATAGCCCGGCTGGTGTGGCTCAGTGGTTGAGCGTCAGCCTATGAGCCAGGAGGTTACGGTTCGATTCCTGGTCAGGGCACAGGCCCGGGTTGCAGGCTTGGTCCCTGGTTGGATGTGTGCAGGAGAAAGCTGGTCCATGCTTCTCTCTCATCGTGGATGTTTCTCTCCCTCTCCCTCTCCCTTGCTCACATCAATCTATATGATAAAGAGGTAATATGCAAGTTCGCCATCACTCCAACACATAAGATGCCACCCCCATGTGGACACAAGATGGTCGGCAGGGGTGGGCAGTTGTGGGCAGCAGGGGAGGGCAGTTAGGGGTGATCAGGCCGGCAGAGGAGGGCAGTTAGGGGCAATCAGGCAGGCAGGGGAGCAGTTAGGCACCAATCAGGCTGGCAGGGGAGTGGTTAGGGGGAGATCAGGCTGGCAGGCAGAAGCGGTTAGGGGCAATCAGGCAGGCAGGTGAGCGGTTGGGAGCCAGCAGTCCTGGATTGTGAGAGGGATCCCAGATTGGAGAGGGTGCAGGCTGGGCTGAGGGACATCCCCCCGGTGCACAAATTTTGTGCACCGGGCCTCTAGTGAAGACATATTTAGAAAGCAGGTGGTTAGGATTTTGATGGGAACTGCATTACCGTGGTAGATCCTTGGGGTCAGCTCTGGCTTCCCCTCCCGGTCAGGGCTGGGAGGAGTCTTCTCACCTGGCTGCAGGGGGCACGCCTTGGGGTCAGCCAGGAGGCTCAGCAGCTGCCCGGGCTCTGTGCCCCGAGGGGTGAGCCTGGGACGGTGAAGCCAGGGGGCATTCAGTGCCTGGCTCCCCGCAGCCCTGCCCAGAGCATTGCTCCAAGCAGCACCTTGCTCGCCATCCGCCCCACCGGGGACCACACTCAGCACCCGCCGCTTAGTGGCTGGTGAGTCAGCACCCGGTGAGGGCCTGGAATTGGCCCAGCCGGGAGGCGCCCTGGGAAGCAGGCATGGGACTGAGGCTTAGCTTCCCAGCACGCTCCCCGCTGTGCGGATGTGTTCCGTCCGCTTGTATTGAAATGTGTCTAAAAATTCCGCAGGGGTCCGCGGGGAAGGCATTCCATGCCCGCAGCGCAGCTTTGTTTTTCTTGCACAGTGAGACGCTCCAGGGGAGGTGGCTCCGGGCAGGAGCCTGGCACCGAGGCCGTCTGGTTGGCATCTGTGCAGCTAGCTCTTCCTGCCTCCACGCACCAACTCAAGATGGCTCACCACCTCACATACCACATGTGCATTCGTAAGCGGGGGGCGCCCGGAGCTGACACAGGAGGCAGGTGCCGTCCGGAGGCCGGGCTCCTGGGACACGCGCAGTAGGAACTGTGTCCGTGACACAGATGCAAAGGGCCCGGGGTCCGAGGACAGGATGGTGGCCTGGCCGCGGGGGCGCAGTGGTCGGGTGTCGGCCCATGCACCCAGGGTCCCGGGTTCGATTCTGGTCAGGGCACATGCCCGCTTTGCAGGCTTGATCCCCAGTGGGGGGCGTGCAGGAGGCAGCAATGGATGTTTCACTCTTACATCAATGTCCCTCTCTCTCTCCCTCTCCCTGCCTCTCTCTCTCAAAAATCTTAAAAAAAAAGATTATAGTGACTGGCTTCAACCAATGCTGGCCCATCCATTGCTTGGAGCTGGCACAACACCTTCCCCAACAAATTGGGGTTCTCCGGGCAAGGAGCAAGAAGGAGTGGGCTGTGGGCGTCCCAGGACCTGCCCACGGGTGTGCGTCATGTCACCGCTGTTTCCCGAACTCTTTGCACCTCCTGATCCTGTTCCCGTCCCCGCGGCTGAGAGGACCTGAGGGCACCTTGTCGCCCCATGTCCCTCCGGTGATGTGCACGTGGGGAGGGCGCGGGGAGCAGGGGCATCTCAGCAACAATTGGGGGGTCGGCTCATCTAGGAGAGTCCACGCAGGAGAAGCCAGGGGGGTTCCTCCTGCTGATGGGGTGGGGGTTCCTCCTGCTGAGGGGGTGAGGGGTTCCTCCTGCTGATGGGGTGGCGGTTCCTCCTGCTGAGGGGGGTTCCTCCTGCTGAGGGGGGGTTCCACCTGCTGAGGGGGTGGGGGTTCCTCCTGCTGAGGGGGTGGGGGTTCCTCCTGCTGATGGGGTTCCTCCTGCTGAGGGGGGCTTCCTCCTGCTGAGGGGGTGAGGGGTTCCTCCTGCTGATGGGGTGGGGGTTCCTCCTGCTGATGGGGTGGGGGTTCCTCCTGCTGAAGAGGTGGGGGTTCCTCCTGCTGAGGGGGTGGGGGTTCCTCCTGCTAAGGGTTGGGGGTTTCTCCTGCTAAGGGGTGGGGGGTTCCTCCGTCCATGGAAGTCTGATGAGGTTATCAGGGTGGAGGAGGTGGGAGTAGCCTCCTGTGAGGCCGGAAGCGCATTGGACGGGGTGACAGGCTGTCTGCGCCCTGCTCCACACGCCCGCCGTGCGCTTCCTGATGCCAGCTCTGAGTGTCGCCAGCGCTTCCTCCCTTGCCCTTTAGGGGAATCTGTGCTTCAGTCACTCAGCTCATCAGTGATTCCATCAAAGAGCTGTCTTAACTGGAAGACGAAGAGAAAAAAAATCCCCAATGTATTTGGGTACATTTCTACAGTTAATTTAGATTTCAAAATGTGGATCTCAATTAAAAGGCTAAATGCTTAAAAGTCAAAAAGATTCCTGTTTGACATTAAAGTCAGCGGCTCGGTCATGTGTGCTGAGTGGAGCCAGTCAGAGGTGCTAACGGCTCAGGCATTCGACAGACAGATGGAGGCTCGGATGAGTCCCCCCGACCCGAGTGGCGTGCTGTTCCCACCAGCACACGCCTGCCGCCCTGGGTGGCCCCCGGCCCTGGGAGAACACGGGAGCGATGTGTGTCAGCTTCACTCACGCGTCCCCGAGAAAGAGGGGGTTCACAGAACCCCAGACTCAGAGGGAAAAATACAGAGCCCAGTTCCATGTTCCTACTTCTTCCTCACTCATGTTCCTTTTTTTAAAAAGTTTTAAAAAGGACTTTTTATTGATTTCTTTTTTAAAGAGAGAGGAAGGAAGAGGGAGGGAGAGAGAGAGAGAGGGAGGAACGTCAATGATGAGAGAGAATCATTGACTGGCTGCCTACTGCACGTCCCACACTGGGGATCGAGCCTGCGACCTGGGCATGTGTCCTGACCGGGAATCGAACCTGGGACCCTCCAGTCCACAGGCCAACACTCTATCCACTGAGCCAAACACATTAGGTCATGCACTTTCTTTTTTATTTTTTAAAAATATGTTTTTATTTATTTTAGAGAGAGAGGAAGGGAGGCTAGAGAGATAGAAACATCAATGATGAGAGAGAGAGACATCATTCGGCTGCCTCCTGCACGCCCCACTGGGGATGGAGCCTGAAACCGGGGCATGTGCCCTGACGGGGAATTGAACCCGGGCCCTCCTGGCTCATGGGTCGATGCTCAACCACTGAGCCACGCAGGCCAGGCTTTTTTCATTTTCTTTTAGCACTTTTTAAAAAATAAATATTTTTTTATTGATTCAGAGAGGAAGAGAGAGGGAGAGAGAGATAGAAACATCAATAATGAGAGAGAATCATTGATTGGCTGCCTCCTGCACGCCCCCTACTGGGGATCCAGCCTGCAATCAGGCATATGCCCTTGACTGGAATCGAACCCAGGACCCCTTGATCTGCAGGCCGGCGCTCTATCCACTGAGCCACACCAGCCAGGGCTTCACTTTCTTGATGGTGTTCTTTGAGGCACAAAAGTTTTTAATTTTGATGAAGTCCAATTCACCTATTTTTTTTTTTTGAGGGGCGTTGCTGATTCATAGATCGATGCTCAACCACGGAGCCATGCAAGCTGGGCGGGTTGCTTGTGCTTTTATTTTTTTTATTTTTTTTATTTTTTTAATTTTTTAAAATATATTTTATTGATTTTTACAGAGAGGAAGAGAGAGGGATAGAGAGTCAGAAACATCGATGAGAGAGAGACATCGACCAGCTGCCTCCTGCACACCCCCCACTGGGGACGTGCCCGCAACCAAGGCACATGCCCTTGACCGGAATCGAACCTGGGACCCTTCAGTCCGCAGGCCGATGCTCTATCCACCTAGCCAAACCGGTTTCGGCTGCTGTGCTTTTAATGTCATATTTAAGGCACTAAGACCCTAGGAAATTCTCACCCATTTTATATTCCAACTAGAGGCCCAGTGCGTGACATTTTGGCATTGAGGGGGTCTCTGCACCCTCTCCCAGTCTGGGACCCCTCGGCGGACATCCCCTGAGGGGTCCTTAGTGTGCCGCAGAGCCGTGAGCTGGGCATAGCACTTAGGGTTCCTTAGCTCTCGCCAGCTGTGAGCCCGGCTTCTGGCTGAGCGACACTCCCCTTGTGGGCGCGCACTGACCACCAGGGGGCAGCTTCTGCATTGAGCGTCTGCCCCCTGGTGTTCAGTGTGTGTCCTAGCAACTGGTCGTTCCACTGTTAGGTCAATTTGCATATTAGTCTTTTATTATATAGGATATTCCCCTCTCATGAAATTCTGAGGACCTGTATTAGATATTCTGATTTCATCCTCCAGATCTCGTAACCACTCTCCATCCGTTTTTCTTTCCTTTTCTCACGGTTATTGACAGTTTTGAGACATAATCGACAGACGTCACGGTCTCGGGCTGCGGTGTACAGCGTGATGTCTGATTTGCACACATACAGTCTATTGTGACAGGGCTGCCACGTAGGCTCAGCGAACACCATCTCCTCATGCAGATACGATAGAAAGGAAAGGAAGAGGAAACGGAAAAGAAACACTTCCTCCTCGTGGTGAGAACTCGTAAGACGGGAAGTTCTTCATCTCTTCGCTTCCCTACGGCAGCATGGCGCACGGT
Source organism: Ia io (assembly GCA_025583905.1). Lineage (NCBI taxonomy): Eukaryota > Metazoa > Chordata > Mammalia > Chiroptera > Vespertilionidae > Ia > Ia io. The sequence continues at coordinate 115,261,321 of JAJQQW010000009.1, read as the reverse complement.
GATGTTGCACCTCACACCCTCACACTTACGCCTCGTCTGCCTGGAGCTGTGCGGAGCGATGGGTCCCCTTTTCTGCAGACCGGGGAGCACATGGCCATGGCTGCACAGCTGGGCTGCGTGGAGGGAAGATGCCTCTCGGCGCACAAGACGAGGGAAGGGGCGCTCCGGCTGGTTCTGCAGAAACGTGAGTCGCACCGTCTTTTGCAAAAGGAGACTCTGTGCAAGCGAGCCCTGGCCGCATGTCCGGCCGGCTCCTGCTCGCTCTCAGCATCACCGCTCATCGCTCATCGCTGGGACCCCTGTGGCCCGCACTCCCGCCAGGCGAGTGCCCAGCTGGGTGACCACGCCCAGCACCAACCATGCCCCCATGACCACGCCCCTCCATGACCACGGCCAGCACCGACCACGCCCCTCCATGACCACGCCCCTCCATGACCGCTCGGCCCACCTCCCTGCTATACCCCTGCGGGTCCCTTGGTTTCCCACACTCTTCTCCTGGCTTAGCAGTCTCAGCATTCGGTCTCCGTGCAAACACGGCCTCCTCAGAGAGACCTTCCCTGACCACCTCGTCAAGTGACTTCCCTCGTCCAGGCACACACTTATTTAGTGACTAGAGGCCCGGTGCATGGAATTCATGCACTGGAGGGGGGGTCCCTCAGCCCGGCCTGCCCCACTCACAGTCCAGGGAGCCCTCAGGGGTGGGAGGCAACCCGGCAATCAGGGGAAGGCGATGCCCATCACACCTCTGCTGCTGCCACTGCCGGCAGTGCAAGCCTCGTCTGCCCCTGGGTACTGCGCCTCGGGCCGGCCCTGGGCAGCCGGGTAGCCGCCATCCAAGGCTTGCCTGCGCCTAGGGCCGGCTCTGGTTAACTGTGCCTCGGGCTGGCCCTGGACGGCTGGGGGGCTGAAGGGAATGGGCGCCACCATCTTGTGGCTATGGGCGCTGCCATCTTTGAGGGTGGGGCAGTCAATTAGCATATTCCCTCTTTATTAGATAGGATTCCATAAATATTGAACACATGCCTCCTACGTGCCAGACTCTGTTCTGTGGGACAGTGAATGGAGCAGAGAAGAATTCCTGCCACGTGGCGGTTATGTTCAAAGGGTGAGGCGAACAATAGATGTGGTGGTGAATTTTGTGTGCCCACGTGGCTAGACCATGGTGCCCAGATGTGTGACCAAACACTAGTCCAGATGTATCTGAAGAAGTGTTTGTGGACGTGATTAACATCTAAATCAGTAGACGGAGTCGAGCAGCAGCTCCTCCACCTGGGGGTGGGCCGCACCCAATCAGGCAAAGGCCTGCGGAGACAGAGGAGGTCTGCGAGGATGGAGGGCTGCTTGCAGCGCCTGCAGGCTTGAGACCACGGATTCTGTTCTTGCTCGGCTTCCAGCCCGCTCTGCAGACTTTGGACTTGCCAATAATGTGAGCCAATTCCTTAAAACAAATGTGTGTGTGTGTGTGTGTGTGTGCACATTTGTGGGGCCCAGTGTGAGATGATTACGTAGGGCTCCTTGTTAAAAAAAGTCCTAGCCGGTGTGGCTCAATGGATAGAGCATCAGCCTCGGGACTGAAGGGTCCTGGGTTCAATTCTGGTCAAGGGCACGTATCTTGGTTGCAGGCTCCTCCCCAGCCCGGGCCCTGGTCAGGGCTCGTACAAGAGGCAACCAATCGATGTGTTTCTCTCACATTGATATTTCTCTGTCTTTCCCTCTCTCTTCCACTCTCTCTAAAATCAATGGAAAAATATCCTCTGGTGAGGATTTAAAAAAAAAATTGCCCTAACTGGTTTTGCTCAGTGGATAGAGCATCCGGCCAAGAACCGAGGGGTCCCAGGTTCGATTCCGGTCAGGGGCATGTACCTTGGTTGTGGGCTCGGTCCCCAGTAGTGGGTGCAGGAGGCAGCTGATGGATGTTTCTAACTTTCTATCCCTCTCCCTTCCTCTCTGTAAAAAATCAATAAAATCCTATCTAATAAGAGAGTAATATGCAAATTGACCGTCACTCTAACACACAAGATGGCTGCCCCCATGTGGACACAAGATGGCCACCACAAGATGGCCAGCAGGAGAGGGCAGTTGGGAGGGATCAGGCCTGCAGGGGAGGGCAGTGAGGGGTTATCAGGCCAGCAGAGGAGGGAAGTTGGGGGTGACTGGGCCTGCAGGGAAGGGCAGTTGCGGGGGGACCAGGCCTGCAGGGGAGGGCAGTTAGGGGCAATCAGACTGGCAGGGGAGCAGTTAGGCATCAATCAGGCTGGCAGAAGAGTGGTTAGGGGGTGATCCAGTTGGCAGGCAGAAGCGGTTAGGGGCAATCAGGAAGGCAGGCAGACAGGTGAGCAGTTGGGAGCTCTTCTGTTCTCCTGGATTGTGAGAGGGATGTCCGACTGCCCATTTAGGGATCGGGCCTAAACGGGCAGTCGGACATCCCTTGAGGGGTCCCAGATTGGAGAGGGTGCAGGCTGGGCTGAGGGACACACACCCCCATGCACAAATTTCGTGCACTGGGCCTCTAGTATATTAATAAAAGACAAACAAACAGCTGAGTGTCACCCCAGGCATGGAGCCCGTCTGAGTGTGGGACCCTCTGCACGGGTCTGATTGGGCTGCCTTCGTGTCCCCCCTGGCCTCAGGAGCAGCCCCTGGGAAGCATCACCCCCGTGCCAGGGCTGATGGGTTTGGAGCCCAGAGGGTGGGGCCTCGGTTAAGTCCACTCCCTGCCATTGATGTCGGAGGTGCGTGCTCACAGCCCGCACAGGGGTGGCCACGTGTACCTTTTTTGTGCTGTGTGTGTGGTGTTGGCTTTTTTGTCTCTTAAGAAGGCTGCCAATGAACATGGTACCCTCTATTTCCAACGAATACTTAAAAAATGGGCCTTCCATCCTGATACACTTGATTGGCATCGATGGTGTGAGGTCGGGAGTTAATTTGAGTGCACATGTTTGCACACTTTTCTAGGTATTCATGTGTTTTTAAAAATATATATATTTTATTGATTTTTTTACAGAGAGGAAGGGAGAGGGATAGAGAGTTAGAAACATCGATTAGCTGCCTCCTGCGCACCCCCTACTGGGGATGTGCCCGCAACCAAGGTACATGACCTGGACCGGAATCGAACCTGGGTCCCTTCAGTCCGCAGGCTGACGTCTATCCACTGAGCCAAACCGGTTAGGGCCATGTTTTTTTAATTGAGAAATATTTTCCAATTACAGTTGACATTCAATATTACATTCTACAGCATAGCAGTTAGGCATTTACATGCCTTCCTCAGTGACCCCCGTCGGTCTAGCGCCCCCTGGCCCCACACGCAGTTATCACACACTGTTGAGGGCACCCCCTGTGCAGTCCCAGGGATTCTTCCCCAGAGGAGCTCTGGGTCAGGATGTGAATTTTTCCAAGTTCTTCCCAAACATCCAGACGATGCGCGTCCTTCCCTGTGAGGAAGCCACAGGGACATCTAACAACCTTCTTGTTGTGGGTTGGAAATTAGTTTTATTTTCTCCTGAAAAATAAAGGCTTAATGTATTTGCAACTCTTTGCGATGTTTACCTTAATGGCTCTTGCTTTTTTGTACTTGGCATTTCCAGAAACTCAGCAGCGCCTTGAGAGGAAGTGTCAGGAGGCTTTCTATAAATACCACGTCTTTGCAAAACGCTCGGATGGGGAAAGGAAGTGTGTCCCTAATAACTGAATCCCTCTGCAAGCCATTCATCGCGGTTCTAAGGAGCCAAGGAGATTGCATGGCGAGAGGCACGCTGCACGCACTGCCCAGGACCTGCAGACCCGCTGGAACAGACGCCTGGAGCCAGATGTCCAAAGAGGAAATGAAGTTTTGGTTTCATGACTTTGAAAGGACACTGCGTCTCCTAGCACACGAGCAGGCTGTGAGCGCTGATCCTGTCCGGGGCCGCCCTGCCTCTTTCATTCCGGCTCACCTGTGGCTATGCTCACGCTGGCCGTGACGTGACATGACGCATCATCCAATGGTCATAGTCGCACCAAAGTTGCAAAGAAACATGCTCTTCCATCACCTCACATCATACCTTCGCTCACACGGTACGGATGCTTATAATCTACGTATAATCAAGCTCTCTCTACTCCTGTATTTTCACTTCTACATGCTTACAAGTAGCATGTTCTATGAACCAGTGGGTTTCACGGTCTCTCATATTAGCGGGCATGATCGCTAACTACAACTGTGCCAGGAGTTTGGTCTGTAAAGCATGCATCTAGCTATCTGTTTGTCAATCTGTCTATCTGCCTGGGAGTGAAGGATATCAGCAGAATAAAATACGAAAGGCTCCAAGTTCTTAGATTGAAAATAAAATGATTTGTATTAATTTTCTTCCCCCCCCTGAGTTTTGGCATATAATTGACACAGAGTGTTGCATTCTTGTAAGGTGTACAGCGTAATGATTTGCTGTGTTTACCTATTGCATAGTGATTACCAACATTTAGTTACTACCCATTACCTCATAGAGTCACAGTATTTTACCTTGTGATGAGAATATTTAAGATCTACTCTCTTAAGAGATCAATCAAAGGACTTGTATGCATGCACATAAGCATGACCAATGGACACGGACAGTAGGGGGCGGGGACATGGGAGAGGCTGGGGAGAGGGCAAAGGAGAGGAGGAGGAGACATATGTAATACTGTCCACAATAAAAAAATTTTTTAAATGATACGGAGGTTCCTAAAAAATGTAAAATAGAACTACCTGATGACCGAGCAATTCCACTTCTGGGTATTTATCTGAAGAAATCCAAAATACGAATTTGAAAAGATAAATGCACCCCTATTTATCTTTTTAAATTAGTGTTTTGGATTTCTTCAGATATAAATATAGACAATGGGATAAAGAAGACATGGCCCCGACATACAATGGAACATGACTCGGCCTTAACAAGGAATGAAAGCTGATCATTTCATTGGCAACAACACAGGTGGACCTGTGGGGTGTCATGCTAAGTGAAAAACGCTTACCATATGATTTCACGTATATATGGACTCTAAGGAATGAAATACATGAACAAAACAGAAACAGACCCAGATGCAGAGAACACACTGAGGGTTGCCAGATGGGTGGGGAGTGGGGGCTGGCTGACAAGGGTGGAGGGATTAAGAAATGCAGATTGGCCCTAACCGGTTTGGCTCAGTGGATAGAGCATCGGCCTGCGGACTCAAGGGTCCCAGGTTCGATTCCGGTCAAGGGCATGTACCTTGGTTGCAGGCACATCCCCCGTGGGGAGTGTGTAGGAGGCAGCTGATCGATGTTTCTCTCTCATCGATGTTTCTAACTCCCTCTCCCTTCTCCTCTGTAAAAAATCAATAAAATATATTTAAAAAAAAAAAAAAAAAAAGAAGTGCAGATTGGCAGTTACTAACTAGTCACAGGGATGTTGACTACAGCAGAGGGAATATGGTCGATGATATTGTAATAACTATGTAGCCCTGGCCGGTGTGGCTCAGTGGATAGAGCGTCGGCCTGCGGACTGAAGGGTCTCAGGTTCGATTCTGGTCAGGGGGCATGTATCTTGGTTGCGGGCACATCCCCAGTGGTGGGTGTGCAGGAAGCAGCTGATCGATGTTTCTCTCTCATCGATGTTTCTGACTCTCTATCCCTCTCCCTTCCTCTCTGTAAAAAAATCAATAAAACATTAAAAAAAAATAACCATGCATGGTGCCATATGTAAAATAATGCTGAACATCATGTGTCATTAAAAAATTTAAAGTAAAATAATAATAAAAAAAGAAAAATACCTACTTTCTTGGCGACTGTCAAACACACAGCGCAGTGCTGTTACCTGCGGTCACCCAGCTGAGCACGGGGGCTGGCTGCCCATGGCGTGTCCGAGTTGCAGCTGGAAGTTTGTCCCTTCCTACCCCCGCCCCCGTCTCCCCCAAGACCCACCCCCCGGGACAAGCTCCAACCCTCTCTCTGCTTCTGTGAGTTTGGGCTCTTTAGATTCCACACCAGGGAGAGCAGACAGTATTTGTCTATCTCCGTCTGACTTATTTCACTTAGCACGATAGCTGCCAGGTCCCTCCATTTTGTCTAGAATGGCGGAATTTCTTCCTTCTCATGGCTGAATGATATTCTATCTTATGTCTATGAATTGTCTGTGTACATATGCACATGTCTTTATCCCTTCCTCTGTGGATGGGCTCCTGGCTTGTTCCCACGCCGCTGTCAATAACGCTGCAAGGAGCAAGCAGAGGAGCAGACGCTCCTGGAGAGCATGCTTCGGCCCAGCGGGGACAGCTCGGCAGTTGAACAGCATCCCACACACTACGAGGTTGCCGGTTGATTCCCGGTCAGGGCACATGCTGGGGTCATGGCTGGATCCCAGGCAGGGGGCGTGCAGGAGGCACCTGACAGTGTTGTACTCTCACATTGATGTTTCTCTCTCCCTCTCCCTTTCTGGCACTCTAAAAACCATCAATGAACTATATCCTATATAATAAAAGGCTAATATGCAAATCGACAGAACAGCAGAATGACCAGTCGCTATGATGCACACTGACCACCAGGGCACAGATGCTCAATGCAGGAGCTGCCCACTGGTGGTCAGTACGCTCCCGCAGGGGGAGTGCTGCTCAGCCAGAAGCCCTGAGCAGAGCTAAGGATGTCTGACTGCCAGCTTATCCCCCGAGGGCTCCCAGACTGCAGGAGGGTGCAGGCTGGGCTACCCTCCCCAGAGTGCATGAATTTCATGCACCGGGCCTCTAGTAAAACATAAAAATAATAAAAAATGCGCCAAATTTTCAGGTGTGAAATTAGCTCATGTAAGTTCATGCTACAGATTCAGACAACGTGTGTCATTGTTGTTCGACCAGGCAAGATTCGGGTACACGTGGTGCCTGTGCTTTGTGTCAGCCCAGACTGGGCTGGAGTTATGGGAGGATGTGCTCTTGGAGCAGGTGTCCGCGAGGTGGGCCCCCCAGAGGGTGACGTCACACGCAGGGGCCCTGTGTTATCTCATCTTTCCCAGGTCCCGGAAGGCTCCCCTGTTGGGGGCTTATGTTCCTCACTCGTGATGCCACGTCTCTGCAACCCAGCCCCTGTCCTGCCCCCTGTGAAGCTTCCAGATGTTCCCATAGACCCCGAAGTCTCAGGCCCACCCCGAGTTGGCAGGAATCGTGACATATTTCTAAGGTGGTGATGGCCGGTCAGCGCCCAGCAGAAAGCACCACCTCCATTTATTTCAAATTCCGTGTTTTCTGACTTAGGTCCCAGGCACTTCCCACGCTGACTTAAGACAACAGTAACCCACATTTCTACATGGTGTCCTCAAAACGCGCGCACACTTAGAACAGTCAGAGCGGCGGTGCTGGCAAACACATCCCGGCTCCCAGCTGGCAAAGCTGCACACCCGGGAGCTGCTCCCTCTGCAGACGGGTCGCCCAGCTGCAGGGGGGTCGCCCAGCCCGCAGGGGGGTTGCCCAGCTGCAGGGGGGTCACCCAGCCCGCGGTGTGGGGGGGTCGCCCAGAGCAGGGGGGACCCTGCGTTCTGTCTGTGGATGGAAGAGCCGATCCAGCCAGCAGGGAGCGCCCGCCCCCTTGTCCGCACGTGGCCCCTGTGGTCCTGGCCGCCTGCGTGCGGGTGTGGCTGGCGAAGGGCTCAGCTCTCCCCCTCCTCCCTGCCCCCCCCCCCCCCCGGGTCCCATCTTGGAGTTGCCCGGGTGCCGCTCCCTCTCCAGGTCCCTGCGCAGCACTGACCCGCAGGTTCTGGTTCCGGTTCCGGTTCCGGAGACACAGCTCGGGTGGAGGACGGACGGACAGACAACCGGCCTGGGAGCGGTGTGCGGGGAGCACCGGCAGGGACGGGAACAGACCGCGGGGCCGGCCAGAGAGCCGGGAGCAGCTGCTGAGGACGCGGCCCGGCAGTGACGGGACCAGGCCCCGGGTCTTCTCCGTGGGGGGGTCCCCCGCACAGTGTGGGGCAGGGGCGGATGTGATCCGGGTCCCATTTTAAGAGCTGGTGTCCCCCCGCCTCGTGGCTCAGTGGTTGGGCGTCGACTAATGACCCAGGAGGTCAGGGCACAGGCCGGGTTGCGGGCTGGATCCCCAGTGGGGGGCTGCAGGAGGCAGCCGATCAATCACTCTCTCATCATTGATGTTTCTCTCTCCCTCTCCCCTTCTCCCTTCCTCTCTGAAATCAATAAAAATATATTTAAAAAGAGGGTGTTGACTTTGGGAGCCAGGGATACTGAGGCGAGGGGAGAGATGGGCCTGCAGAGGCAACAGAGGGGTGGGAGGGGGTCGGGTGGGGAAGCAGAGCCTTAGGATTTGCCCAGGGATGGAGGGGTGGGATGGGAGGGCCGGGGAGGAGAGGGAGCAGAGGACTGCTCTTAGATTTGGGGGTGAACTTGGGTGAAGTCCTAGGAAAGGGGTGAGGAGGGTGGTGGTGTCTGCGATCCTGTAACACTTGCTGGACCTGGAGCAAGCTGCCCACAGGTTCTGGGTCCAGGGAGGGGACCCAGGCTGGGGAGGAGGCGTTGGGTTCCTCGGTCACGGGACACGCGTGTTTGTGGGCCGCTGGGGCGTTCCTGAGGGACTGCGGTCGGTATTGATGGGAGACTCACTCTGGTCCTACTCGCTCGATCTCCCAGTTGTACGGTGGGGGAAACGGAGGCACAGAGGTCTGAGTCCCGACTCCCTTTTATTTTTTTAAATGTATTTTTATTGATTTCAGAGAGGAAGGGAGAGGGAGAGAGAGATGGAAACATCAATGATGAGAGAGAATCATGGATCGGCTGCCTCCTGCTCGCCTCCCACTGGGGATCGAGCCCACAACCCAGGCATGTGCCCCGACCGGGATCGAAACGTGACCTCCTGGTTCATAGCCTCAACCACTGAGCCACACGGGCTGGCCCGACTCATTTTTGGGGCAGTTTTTCATCGTCGGGTGCAGCCCTGCACAGCAGCCAGTCTTTGCGATGTGGGAGCCCTGCCGTCAGCGGTGCCGCCCACACCGAGTGTAGTGGGATCGTGGTGGACAGGAACCCCGGGCCTGGGTGCGAGTCCTGCTCTGTTCCTTACTGGAAGCTCTGCTGGGGGAGGATGGGTGTGTGGGCTTCATGGACGCCTCCCAGGCAAGGTTTATCGGCGCCGCTGTCTGGCTGGGCATCCGTCTGCTTCCCGTCCCCCGACGGCTCTTGGCAGCCGAATGCTCTAGCCAACTTCACTTCCTGGCGGGCCAGCCCGCTCCTGCTCACTGGCTCCGACTGCTTCCAGCTGGGACTCCTGGCCCTAGTCAGTCTCCCCACCACGGGGGCGGGGAGGAGATGGGGAAGGAAGGGGGAGGAGGGAGGGCTGGGGAGGAAGGCAGCTGCTGCCAGGAGTCAACCACGAAGGCTTCTCAGGCGACTCAGAGGGTTGCCTACTCCGAGTCAGAGAATGGCCATCTTTGAAAGGCAACCAACACCCTGCAAATGCTTTTATTTTATTTATTTTTACTGATTTCAGAGAGGAAGAGAGAGGGAGAGATAGACGCATCAATGATGAGAGAGGACCACTGATCGGCTGCCTCCCGCCCGCCCCACCCGGGGGATCGAGCCCGCTCCTAACCTGGGCCTGTGCCCCCACCGGGAATCGAACTGTGACCTCCTGGTTCACAGGTTGACTCTCAAACGCTGAGCCACGCCAGCCGGGCCTTGCAAAGCTTTTGGAAAGTTACTGGATATGTCCTCCCCCAGGACAGAGGAGATCTTGCTCTCAGGAGCCATGAAACCCTGCTCGCCGGAGAAGCAGTGAACAAGGACTTTCATTCATTTATTTGACAAATATTTATTTGTCTCGGGCACCGTGCTAGGTGCTCCAGGGCAAGTGAAATGTAAAAGAAGACACCGCTCCCATTCCCAGGGAGTCTGAAGAGAAGAAAGCCCAAGGGACAGGGGGCGGGCGGAGGAGCCACCGGCTCTCACAGCTGGTTGGGGAGGGCCTCATGGGAAAGGGAACATCTGGACTAGGTAGGAACGAGGTGGAAGGGGTAGGTCGGGGGGTGGGGGGGGCGCAAAGGAAAACGTGTAGGGTGAGGAGCGAGCTGGAACCGAGTGCCCAGGGCGATCCCACGGGGGAGAAGGAACTCAGCTTAGGACAATCGGAAAGTCTTCGATGCTGGACAACGGCTTTTCAGCCCGATGTTCTCTGCGTACCTGTTACCGGGCCGCACAGTTTTGTGCACGAATTTGTCCCACATGCGGAGGTCTGGGGTTATTCCTCAGGAAACGAGGCCACTGCAGAGAGCAGGCCCTGTAGTTCAAACACCACTGCCAAGCCCAGGCAGGTGTAGGATTTTGACTTCTCTTCGTTATCCGTCCCAGCCGATGGCATTAGCAGTGAGCTTGAATCAAACCCAGCATCAGGCTGGAAAAAGAATTAACGGGCCTGTTTTTTTCTCTTCTTCACCCCTTTCCTGACGTCCACCCTGAGAGAATAATTAGAGGAAAGAAAATCTCTGTTTCATTGTGAATGTCTTCCACCATTTTTATGCCTGAAGCTGATTTTTTTTTAGGTCACAAAGACTTTGATGAACAGTCTCTGACATTCGCCTCACACCATAAGGGAATTTCTGAATTTTCATGTAGAGCTAATGTCCTGAATTAAAAAATAAGTCATACTCTATTAATACTAGTACAACATTGGCAGATGCCCAAAGCTTTTCTTAAAAAAAAAATCTTTTTTTAATTGATTTCAGAGAGAGGAAGGGAGAGGGAGAGAAAGAAACATAATCATTGATCGGCTGCCTCCTGCATGCTCCCTACTGGGGATCAAGCCTGCAACATGGGCATGTGCCCTGACGGGGAATTGAACCGAGACCTCCTGGTTCATGGGTCGACGCTCAACCACTGCACACCAGCAGGGCGCCCACAGCTTTTCTGAACGAGGACTCGGAGTGGGTTCGACCTCACAGTGAGCGCCGTACGCCTCATTCATTACAGAACTGTCCCCTCTCCCCCAAGTCACTGTCCTCTTAAAAATGTGATTATTGGCCCAGATGGTGTGGCTCAGTGGACAGAGTGTTGGCCTGTGGACCAAAGGGGCCTGGGTTCGATTCTGGTCAAGGGCACATGCCTTGGTTGCAGGCTCCTCTCCGGCCGGGGCCGTGGTCGGGCTCATGCGAGAGACAACCAGTCGATGTGTTCCTAAAACCATCGATGTTTCTCTCTGTCTTCCCCTCTCTCTTTCCACTCTCCCTAAAAGTCAATGGAAAACATCATCGGGCGGGGGGGGGGGGGGCGGGTAAGAGATCAACCACAGGACTTGTATGCAGGCATATAAGCATAACCAATGGTCACAGACACTAGGGGGTGAGGGCATGAGCTGGGGGGGTGGGAGTGGCTGGGAGAGGTCAATGGGGGAAAAAGGAGACATGTGTAATACTTTCAACAATAAAGAATTAAAAAAAGAAAAATATCATTGAGTGAGGATTAACAACAACAACAAAACACAACAAAAAAAGTGATGAATTAGAGGCATTAAAGAGATGGAATGGGCCTTGCGGAAATTGTGGGGGTGGGGTGGTGGCAAAGAAGTCCCTTAAACACAGCAAGAAAAACATTCAAAACTGTATCTTAGTGTATATATATGTATATATATATGTGTGTGTGTGTGTGTGTGTGTGTGTGTGTGTGTGTGTGTGTGTATATACACACACACACACACACACATTTTTATTGATTTCAGAGAAGGGAGAGGGAGAAAGAGATAGAAACATGTATCATTGATCGGCTGCCTCCTGCACGCCCCCTACTGGGGAGGAGCCTGCAACCCAGGCACGTGCCCTGACCGGGAACACAACAGTGACCTCCTGCTTCATAGGTCCACACTCAACCACTGAGCCACGCCGGCCAGACTAGAAACTGTATCCTATGTAATAAAAGGCTAATATGCACATAGACTGAACTGCAGAACAACCGAGCAACCGGTCACGATGACGTGTGCTGACCACCAGGGGGCGCGCGTGTGGAGCATGGCGGGCGTTGGCCATGGTGGGATGGTGGAGCAGGTGAGCGGGGCCACCAGACCAAGGCGGGGCACCGGTTGCTGTCATGGGGCGAGCCTCTGGTGGTCACTGAAAACTCTTCGCTCCTGCGGCCGCGGTCCTGCCCGGTGCCCGCACCTGCTGCTGGCATCAGCCCCGCTCGCACCTGCTGCCAGTGCCCGGTGCTGGCCCCGATGGCACCGCGCTGTCAGCGGGTGGGAGCAGCAGCTGCCCGTCCGATCGCCCCTCAGGGCTTCCCCACCTCCCCCTGCACCTGAGGGGTGACTGGGGCAGCAGCTGCAGCTGGCACCTGCTGACAGCACGGGAGCCGGGCCCGCTCGCACCCGCCGCTGGCGCTGGCCCCAATTGCTCTGCACCGTCAGCCGTCAGCCCGTGGGAGCAGGGGCGAAAGCTGGGCTGCTGGCACACAGCGGGCTGGGCGGGGGCGCGAGGGTGGGCCGAGACCCGGCCCTGTGCCCACCGCAGTTTCACGGCCCACCGTTCCTTTCAAGGTGCACGAACTCGTGCCCTGGGCCCTAGTGTTTAATAACGAAAAACTGAAACATTGGGTAGATGGATACAAAACAGCTGTTGCCCTAGCGCCGTGGTCGGCAAACTGCGGCTCGCGAGCCACATGCGGCTCTTTGGCCCCTTGAGTGTGGCTCTCCCACAAAACACCACGGCCTGGGCGAGTCTATGTTGAAGAAGTGGCGCTGGAGGCAGTTTAAGTCTAAAAAACTTGGCTCTCCGAAGAAATGCCAGTCGTTGCGCTGTCGGTGTCTGGCTCTGTGGACGAAGGAGTTTGCCGACCGCTGCCCCAGCCGTTTGGCTCAGGGGATAGAGCGTCGGCCCGCGGCCCGAGGGCGCCAGGGTCAACCCAGGCCGCGGGCACAGGCGTGCGGAGGCAGCCGGCCCGTGGTTCCTGCTCGCCGCGGAGGCTGCCGTCTCCTCGCGCTCCCTGCCGTCTGAGGCCGCGGAAGCGGGCTGGGAAGAGCCCGCTCAGCCGCCCGAGCAGCTGGGTCCACGGAGGGCGGATGCTCCCCGGCCCTGCGGGGTGCGCCGGTGACCGCGGCCCCGCCTCCCCGCTTTCAGAGCCTGGCGGGTCCCGTCGGGCTGGGGTGCCGAGTCCGGGGCAAGGAGCCGGCGCAGGGTGGCGGGGCTCGGGCTGCGGGAGCGGTGGCGCCCGTCCTCCCGCGGCTCGACAGGTCGCATTGCGTGGCCGCCTCCCGCGCCCGGCCTCTCCGCGGAGGTGCCGGGTGTGGGTCCAGGCGGCGTCGGGGTCCCGCGGGAGGGGCAGCCGTCAGGGCAGCGGGCGGCCGGGCGCGGAACAAAGCCTCCGGGAGCGCCTCCCCGTCCCCCGGCCCGAGGGGGCGCGGTGCGGGCGGTTCCCCGCGGGAGGCCCAGAAAGCCGGCTCGGGGCCCGCAGGACGCGGCCCTCAGCGGCGGCCGGGAGCGCGCGTCCGCCGCGCCGCGGGCCAGTCCGCCGCCGGGAGGCCGCGCCGCTCCCGCCCAGCCCCGCCCGGGCGCGGGGCGAGCGCGGCTGGCGCGCGGGGAGGAGGGGCTCCGAGGGACTGGCAAGCGCGCGGGCCGCGCGGGAGCCCGCCGTCCCGCCGCCCGCGGGTCGAGTCTCGGCCAATCCCGGCGAACGGGGCTTTCGCCCGCCGCCGCCCGGCTAGGAGCGCCCGAGCCCGCGCGGGCCGGCGGGGCGGGGCGGGGCGGCGCCGGGATCGGGGATCGGGGACCCGGGACCGGGCACCGGACCGCCCCCCGCGCCCCCGAGCGGGGCCACGGCCCTCCGCCGCCCGGGCAGCACCGGGGCGGGGCCCGCGTCCTGAAAGGGGCCGGGCGGCCCTCCGAGGAGGAACTTGTTGGGGGCGGGTCCCGGCCCGGCCGCCCGGGGCGGCCGCTATTGTCTGCGCGCTCGGCGGGCCGGGCCGGGCCGGGCGGCGGCGGGAGGAGCCCGAGCGGCGGGAGGAGCCGCGGACGAGCCGCGGACGCGATGCCGGCGGCGGCGGGGGCCGGCGGGGCCGGCGGGGCCGGCGGGGCCGCGGCCCGCGAGGGCGGCTGCCTGCCCGCCTGGGTGGGCGGCGTGCCCCGCGAGCGGCTGCGCGGCTTCCAGCACCACAAGCGCGTGGGCCACTACCTGGTGGGCAGCCGCAAGCTGGGCGAGGGCGCCTTCGCCAAGGTGCGCGAGGGGCTGCACGTGCCGACGGGCGAGAAGGTGAGCGGCGCCGCGGGCCGGGCCAGGCCGCGGGCCCCGGCCGCCCCCGCCCCGCCTGCGCTTCGGGAGCGGGAGGGGAGCCCCCGCGCAGGCCGGGCCGCCGGGCTCTGGCCTCCCCGAAGCGGGTCGGGAGTCAGTTTGGGGGTGGGCTCCCCGGGAAGCCGCCCGCGGCCCCTTTGCTCCGGGAGGGCGCCGCCTGGCGGACACCAGCGCGGTTGGGGGCTCGGCTCCGGGCCTTCGGGGCCGCAGCGGGGCAGAGGCAGGAGCCGGGCGGGAGTGCGGCGCCCTCGGGGGGAGGGGGCGCGGATCAGCCAGCCCTCCCTTGGGGAGCCCCCACCGGGGCTCCGCGGGAAGCTGGGGCGTCTCCACCGGCGCGCCGGGCGGCGGGAAGTTTTCCCGCCGAGGCCCCCGCCCCTCCCCCACCGCCTGCGTGGGGGACCCGCTCCGGCAGGTACCGAGGTGCACGCAGGCGCCGGGCTGGGGGGCTGGGGGGCGGCGGGGCTGGGGGGCTGGGGGCTGGGGGGCTGGGGGCTGCGGGGCTGGGGGGCTGCGGGGCTGCGGGGCTGCGGGGCTGGGGGGCTGGGGGGCTGGGGGGCTGCGGGGCTGGGGGGGGCGTTCCTCTGCTCCTGCGGGAGGAGAAGGCCAAGGAAGAACCACCCCCACCCCTCCCCCCCCCCTCCCCACCCCGGGGCACCGCCTGCAGCCGGGACCGGCCCGAAGTTGGTCGGGGTGAACTCCTGCCCGCGGCCCGGGAGACCTGAGCGGTAACTTAGATCTGTGCAAAGAAGCCAAGATGTGATGACGTCTGAGGGGGGCGGCGCAGGCCCGGTCACCCCCCCCCCATGCCTCAGGCTTGGAGCCACTTGCACAAGGTCAGGTCCCCCCAGGCTCCAGGCTCCAGGCTCCAGGCTGGGGTCCTCCCCGGCGCCTGGGGTGGTCCCGCTGTGGCCCAGCGCCCAGGAGGCGGCGGCAGTGTTGGGGGGCAGTGGGGTGTCTGGCTCCCTACCCTCCTTTGCACCTCGGACCTGGGATTGTGTGCCCAGCTGGGAGCCCACGAGTGCTGTGCGGGGACCTCTGGCTGCGGTGTGAGGTGCCCGCCCTTCGCCGGTCCCCACGCTCCCCTGGCTGTGGTTCCCTCCTGGGTCCCCACTGTGCCAGGAGCCCTTGCACTGGAGTGCAGGGCCTCACCCTGGCCTTCTGCCCGGTGTTCCTCCAGCCCTTTGTGCGGGAGGGGAGGGGGCAGAGCGAGTGCTCGCAGCGGTGCCTCTCGCTGGAATTTCCGTGCAGAAAGGGAGCACCGCTTCAGAGGAGGCGCAATCACAAGAATCGCAGGCCTCGCTCCAGTCCGGGAGGGAGCAGGGCTGGTCCACAGGTGGGTTCCCAGCCCCAGGACTGCTCCTTCCCTGGGGGCCGGGGCCCGGGCCGGCCTAACCCCGGGGCTCACTGGCTGTCGTGCTGTCTGAGGTCCTGTGGGCCAGGGAGGTGGAACTTCATTCTTGTTCCAAACTGTAGGATTCAGGCTGCTGTGTATGTTTCCCCGGGAAACTTGGCGAGGGGAGGCGAGGCTTTATGCTGACAGCAAGGGCCAAGGTCCCCGCACATGACCTCGCCTGCCCGGCCAGGCTGCCTCTAGCGTCTCCCCCTTCCCCAGCAATTGGTTGGGTCTTTCCTGGCGCCCGCTCCTCCCTGGGGTGGGTTTGCCCCATGACCTGGGGCTGTTGGCACTCAGCGCTCAGTCCCTGCTTGGCTGCCCGGGTTCCAGGGCTCGGTGCTGGGCACACTGGCATGCAGGAAGCTCCTGCCCAGATGCAGTCGAGATGGGGAGCCCCCTGCAGCCCCAAGTGCTCCCGCCCTTTCTCCCTCCTCGAGTCTTTCTTACTCAATCCATCTGGATCCATCTGGCTTCACCTCGGCCAGGGCGGGCCTGGGCGTGGCTGTGGAATTACTGTGCTGGACCGGGAGGTCGATCCGGTGAGGGACGGGGTGCTTAGGGTGTAGGAGGAGGCAGCGATTTCCCTGCCAGCTCTTCTCCAGCCCCAGCGCCGTGAGAACCGTGAGAAACCTGGGTCCTCGCTCCTGTAATTGCTAGCTTTCCAGAAACAGTGGGTGTCGCTGGGCCTTTATCTCCCCATCCAGCACCTCTGGTGCTTGGCGAGCAGACCTGTGGCCGGGCAGATGGTGGAGATGAAAATGCTCGTGTGCGCCCGTGGCTCTGCCCCAGAAGGAGCACCGAGTGCACGAGACACCCCCCCCCATCACCACCACCCGCCCCCCCCCCCCCATTTGGGGTGTTGTCTCCTTGAGGCCAAGACAAAGGTGAAGTCAGCCTCATGTACCTGCAGCCTTTCAGTCTCTAAAAGGTGAGCTGTGCCCGGCCGGCATGGCTCGGGTTGAGCGTCAACCTATGAACCTGGAGGTCACGGTTTGATGCCCGGGATTGTGGGCTCAATCCCCAGTTGGGGGGGGGGTCGGGGCGTGCAGGAGGCAGCCGATCAATGATTCTCTCTCAACATTGATGTTTCCCTCTCTCTCTCTCTCTGAAATCAATTTATATATATATATATTTATATATTAAAGGTGAGCTATTAAGAGGGGTTTCCCCGGGAGGGCTGCTCAGGTGAGCCACGCAGGGGGAGGCCTTGAGTGACAGAACCTGGAGGAAGGGAGAGAAGTGTCCCCCAAGGTGGCCTCTCACCCCAAGGGGGTGTACTTTTTGGAGAAAGTACACCTCACTTTTCTCCTTTCCTTTTCTAACGGACACAGACCATAGTGGGAGAGGAAGTAAGTCATGGACACCGTAGTAAGTAATAGATGTAGGCCCCAGGCCACCCCTGACCGGATCCAGGGCAGAAAGTTGGAGCCGGGGAAGAAGAGAGAGAGAGAGAGTGTGTGTGAACTTAGAGCCGGTTTCCAAAAAGGCATCCTCCATGGCTGTGGGAATTGCTGGGTCCAGGTGACGAAGAGGCGCTTTTCTGACCTTCACTGCGGCTGCAGTCTCATCTCAGCGGTCAGGAGGCCGCTTTCCCCCGCTGCCTGCAGGACAGGGCTCTGCCGGCTTCTCCTCGGAGCCTGTTTGTCTGGGAGTCACTCCGGTCCGGAGGGCCCTGCTGCGGCTAGGAGAGGAAGGAGGCCGTGGCCGACAGGTTTTGTCCTCCGGCTTTGGATGAAGCAAGCTCTGCCAATGGGGCTTTAACAATGAGGAGTTCACTCGGTCATGTGACACTCCTCATTGGCAGGTTCTCCGTCAGGGCTGAGTGTCTTTGGCTGAGCCTGGGCTGATGACTGGAGGAGGGAAAAGGATCAGAAAATCAGATTTTGAAAAGTCTTCTCTGTGGCTTTGAGACCCAGAGCCCAGGTGCCGAGCAGGAGGATCGAGGGATGACTGCAACACCCGGAGGGGCTGTGCTCCCCGCCCTGACATGGCTCCTGGTGCCTGCGAAATGCACAGTTCTGGCACGTTTAGGACATAAAAAAGTCACCGGCGATCTGTTTTCATTGATTGGAGAAAGAGAGAAACATTGATGTGAGAGCGAAACATTGATGAGTTGCCTCCAGTTCACATCCCGACCGGGGATCGAACCCACAGCCCAGGTATGTGCCCTGACTGGGAGTTGAACCTGCCACCTTTTGGTGGCAACCAACGCAGCCCCCCAGCCAGAGCTGCTGGCACATTGACCAAGTAATTGACTCCGTGTTGGAAGGGCTCATGGGCGAGCATGGGTGCATCAGGCATGGAGCCGGTCCCTAGGCTGCCAGCTCCAAGATGGACTCTCTCTGAGCCACCCAGTGGGTGTAGGGCATGATCGGTGAAGGTGTTGAAATGTTTTGTTCTAACCTTTGGTTAAAAACAGAGCCTGTTTATTACTTTCATCGGAGCGAGCTGTTTGGGGACTAAAAATAAAAGCGGCTGCTTAGTGAGTCGCTAATAGCGGTGCGTGGCTCACGCCCGCCGCTACCTGGCGCGAAGGAGTTACTAAAAATACCCTCCCTCTGCCGGAGCAGGAAACACGACTCATTGTAACGTGGCCTTTGGCAGGTCTGTTTTTAGCCAGTGTTTCTGAAACAAACAGGTGCTAAACCCTGTATTTGTATTTGTTTTTTTTTATGCTAGAAATTGCGGGGTAACAGCTCTGAGGAAGGAGACCTGTGCAGAGAACTGGGGGTTCCCGTCAGCTCTCGGCGGGCTCTTGGCCAGCAGGGCTGATGGCCTTGGCACTGCCCGCCCCGCCCCCTCTCTCTGAAGTGCTTGTGAGTGACCGGTTGGCACTGCCCGTCACGGGGGCTCTTAGTGCTCATTGGCACCCAGGCCCTCGGACCTCAGGAGGTGCTGAGTGCTGCCCACGGACCCGGGGTTGCTCTGCCGGTGTGGCCCCCGCACGGGCAGGCGCCAGTGCTGGTCACCCTCCCGGGAGGTCACCCCCAGAAGGCGTGGGGGGTGGCGGCTGTGTCCGCCCCCGGAGATGGGAGGCCGGTGCCCTCTGTAGAGGGGTGAGGGGGGCCAGTGTCATGTACCTGGGAAGAGACACCCGTCTGATTATTCACGGTAACGGAGCGACCTGCTCTCCTGGCTGTGGAATCGCACAGGTCACCGCGGCCTGGCCTTCTCTCAGCAAACTCCCCCCCCCCGCCCCCCCCCGCGCTCTGCCTGGGCTCCAGCCACAGCCACGTGTGCCTGGAGTGCCACGCTCTCCGGTGGCGCTGCTGCTGGAAGGATGGACATGGGAAGGCGGGACCCCGGGGCCCAGCAGGCTGATGCCTCTACGAGGCAGAGCGCATGTGGCCTGTCCTTTGCCATCGCTGCCCGCGCAGCGTGCCGTGTTAGTGGTCCTCTAGGGTCCACTAGGTTGCGGGTCTGCCTTTAGATAAATGCGCCCCAGGAGCCTGGCGGACGGGAGCCCACGTCTGGTTATTGGAGAGAAAGTTGGTGCTCTGCGCGCTCGGCGCCTGGTTGAATGGCTCTCGGCGATGTTCGTCCCGATCCAGAGAAACGTCCGGAGGAAAGAGCAGGTGGCCGGGCTCAGCCACGTGGCCCGCGCTCCCTCCGGGGGAGTTCCGGCTTCCTCGGGTCGGACGGGGTGAGGCTGCAGCTGCTGCTCAGACGGGGGGTTTGCAATAGAACAAGATGCCTTCCTGGGAGCGACACTGAGACCCGGGACGTGTTTCCCAAACGGGCCTCGTGCCGCTGCAGGTAAAGGCTCAGCTGGGCACCGAGGCATCGTTTGTCTAACTGAACCTTGACCCGGACTGGAGGATGCATCCTGAGAAAGCCGGGCCGCTCCGCTGGAGCTGCAGCCGCTCACCCAGAGCCCGGGTGGGGGGGGGGGGGGGGGGGGGGCGGCCCTGCTCCCATCTCCATCGAGGTTCACTGAGGCAGACTCAGATCCTGGCCCCTGACCAGCCAGCTTCCCGAGGCTCCCGCTCAGCTCCCCCACTTCCTCGTTCCAGCGTTCCTCCCCTGAGGCCCCTCCTCAGCCAGACGGAGCCCCAGGATGTGCAGGTGGGGGTCTGTCTGATGAATTCAGATCAGCGGGTGCCAGCGGGGGCTGCTGGGTGCGCGGCCGTTTCCGTCCAGACCCTCGCTCCGGTCCTAGAGGCTCTCCAGCGCAAAGGGAGTCCTGAAGCTGAGAGTGGGTGCCGACGGAGCCCCCCAAGTCCCCACTGCGTCCTGCAGTGAGAAAGTCAGCTACTGCCCAGTTGGTGTGGCTCAGGGGCTGAGCGTCGACCTAGGAACCAGGAAGTCACAGTCCGATTCCTGGTCAGGGCACAGGCCCGAGTTGTGGGCTCCATTCCCAGTGTGGGGCGCGCAGGCCGCCGATCAGTGATTCTCTCTCATCATGGATGTTCCTCCCTCTCTCCCTCTCCCCTCTTCCTCTCTGAAATCAATGGGGGGAAAAAGAAGAAAACCTGCTGCCGTAAAGTTACATTAGCACAGCGTCATGATTTATGTTTAAGGGTCCATGTGCACACACACATCAGAGGGAGCGAGTCCGAGCAAGTCCAGGTTTGGGCCCTTTAAGAGGAACACCTGGGACTCCTGCAGCCTCCGGCTCACTCAGCCCCCCTCCCAGCTGGTGTTTACAGCCAGAAGTTACGGGGACTTCTCTCCTGGCACTGGAAGCCTGGGCTGGGGCCCCGGTGTGGGGCTGGGGGCCCGGTGTGGGGCTGGGGGCCTGGGTGTGGGGCTGGGGGCCCGGTGTGGGGCTGGGGGGCCCGGTGTGGGGCTGGGGGCCCCGGTGTGGGGCTGGGAGCCCCGGTGTGGGGCTGGGACCCCCGGCTTCTCAGGGGGGTCCTCTGCAGCCCAGATAACCCGCCCAATTTTTATCCGCCACACATGGGTTAGGACCAGCCTGCTCCGCATCCTCCCGCTCCCACCTGTGTCCATGTGGCTGCTTCTTCATATTCTTAGTAGAGGGACTGCTGTTCAGCTAGATTTCAGGCGGTTCTGAGTAATGGTTGTTCTGCAGTTTAATTGTAATTTTTTTTTTTTAATTTAACCCTTTGCACTCGCTTGCTTTTTTTCTCGATTCCTTTATTCTACTTGGGATTTAATTTTTTAAATACCCCAGATTTTACAAAGCGCAGCAGTAGAATAAAAAACGAGTTTCTTTTCATACAAACTTATTTATTTGGATTTTTTCATATTTCAAATTATTGATACATTCAATAACCGTCACACTCGACATCCGAGTGCAAAAGGTTAATTCTCACCTGAGGATATTTTTCCATTGATTTTAGAGAGAGTGGAAGAGAGGGAAAGACAGAGAAATATCGACATGAGAGAAACATCGATTGGTTGCCTCCTGCAAGTGCCTTGACCAGGGTCTGGGCTGGGGAGGAGCCTGCAACTGAGGTAAATGTCCCTGACTGGACTCGAACCCGGGACCCTTCGGTCCGCAGGCTGATCCTCTCTCCCCTGAGCCACGCCGGCCAGGGCTCGTTGTGATTTTGATGTGGTCTTGGAGGAGGCGAGTCTCAGAAGCTTCTAGGGTTTTCTCTTCGTCACGTTACAGATATTTCTCCCGGTCGGTCCTTTGCCTTTGGATTCTGGTTTAGTCTCTTTTTTCTGGAGGGGGCGCCTAGACGTTGTCCGAGTTGCCCAGTCAAACCAGTTTCTCTTCTTCTTTCCTTTTCTCTAGTGTTTTTTTTTTTTCTGTTCCCGTAAACCAGAGGGTTTGTCACTGGCTTTGCTGTGTAAGTGATCGAGGATCAGCAAGCCTGGACGGTGTTTCGGGGTTGTCGTCGGCAGAAAGCCCTTTGCGCCGTCAGGCGTTTTCCCCTTCGTTTTCTAACCTGTCGCGTCATGATTTAACCCCGTGGTCGGCACACTGCGGCTCGCGAGCCACATGCGGCTCTCTGGCCCCGTGAGTGTTCTAACGCCACTTCTTCCAAATAGACTCGCCCCGGCCGAAAACCGGCTTCCGTGCATGGGCCACGAAGTTTCCATCGCCCTGGACGTGCACGCCCGCACGTGGTGTTTTGTGGAAGAGCCACACTCAAGGGGCCAAAGAGCCGCATGTGGCTCGCGAGCCGCGGTTTGCCGACCACTGTTCTAACCTACTGGTGTCCCGTCCAGTTCTGGTTAGAACAGCACTGGCTCCGGTTCCTGTCGCCTTCCTGCTGCTCAGCGGCCGAGGGGCCTTTGGCACCGCGTTCAAACCCGCACACCCAGCCTGCGTCGCAAAATGACGCTCACCGTACCTCGCGGGAGCTCACCGGGAGTTTGCCTAAATATGTACGTGTGCATTAAATATACATATGCATATGTGTTAAATATGTACGTATGTGTGTGTATGTGTAAGGCACATAGTATCATGTGAGGGCGCACACGGAGGTGGTGATTGTTCCATTGGACGCCCACGTTGATGTGTAACCCTTAAAGGCAGGCGAACGAGGTTCTCAGATGCGGAGAAGCAGGTGCCTCTCAGCTTATCGTGGTGGCGGAGTTTTATGTTAGGGATAAAGGGGGGTGGTGAGGGAGAAGATTAGGGCGACACTGGTCCCTTCTGCAGTCACCACCTCCCTGGGGACTGGAAGGCCTCAGGACACCCCCGCAGGGATGTCTGCCTCCCTCGGGTGCACCCCGCCTCCCCCCCGCCCCCCCAGCTTCTGCCCAGCTCAGCGCTGCAGCTCCTGGAGCGGAGTCCTCTGGCCAGGCTGCCCCTGGCCCCCATCCACTGGTTTCTACTTCCTGCTCTTTCTAGATTTGACTGGACGTCCTAGCATTTCTTTTTTAAAATATATATTTTTATTGATTTCAGAGAGGAAGGGAGAGGGAGAGAGAGAAAAATCCAAGATGCGAGAGAATCATGGATCGGCTGCCTCCTGCACATCCCCCACTGGGGATGGAGCCCGCAACCCGGGCATGCTCCCTGACCGGGACTTGAGCCAGGGACCCCCTGGCTCCTGGGTCGAGGCTCAACTGCTGAGCCTCAGGGGCTGGGCTGGGCTGGGCTCGGGAGCGTCTGAATAGACCGTCCATCAGCTTCCAGCTGTGCTCTCTCAGGGTGGTGGTCTCCACTGATTGGTCGGCGCCAGGGCGGGGGGAGGGGTGTGTGTGTGCGGGGGGGGCAGGGGGGGCGGGGGTGCAGCTGGTCCTGAGGCAGCCACGGGGCCACCTGTCTGGTTTTGCAGCTTTTCGGGGCCGGAGCTGAAATGTTATCTCTGGGGAGGAAAGGGCAGGGGCTGACTGCAGGCCCGGTGATGAGCTGGGGGAGGAGCGGCCACCCTGGGCGAGGGTCCTGCTGTCCAGTTCTGCCCTTGCTCGGCCCGGGGCTCTCTACCGCTGACCTGTGCGGGGCCATGGCCTGGCTCTTTGGGTCCTGGGGGTGGGAAGTTTGTCGTGGAGTCTCATCGGCCAGTTTCTGGGCGTCCAGTTCTTACTGTGCCCCCCGCCCCTGCCCCAAACGTGACTTTATTCCTGTGCCTTCCCAGCCATGTTGGCTGCCCAGAGTCCTGCGAGGTGAGAACAGAACATCGATGTTTCCTGGGGCGGCTGGGGCGGGGCTGCGTCTTGAATGGGAGCTGATTTTAGGGTGCGACGTGTGACGTCAGGTGTTGAGGGCGCACGTCTAAGACCTCTTCGCTGTGGAAGGAAGGTCGTCCGAGGCCCAGGCGGGGAAGGGACGGCGAAGGAGGCTGGCCACTTCCTCTCTCCTCACCCACTCCCTGTCGCCCCGTGACGTCCCTTTAAAACCGCGCTTCTCCCCTAAAGCCGAGTCTGGTGCTCGGTGAGGTCTGCTCTCCCCGTGGCCTCTGGCATTGGGGGGAGCGCTCCTGGTCCCCCATGGCCGGTGGAGTGGGGTTGGCGAAGTCCCGAGACTCACATGGAGTCAGTGGCTCCTGAGGCTTTGCTCCTGCTTCCTGCCTTCACCCGTTCCCTCCACGGCCACGTGGCCCGCGGGCCCCACACAGTGGGGAGCCTGGGGGCAGGGTGTTGGCAGGGCCGGTCCCCCCTGAGGCCCGTGTCGGCCTCGGCAGCCCCTGTGGGTTCCACCCCGGCTGCTCGTGGATTCACCTGCCGACCAGCCCGGTGCCCCTTCCGGTTCGGCTCGCCTGGGTCCTCGCCACCCCAGGTCCCCACACGTGGTCCGTCTTCCTCGCTTAGAAACAGACTCTCACCTGCGACCGCCCTGCCAGCACGTGATCGCTCAGCCCCCTATCGCCTGCGGGATCCCGGCGCTCACCCTGTACCTGGGGCGCCCCGCGATCAGCCCCCTGGGCTGTGTCCTGGTTTCTGTCCCAGCTGGCAGGGTGCGTCCTGGGTGAGAGTTTCCAGCGTCCCGCCGAGCACGAAGCCCATTTTGCTTTCAGCAGAGCTAAGGTCAGCGCCGGTGTCCGGAGCTTCCCTTGTCCGCACAGTCCGACCAGCGTCAGGCTGGCTCCGTGCGGCTCCCCTCGCCGGCCGCCAGCCCATTGTGTGTGGGGTGTGCGGGGCCCCATGGCTGCGGCGGGAACACGGGCAAAGGCAAGGAAGCAGGGGCAGAACCCCAGGGGCCAGAGAGCCAGGCGCTCCTTTGTGGGGGCGTTACCTGTCCCCAATGTTCACGGCCTTGCAGTGCCCCCCACCCCCCCAGGGATCTCTGTTCCCAGCTTTGACTGAAGGCCTCTTCCCTGTGTCACTGCCCATGCATCCATCTCCCCTTTGCTGGACCCCTCCCCCAGGGACCCGCAGGGAGTGGGCCGTGGCGCCCTGGGGAGAGTGGAATTGCAGCTTCCTGTGAAGCTGCCAAAGACTGCTGCTTCATGCCTGGTCCCCCCTTGGCTCCCGTCCTGTTATTATTTTCACTAGGGGCCCGGTGCACGGAATTCATGCGCTTGGGGGGTGCCCTCAGCCCGGCCTGGGCCCTCTCGCAGTCCGGGAGCCCTCGGGGGATGTTCGACTGATGGTGTAGGCCCGCTCCCCGCAGTCGGACATCCTTAGCGCTGCCATGGAGGTGGGAGAGGCTCCCGCCACCTCCGCTGTGCTCGCCAGCCGTGAGCCCGGCTTCTGCCCCCTGGTGGTCAGTGCGCATCACAGCAGCCGGTCGTTCCGCTGTTTGGTCGATTTGCATATTAGCCTTTTATTATATAGGATTGTTTTTAAATATATATATTTTTAAAAATATATTTTATTGATTTTTTACAGAGAAGGGAGAGAGATAGAGTCAGAAACATCAATGAGAGAGAAACATTGATCAGCTGCCTCCTGCACACCCCCTACTGTGGATGTGCCCACAACCAAGGTACATGCCCTTGACCGGAATCGAACCCCGGACCCTTCAGTCTGCAGGCCAATGCTCTATCCACTGAGCCAAACCGGTCAGGGCTGTTTTTAAGTATATTTTATTGACTGTTTAGAGAGAGAGGAAGGGAGAGGGAGAGAGAGAGAAACATCCATGATGAGAGAGACTCATTGACCGGCTGCCTCCTGCACGCCCCACACAGGGGATCGAGCCCACACCTGGGCCTGTGCCCTGACCGGGAATCGAGCCGTGACCTCCTGGTTCCTAGGTCGATGCTCAGCCCCTGAGCCCGGCAGGGCGGCTGTTTCTATTATTAATAACCAGCTAATTACCAGGGCATCGGAACCAGTTCAATACATAAAAGCATTGCCTCCACCTGGCCGCCGGAGAGGGGCATGCGTTTCTTCTTTCAAACACTGACCGATGGTCGCCTTCAGGCAGGGCTGCTGGGTGGGGACACGGCGCCTCCTGAGCAGCCGGTGAGAAGGAGGCGTCCCCTCTGGGGAGCCCGGCTGGTCCGCGGTGCGCTGGGGCGGCTGCGGCTCCTGGCGCCTCAGGAGGAGCACACCGTGGGGGCCGTGGGGGCCGGGTTTCCACCCTGAGCAGCCCCTCGGGTGTTTCTGTGTCCGGCGCCGGCAGGCCTGGCAGGCCCTCTCCGCGGAGTTCTAGACGCCTCGGAGCCGGGGCCCTGGTCAGTCAGGTCTGTCAGCCCGTGTTGGGGATCCTAAGTCACCCTCTTCCTGTTCGCTGTCCCACCCTGCGGGTCCTCCTCTCAGACCCTCGCTGCCACTGAGCCACTGCCACACCCTGGGACCCACGGCCCGGGCGTCTCAGCAGCAGCCCAGTGAGGTAGAGATTTGGAAATTCTTTTTGAAAGTGACCGGTGTGGAGCCCAGCTGTGTGGCTCAGTGGTTGAGCATTGACCTATGAACCAGGAGGTCACAGTTCAATTCCCGGTCAGGGCACAGGCCCAGGTTGTGGGCTGGATCCCCAGTGGGGGGCGTGCAGGAGGCAGCCAATCAATGATTCCCTCTCATCATGGATGTTTCTCTCTCCCTCTCCCTTCCTCTCTGAGATCAATAAAAATATTTAAAATAAATGAAGTGGCCAGTGTGGGAAGTCAGATACCGGTGACTTGTCTCGCTCTGGTTCTTGTTGGTTCCACTGAGTTACCGGCTGCAGCTGTTTAAGGCGACCTGATACCCCGCCGGGCAACCAGGGCGCGAAGCAGCTCGGCTGTGGGTTCGAGTCCGGGATGGCTGCGCTGTGGCGCACTGGCGCCCGGGGGGGTGTTTCTCTGGGCCAAGGGCGTCCCTCGTGCTGAAGGGAACCGGTAGGACCTTCCTAGGGCCGTGGGCTGAGTGAGAGAGGCCGGCAGTCCTGCTTGCTCAGTGCTTCATCGGGAGGTGCGGGGGGCTGGCTCCGTCAGAGAGCTCTGGGGCTGGAGACCAGCCGGCCGCACGGGGGCCTTTTTGTTGGCTTTCACCCTAAGCCGTTGACGAGACAGGGCCGCGGTCCAATGGCTCATCCCTTTTCTGTTTATGGCAGCTCAGCTAGATCACGTAGATCGCTCAGCGGCCCCCGGCCAGCGTGGATGTGTACGCAGCTCTCGTTGTCCGCACGGGTTGGTGGACTGATGGGTCTGCACCCTGGAGACCCCTGTCGATGCCAACAGGAGCGTTTAATGCTCTGTGTGCTCTCAATCTCTTCCTCTTTAAATACATTTTTATTGATTTCAGAGAGGAAGGGAGAGGGAGAGAGAGAGAAGCATCAACAATGAGAGAATCACGGACCGGCTGCCTCCTGCACGCCCCACACTGGGGATGGAGCCCACCACCTGGGCCTGTGCCCTGACCTCCTGGTTCATAGGTCAACACCCAACCACTGAGCCACGCTGGCCGGGCCCGATCAACCTTGTCTTTATGTAAAGATAAAAATGTCTTTTTAAGAACATCCTCACTCGAGGATGGATAGATACGTATTTAATGTCTAGAAAAGTTTACAACGTCCAGCAGCAGCGTGAGGTTCACCGCAGGAAGGCAGGTGCTGGAGGGGAAAGCCCCTCAGGCCCCGTGACCCTGGGCCATCTCCTCGTCCCCTCGTTACGCTCGGGGGTGTAGGCGAGTCTCCCCATCAGACCCGAGCTTCTCTTCCTGTCACTGAGATGGAGAGGAGTTTACGGGGGTGAAGGACTGAGCGCTGCACCCCTCTCCTCTCTGCTGAAGCCCTGAGCCTAGCCTCTCAGCACGCGCCTGTATTGGAGCTGGGCCTTCCGAGGCGGTCAGTTCAGCGAGGTCCCTCGGTGAGCCCCGGTCCCGCGGCCTGGTGTCCCGAGAAGGCGAGGACATGAGGACGCAGACTTGCACAGAGGGAGGCCCGGGGGGAGCGGGGGGAGACAGGGACAGGGCAGCGTCTGCACGTCAGAGAGGGGCCTGCTTTGTCCACGCCGGGACCTCGACGCGCAGCTTCGGGCCGAGAAAAGGAAGTCCCGTTTGCTCGGGCCCCGCCTGTGGCCGCCCTCGCCAAGTCACACCTGGGAGAAGTTAATGAATGGGATTGACAAACAGCTTGTTGGGTTTTTTTTTGTGTTTTTTTTTTTAACGAATCACGTGCTTGGTGCATGGTTTCACCGGGCGATTGCCAGGCAGCCCGCCCCGGGCACACGTGGGTGCAGACGCGCACACGCCTCCCGCCGGTCCCGTGTCCCCTGCCTGGGGATCCCCGCCCCTCCCGCGTGCTCTGTCTGCGGCTGGCGGGGCCGGGGTCCGGGTTCCCAGCAGCAGGAGGGCGGCCGGGAGGATTTATGGGGTCGTGGCGGGGTCACTAACTCTGCTTTCACACAGACGCCAGAGATGCCCGTGTGTGTGTATTTACCATATATTTGTGTTGATTTCAGAGAGGAAGGAGCGGGAGGGAGAGAGCGTCAGTGATGAGAGAGAATCATTGATTGGCTGCCTCCTGCAGGCTGGCGGGGCGGAAATGCCCGAGAACAAACCCGAGCAGGTGGGGAGAGACCTCTCTGAGGAGCAGGGTCGGGCCAGCCGTCCCCGTTTGGGTGCGGGGCTGAAGGGGAGGGGGGCCCTGACGTGCAGGTGTATGGGGGACCCGTGTGGAAGGTCCCCAGCACCCGGCCCGAGGCGGAGGGCTGGTGAGGCTTCCTGTGCGCGTGCACAGCTGTTACTTCCACTCCTGTCCTGGCAGCGCGACCTCTGACCCTCCCAGGCCCTGGCCCTCCCGCTGGCGGGGACGCCGGTGAACATGTTACAACTAAGGTGGGATTTGCTAAGAATTCCCACAACCGCACAGACTGCTCTGCGCCCCGAGTTCCCGCTCTGCCCTCTCCTCCCTGGCAGGGCCTGTGGGTTCCCGCCAGCAGGACGTTCCCAGGGGAGTCAGGGCGCCTCCGTCCCAGCGACAGACCCAGCAGGAGGGTCTCCCTGGGGCCTGCGGGCGGGGACCGCCGACGGGAGTTGCTCTGCATTTACTCAGCACCGGGCTCCGTTATGTTACCAGGATCAGCCCTCCTGAGCTCTGCTGTGTAAACCGGGGAGACTTTCCCCTCATTCCGAAAAGACAGACCCCCACCCCCCGGCCGCGGGAGGGTGGCGGCAGGGGCAGGGGCAGGGGCAGGGCTGTCTCCCCTCTGCGGACACAGCAGCGTTAGTGGGCCCGGGAAAGACAGGCCTGGTGTGCCCTCTCGCTTCCTCCCTGCGGCCTGCGCTGCCCTGGCGTTCATTATGAAGCCGCCCCTTTTGTTGGCACCCCAGGTGCTCAGGGCGGCGTTCGGGGTCAGGCACGCGGGCGCCCTCCCTTCCTGTCGGCACCCCGGGACAGGGGGCCGTCCCGTCTGGGCCCTGCACGCTGCCCAGCGGGTGTGCGACGTCATTTTCCTCCTCGGACGCCGACGAGGCGGTTTACCTTCTCAGCGGGAGACCTGCTCACGGGATCCGAGCCTGCGGCTCTCCAGGGACTGGGACCCAAGGGGCTCCCGCTGCTGATCAGCGGAGGCTGTCCTTAGCATCCCCGCCGTCCCCTCTCGCCGATGAGGCCGTGACGGTTCTGTGGCATCGGGCAGCTTCACCTTCAGGGTCAGCCGTGCAGGGCGTGTGCGTTTCGGGGTGACTGCACACGGCCCGGAGGAGCTGGCGTGGAAGCGGGGGCGCGCTTCATAGGAGGCCTTCCCACCAGGCCGCTCAGGCTCAGGCTCCGGCAGCTCCTCGGAGGGGCGCGCAGAACCCAGATGCGTGAGGGTGGGGCACACCCCGGCTGTGGCTCCTGTGGCCGCCACCTGGGGGCCAGAGGTCCCAGATCAACGTCACGGAACCAAGCGAAGGTGACACAGGACCTGGGGACCTGGGTCCTGGGCCGCGTCCAGCCCCCGGGGCTGTGGGTCGTGGCTTATGGCCGCCACCGCCGCCTCCTCCCTCCCCCTCCCCGTCGGGGTCTGTGCCATCCCACTGCCTCCAGTTGATGGACACTCGAGGTGACACTCAGGCCACCTGGTGACGCAGGTGGGTCTCGTCTCAGAACCTGCACTTTCCCAGGGAGGTTGCAGTCACACCCCCGGGGCCGGGACGCGGTGTCTTGGGTGCCGATGTGTGACTGTGCCACAGCCATTAACGAGCTGAATGGGTCACCTGGTCACCATCGTGGGCTCTATTTAGGAAGGTGATCATGTGACCGCGGCTTCAGCTGGTGGTTTATTCATAGTGGAGCTCGCCAGACTGTCAAAGCTGCAGAGGGGACCCCAGCAAAGACAGAATCCCTCTTCCTCCCCCCGCAGACGGTGGATGTGTGTGTGACTGTGTGTGTGTGAGTGGGTGTGACAGTGGGTGAGTGGGTGAGAGTGTGAGTGGGCTGTGAGTGATTGTGTGTGTGGGTGTGTGTGTGTGTGTGACTGAGTGGGTGTGAGTGGGAGTATGTGACTGTGTGTGAGTGTGTGTGAGTGGGTGAGTGGGTGAGAGTGTGAGTGGGCTGTGAGTGATTGTGTGTGTGTGTGTGTGTGTGTGTGTGACTGAGTGGGAGTATGTGACTGTGTGTGTGGGTGTGTATGACTGAGTTGTGAATGGACGAGTGTGTGAGTGTGAGTGTGTGACTGAGTGGGAGTATGTGACTGCGCGTGGGTGTGTATGACTGAGTTGTGAATGGACGAGTGTGAGTTTGAGTGTATGTATGTGAGTGATTGCATGTGAGGTGAGTAGTTGTGAGTGGTTGTGAGTGCGTGTGTATGGTTAAGAACAAGTACAGTTTTTAAAGCTGTTAGTCTAGCATCTACTGAATGAGTTGGGGCCAAACCGTGGCCGAGTGTGCCTGCCTCTGTGGGGGACAGCAGCCCCCAGCTGGTCTGGTCCCAGGTCAGTCTTGTCTGTGTCATGAAAATAGCATTTGAGTCCATTACTGCAAACATGTATATATGCATGTATGTATTTACCATTTACGGATCACTTCCCACTGACCTGTATGTATCACACCCTGGTTAATACGGCGAGTGCTTCATGCAACAGTCACAGCGTAGATTACAGGAAGGAAGGAAGTAGGAGTGGGAAGTCCCCGTTTTCCTCCTGTGCCAGGCACCTGACAGCCTTGTGTGGGGTGCCCCCGGGGCTGCTGCTCCCACGTGTGTCTGGGCGCTGGGAGGTGGGGTCCTAGGTGAGGCAAACTGTGGATGATGGACAGAGGGACAGGTGAGAGGCAGTTAGGAAGGAATCTGAGCAGGTCAGGGAGGGGGCGGGGCCGAGGTGGCCCAGGGCAGGGAGGGGGCGGGGCCGAGGTGGCCCAGGGCAGGGAGTGGTCAGGGCGGGGACGGGGTGCCCTGTCAGTGGGCGCTGTGTCCTCCAGCTCTGCCTACGCCGGGGCCTGGAGATGGGGCAGCGGTGGCTGCTCCAGGAGTGGAGGCTGGGGGCTGCCCTGGAGGGAGGCTGCCAGGCCTGAGGGGCGGGGAGAGATCCTTCGCCCTGTGGCGATCCGTGGTCAACGCTCGCCCTCCATGGAGCCGCCCAGAACACCGGTCAAGTTTGCTTACGTGAATTCCATTCTCTCCTTAAGAACTGAGCCCTGGCCCATGTGTCCCAGTGGATAGAGCATCGGCCCTCGGACTAAAGGGTCCCGGGTTCGATTCCGGTCAAGGGCGCGTCCCTCGGTTGCAGGTCCCTGGCCCTGGCCCTGGTCAGAGTATGTGCAGGAGGCAGCCAGTCGACGTGTCTCTCTCACATCGATGTCTTTCTCTGTCTTCCCCCACTTCCACTCTCTCTAAAATCAATGGGAAAATACCCTCGAGTGAGGACTCACCAGGGAAATAAAAAGGTTGGAATATTCTGGTCTTTGCTGCTGTTGGGGCTCCCCGCCCCCCGTGCTCTCTTGGTGCCCATGAACGGTCAGGCGTGACCTTTGCCCGTGGGGCCTGACAGAGCCGTGTTCTCGTGTCCCCCCAGGTGGCCATCAAGGTCATCGACAAGAAGAGAGCGCGGAAGGACACCTACGTCACCAAGAACCTGCGGCGGGAGGGGCAGATCCAGCAGATGATCCGCCACCCCAACATCACGCAGCTGCTCGACATCCTGGAGACGGAGAACAGCTACTACCTGGTCATGGAGCTGTGTCCCGGCGGCAACCTCATGCACCGCATCTACGAGAAGAAGCGGCTGGAGGAGGCGGAGGCGCGCAGGTACATCCGGCAGCTCGTCTCGGCCGTGGAGCACCTGCACCGGGCCGGCGTGGTGCACAGGTGAGGCGGCGCGGCGGCCAGGCCGCATCCTCGCAGCGAGGCTTGAGATCCGTCTGCATCTGTGTTCCAGGGGCCTGTCTGTGAGTTGGGTCTGAGGGCAGAGGGCCTGGGTGTGCGTCCTGGCGCTGCCCGTTAGTAGTTGGGGCCTGGGTTACGGGACGTAGCCCCTCTGACCCCGGGCTCTTCTCTGAAACGGGGGCAGTGATGGCGCTCACCGCGGTGGGTGTCGGGGTAACACAGACGGCGATGAGTTAATGTGTGCAAAAAGCTTGGGACATAGTAATCCACACGTAAGCGCGGGCTGCTGGTCTTATTATTTGCAAAATACTGAGACGCACTGCTGCTCGGGGCCTGAGGAGCCTCTCTCAGGGTTAAGGCGGCCGGAGGCTGTGTCCAGCGCGCAGGCCGGGTGCGGGCGTTGCATTTGCTGTGTGTGGTGGTTGCTCAGCAGCTGTTTTCTTCAGTGAAATCAAATCACCGTTGGCATTGGGAACTTGCCCCTGGAAGCGAGGGGTGCTCCCTGTACCAACCAGCCTTGCAAGCGATGATGAAAACCAGACGTTAAGAACACGCTGTTTCCTCCGAGGGAGTTCCCCGGGGAGGGGAGGGAGGTGGCCTCCGAAACGGGGCGCCGGCGTGCCTGCTTCTCGTGCCGCTGCAGGGGCTTCGGAGGGAGAGTGCCGGCCCTGCTTCCCCTCAGCACACCGTCCCCGAGGCGCCGTGGCGGGGGGTCCGGGCTCATTCCTTCTCACGCTGCGTGGTGTTCCGTCGCGTGGACCTGCCACAGTCTGTCCATCATCAGTGCATGGCCTGTGGGCTGTTTCCACCTTTGGCTGCTGTGAATATGCTGCTACGAACATTCGTGTGTTAGTTGTTGTGTGAGCATTCATGTACTAGTGTGTGAACATTCGTGTACTAGTGTGAACATTTGTGTACTAGTATGAACATTTGTGTACTAGTGTGAACATTCATGTACTATTAGTTGTGTGAACATTAGTGTACTAGTTTTCATGTGACCATTCGTGTACTAGTGTAAACATTCGTGTACTATTAGTTGTGTGAACATTCGTGTACTAGTTTCCATGTGAACATTAGTATACTAGTGTGAAAATTCGTGTATAGTTGTGTGAACATTCGTGTACTAGTGTGAACATTCGTGTACTATTAGTTGTGTGAACATTCATGTACTAGTGTGAACATTCGTGTACTAACGTGAACATTAGTGTACTATTAGTTGTGTGAACATTCGTGTACTAGTTTTCATGTGAACGTTCGTGTACTAGTGTGAACATTTGTGTACTAGTGTAAACATTTGTGTACTATTAGTTGTGTGAACATTAGTGTGTGAACAGTTTTACTATGTGAACATTAGTGTACATTGTGAACATTCGTGTACTAGTGTGTGAAAATACTAGTGTAAACATTTGTGTACTATTAGTTGTGTGAACATTAGTGTACTAGTTTTCATGTAACATTCGTGTTGTGAAAATTCGTGTACTAGTTGTGTGAACATTCATACTAGTGTACTAGTGTGAACATTCGTGTACTAGTGTGAAAATTCGTGTACTAATGTGAACATTAGTGTACTATTAGTTGTGTGAACATTCGTGTACTAGTTTTCATGTGAACGTTCGTGTACTAGTGTGAACATTTGTGTACTAGTGTAAACATTTGTGTACTATTAGTTGTGTGAACATTAGTGTACTAGTTTTCATGTGAACATTCGTGTACTAGTGTGAAAATTCGTGTACTAGTTGTGTGAACATTCGTGTACTAGTGTGAACATTCGTGTACTATTAGTTGTGTGAACATTCATGTACTAGTGTGAAAATTCGTGTACTAATGTGAACATTAGTGTACTATTAGTTGTGTGAACATTCGTGTACTAGTTTTCATATGAACGTTCATGTACTAGTGTGAACATTTGTGTACTATTGTGTGAACATTCGTGTACTAGTTTCCATTTGAACATTCGTGTACTAGTGTGGACATTTGTGTACTATTAGTTGTGTGAACATTCGTGTACTAGTTTTCATGTGAACGTTCGTGTACTAGTGTGGACATTTGTGTACTATTAGTTGTGTGAACATTCGTGTACTAGTTTTCATGTGAACGTTCGTGTACTAGTGTGGACATTTGTGTACTATTAGTTGTGTGAACATTCGTGTACTAGTTTTCATGTGAACGTTCGTGTACTAGTGTGAACATTCGTGTATTAGTTGTGTGAACATTTGTGCACTAGTTTTCGTGTGAACATTCGTGCACTAGTTTTCATGTGAACATATGTGTCACTGCTCTCGGCAATGCTGGGTCACTCGGCAGCCCTGTGTTTAACCTTTGAGGAAACAGCTTTAAAAACTCAGCACCTCATGGTGCCTGTCATGCGTGTGGAAGCGTGCACAGCCTGGCCCGGTGCCTGTCATGTGTGTGGAAGCGTGCACAGCCTGGCCCGGTGCCTGTCATGTGTGTGGAAGCGTGCACAGCCTGGCCCGGTGCCTGTCATGTGTGTGGAAGTGTGCACAGCCTGGCCCGGTGCCTGTGATCTGTGTGGAAGCGTGCACAGCCTGGCCCGGTGCCTGTCATGTGTGTGGAAGCGCGCACAGCCTGGCCCGGTGCCTGTCATGTGTGTGGAAGCGTGCACAGCCTGGCCCGGTGCCTGTCATGTGTGTGGAAGCATGCACAGCCTGGCCCGGTGCCTGTCGTGTGTGGAAGCGTGCACAGCCTGGCCCGGTGCCTGTCATGTGTGTGGAAGTGTGCACAGCCTGGCCCGGTGCCTGTGATCTGTGTGGAAGCGTGCACAGCCTGGCCCGGTGCCTGTCGTGTGTGGAAGCGTGCACAGCCTGGCCCGGTGCCTGTCATGTGTGTGGAAGTGTGCACAGCCTGGCCCGGTGCCTGTGATCTGTGTGGAAGCGTGCACAGTCTGGCCGGTGGAGAAGTTGGCTCTGGGTCTGTAAGGAAGCATACATGTCGGCTTTCATGGTGGACAGCGCCGTCTCCTTCCACATGGGGTGGGTGCCTCGCTGCTCCCGGCACGGAGTCCTGGGGACCCCGCGTGCCCTCCAGGCGGTCATTTCCTCTCCGAGGGACAGAGCCTCTTCACGGACCTGTTTTCAGTCCCACGCGCTGTCACGCAGTCGTGCTTCGTGAGGGCTCTGAGTGGAGATCGGCAGGGAAGGGGCCGTTCAGAAACTTCGCGTGACGGGCGCTGTTTCGGGCTCTTTGCAGCCACACCACGTAGCCTGCCACGTGCGAGCTGCCGGTCAGGAATGCGATGGTCGCAGTGTGCCCGCGTCTGTGCTTATTAGGACGACAGCGTGGGAACCTGGGTGGAACAGCTTGGATTCCGACTCCAGGGGTCACGGTGAGGTCAGCACCGGGCTGCAGGGCTCGGGGTGTGGCACAGGGCTCGTGCGGTCAAACCCACGTGCCCAGCTTCGGGGGTTTCAGGGACAATAAGGCGACACGGTAACGGCCAAGCCGTGGCCCCTCCCAAAGGACATGCCCCACGACCTTTGAACGTGAACTTAGCAACACCCAACCCTCTCCACGCGGTGACTGCCGCATGTCAGAGGAATGGATTTATTGATGTTTTAAAAATATATTTATTATTGACTAGAGGCCCGGTGCACGACATTCGTGCACTTGGGGGGGGGGGGGGCGCGGCCCTCAGCCTGGCCTGTGCCCTCTCGCAGTCCGGGACCCCTGGGGGATGTCTGCCTGCCAGCTTAGGCCCGCTCCCCATGGACATACCCCGAGGGCTCCTTAGCATTGCCGTGGAGGCAGGCACCTGCTACCACCGCTGTGCTTGCCAGCCATAAGCCCAGCTTCTGGCTTCTGGCTGAGTAGCATGCCCCCTGGTGGTCAGTGCATGTCATAGCACTGGTCGTTCTGCCATTTGGTCAATTTGCATATTAGCATTTTATTATATAGGATTTCAGAGAGGAAGTGAGAGGGAGATAGAAACATCCATGATGAGAGAATCATTGATCGGCTGCCTCCTGCACGCCCCCTACTAGGGATCAAGCCTGCAACCCGGGCATGTGCCCTGACCAGTAATTGAACTCTGACCTCCTGGTTCAGAGGGCGACGCTGACCCACTGAGCCACGCCGGCCGGGGATAATGTTTTGATTACAAAGCCGGGCGCTTTTCCTTGCTCTGCTCTCCTGGTTCGTGCTTCCTCCCTCCTGAGTCCCTCCCAGCAGCGGGCGGATCCTCTCCCATCAGGGAGGATTGGAGATACAGAAACCGCCAACAAGGGCGTCTTCCTTCTTCTCTCAAAATCAGATTCACGAGTGTCAGCATGGACACAGGCGGGGTGTTGGGGCTGAGGCACTGCATGGAGATGTTGGTAGGGTTAACGGAATGCCGCCTTCCAGGGGTTCCACACCACGCATTTCCAGCCACGCACGCTGGCTCACCCTGCTGTGGCCCCTGCCCACGGAGGGGAGTGTCACCTTTGTGCTGCACAGGCGGAGTGAGTTTCATCAGGTATCTCGAGGTTAGGACTTCTCGTTGGCCCTAACCGGTGTGGCTCAGTGGATAGAGCATCGGCCTGCGGACTCAAGGGTCCCAGGTTTGATTCCGGTCAAGGGCATGTACCTTGGTTGCTGGCACATCCCCGGTAGGGGGTGTTCAGGAGGCAGCTGATTGATGTTTCTCTCTCATCGATGTTTCTGACTCTCCCTCTCCCTTCCTCTCTGTAAAAAATCAATAAAATATATTTTTTTAAAAAAGATTTCTCATTGGATCGGGGTGCCCTGGCGTCATACCTGGGAAGATTTCTGAGCAAACTGATCAATCACCCGAAAGGATTTGGGAAGGACTGGTGGCGACATTATACGATGTAAAGGGCTTTGGGTCCTGGCCGGTGGATCAGTGGTTAGAGCATCAGCCCGTGACCCAAAGGGTCTCAGGTTCGATTCCCAGTCAAGGGCATGCACCTCGGTTGCAGGTTCCATCCCTGGCCCCTGGTTGGGGGGTGTTCAGGGGGCAAGCAGTCGATGTGTCTCTCTCACATCGATGTTTCCCTCTCCGTCTCTTTCCCTCCCTCCCACTCTCTCTCTAAAAATCAATGGAAAAAGATATCCTCGAGTGCCGAAACCGGTTTGGCTCAGTGGATAGAGCGTCGGCCTGCGGAATGAAGGGTTCCGGGTTCGATTCCGGTCAAGGGCATGTACCTTGGTTGCGGGCACATCCCCAGTGGGGGGTGTGCAGGAGGCAGCTGATCGATGTTTCTCTCTAACTCTCTATCCCTCTCCCTTCCTCTCTGTAAAAGATCAATGAAATATATTTTTTAAAAAATATCCTCGAGTGAGGATTAAAGGGCTTTAAAAAATCTCTATTGTTGAAAACATGACATAAGTCCCTTCCCCCTCCCCCTTCTAACCTGCCCCCCCCAGGCCCTCACCACCCCATTGGCTGTGTCCGTGGGTCATGCGTGTATGCATACAAGTTCATGGGTTGATCTCCCCCCCCCCCCTCCCCCTTGGGCCGTGTGGAGAGGACACTTTACAGGCCCGGCTCCCATGGGGCGATGCTGTGCTCGTATGCCGTCCTCAGCATCACCCAGGAGCCCCTTCCTGCGAGAGGAACCCCGTGCCCGGCAGGGTCTCCCCAGGACTGTTTCAATATCGTTGAAAGGCCAAGCTTTAAAATCGTGCAAATCCTACACGGAAAGGGGAAAGGCCCCGGCAGGGCCCCCCGCCCCCGGGCCAGCTGGACATTGTGCCTTGGGCTCCCACGGGCCGGCGTTCACTTGGGCAGCGGGGGGCCGTGCGGCCTTCACTTCCCCGTGTCAGGGTTGCCTGAGATCCTCTGGATTTTAAATCTAATGAGGTGCCCCGCCCCCTTTTCTCAGCCGCGCTCCCCCAGCGGGGCGCCGGCGTCTGCTGGTTTGCTTCTTGTACACAGAGCTCAACTCGGAACACCCATCATCTGTTGATGCCGCTAATTTGAGAATTATTCATCTGTTCATTCGCGCTAACAAAGGCCAATCAGGCTGCACAGACAGACGGAACCGGGTCCCACAGCACCGCGCCCCGGGCGGAGGGGCGGCCCAGCCGGAGGAGGCCCGGATCAAAGGGGCCGCAGGCTGAGCTGGCGGTGTCAGGGCGACCTCATTCATTCACCCGCGTGGGAAGGCAGGGCCATGTCGGGAAGGGGGGGGGGGGGGCTTGTTCTGGGGCCTGAGGAGAAGCAGCACAGCCTGTACCCGTCTCGTCCTAACAGGTTCCTTTGACTTGTAGGTTTTCTTGGCGAGGGATGGGCGGGCAGGCAGAAGGAGGGCGCTGGAAGTCCAGGGCTTCTCTCTGGAGGCACTGGGCATAGAGACCAAAGGTTTTGTGTTTAACTGGGTTTTTATTTTTTAAACATGTTTTTGTTGATCTCAGAGAGGACGGGAGAGGGAGAGAGAAACATCAGTGATGAGAGAATCATGGATTGGCTGCCTCCTGCACGCCTCACACTGGGGATCAAGCCTGCAACCTGGGCCTGTGCCCCGACCTTGAATTGTACCGTGACCTCCTGGTTCATAGGTCGATGCTCAACCACGGAGCCACGATGGCCGGGCTGACGGGGATTTAAAAATGGGATGGGAATGTGAGACCTGACCAAGCTCTGCTCACAGCTCTGTGGGTCGGGGTGCACGGCGGTCAGTGTGTTGACCCTGGGCCGGACTGTCTGCGCCCACACTAGCACTTGCCACTCAAAAGCTGTACCGGGCAGCCTGGCTGGCGTGGCTCCATGGTTGAGCGTCGACCTATGAACCAGGAGGTCACGGTACGATTCAAGGTTGGGGCATATGCCCGGGTTGCAGGCTCCATCCCCAGTGTAGGGTGTGCAGGAGGCAGCCAGTCAGTGATTCTCTCTCATCACTGATGTTTCTATCTCCCTCTCCCTCTCCCTTCCTCTCTGAAATCAATAAAAAATATATATATATTTTTTTAAAGTTGCACCGGGCAATCTCTCAGGCTTCTGGCCTCTCCTGCCGTCCACGCAGTAGAATCGGGGTTCCCACGTCCTGTGGTTTTCGGGAGGATTAGAGGGGCCGGTGCGTGCAGAGTGCTTCCCACCCACGCACCCGGGAGGCACAGGGAGGCCGCCCGTGGCCTGTCACCCGTTCTGCTCGACGCCCCGTGTCACAGAGGCGAGCTGCGTCCACAGAGCCCGTCCTCCAGCGCCTCACCAGCATTAGGGCGACAGCACGGGGCGCCGGGCGAGCTGAGAAGCCGCTGTGCTGGGCGCATTGGCTGTGGCCGCGCCGCGTCTGCCTCATCCATTTCATTCCCGGGGGCCGCTCCGCTGTTCCCCGCCACTACGGCCCCTGGGGCCGTCTGTGTCTGGCTGAATCCTGCTCTCCTCCAGGTCCCAGCTCCACGCCCACCTCCTCCAGGAGGCCCTCCAGGCCAGGCCCCCCCTCACACACTCCCGCAGCACCCTCCCCGGGCTTGGCACACACTCTTCACAGATCACATGCCTGTTTGGTACCCTCTTCTGCACAGGCCACGGCCTAGCTCACACCCAGCCCCGTGCGCACCGGGGAGACTTGTTGAGTGAATGAAGGGGAACTGAGTGCACACGGCTGCTGGCCGGGTCGGCACTGGCCGGGTCGGTACTGGCAGGGTTGGCACTGGCCGGGTCAGCACTGGCACAGAAGCTTTCTGGTGGCCAGTTCCATGTATTTTCTGGAATATTCCATATCTTCCCTGGAATTTCAAGGGAGATTTTTTTTTTTCTTTTGTTAACCCTTACCTGAGTGTATATTTTTTCCCATTGATTTTTGGGAAGTGAGGAGGAAGATGGGGGGGTGGAGAAGCATAAATGTGAGAGGACATTGTTGTCTCCCACAGGGGTCCTGACTGGGCGGAGATGGAACCTGTAACCCAGGTATGTGCCCTTGACCGGAAATGGAGCCCACTACTACCCTTTGGTGCGTGGGCCGGTGAGCCAACCACTGAGCCACACAGGCCAGGGCTGAGGGAGCTTCTCTGACTTCGTGCCGATTTGTGTATTTCTCAGGTCACGGTTTGTAGAGGGGCATCTCGAGGGAATGACTAGCTCTTTCCTTCTAGAAACGCTGTAGGAACTCAGTCAAGGTTTCGTTTTGAACAAATACAATCAGGCACATGCTTAACAGCTTATTCTGTGTTCTGCCAGATTGCCCACATTGTGACTAAATCGAAGCCTGAAAAGCCACTTGATTTTAATTCAGTGCTTCTGAAGATAAAAGCCAACACCCCCTCAGTCTCTCCCTCACCTGCCGGTGGCTGTCTCCCCGGGAGTGGCCGAACGCCTGGCACCTTTCCCCTCCCCCTGCCGGGTCCTGCCGGGTCCTGCTGGGCAACCTCATTCGAGGCCATTTTTCAAAGAAGAGAGTGTGAGTGGGAGAGTGGGGGGAGGAGGAGGTCAGTGGGGGTCAGAGAGAGCCCAGCCAGCGCTGTCCTCCCCTCCACCCCCCCGACCCCGTTCCGGCTGCCGTGGGGTCCCGCTAGGCCTCTCCACGAGCCCCCAGCCCCTCCAGCTCTGCTCTGGCCTCTGCGGCGCCCTGAACCCCGGCGGCTTCTGTTTATGGCGTTGGGCCCCTCGCTTTCCTCTATGGGCCCCCTGGCTGCCTCTGGGCCTCGGGCGTGTCCCATCCCGACCTTCAGCCTCTGCTGGGGGCCTGGCCTGGTGAGGCCTGGGGGGAAACGCCGTCACCCCTTCCCATGTTCTGGATGCGTGTGTCTCTCTCACATACATGTGGTATGCACACACCCACACACATGCACACCATGCCTTCCCCATAGGCACACACCCACATGCATGCACACACATGCCTGTTCACGTGTGCAGGCGTGCACACACGCACGCTCACACTCGCGCTCCCCTCTGCCCGGCTCCGCTGCTGGCGCCTCTGCTCGCAGGGTCCAGGCGCCAGGCCCCGGGCAGCGGCTCCCCTCCTGACGCAGTCGGGTCGCGGGGCCGGTCTCCACACCCCGAGATTAGCTCTGTCTTTGAAGATTCGCCAGGCGGTGGGGTGGGCAGAGGGAGGGCGGGCGCCTGGCAGCTGTGGGGGAACCTCTGTTGTGAGGCGGGGCCTGTGGGGGCTTGTCCTTTGGAAACACCTGAGAACAAAGGGCTGGGGGTGGGGCTTTCCCCGGGGCCTCGCAGTCTCTGACTCCCCATCCCGCTCCCCCAGCACCCCGCTCCCCCAGCACCGGAGAGGACCCACCTACGCGGGCCCTGCGGGGCCTTGAGCGGGGGTGGGGGTGGGGAGGGGTAAGGGGGTGGAGCCATTCCCGAGAAGGGGCGGGGCCTCTGTGCCCCTCCCCCCCCAAGGGGCCTCTTCTCCTGGAGCCTCGTCCCAGGACCGGGGCTTGCTCCCCCCCCCACCCCGTAACCCGATCATCACCCTGTATAGTAGGCCCATCACCCCAGATAATAGGTCCGTCGCCCCATATAGTAGGCCCATCGCCCCCGTATAGTAGGTCCACCGCCCCGTATAGTAGGCCTACCGCCCTGTATAGTAGGCCCACCGCCCCGTATAGTAGGTCCATCACCCCAGATAGTAGGTCTATCACCCCCTATAGTAGGTCCACTGCCCCGTATAGTAGGCCCATCACCCCCTATAGTAGGTCCATCGCCCCAGATAGTAGGTCCATCGCCCCAGATAGTAAGTCCATCACCCCGTAGAGTAGGTCGTGCCCCATCCCTTCCTCCTTGTCCTAACTTCCCAGCAGCCTCTTTGGCCAAGAACAACCCATTTCCCCTCCATCCCTGTCCCCTTTCTCCCCCCTCCTTCACCCTGAGCTTCCGGTTTGACTGCCCCGGGAGGGAGTCTTCTCACCACAGGGCCTCGCGGGACCATCCCTCCCACCCCTCCAGGAAGGGGCTGGCCTGATGGGGGCATTCATATGAGGTCAGCACACCTCCACCACCAGGGGCAAGCCGGGCAGCGGTTGGCCTTCCTCCCCATACGGTCAGCGGTCGGCCTTCCTTTCTGGTCAGCGGTCAGCCTTCCTTCCTGGTCAGTGGCCGGCCTTCCTTCCTTCCTGGTCAGCGGCCGGCCTTCCTTCCTTCCTGGTCAGCAGCCGGCCTTCCTTCCTTCCTGGTCAGCGGCCTTCCTTCCTTCCTGGTCAGCGGCCGGCCTTCCTTCCTGGTCAGCGGCCGGCCTTCCTCCCCATACGGTCAGCGGTCAGGCCTTCCTTCCTTCCTGGTCAGCGGCCGGCCTTCCTCCCCATACGGTCAGCGGTCAGGCCTTCCTTCCTTCCTGGTCAGCGGCCGGCCTTCCTTCCTTCCTGGTCAGCGGCCGGCCTTCCTCCCCATACGGTCAGCGGTCAGGCCTTCCTTCCTTCCTGGTCAGCGGCCGGCCTTCCTCCCCATACGGTCAGCGGTCAGGCCTTCCTTCCTTCCTGGTCAGCGGCCGGCCTTCCTCCCCATACGGTCAGCGGTCAGGCCTTCCTTCCTTCCTGGTCAGCGGCCGGCCTTCCTTCCTTCCTGGTCAGCGGCCGGCCTTCCTTCCTGGTCAACGGCCGGCCTTCCTCCCCATACGGTCAGCGGTCAGGCCTTCCTTCCTTCCTGGTCAGCGGCCTTCCTTCCTTCCTTCCTGGTCAGCGGCCGGCCTTCCTCCCCATACGGTCAGCGGCCGGCCTTCCTTCCTTCCTGGTCAGCGGCCTTCCTTCCTTCCTTCCTGGTCAGCGGCCGGCCTTCCTCCCCATACGGTCAGCGGCCGGCCTTCCTTCCTTCCTGGTCAGCGGCCTTCCTTCCTTCCTGGTCAGCGGCCTTCCTTCCTTCCTTCCTGGTCAGTGGCCGGCCTTCCTCCCCATACAGTCAGCGGCCGGCCTTCCTTCCTTCCTGGTCAGCGGCCTTCCTTCCTTCCTTCCTGGTCAGCGGCCGGCCTTCCTCCCCATACGGTCAGCGGCCGGCCTTCCTTCCTTCCTGGTCAGCGGCCTTCCTTCCTTCCTGGTCAGCGGCCTTCCTTCCTTCCTTCCTGGTCAGCGGCCGGCCTTCCTTCCCATCCTCTTTGATTATTCAAGAAGCTTCTCTCAATGTTGT
Organism: Ia io; assembly: GCA_025583905.1. Classification (NCBI taxonomy): domain Eukaryota; kingdom Metazoa; phylum Chordata; class Mammalia; order Chiroptera; family Vespertilionidae; genus Ia; species Ia io. The sequence continues at coordinate 115,218,636 of JAJQQW010000009.1, read as the reverse complement.
GGCCTCTGGGGTCAGCTGGGGTCATTGCTGAGTGGCTGGGCGGAGGTCTGAGTGGCCCTCTGTGCTGAATGGACTGGCCGTGATGTTCAGGGGGTGGGGACCCTCCACCCTGCAGGAGGCACCCGCTCGCAGCCACACCATGCCTGGTCGTCACCTCTTAGGAAAGGGGAGAAATACCCAAACTACTTTAGAAACGTTAGCAGAACCTTAATCAATAAAGGAAAACAAGAATGAGCAGACTGTGTTTGTAGAAGAGTTTTCGCTTTACAGAAGCATGGTGCTGAAGCTGGTTCCCACCCCTTCCCACTCCTTCCCACCCCCTCCCCACCCCTCCCCACTCCTTCCCACCCCCTCCCCACCCCTTCCCACTCCTTCCCACCCCCTCCCCACTCCCTTCCCACTCCCTTCCCTCTCCCTTCCTACCCCCTTCCCTCTCCCTTCCCACCCCCTTCCCCATCCCCTTCCCACCCCCTTCCCACCCCCTCTGCACCGTCTGTCCTGTTGAGATCTGGTGGCAGTGCCTGCTCGTTACACTTGCTGAGCTGGTACTGATACAGCATCCCGGTCGCAGGAGGGCTCACAGGGGCCGGGGTCCCTCAGGTGCTCTGTGCTGCCCACGCGCTGGGCTCTCAGCTCCACCCACGCCTCCTCCCTCCCTCGGGCGGCCACGGATGTTCCATGGATGTTCCACTGGCTCCGGCTTTGCCTCCTGGAAGAAAGGGTTCTAATTGGAGTCCTGCGGGCGCCCCTCCTCAGACCCCTCCTTTCCCTCTGAACCGGGAGGAAAGTCCCTCCGCCCTGCGTGACTCCAGGGCGCCTTCCTCTCACTGAGGACAAGTCCGCTGTCTGATGGGCCCGGCTCCTGTGCCGTCCGCTGAGGGACACCTTGGTGGCTCCCACATTTGGGTCATCATGAGGAAAGCTCTGTGAACATCCGTGCCCATGAATTTTCAACGCATTTGGCTGAACACCTAGGCCAGTGGTCGGCAAACTCATTAGTCCACAGAGCCCAATATCAACAGCACAACGATTGAAACTTCTTTTGAGAGCCAATATTTTTAAACTTAAACTTCTTCTAACGCCACTTCTTCAAAATAGACTCGCCCAGGCCGTGGTGTTTTGTGGAAGAGCCACACTCAAGGGGCCAAAGAGCCGCATGTGGCTCGTGAGCCATGGTTTGCCGACCACTGACCTAGGCAAACGCCATTTTTAAAAATAGCCCGGCCATGCCGAAACCAGTTTGGCTCAGTGGATAGAGCGTCAGCCTGCGGACTGAAAGGTCCCAGGTTCGATTCCGGTCAAGGGCATGTACCTTGGTTGCGGGCACATCCCCAGTGGGGGTTGTGCAGGAGGCGGCTGATCGATGTTTCTCTCTCATCAATGTTTCTAGCTCTCTATCCCTCTCCCTTCCTCTCTGTAAAAAATCAATAAAATGTATTAAAAAAAAAAAAATAGCCCGGCCAGCGTGGCTCCGTGTTTGAGCGTCGACCTATGAGCCAGGAGGTCAGGGTTCGATTCCCGGTCAGGGCACAGGCCCGGGTTGTGGGCTCGATCCCGGTGTGGAGCGTGCAGGGGGAGCTGATTCACAATTCTCTCTCATCATCCATGTTTCTCTCTCTCTCCCTCTCCCTTCCTCTCTGACGTCAATAAAAACATATTTTTAAAAACATGATTTTGGAGCCCGTTTCCTAGTCAGGAGGACAGTGTTCTCCCCCTTTCAAGACAGTTGGGGGCGCGGAGAGGAGCGAAGCCCGGGGTGGGATGTCCTCACTGGGGAGGGGAGGGGAGGCGCACGGTAGGCTGAGGTCACGCGCTCCCCTTCCTGCTGTGAGGAGCTCGGGAGGTCGGGGTCATTGCGGGCCTCTCAGGAGCCCTGACGGACAGGCAGCAGGAGGGTAACCGGCCCTGACAGACAGGCAGCAGGAGGGTAACCGGCCCGAGACCGGAGTGCGGGGCTCGCTCTGTGCCCCCAGGAGCGGGTGGGTTTCGGGGAATGCAGTGGGTGGGGCGGAGTGACTGCCAAAGGGTTTCGTCTTCCTCCTCTGATGCCTCTTCCCGCACTGGCCCCCCCCCACCCCATGTTTCCCCCTCTGCGCGCTCTGTGGTCTGCCTCCTGCTGACAGCTCCTGCTCACGTGGGTCCAGGCCTTCTGCCCGCCCGGGTCACCCAGCGGTTGTACCCTTTCGGCTGCGGAGTCTGGGGCCTCACATCTCACGTGTGCTTCTCCAGCGTTTGTTCCGAACACGGGCCTCCTGTCGCGCCTTCGGGGTCCCAGTCTGCCGGGAAAGAGGGTTAATTTGTGGGATGAGCCGGGCCTCCCCGACAGGAACGTGCTGCTTGGGAGCCAGGCTTCCCGCGCTGGCAGCCTGGGCCGCGCTGGCTCGTGTGTGTGTGTGTGTGTGTGTGTGTGTGTGTGTGTGCGCGCGCGCGTGTGCGTGAGAGCATGTGTATGTGTGTGTGCATGTGCACACATGTGTGTGTGTGTGTGTGTGTGTGAGCGTGAGCACCGGATATGCCTGAATAGGTCAGGGCTATAATGTGCCCCGAGTGTCTTCGGAAAAGAGGATGTGCCCCGAGAGGTGGGAAGTGTCTGTGTGGACGGGGCATGACGTCAGTGACTTTATCTTCAACAACAAAGGGGGAGCCAGAGACACGCTAACCCTGACATACTGTCACCTGCCCGTTTGGACTCCACACACGGAAGTCAAATGTTATCTGTGTTCAGTTTCTTTCTCCTTCTTTCTTTCTTTCTTTCTTTCTTTCTTTCTTTCTTTCTTTCTTTCTTTCTTTCTTTCTTTCTTTCTTTCTTTCTTTCTTTCTTTCTTCTTTCATTCTTTCTTCTTTTTTTAAATATATTTCTTTATTGATTTCAGAGAGGAAGGGATAAGGAGAGAGAGATAGAAACATTAATGATGAGAGAGAATCACCAATCAGCTGCCTCCCGCACGCCCCCCACCGGGGATCAAGCCCACAACCCGGGCATGTGCCCTTGACCGGAATCGAACCCGGGACCCCTCAGTCCACAGGCTGACGCTCTATCCACTGAGCCAAGCCGGCCAGGGCTGTGTTCAGTCTCTTAAAAAAAATGTTTCAATTGATTTTTAGAGGGAGAGGAAGGGAAAGGGAGAGAGAGCTAGAAACATCCATGATGAGAGAATCGTGGACCTCCTGCCTGTGCGCGGGCCCACACTGGGGGTGGAGCCCACCACCCGGCCTGTGTCCTGACGGGAATCGAACCCTGACCTCCTGGTTCTGGGTTGACGCTCACCACGGAGCACGCGGCCGGGCTGTGTTCGGTTCTTTTAAAGCTGCTCCCCCGAGTCTTGTTCTCTCTGGCGGTGCTGCCCACCGGCTCGCAGCGCGGCCACGGTGCACCCCGACAGCTCAGGCCGCGCTCTCTCCGAACCCGAACCGGGTTCACTCCCAGGGTCAGCGTCCATCCCACTTCTTCCGGAATCTTCTGGGATGTGCTCTGCCCTGGGTGCCTCGCCCTCTCTGTGGTCCCCCGGCTGTTGGGGGTGCGGCAGTGACCTCCGCCCCGCGGCGCATGCACTTGGCATTGTGCGTCCGAGGGAACGCTGTGGGCGTCCCCGTGGCTCAGCCCCTTCCCCGCAGGAGCAGCGGTGGTTCCGCGGCTTCCATCACGGCTGAGCGCTGTTGCTTCTGTCGTTTCAGAGACTTGAAGATAGAGAACTTGCTGCTCGACGAAGACAACAACATCAAGCTGATCGGTACGGCTGTTGTTTCTGTGTGAGGTTATCTTTCGAGTGTTGTGCTGTCCGTGGCCGCTGGTTTATTCCTGGATTCCTGACGGAGAAACGGACTCCCGGTCTGTTCTGGTCCCTAGACTGTCCTACATCGCCGCCTCTACCTCCAATAGCGAAGCATGGCTTTGACAGGAAGATGAGTTTTAAAAATGACCTATATATATAAAAGCCTAAGCAACTGTTACGACCAGTCAATGAACGACCAGTTGACCAGTCACTATGATGCACATCGACTACCAGGGGGCAGATGCTCAATGCAGGAGCTGCCCCCTGGTGGTCGGTGCACTCCCACAGCCAACCTGCCAGCCAGCAAACCTCCCATGGCCCCTCCCCCCCGGCCAGCCGGCCCCCGATCGGCCTGGATTGGGACCAGGCGAGATGGCCCCGAACGGCCCCACCCGTGCATGATTTCATGGACCAGCCTCTAGTTTAAACATAACTAGCAAGGCAACGTGCTGAAGAGTGGCCGTAAAAGAACGCCACAGCCCCAAGTAAACATTTATCTTAGGCGGATTGTTCCAGCTTCAGCTTCGGCACGAGCTCAGGTGGTTCCGGACTTTATGGGTTATTTTATTCGGATTAACCGTGAGACTTCGTAAGGGCAGGGGGATTGTGTGGTTTGGAGGTGCTGCCTTGGCTTAGCCATGCTGGCTCCGCTCGTCGGTGAACGCCGGGAACCGGGGAACGCAGTCTCCCTTCTCTGTTTTTGGAAAAAAAAATATTTTTACTGATTTCAGAGAGGAACGGAGAGATAGAAACATCCATGGTGAGAGAGAATCATGGATCAGCTGCCTCCTGCCTGCCCCCTGCTGGGGATGGAGCCCAAAACCCAGGCATGTGCCCTGCCCGGGAATCGAACCCTGACCCCCTGGTTCATGGGTCGACGCTCAACCGCCTAGCCACGCCGGCAGGGCACCTTCTCTGTTTGCTGTGCTCTCCAGACCCGCGGTGTGGCTATGCCGAGGGAGACCCCTCGAGGGTCCTGCAGATGGCGGCCCAGCCAGGAGGCTCCAGGTGGGAGCGGAGTCCGAACAGGGTTGCAATTCGATCGGAAGCGAGTGCTCTCCGTCTCTGGCGCTGGAGAGTCCGTGTTTGCCTGTGTGGTGGCTCCTGGCAATGTCTCAGGGTGTCATTTATTATTTTTTTTAAATATATTTTATTGATTTTTTTCGGAGAGGAAGGGAGAGGGATAGAGAGCTAGAAACATCGATGAGAGAGAAACATCGATCAGCCGCCTCCCGCACACCCCCCACTGGGGATGTGCCCGCAACCAAGGTACATGCCCTTGACCGGAATCGAACCTGGGACCCTTCAGTCCGCAGGCCGACGCTCTATCCACTGAGCCACACCAGTTTCTGCTCAGGGCGTCATTTCTGCACGCACGGCTGAGCCGCACCAGCTCGCCCTCCGTCTTCTCTCCCGCCTCTGGGCGAGGAGCGTCCCCCCTTCCAGTCTCGAGGAGGAGACTGTCTGGGGGCAGAGAAGGCAGTGAGCGCAGGGACAGCTTAGCTCCCAGGAAGGAGCCTTTGTTTGGCAGATGCTGAACCCCGCCCCCCAGGACCCCTACAACCTGCTACTCACATGGCCAAAGAGATGCTTGGGGGTCACAGTCAGGCCCTACCCAGCATGGACCGGGGCCGCAGGGACGCTGGCCCCGGCTGGGTGATTGGGCACCAGGGACCGGTGGGGAGGGAGACCCCGTTAGCAGAAGATCAGCGATAAAGAGGGACCCAGTCCCCCCACGATTTTAAAGAACGTGTCCTTGGAGGGTCCTGGGACAGTTCAGAGAACTTCCTTGTCGCGATTGAGCTGTTCTGGCTCGTCCGAGGCCGAGCGCTGCAGCGTCAAACTGTGTGCGGCGAGGAAGCGCCTGGGCTGTGTCCTGGCCCTCGTTCAGGGTCGGGTTGGGTCTGGGACACAGAATCAAGGCTTGGGCTGTGGGGGGAGCAATGAGGCAGGAGGTTCCCTGAGAGGCTGACCTCTAACCTGTCTTCGGAAGATGTGGGGTGAAGGGACAGCAGAGCTGGGAGCGCCCAGGCTGCAGGAAGCAACCACGGAGGTCCCCGTCCCCAGGGGGCTCAGGTCCGGTTCCTTCCCTCCCTCCCCACCCCCTCCCTCCTGCTCCACGCCAGCTCCCTGCTCTCCCCCAGACGCCCCCTTGGAGAGCTCGGTGTGCCGTAGGGGAAAGCGTGTGGGAAAGCAGAGTCTGGGGGCACCAGGCTCTGAAAAGGGGGGACGTGTGTGAGGTGCCCCCAGCCCGGCCCCAGGATGAAGCTGAAAAATAAGATGAAGAAGTGAGGGCCCACCTTCGAGCCCGTTTCCCGGGATGAGGGTGAACTGTGGCTCAGTTGATACCAGGAACCACTCTTCTTCTTTTTAAAAATGTTTTATTGGTTTCAGAGAGGAAGAGGGAGGGAGAGGGAGAGAAACATCAGCGTGAGAGAGAATCACAGATCGGCTGCCTCCTGCCCGCCTGCCGCTGGGAATGGAGCCCGCAACTGGGCATGTGCCCTGACCGGGAATCGAACCCTGACCCCCTGGTTCTAGGTCAACGCTCAACCCCTGAGCCACGCCCTCGTCCGGCCAGGGCGCTCAGGCTGGTTTTCAAACGGAAAGCATTTCAGTGTGGAGCTGAGGGTGACTTTTCTTGTAAAAGTAGTCCCGGCCCTCCCCTGTCTACCCTCAGTGCCCTGCAGGGCGGGGCTGGGGCGGCCTCAGGCCCTGTGAGCAGGTGTGTCTGGACGAGCCGGGCGCCCCGCTGGCCCCGTCTGCCCAAGGCAGGTGTCCGTGTGATCGCTTGCAGCTGCCGGGGTTCCGAACGCTGCGAGGCGTTAGCCCGGGGGTTCCCCTTCCCGCTGCCTTTGTTCCCGTCCTCCCTCACGTCCACAGTTTTCTGACCCGGAGCCGTCTGTCCGCCCTTTGCAGACTTCGGACTGAGCAACTGTGCGGGGATCCTGGGCCACTCGGACCCGTTCAGCACACAGTGCGGCAGCCCCGCCTACGCCGCACCCGAGCTGCTCGCCAGGAAGAAGTACGGCCCCAAAATCGACGTCTGGTCCATGTGAGTCCCCAGCTCGGGAAGCGAGCGCCCTTCTCGGGCTGGTCTGCGGGGCCCCTGCCTTCGGCATCGACGCCTGAGTGTGTGAGGAGAGCGTTTGGAGTAGAGGCTCTGGGACAGATGTCCAATGATTCTTTTTATAAAATATACTTCTATTGATTTCAGAGAGGAAGGGAGAGGGAGAGAGAGAAACACCGAAGATGAGAGAGAGTCATGGATCAGCTGCCTCCTGCACGCCCCACACTGGGGATGGAGCCCACAGCCTGGGCCTGTGCCCTGACCGGGAATCGAACCGTGACCTCCTGGTTCCTAGGTCGACGCTCAACCACTGAGCCACGTGGGCCGGGCTTTAGGGCAGCTCTTAGAGGTGCAGACACCTCTGCGGTCATCCAGTGCCGGGCCCACAGCTACTCTGTGTGATGCTGAGGTTCTAGAAGGTTCTGGAAAGGGACAGAACTGGCAGGTCGCCCAGCCCTGCCCTCCTCGTCCTGCTCTCCGGCCTCACTCTGCTCTCGCGCTCCCTCAGAGGCGTGAACATGTACGCCATGCTGACCGGGACCCTGCCCTTCACCGTGGAGCCGTTCAGCCTGCGGGCTCTGTACCAGAAGATGGTGGACAAGGAGATGAACCCGCTCCCCACCCAGCTCTCCACAGGTAACGCCCTGCTACCCACCGCGGGCCTCCGACGGGGCGCCGGCCGTGGGGCCCGTCGGGTGCGGGCTCGGTTTTGCAAGGGGGGTGAGGTCTCCCCCAGAGCTGAGACTGGTCTCCAGTGCTTGGGTCTCTCAGCTCTGGATGGCCACGTGGTCACCTCTCCTGCTCCCTCCCCTTCCCGTTAGAATTCCGGCCCAATCCCTCCGTCCCCTTCACACGCAGAAAAGGCTCTTGGAGCCTCCTGCCGGCGCGATTGCTTTAAAGCCCACCCGCTCACAGTGTCGCCCTGAGAAGCATTTGTAATCGCGCCTGTTGTGCCTCCCCCGGTCCCCGTGAGGGAGTGCGGGTTTGAGTGGAGGCTGCCTGTGGTTTGTTTTGCTCCGTGAGCGTCTGAGGGACAAAGGCTGTTAGACACGCGGGTTCCGCCGCCGGTGAGACGGACCGCCGGGTGTGGGCAGTACGCCCCCACGTCGGCGGGTTCCCGTTTCAGCAAACAGGTCGTCCCGGGGTCTGGTTTCAGATCCAGTAAATTATACAGTGTGTTCTTTGTTCGGGTCACAATTCAAGTTCCCGGTCTCAGGTTGGTGTTGCCAAGCATCGGATTGGCTCCTTGGAATAAGCTCAGCTTTTTTAGTCACAGGAGGTGAGGCGTGCGACTGAAATAAACAATTATTCCTTTTCAACTTGCGAAAAATCCATTGTTAAAAGATAGCATTGAGAAGAGGAAAAAAAAAAAAAAAGATAGCATTTTCTGTTACGGCTGTTCTGTATCTTGCCCTTAAGCGTATAAGCATCCATGAAGCTGACCCTGAATTTGTTTGCAAAATGGAATCCCCGCGGAAAAGCACGCTGGTCTGAAGTGACCTGGTTTGTCCACACTCGCACCTTCGCCGGGGAGGTGGGGGGTGGGCGGGGGCGCGGAGGCGTTACCTATGTGGGGAGGGAGGTCGTGCTCGGGGGAGATGGGTGCAGCTCGGAGTTAGCAAATGTTGACAAATCGTTACGTGTAGGTTTAGAGCTTTCAGAAACACTGGGGTGCCGCCACGCACAGTAGATGCACGCCTCCATTCCCCCCGGGCTTCTGGTCACTCAGTTCCTATGCGAGGCGTGTCCTGCACCAACGCTGGGCGAGGAACATGCCAGGCGCCAGGACAGCAGGAGACAGGACGGACTCGCTCCCCTGCACAGAGCTCACATACAGCGGGGAGGCAAATACACCTAAACAGACAGGCGGGAGGTCGGTGGTGCGAGAAAATCAGGCACGTCAGGATACGGAGCTAGAGAGTAAAGATGGTTACTTGTTTTTAAAATAGTTTATTGATTTTAAAGAGAGAGAGAGGGAGATCGATGTGAGCAGTCAACAGATCAGCTGCCTCCTGCACGCCCCCTACTGGGGATCGAGCCACAACCTGGGCCTGTGCCCTGACCGGGAATCGAACCGGTGACCTCTTGGTTCCTGGGTCGATGCTCAACCACAGAGCCACGCCAGCCGGGCTGGGGAGATTTTAATCCCTTTGCTCACGAGTCGTTGGGTTTTCAAGGTCCTCACACAGACGTCGGGGAGCCTGAGGGGGTTCGGGGCCTGGTGGGACCGTGACGCAGGCCCACGACATCCGAGGCTCCGGGACCGCCAGCAGGGATTCTGACTAAGATGCTTGGTGCATCGGCAGTTTGTGGAGGCGCAGGCGCTGCCTGGAAATAGGACGACGGTGCACGTCCTGTCTGTCCTCGGCGCCTGGCCAGCCCGGGAGACGCGCAGGAGCCGTGGTCCGGGTCCCGTGAGGGCCACAGGGAGTCCCAGAGCGTCGGTCTCTCCTCAGCCTCCCCTTCCAGTCCATGAGCCACGCCCTGGTTCTCTGACCACAGGAGTCCCCGGACCGAGCGTCCAGGGACTCGGGGGAAGTGCGGGAGCGGGAGGGGGAGGGAGAGGTTCCCAGGAGGAGGGGGTGTTTGCTTTTCAGACCACGGAAGAGCAGTTTGGGGACGTTCTCTCCGGAGGCCCAGCCATCACGCGCAGAGGCTGGATGTGCCTCCTGCTGCTCTGGGGGCCACGCGTCTCACCTGCTGCCTTTCTGAAGGGCGGTGACCTCTGACCTCCCCTGCTGCCAGGAGCACGCCTGGAGGAGTCGCCTGTGGTGGCACAGCCAGCTAAAGGTGTTTCTCTGGGTTTGGTCCTGGCGTCACAATGAGCCCCTCTTTCTTTTAAAAAAATATTTTCATTGATTTCAGAGAGAGGAAGGGAGAGAGAGAGAGAAACATCAGTGATGAGAGAGTCACTAATCGGCTGCCCCCTGCACGCCCCACTCTGGGGATAGAGCCCGCAACCCGGGCCTGTGCCCTGACCCAGAATCGAACCCTGACCTCCTGGTTCATAGGTCGATGCTCAGCCACTGAGCCACGCCCCCCGGGCAGCCCCTCTTTCCGCGGCTTCACCCCTCCCTGCGGAAACCAGCGGGCAGTCAGCGCCCGTCATTCCGTCAGGTTCAGTGCTGAGTGACAGCGACGCCCGGGAGAAAGGAGAATTCAATGGCGTTTCCTCGGAGGTCAGGTTATCTCAGGAAACGGAAGGCGGCTTTGGAGAGAAGGAGAGACGTTTGGGGGCCCAGCAGATGAGGACTGTCCGGGGCCTGTGGTTGGTGAGCTGGACATTGGACGTCACGCAGGAACCATTTGGATACCGCAGGGACAGGGTCACGCTGCTCCGTAGATCGAGACACCACCACGGTCCCACGGCCACGCAAGACCGCGCCTTCATTTTGGAGCAGTGCCCGGCGTCCCTGACACACAGAGGACGCGTCCAGCGCATGCCGCAGGTCCCGGAGCCTGTGACCGTCACGTGCTTTAGAAACACCTCTCCAGGTCCTGCCGCTGTGCCCATTGCTCTCCGCCGACCGCAGGGGCGGGGGTGTCCATTCCGTGGGCCGCGTGAGGGTCTGGCCCCCCAAGGCATTGGTGCCGTTGGTTCACGTCTGACCAAACGCCGGAGGCTAATTCGCAGGTGGATAACTGGCCGAGAGCGATGTCATAAACGCCCCGTGCCCTCGGCGGGAGAAAGGTGCCCAGCCCTGTCCCGAGGCTGCACGTGCTCCCAGGAGACGCGCCAGCGTCCTGCCCCGAGCCCGGGTGCGCGGCAGGTGCCCGGCCTCTGACAGGGTGGCGTGGCTGGGGTGGGAGGAGGGGCTGGAGGGGCCTGGCAGTTGGTCAGTGGTTTCTCGGACCCGGTCCTTCCCCCGCGGGCCCAGGTGACGGACGTGGCTGCCGCGAGCTCAGGTGCATAGCGAGTCGGCATGCACTCGACCGGCCCTTTAGTTTGAGGGTCCGCAGAGCAGAGGCCATCGGGGGTGGGACTCCAGGAGGGCGCCGCTGCGACCTGCGACACGAACCAGGACGTGAAACAAGTCGCTGTTCGAGTTCACTCAGCACTTTGCAGAGCTGGCGTCGCATCGGCCGGTGGACTCCGCCACGTGGGCCTGGGGTCCTGGGCCTGGGTGCTGCCTGGCTCAGTGCGGGGGGCCACAGGGCGGCCGTGGGGCGTTGGGGGCCTTGGGGCGGCTGTGGCGAGTCGGAGGCCACGGGGCGGCCGTGGCGAGTCGGGGGCCTCGGGGCGGCCGTGGGGAGTCGGAGGCCTCGGGGCGGCTGTGGCGAGTCGGAGGCCACGGGGCGGCCGTGGCGAGTCGGGGGCCACGGGGCGGCCGTGGGGAGTCGGGGGCCTCGGGGTGGCAGTGGAGAAGGCTTTGGAAGAAAGGACCGGAAAGAACACGCCTCCCTGGCTTCCCGAGCCTCCGCTGTCACGTGGGCGGCCACGTTAGAGGGTCTGGTTCCGGGCCCTGGCCCCTGCTCCTCCGAGAACTGCTCGGGGACCTGCCGTGAGGGAGCATGTCCTCCCTCCCTTCGAGCCGGGACCTGGGACATCGCTGAGCTCGCTCAGAGGGTGGCACAGGGGCACCAGGCAGTGTGGGCACCGGGGCCCCAGTGTATCTGTTGGATGGGCGTCCTAGACGCCGTGAACTTGTGGCCCCGGAGAGCCAGAGGGAGGCTCTGGGCTGTGGTGGCTGGTGGGGGGGTGGTGGAACTCTGCCTGAGTCTCCGTGGCGTCTTCCTCTTCCTGTAACCGGGTGTCTGGGCCGAATGCCTCCACAGGAGCCGTCAGCTTCCTGCGCTCACTGCTGGAGCCCGACCCTGTGAAGAGGCCCAACATCCAGCAAGCGCTGGCCAACCGCTGGCTGCACGAGAGCCACACGGGCAGGGTGCCCTGTGTCACCTACCCCAACAGGTAAGCCCCGCCCCTCCCCAGCAGGTAGGCCCCGCCCATCACCTCCCCAGCAGGTAGGCCCGCCCATCACCTCCCAACAGGTAGGCCCCGCCCATCACCTCCCCAGCAGGTAGGCCCTGCCCTATCACCTCCCAACAGGTAGGCCCCGCCCATCACCTCCCAACAGGTAGGCCCTGCCCTATCACCTCCCAACAGGTAGCCCTGCCCATCACCTCCCCAGCAGGTAGGCCCCGCCCATCACCTCCCCAACAGGTAGGCCCCACCCATCACCTCCCAACAGGTAGGCCCCGCCCATCACCTCCCCAACAGGTAGGCCCCACCCATCACCTCCCAACAGGTAGGCCCCGCCCATCACCTCCCCAGCAGGTAGGCCCCACCCATCACCTCCCCAGCAGGTAGGCCCCGCCCATCACCTCCCCAACAGGTAGGCCCCACCCATCACTTCCCAACAGGTAGGCCCCGCCCATCACCTCCCCAACAGGTAGGCCCCACCCATCACCTCCCAACAGGTAGGCCCCGCCCATCACCTCCCCAGCAGGTAGGCCCCGCCCATCACCTCCCAACAGGTAGGCCCTGCCCTATCACCTCCCAACAGGTAGGCCCTGCCCATCACCTCCCCAGCAGGTAGGCCCCGCCCATCACCTCCCCAGCAGGTAGGCCCCGCCCATCACCTCCCCAGCAGGTAGGCCCCGCCCATCACCTCCCCAGCAGGTAGGCCCACCCATCACCTCCCCAGCAGGTAGGCCCACCCATCACCTCCCCAGCAGGTAGGCCCTGCCCATCACCTCCCCAGCAGGTAGACCCCGCCCATCACCTCCCCAGCAGGTAGGTCCGCCCATCACCTCCCAACAGGCAGGCCCTGCCCATCACCTCCCCAGCAGGTAGGCCCTGCCCTATCACCTCCCAACAGGTAGGCCCTGCCCATCACCTCCCAACAGGTAGGCCCTGCCCATCACCTCCCCAGCAGGTAGGCCCCGCCCATCACCTCCCCAGCAGGTAGGCCCCGCCCATCACCTCCCCAGCATGGCACATGGGCGTTTAGGGTAGTTCACCATCCCCTCCACCTCTGTCTGTGTGGCCTTTTCCCGAATGGGAAGTTGGGTGAATGACCGCGGGGTTGTCCCCCGTGTCTGGGCGCCCTCCGGGCCTCAGTGGACTGTCCCCGTGTCTGGGCGCCCCTCCGGGCCAGGGGTGGGGGGCGGAGAGCTGACGCAGCCCGACCCGCAGGATCTCGCTGGCTGACCTGAGCCCCAGCGTCGTGCTGCACATGACCCAGAAGCTGGGCTACAAGAACAGCGACGTGATCAACACGGTGCTGGCCAACCGCGCCTGCCACATCCTCGCCGTCTACTTCCTCCTCAACAAGAAGCTCGAGCGCTACGTGTCGGGGGTGAGTGCCCTCCTGTCCGTGTGGGGTGAGTGGCCTCGTGTCCGTGTGGGGTGAGTGGCCTCGCGTGTGTGTGTGTCCCTCCGTGGACAAGGCGCTGTGATGATGGCCTCTCCACAGCTGACTCGGGGTCTACGCTGCTCATTTACCCTGAGGTGAGGCTGACTGCCCCGAACGGGGGATACAACAATAGCAAAGCACCCGGCCGGTGTTGCTCAGTGGGTAGAGCGTCTGCCCGAGGACTGAAGGATCCCGGGTTCGATTCTGGTCAAGGGCAGGTACCCTGGTTGCAGGCTCCATCCCTGGCCCTGGTTGGTGCCCCTGCGGGGAGCAGCTAATCAGTGTGTCTCCCACATCGAAGTTTCTCTCTCTGTCCCTCCCTCCCTTCCACTCTCTAAAGAAATCAACAGAGAAGTGTCCTCGGGTGGGGATTAACAAAGACAGAAAAGAAAGAAAGAGACTGACCTTCGTTGGGGTGGGGCGACAGGGACGAGGGCTGCGTGTGGGGAAGCGGATAACGCCCCCCTGCAGCCTGTGCAGCAGCTCAGAGTGAGTGACCCAGCCCAGGGCCTGGGGCTCTGCTGGCACATCTCAGGAACTCCACTGCTCAGACAGGGCGCAGGCCAGCAAGGAGCGGGGACCTGCCTGGGACCGGCACTTCCCGGCCGAGCGGGTGGCAGGAGCGGGGCCTGACGGGCCGGACGTCCTGCTGGGCATCCTGGGGTGGGCTTCTGCAGGTGCTGGCTCCCGACTCCGCTCTCGGCCCGGCACGGGTTTGAACATGAATGACGGCTTCACGGATGCAGCGCCTCCGTGAGGTCAGCGCGGTTTCCCTTCTCTTGGTAGAAATCCGACGTGCCGGACGGCGTCAGCTCCAAGGCCCCGCTCTGCCCGGGGGACAGGTGCCGGCCCAGCAGGGAGCCCTGTGAGGTGAGCGGCCTTTCCCTGGGGGCCAGCGGCGGGGTGGGGGGTAGGGAAAGGAAAGTTTCCGCAGGACCGAGCCCCTTCTCAGCTGTGGCCGAGCATCGGACACCAGGCACTTAGGGTGCCCGGCCACACCCCCACCCACCCGTCCCGTCTACTCTGGGGTGCTGGGGCTGCTGGGGTGCAGTCAGGATTCCGGCACCAGCAAGTCCAGGATGGAGATGAGCTTTTGGGAGGCGGGTGTGGGGGCGGCGGCTGAGCGGGCACGGGGCGGGGCGGGGGGTGTGTGTCAGACTCCCTGAGCTCCAGCCCTCTGTGGCCTCCTAAACCTCCTCTTGCCCAAGGAAAGTGTTGTGAATCTCGCCTGCCCAGGGCAGCCTCGCCAGCCCAAAACCACCCCCCAAGTCGCTTCTCTGTCTCCTCATGGCAGCCCCCCCTCAGCGTAGGGCAGAAACCTGTGCTTTCATTCCTCCCCTCGCCTCGGAGCCAGTCTTTCACCAGGTTCTGCCAACTTGACTCCTAAAACTCTCCAACCCCTCTCCTGTCCCCATCCCATCCCCCCGTGAGGCCCCACCCCCATCACCTCCACCCTGGGCCCCGCCCCAGCCTCCGCTCTGGTCTGCCCCTAATGGACCGTGTCCCTTCCCTGCTGAACCCTCTGCCGGCTGTCTTAACCCGAAGACAGAAGACAGACACCAGGCCTCAGTCCCGCGTCTGTCCTAGGAGACAAGGGGCTGAATGAAGTGAGAGACCTTCCCTCCTGGCCCAGTGCAGCCCTCGGAGCCGGCGTTCCGCCCAGCGGGGCCAGGAGGGGCCACGGGTGGTGGCCGAGGTCTCGGGGCGGCGGGCTGGCTGGGGGTGGCTGGACGTGTCTGCACTGAGCCCGCAGGCCTCCGTGTTCTCAATCCCGCGTCTGTTCTAGGAGACAAGGGGCTGAATGAAGTGAGAGGCCTTCCCTCTCGGGGTTTCAGGGCGGGACATCTCCGCATCCTCTCCCCGTGAAAGGCGAGGTTATGTCTGTAACAATGAGAGACGTCTCCTCTGGGAGCACCTGGGGGTGGGGGCGTAGGGGGCGGGGGGTGGTGTTCCGGGCAGGAGAGATTTGAGACCCTTCCCTTGTGCAAGACGAGGTTTCCTAGGCCATTGGCCACGGAGGACGAGCTCAGGGGAGTCCGGCCCCCCTCCACCGGTGCCCGCTCAGCCCAGCCCCACACCCAGGGACTCCTCTTCCTGAAGAGGGGGCCGTGGAGGACCCGCGGGGTCGAGGTGAGACAGTCATCACTTCTAACCTGGCTGAGGGAAGCCACACGGAGCCGGAAGCCACTTGTGTGCAAGATTTTGTAACTCGTGCGGGTTTGTGGGAAGACGTCACCCAGAGCCAGGAGGGCTTCTCCGAGTGTCAGTCATATCACAGCGGGAGGACAGGGGCCGAGGGCGGCCGGACAGGGCACCGCCTTCCGGGGCTTAGCCAGCGGCGAGGACTCGGGCTGCCGGCTGCAGGCCCAAGACGATGCTCCGAGGCCGAGGGACCGTCTGCCCGGCCTCCCCTCTGCCGGCCACTGCACCCTTGGCTCCTGGGCCTGGAGCAGTGTCACGTGGTCTCTGCCCCCGTCCTTACCCAGCAGCCTCCCCGCCTTGTTCTGTGTCTGTTTCCCTTTTTTTAATATGAATTTTTATGGATTTCAGAGAGGAAGGGAGAGGGAGAGAGAGAAACATCCATGATGAGAGAGAAGCGTGGATCAGCTGCCTCCTGCATGCCCTCCACTGGGGATCAAGCCCTTATTAACTCAGGCCTGTGCCCTGACCGGCAATTGAACCGTGACCTCCTGGTTCAGAGGTCGATGATCAGCCACTGAGCCACACCGGCCGGGCCGAACTTCCCCTTTTATAAGAATACCAGTCACTGCATTAGGGTCCACCGAGTGACCTCATTTTAACTTGATCACCAGGGTAACACCACCCGGCCCCTTTAAAAGGCAAAGGACACGCCCCCCTGTCCTCAGGCTTCACGGGGGACACGCCGGCTTGCCCTGACTCCGTCTTCACGAGGTCCCATTCTGAGGGCGGGGGGTTAGGCCTCCAGCCAGGGACGTGGAGCCCCTGTGCCATTCAGCCCTAACGGGGACGGAGAGGTAAAGGATGAAGACGTTCACTGTGGGTCTTATTTCAACATTTCTGACACTTGAAAGTGGAGTTCCTCGAGCGGCCGTGCTGCGGGCAATCAGCAGTGGGCGCCGTGCGGCCCGACGCCGGGTTGGGCAGGAGGACGTCCCGGTGCCGCTGGGTGTTGTTGCTTGGCCGGTCCCGTCTCCCCGGGGAGGCTTTGCTGTCTGAGGAAACGCACTGACCTGCTTATGCGTCTCCGGAGACGCCGTGCGCCTCAGACTCGGGCAGAGAGCGGGGAAAGTAGGGCACCTGCAGCGCTGCCAGGGTGACCGGGAGTTTGGTTTCTGTGTGATCACTGGAGTGACTAACTCCCTAACGGGCGGGGGCGGGGTAGAGGGGCAGGGGGTGGGGGTAGAGGGGCAGGGGGCGGGATAGAGGGGCAGGGGGTGGGGGTAGAGGGGCAGGGGGTGGGATAGAGGGGCAGGGGGTGGGGGTAGAGGGGCAGGGGGTGGGGGTAGAGGGGCAGGGGGCAGGATAGAGGGGCAGGGGGCGGGGGTAGGGGCAGGTGGCAGGGGTGGGATAGGGCAGGGGCAGGGATGGGGTAGCTGCAGGAATAAGCAGCAGGTGCAGCTTTGTGGACGGTTGACGATGCTGCTTTCCACAGGCCTCCCTGGACACATGGCCACGAGACCTTGAATTCCACGCCGGGCAGGTAAGAATGTGGGGAGTCAGGACGGATGGGCTGGAGCCTCCAGGGAAATAGCAGGAATTGTGTGTGTGTCTCATGCCTGGGCACCCCGGGAAGGTTCAGTCCCACAGCCTTTTGGACACAGAACCCCCCCTCCTCCAGGACCCCCCTTCATCCAGGACCACCCTCCTCCAGGACCCCCCTCATCCAGGACCACCCTCCTCTAGGACCCCCCCTCCTCCAGGACCCCCTCCTCCAGGTTCCCCCCTCCTCCAGGACCCCCCTCATCCAGGACCACCCTCCTCTAGGACCCCCCCCAGGACCCCCTCCTCCAGGTTCCCCCCCTCCTCCAGGACCTCCCTCCTCCAGGACCACCCTCGTCCAGGACCCCCCCTCATCCAGGACCACCCTCCTCCAGGACCCCCCTCCTCCAGGACCCCTCCCTCCTCCAGGACCCCCCTGCTCCAGGACTCCTCCGTCTTCCCCTCACCACCTTCCCCTGACTTACAGGCCCCTTGGTGCAGGGTGACCTGCTGCACTAAAGGCTGCTGCTTGCCGTGTTCCTCCTCTGCCACGAACCCTTCCCACCAGCCTCTGAGCGGCGGTGACCAAGCCCTGGGTCCCCCCTGACACGCGGACTTGCCCGTCACAGATGCCCGAGGGCTGGCGGGACTCCGCCCCCGGCTCTGGGCTCTGGCCCCTGCCAACACCCCTTTGTCAGCCACCCCTTTGCTCGAGAAACTTCACTTTTAAAAGTGTCAGAAGTTTTGAAATAAGACCCACAGTGAACATTTTCGTACTTGACCTCTCCATCCCCGTTCGGGCTGGATGGCACAGGGACTCCACGTCCCTGGTTGGAGTCCTAACCCCCAGTCCTCAAAGGGGTTTCTAGAGACTTGGCAGCAGAGATGGCTCGCGGTGCCAGTTTAAGGACACAATGACCGTTTCCACCGGGTCAGACACTCGCCGGCGCTCAGGGTGCGTGGCCCCCGGCCCCGCTCCGCGCCGTCACAACACGCACGACCTCCCGTCCGGACGCAGTGGCTCCGCCCCCGCACAAAGCCGCTGCGTGGGCAGAGCCCCGGGACTCGCTCAGAGGCCCCGCTGCTTTGCCTTAGTCCGCCCGGATTGTTCTAGAATAATTGACCTCCCGGGTGACCTTGGCCGGCTGGAGCACCTCTCAGTGCAGGTGGCCAGGGGGGACGGGAGCCTGAGGTGGCCCAGGGCGGGCAGCCGGGTCCCTGCAGTGGCCCAGGCTCGGTTTGGGGGAGCTGGGTCTCGGATCGCGGGTGACCTTCCCACGGGAACCGCGCTCTGGGCCCTGGTGCGTCTCAGCACGTGTTCGTTTCTGATTGGCAGGACAGGAAGCCCAAAGAGCAAGAGAGAAAGGGGGACTTCCTTCCCCGGCCGTTTCCCAAGAAGCTGGAGCAGCACCTGCCGGCGCACAGGCCGCCCCCCGCCTCGCTCGTGACGCAGCTGCAGAGCACCAGGGCGTTGCTGCGGGACCGCAAGGCCCGGCCCGGCCTCCCCGACAGAGGTGGGTGGTGCGCCGCTGCCCGCGGGCCACTCGCACGCACCGGGCTGCCTGGCGCTGTGCCCTCCCCGTGGCTGCGTGGCCGCCATGCCCCCTCCCCGTGGCTGCGTGGCCGCCATGCCCCCCCGTGGCTGTGTGGCCGTGTCCCTCCCCCGTGGCTGCATGGCCACCGTGTCCCCTCCCCCGTGGCTGCATGGCTGCCGTGTCCCCTCCCCCGTGGCTGTGTGGCCGCCGTGTCCCCTCCCCATGGCTGCATGGCCGCTATGTCCCCTCCCCCGTGGCTGCATGGGCCCCAGGGACAGACAGGAACCTGTGCCCGTGGGAAAGCAGAGTTAGTGCCCCTGAGGCCACTGGGAGCAATGCAGTCGAGGTCTGACTATGCTGTCAGCCACCTGGGCAGGCGGACCTGAGAAAGCAGAGATGGGGTGCAGTATGGTGGGTGCAGAGGTGGGGTGCGGCCTGTCCTGAGCTGGGCCCCGCTGGGCCGTCAGACGTGCAGTGGCAGGAGGAGCCGGCGCAGCCCGTGCACAGGAGCGAGGCCGGTTTCCTGGGCCCCACGCTGGGGCGTTTCTCCCTGCGGGCCCCGCCTGCCAACCTGGGCCCCGTCCGCCCGGCTCGGGGTGGAGACCAGGGCTGGCTCATGGCCTTAGACAGAGAGGGCTTCTGTCTGTGTCGTCAGAGCACGAGGAGGCTCCGCTGGGATCAGGGTCATGAGGGAGCCTTGAGAAGGCGCAGGCTGCATACAACATGTATGACCCATGAGGATGTCACGCTAAGTGAGGACAAACGTGTAGACCCACTTACAGGAGGGACCTCGAGTGGCCAAGCTCAGGCAGGGAGGAGGATGGTGGGGCCCGGGCTCGGCGGGGAGGGGGAGGATTAAGTTTGCCAGGGAAGAGGTCTGTATGGCCGTGTGACTGCCCTGAACGCTGCTGACCTGGACACGTAAAATGGGAAGATGGTCGACGTGTGTCATGTGCTTGTCACCACAAAGAAGGAGCCGTGAGGGAACGGCCCTCCCAGCATCCATGTCCTCCGCGTGTCGGGCTGCGTGCCCCACGCCTCGGTGGCTGCCCGAGGAGCCTGGGCCTGTGTAACCCCTCCCCTGAGGATGTTTCCCCGGGCCTTTAGAGAGAGAGGAAGAGACGGAGAGACGGAGAGAAACACCTATCAACGTGAGAGAGACATCGATGGGCTGCCTCCTATACACCCTGATCAGGGCCTGGGCCAGGGAGGAGCCTGCAACTGGGGAGGAGGTACCTGCCCTTGACTGGAATCGAACCCGGGACCCTTCAGTCCGCAGGTCAGTGCTCAACCACTGAGCCAACCTGGCCAGGGCCCTGGACCTTTAATTCAAACGCTCTGCAGCGTCCAGACCTTTCAGCAGCCAAGCAACAGCAGGTGCCACGCTGGTGCCAGCAGGCAGATCTGCGCCCGTGGCCTTGGTGCCAGCCTGTGCCCCTCCACCCGGGAGACGCCCCCCTCCCCCTGTGGCCTTGGTGGGGCCCGTCTCAGCCAGGCTGCAGCCGCACTGGCGGGAGGGACTGAGCTGGCCCCTCACGGTGCCCTGTGCTCTCTCGGTGTGCAGATTCCTTCAGCTGCCGCAGTATCTTCCGCAAAACCTCGGACCCCAGTTGTGTGGCCTCCTCCTCCATGGAGTTCATCCCCGGCCCCCTGCCCAGGACCCCCCGGATTGTCAAGAAGCCGGAGCCCCCGCTGCAGGGCCCCGGGAGCAGCATCATCGCCCCCAGAGAGGAGCCGCTGGTGCTGGACATGGTCCGCTCCTTCGAGTCCGTGGAACGCGAGGACCAGCCGGACCTGCTGCCCCCGGCCGCCCCCTGCAGGGCGCTGGGCCCCCCCGGGGACCGGGCGCTGTCCCCCTCCCTGCTGCCCGGAAGCCCGTCCCCCCTCCAGACTCCTTTGCATCCCACCCTGGTCTCCTTTGCTCACGAAGAGAACTGCCTCCCGAAAGAGGGGGGTGTGTGCCCCTCCCCTCTGGGTCCCGGTGCCGGTGCCCCGCAGCCCCTGGGGAGCCCCAATGGTGTGAAAAGCCGGGGCCGGTTCCCCATGATGGGCATCGGGCAGATGCTGCGGAAGCGGCACCAGAGCCTGCAGCCCCCCGCAGACCGGCCGCTGGAGGCCAGCCTGCCCCCCCTGCAGCCGGCGGCGCCCGCCAGCCTCCCCTTCGACGTGGCCCCGGCCGTCCAGGGCCAGTGCTAACCGGGCAGCAGTGGGACTGGGCGCCCCCAGGACAGCGACGGCACGAGCCCACAGTCCTTCAGGCGAAGGCTCAGGACCCCCCGCACGGCCCGGCCTCCAGACATGCAGCTCCCACCTGGGGGGCAGCTGAACCCACAGGCCCCACGCCTGCTCCTCCCAGCCTGGCGTCAGGACCCGCAGATGCTGGAATCCCCTTGCAGGGTGGGCTGGGGTACAGCCAGTGACGCACGTTTCCTCCCCCCCGCCCCCCCTCATCTGGGCTGGGCGAACACCTGCATTGGCCCCGGGGGAGCACCTGCATCGGCCC
Organism: Ia io; assembly: GCA_025583905.1. Taxonomy (NCBI): domain Eukaryota; kingdom Metazoa; phylum Chordata; class Mammalia; order Chiroptera; family Vespertilionidae; genus Ia; species Ia io. Next base: position 115,197,718 of record JAJQQW010000009.1, on the reverse strand, counting down.
CGGGCGCTCAGGTGACGGCTGTGACCAGGCCCCCCTCACTGGGCTCTGCTGAGCCTCTGGATCACCTCCCTTCAGCCACGGTCACCGCCACGGGGACTGAGGCCACGTCCTCCAGCCCTTCATCCAGCCACGGTTTCCTGTCCTGGATCGCCAGCCGGACCTCGCGGGAAGACAGGCAGGAGCCGCGGCCACGTGCTGGCCCCTCAGCGGGCAGGGGCAGCTGGGCACAGACCGGGCCGAGGTGGGGACCCCGCGAAGGGCTCGTTTCTGCTGCGGGGTTCTGCCAGTTTCCTTTCGTGGGTGAAATGTGCTGGTTGAGCCCTCGTCCCCGGAGACAGCCTTGCTCTGCGGGAGGTGACTCCAAAGCCACGTAGTTTTAGACCCGATGGAGGGCCGGGAGTGGTTCCCCGAACGTGCTTGCGGGGGAGGAAGGGCGAGGAGGCATGAGCGATCACGCAGGTGATGCGTGGTGGCTGGTGCCCCTGTGACCTGCAGGGCCCCGGCGCCCTGTGTTGGCGCCATTGTGTCAGCGTGGTCCTGCCCCCCCGAGGTCGGAGCCCCGTGTCAGTGGGTGTTTAGAGAGAAGACGGGTGAGGGGGCGTGGATGCATCTGGAAGGCACGGCACCTCCACGCAGCGCAGGCGGCTTCCTCGCCGCCCGGAGAGTGAGCGCGCCCGCCTGGTTCCAGCGGAGCCGGTTGGCCACGAGCTGGCCTGGCGGGATCACAGGCCCAGTTCAGCACCGGGTCCTCTCAGAGGAAAGCAGCTCCGAGTCCCTGCCCCGAGCTCACACCTCCCCCAGGACGGAACCAGCGCCACCTCGGCTCCACGTCCCCTGTGTGGCCTGGGCCTGGGGACCCCGTGGTCCTGAGCAGCTTTGGAAAGAGAACTGGCACAGGGCGGACGGGGCCTAATTCAGGGGCAGCTTACACGGCGGCTAGAGGGACATGAGCCACCGCGGCGGCCGCCCCAGGACGTGTCCTCAAAGACCCTGCCCGTTTGCGTGGCGGCCGGGCAGTGCCAGGGAGACCTCCTCTGCCCCAGCCCCCGTCTGCCTGGGCGAGGGGAGGGGGGCGTTTGCTGAGCCCTGAGCCCCGGGTCACTGGAGAGCCCCGTCTCGCTGACCTGGACGGGACCGGCAGCTGCGCTCCCTGGATGGGGCCTGGTAGGAGGGAGTCGGGCTCCGGCTGCGGCTGCAATTCCCTTGTCTGGCTCCGGTCTGGGTTCTGGAACATTCCATTGGAAATAGAGCTTTGGAAGCCGAGAGAAGCGTCTGGAAAAGGCCTGTCCATGGACACGCGTTGGGTTTCGATCGGGAAGGGACCTGTTTTGGGGGTGGCTCCCCGCTGTGTGTACCTGCCTTGCGGGCTCCTCGCCCAGGTCCCTGTCTGTGTCCCGGCTCCCTGGACGAGCGTGTCCCTGTCGCTGTCCCATCCTCACTGACCTGCTCCCGAATGGCCCACCCACCGGGCCACGCTGGTGACGTGAACTGCGGACTCCCCGGCCCAGCGAGGGGGGGCGGGCGAGGGGCTCGCCTGTGTGTGTGTGTGTGTGTGTGTGTGTGTGTGTGTGTGTGAGCACCTGTGGGATCTGTGAGGTCAAGGGAGAGAGGAAGTGTCCGATGCTTTGTTATTTGATATTTACACGAGAACCGGACGCCCCCATCGGTACGAGCGCGCTGTCTGTGACCTGGGCCCGCGTCGTGGCCGCGTCGGCCCGGAGTCCCCACGGAAATGACTCACCGTCTGGGCTCCAGGAGGGGACGTGGCTGCGACCTGGGCGTGAGCCGGCCGGTGCTTGTCCCACTGTTCAGTGTCCGCTCCGTGCGACTGTGAAATACACGCTCCCACTGTGACTGCGGCTGCGTTTGTTTGCTGACAAAGCGGAAAACGGCGGGTGCGTGGCAGGCGGCTGTGCCGTCTTCTGAGTCACGTTCTCGGCCCACGAGGGACCATCATGGGGGGTGTCGAGGTGGGTGTGCGGGGCGTCTCCTGCTCCCGTGCCCCTGCTTTGTCCAACGGCCGTGGGCTGGCACCCGCAGGTGGCAGTTCGGGGCGAGTCAGCGTTTTTTTGGGGGTGGGGGCGGGGTATGGATTCGGGATCTCCTGGGAAGACTGGAAGGCGAGGGGTGGAGAGCGGTGAGGACGTGGGAAGCGGGGGTGGGGCCGTTTGGATTGTCCCGCCCCGACTCGCTCCGTGACCTGACTCCCTCCGTGACCGAGCACGGCGTGTTTGTGTGCGTCCCCTGCACACGGTGGCTCAGCGTGGGGCGCGGGGGGAAGTGAGACCCTGTGAGAAGCCTGGAGTTTGGTGGAGCAGGGACGGGGCACGACTGGCCACCTGGTTTTTGTTTTTAAATTTTTTAAATTGATTTCAGAGCGGAAGGGAGAAGGAGAGAGAAACGTCAGTGATGAGAGATTCTTTGATTGTCTGCCTCCTGCACGCCCCCTACTGGGGATCGAGCCCACAGCCCATCATGTGCCCTTGACCGGAATTGAACCCTGACCTCTTGGTTCATAGGTCGAAGCTCAACCACTGAGCCACACTGGCTGGGCAGTAATCAGAACATTTTAGGACAGAAAGGGACCTGAGGTTATGTGACTGAACCCCAGCTTTTCCAAAGACAACCGGGGCCTCAAGAAAGCTTTGTTTCTTTTTTATTTTCTTTTTTTAAATATATTTTTATTGATTTCAGAGAGGAAGGGGAGAGAGAGAGATAGAAACATCAGTGATGAGAGAGCATCATTGATCGGCTGCCTCCTGCACGCCCCACACTGGGGATGAGCCCTAACCCGGCCCTGTGGCCTTGACCGGAATCGAACCCGGGACCCTTCAGTCCGCAGGCCGACGCTCTGTCCACTGAGCCACACCGGCCAGGGCAAAGCTGTTTCTTACAGAAATGTTGCTGTGGCTCGGCCTCCTGGGGCCCATGAATGCGTGGGCCGGGGCGGGTTGGGGTGCAGGTGAGAACACGAGAGGCCCGGCGGGGCGCAGGCACACATCCGCGAGGGGAGAGGGCGCGTGCACACATCTGCGCATCAGGATGGGACGGCCCGGGAGCTCGGCCTTTAGTTCTCCCGCCCCCTCCCCCTCCCCCTCCCCCTTGGTGTGATCATGGCCGGCTTTCCCCGTGAGGGACTTTTTTAACCAAAGAAAGACTTCTCTGCAGACGGTGTCCCTGCGGGGACCCCGAGGACCTGCCGGTGTTCCCACTGGGGCGGCGCCGGCCTTGCCCTGGACCCGGAACTGCTGGCGCCCCGGCCCCTGCAGCGGGTCAGGCCCCCGGGAGACTGGCGCTTCGGGAGGGCCTCCCGGCTCCGGCCAGGCCGGCTCTTCTGCACCCCGGACGCCCCTCCGTCTCTGCAGCTCGAGGCTGCACCGCGTGTCCAGTTCCCACAAGGTCAGTGCGCGGGCCCCGCCGCCTGGCTGGCTGGTGAGGTCCCACCTGTGCCTGTGCCGGGAACACGCCGCTCCGGGGCCCGTGGTCCAGGAGGAGGAAGTAGAGAGACCGCTGGACCCTCACTGCCTGCCTCCAGGGGGCACCCAGCGGCCCCCCTCCACCCTCACAGGCCCCGGGGCACCCAGCGACACCCCTCCACCCTCACAGGCCGTGGGGAAATGAGAGCAACATGGGCACTTGGTTCCAGAAACACTTGGTCCCGAGTGGGACGGAAACAAGCTCCTGCGAGGGGGCTGGGCGGCGACCCGCAGCTGCCCCAGTGCCAGGCGCACGCGGTGCCGCAGGCATAACCGGGCGGATCGCTGCGGGCGGCTCTGCGGAAGCCTCTGCGGAAGGGCCCACCCTCACTCGCCTCTTAGAAACCCTCCGTGCTCGCCAACCGTCTCCCTCGACGCGGCCTGGGAGGCCCGGAGTCGGCTCTGGACCAGTCTTGTGCCAGGACAGGGGGGCCGCCCTGCACTTTTCTTTTTAACCCCCCCCCCCCAGGATGTTCCCCATTGATTTTAGGGAGAGTGGAAGGGAGAGGGAGAGATGGAGAGCAACATCGATGGAGAGAAGCACATCGATGGGTTGCCTCCTGTGCGCGCCCTGCCCAGGACCCGGGCCGGGGAGGAGCCTGCAACTGAGGAGGTAGGTGCCCTTGGCTGGAATCGAACCCAGGACCCTTGGGTCCACAGGCCGACACTCTACCCACTGAGCCACACCAGCCAGGCAGACCCTGCTCTTCCTGAGCCTGGATGGATCCCTGTCGTCACTCCTGCTCCCCCTCTGAGGGGAAGGACGTTGTCCTCTTTGGACGCCACTTGTCCCTGTAACCCACCCCCGTCCACCCGCACACGGGGTGCCGGCTGCTCTGGGGGAAGGTCTGCTCTGCAGGCAGGTCACACGGTTGATAGCGTGGAAACGAACGCCGTGTGCCCGGAGGAGGCACAGCCAGTGACTCCAGCACCTGTGTGGGTGGATGGTTTTTAAATGTCAGTTGGACCCGCCAGCCTGGATTCTTTAACAGACAGACCCACCCAAGCATCACAGGACGAACGCCTCCCAGCCAGCTCCTGGCATCAGCCGGCCGACCCTCCTCCACGTCTGCCCATCGTCCCTGCCCAGACCGAGGGGCTGCCCCTTGGGTCCAAAGACCGCTGAGTTTCTGTCTGATCCTGTCCCAGATCTGACCCCTTGATCTGCCCTGGGGACAGGCCCTCGGTCAGGAGGGACCCCTCCGTCCAGGTCCGGACTGACCTGCCCAGGAAAGATCTGGCCTCTGCCCTCACTCCTGAGGTCACCCCTCAGGCCTGGGGGACCCCTGCCTTTGTTCATGGGGGGCCAGGCAAGGTCTACGCTGACCGTGTGGCTTATGACGGGGTTGGACTTGGGCCACATGACAGCGTGACTCCTGGAGGGGCTGGGACAACCATCAGCCCGGCAGGGGTCGCCCGTGTCTACACGACTGAACCCCATAGAGCCCTGGGCGCCTGGCGTGGCCCCCCCCCCCCCCGGCACCAGCACTCAGTGCGTGTCGCTGTGCGTCACATTGGAATAGGTGGGAGAAACAGGTCGTCGTGGGGCCACTGGTGCCTGATGAGTCCTGGACCCCCCTGCCCCGCCCTCCCTCCTCCGTGGTAACGGACCAGCGTGCAGTGGCCTCCCCAGGGCGGCCTCGGGGCCCCTGCCACTGGCTGTGGGTGTCAGAGGGAGAGTGGCCTGGGCACTCCCAACGTGTTCGTGACGGAAGGGAGTGTGGCGTGGGGATCTGGGAACTTTGCAGCCCTAACGACAGAACTCGCCATTACCGCACCTGCCGGAACCCCAGGTGGAGCCATTGGCACCACCGCCCCAGGCCTGGGGACACGGGTCTCTCCTCATCACCCCACGCTGAGAAGTCTCTCTCCACCACTGACCTCTCGCTCCCTAAACAGCCTTCCCCCAGGCGGGGCGAGCGGCCTCCCCTGCTTCCCGCCTGCAGGCCTGGCTCCCGCTCAGCGCTCTGTGTTCCTACCAGGCGCTCCCCTCCCACAGGAGACCGATCCCTGACCCTCGGAATTCGCCGCCTCCGCCGGGCGAGCAGCTGTGCAGCACGCCAGCCTCCTGGACACAAGTCCCCGCACACAGACACGGACATCCAGGCGCGAGAGCCTGGGAGACACGCTGCGCACACGGCACGGAGCCGCGAGGGAGTCCAGTGCGAGTGCAGAAAGGAGGGGAGTCCGGTGCGAGTGCAGAAAGGAGGGGAGTCCGGTGCGAGTGCAGAAAGGAGGGGAGTCCGGTGCGAGTGCAGAAAGGAGGGGAGTCCGGTGCGAGTGCAGAAGGCGGAGGCCCTGCTGGTCCAGAAGGAAGCGCCGTGAGGCTGGAGAGGACGGCCCGCAGCTTTCCTCGGACAAACCCAGCCAACTCGGGAGAGAGAAATCCATTTCCTGCTCTATTTTTCCCATGGTGCCCCGATGAGTACCTGAGCTCAATGCCATTTACAACAGGACCCTATTTCTTTAAATCTTAGATAAAATGTTGGAGCAGCAAAAGATAATGATTTGGGTCAATTGACAAAAAACTCATTATGAGTTCATGAAAGAATTACAGGATCTAATGAAAGAAGCATAATTATATATTCCGAATATCTACCTAGGAGACATTTTTAAATGGTAACCAAGTAGAAGTCTTATGGGCAATGTTCGTACGCCATTTCACATTATATTAGTCTAAACTGGGGTAACTCCAGCACTTGAATAACGTGGAAAATACTTTCCATCCTTAATCAGGTTAAATATGCTCCTTCCAAGGCCTCTAAGGTTGTTTGGTAAACCTTTTAAAATAATGATTCTTGTCCTTCATGGAGATCGGGGAAGAGGAGGAGTGGGAATTAATTCCTAAATTAATAAGGAATAGCTTGATTTGAATGAGTTGACATGGCATAGATCTTTAAGATCGAGATGGCGCCTCCCACAGATAGACGTAGATGCACACTGAGAAATGGACGGTCTGCTTCATTCCTTTATGTATTACTGTGGGCATTCACTTTGTGCAGCAAACGTTTCTTTAAGACCCATCTCATGTTGGGCCTCGCTTTTAATTTCTGGTGATCCCAAGATGCAAAACACTATTGCCCTCAAGGAGTCTACAGTCTACTGGAGTTTCCGAATGCCTGCAATTTGGGGCGAGAATGGCCTCCTGGTGGGTTCTCACAGAGCACTGAGTGGGGGATGCTCCGACCTTTCCCAGACTCCTTTACGGTCCCACGTGGTGACGTGACTCGGCCCTCTCGACGTCATGCACACAGACGTCACGCCTCTGCAGCTGGGCCTAGGCCTCCCCAGATGGGCACGCCTCCTGCACGCCTCCTTTCCCTTGGAACCGGGACAGCACGGACCAGCTTTGGCCGCAGATGAGGACAATGTCCTTGAGTCGAGAGAATGACTCGGCAACTTGAAGAACATTGTGTCCCTGCCCACAGCCTGGCACCCCGAGGAGCAGATGGAGCAGAACTGCCCACAGCCTGGCACCCCGAGGAGCAGATGGAGCAGAACTGCCCACAGCCTGGCACCCTCGCCCAAGGCTGTTCCTTGAGGGGCAAAAGAAAAACAACTGTAATTTTTAAGCCACTTTAGGAGGAGGCCTTTTACTGTGTTTTTGTTATGAAAAATTTCATGATAGCAAAGCTAAAAGAATCGTGCCATGGACATCCGGGTGCCCACAGCTTAAATCCCACCACTAACATTTTACTACACTTCATTATTATCACAAACCTGTCCATTTCCACCCATCTATTTGTTGATCAGCTCTACTTCATGGACACAATTCACAGTGTATGCAGACACTTCCCTCCGGGTGTGTGGCCTGCCTGGGATTCACTAGACCTGAATGATTGTTTTTCTCTGGAACAAATATTTACTTCCATAAATGAAATGCACCAATCTTAAGTTGAGTTTTGACAAATGTTACACCCACAAAATCCAAACCCCCATTAAGATAAAGACCATTCCATTTCCCCAGGTGTTCTCTTACGATATTTTTGTTACAGTTATAACATACAATCCTATATAAAAAAGAGGTAATATGCAAATTGACCGCCACACCCTCACACAAGATGGCCGCAGGGGAGGGCAGTTGGGGGCAACCAGGCCAGCAGGGGGGGTGCAGTTGGGGGTGATCAGGCTGGCAGCGGAGGAGGGGAGGGAGGAGGGGAAGGAGTGGGGAGGGAGGAGGCGAGGGAGGTTGGGGAGGGAGAAGGAGAGGGAGGAGGGGAGGGAGTGGGGAGGGAGGTGAGGGAGGGGGGAGGGAGGAGGGGGGAGGAGTGGGGAGGGAGGTGGGGAGGGAGGAGGGGAGGGAGGGAGGGGAGGGAGGGGGGGGGGGGGGGGGGGGGAGGAGGGGAGGGGGGAGGGGGGGGGGGGGGAGGGGGGGGAGGGGGGGGGGAAGGGGGGGGGAGGGGGGGGGGGGGGGGGAGGGGGGGGGGGGGGGGGGGGAGGGGGGGGGGGGAGGGGGGGGGGGGGGGGGGGGGGGGGGGGGGGGGGGGGGGGGGGGGGGGGGGGGGGGGGGGCAGGGCGTGCAGGAAGGAAGAGGAGGGGGGCTTTGTGGGAGGGGGGGGGGGGGGAGTCTAGCAGCCTGGGGTACCAGCTGAGACCCCAACATGCAGGGGGTGAGGCCCCATCGCTCCCCCCACCCCTCGGTTTTGCATGTGGTCAAAGCTCAGGACCCCTGGCGGCTTTGGCTGCCCTGAGCGCAGGCCTCTGGGACCAGGCCACAGGCCGACGCCGCTTCTCGGGGGCAGCCCTCCTGGACTGCGCCGCTGAGGGGCTACGGAGCCCTGGGGGGGCCACAGCAGGACCCCAGGGCTGACGACTGTCCGGCAGGTCTTTTTTTAATATCTTTTTATTGATTTCAGAGAGGAAGGGAGAGGGAGAGAGAGAAACGTCAACGATGAGGGAGAATCATGGATCGGCTGCCTCCTGCCCATCCCCCACAACCCGGGCCTGTGCCCTTGGCCGGACTCAAACCCTGACCTCCTGGTTCCTAGGTCCACGCTCAGCCACGGAGCCACGCGGCCGGCCGAACAGCTCAAACTTCAAACGAGAGGAGAGTGAACCTTCTCTCGTCTCAGTCACTCTCGCACTCGGTCCGAAAACTGGAGGTGAAACACGAGCGTCCCTCTGGGGGGCGCTGTCTGGGGGGGGCCCGCTCCTTCCCGCCAACCAGCAGGGGGGGGGGGGGAAGCGGGGGGAGGGGGGTAAATGCTCAGGCTCTCGAACGGCCCAGGTAGCCGGCTCCGGCCAGAGAGGGCCCCTCCGGGCGAACGCGTCCTCAGGACGCCCGTGGGCCCGGGACCTCATAGCCCAGCGCTTTATGACAATTTCCTTTAAAACATCCCCCGGCTCCAGCGTGCTGGGAAGGGTGCGGGCCGGGGTGTGGAGGCGTCCCACAGGGCCTCGGCCCAGCTCACCGTCCCTCTGTCCTTCCGCTCTCGGGCCTCCCCCTTTCCCCCCCAGGTGTCCCGGGAGGAGGCCCGACTCCCTTCTGTCTGAGACGTCTCTGTGGAGACTGCTTTCTTTCTTTTTTGAGAAACGAGTGCCCGGCCCCTTTAAGAGCTCCCGGTGCAGAACTGGGCCACGGAGGGGGATGCTCCCTTTTCTCACTGACGACCAGCCTCCGGCCTCCTGGACGCCCTGCTCTGCCTGGGCCAAGGGCACTCACTCGCCCTCACTCACCGGCCAGAGCCGGTCCTCCCTTCCCTCGTGCACACTGACTACGCTCCGCCTCCAGGCCTCCTGCTCCTCACCCCCCCCCCACCCCGCCCCGTCCCTGCGTCCCCGCGTCTCTCCCTCCTCCCCCAGGACGCACGTGATCCGGGCCAAGGACATGTTACTGGGCCGGTGTCTGTCCCGAGGGTTTGGTGCTGTGAGCCCATCATCGGCGGCCCTCTTACCTGGCCCTTCCCGAGCAGAGGATTCCTTGCCTTCCCGGGGGGGGGGGGGGGGGGGGTCCCCGTCCCCTCCCCGGGGGGGGGGGGGGGGGGGGGGGGGGGGGGGGGGGGGGGGGGGGGACTCCCCATCCCCTCCCCCCATCCCCTCCCCCCTCCCCCCTCCCCCTCCTGACCACCTCCCCGTCCCCCACCCCGTCCCACTCCCCAGCCTCCTCCCTGACCCCTTCCCGTCCCCGTCCCACTCCCCATCCCCTCCCCCTCCCCATCCCCTCCCCCTCCCCATCCCTTCCCCTCCCCCTCCCCAGGGGGGGGGGGGGGGGGGGGGGGGGGGGGGGGGGGGGGGGGGGGGGGGTCCCACACCCCACCCCCACCTCCCTGTCCCCCTACCTACCCCCTCCCAGTCCCCCTTCCCATCCCCTCCCCATCCCCCTCCCTGTCCCCCTCTCAGTCCCCCTCCCCCCCCTCCTCCCTGTCCCCCGCCCCACCCCCTCCCCCCCCCCCCCCCACCCCCCTCCTATCTCCCTCCCACCCTCCTCCCTGGCCCAGCACCAGGCTTGGCATTGACTCGCTCTCGCCAACACGCAGGCAAAGGCCCCATGACACGGGCCCCTCCGGGCAGAGGTCCAGGCCGCGGTGGCCACGCCTTTCCCTGCTCCGCGTGGTGGGCGATGGTCCGGGAAGAGGCTGCGTCCCCGCCGGGACCGGGAGGAGGTGAGTGAACATGGACAGGAGCGCAAACCCCCGGCCCTGCCACCGGCACAGCTTCAGCCACAGAGCCCACGCTCCTCGCAGCACGCAGCCCCGGCCGTCGGAGGACGAACCCCCCTCCAGGAGCTGCTGCTGAGGCACGAGGCTGCTGTCCCCTGACCCTGAGCCTCGGGGGCGGCCCCCCGTGTGTCCTGGCTGCGCTAGAGCACCAGTGACTTCCTCACTCTAATCCCGTGTCGCTGGGAGGGGATGGCGTGGCTCTCATCGGCAGCTGCCTCCGCGGACTGCACAGGGCGATGGGTGGGCCACATCTGATCAGTCGAAGGCCTTCAGAGGGAGAAACCCCGAGATTTCCGAAGCAGAAGACACTCTGTCTCAGGACCAGCCTGGACTCCCCCCCCCGCCCCCCGTTCCGTCCAGCAGATGTCGGACTGGCAGTCCCCACGGCCGGGGAAGCCGGTTCCTGGGAGCCATCCGTCTACGAGGGAGGCGGCCCTGAGCCTGGCATTCCCGAGACACAGGCCCGCTGAGCCGTCCTCTGGGCCGTGGACGTGGCTCCTGCTCCCCCGCCGGGCGCACTGCCCTCGGTCACTCTGCGGCCCCCACGCCTTCCTGGGAGGACGCAGCGGCGGCCACGGCCGGGCAGCGCTTTTCACGGCGACCCGTGACTCCGCACACGTCTGCAGTGGCAGCCGCACATGCACACGCATGCAGCCACGCTGAGCATGCCACGGGACGGGGTTTCCTGAAACGGTCTTTTCAGACGTGAGGCCTCTGGTCACGTCTCTTCGTTTCTGAAAAAATGCCGGTCGCGTCCAGGAAAGGCCCCTGTGAGCCAGCTGCCCCCTGGCAGGGCGTCCGGTGCCGTCACATGTCACAGGCCGCAGCTGTGGGCAGCGCCCCGCCACCTCGCGTCCCTCGGAGCCTCCCCAGCACGTGGCCCACAGCGCCCACGCGGCCCCGGGACAGCCTGAGGCGTGGGCAGGCGACACTCAGCCCCGGAGCCCCGGCGGGCGACGGTCCCCATCTTGATGGCCACAGAGGGACCCCCTCTCCCCTCGCTCCCTGGACACACGCGTCCCTGGGACCATGCCAGCACACAGTAGGGCCTGAGGAGGGCGAGTCACGTGATGAGGCTGCATGACTCCCAGGCTGGAGAGGAAGGTGGAACCCGCCCAGGACCGACCACAGGACGCGGAGAGGATGCGCAAGAGTGTGGGCGTCAGAGGCAACCGAGCCCTCCCTGCTGGTCCGCCCCCCGGAATGTGTCTTCAATACCCACGTTCACACACACACAACACACACACAACACACACACCACACACACACACACACACACACACACACACACACACACACACAGCACACAGCACACACCACACACACAAAACACACCACACACACACACACACACACACACACACACACACACACACACACACACACACACACACACACACACACACACCACACACCACACACCACACACACACACACACACACACACACACACACACACACACACACACACGAGAACGTGACTGGTGTGTGCTTTGCACTGAACAAAAGGCTCAGCTCGGGGCACAGCATTCCTGTTGGTCCCAGTGAGTGTGCTCCTCCTCTGGGAGGACAGAGCCGTCAGCTTCATCGACCCCCTTCCGGCGTCCTCTCCCCCTTCCCTGCCCCTTCCCTGCTGTTAGAGCTGGGAGTGAGGGGGGGGCCTGCTGTTAGAGCTGGGGGCGAGGGGGGGGCGTGCTGTTAGAGCTGGGGGTGAGGGGGGGCTGTTAGAGCTGGGGGTGAGGGCCGGGCCTGCTGTTAGAGCTGGGGGTGAGGGGGGGGGGGGGGGTTAGGGGGGGGGGGGGGGGGGGGGGGGGGGGGGGGGGGGGTTAGAGCTGGGGGTGGGGCCCTGCTGTTAGAGCTGGGGGGGGGGGGCCCTGGGGGGGGGGGGGGGGGGCTGGGGGGGAGGGGGGGGGGGGGTTAGGGCTGGGGGTGAGGGGGGGGGGGGGGGGTTAGAGGGGGGGGGGGGGGGGGGGGGCCTGCTGTTAGAGCTGGGGGTGAGGGGGGGGGGGGGGCTGTTAGAGCTGGGGGGGAGGGGGGGGGGGCTGGGGGGGGGGGGGGGGGGGGGGGGGGGGGGGGGGGGGGAGGGGGGGGGGAGGGGGGGGGGGGGGGGGTTAGAGCTGGGGGTGAGGGGGGGGGGGGCTGTTAGGGGGGGGGGGGGGGGGGGGGGGGGGGGGGGGGGGTGAGGGGGGGGGGGGGTTAGAGGGGGGGGTGAGGGCCGGGGGGCTGTTAGGGTTGGGGGTGAGGGCCCTGGGGGTTAGAGCTGGGGGTGGGGGGGGGGGGGGGGTTAGGGGGGGGGGGGGGGGGGGCCGGGGGGGGGCTGGGGGGGGGGGGGGGGGGGGGGGGGGGGGGGGGGGGGGGGGGGGGGGGGGGGGGGGGGGGGGGGGGGGGGGGGGGGGGGGGGGGGGGGGGGGGGGGCTGGGGGGGGGGGGGGGGGGGGGGGGGGGCTGTTAGAGGGGGGGGGGGGGGGGGGGGGCCTGCTGTTAGAGCTGGGGGGGGAGGGGGGGGCCTGCTGTTAGAGCTGGGGGTGAGGGGGGGGGGGGGGGGGGGGGGGGGTGGGGGGGGGGGGCCTGCTGTTAGAGCTGGGGGGGGGGGGGGGGGGGGCTGTTAGAGCTGGGGGGGAGGGGGGGGGGGGGGGGGCTGTTAGAGGGGGGGGGGGGGGGGGGGGGGGGGGGCTGTTAGAGGGGGGGGGGGGGGGGGGGGGGGGGCTGTTAGAGCTGGGGGGGGGGGGGGGGGGCCTGCTGTTAGAGCTGGGGGGGGGGGGGGGGGGGGGGGCTGTTAGAGCTGGGGGGGGGGGGGGGGGGGCTGTTAGAGCTGGGGGGGGGGGGGGGGGGGGTTAGAGCTGGGGGGAGGGGGGGGGGGCTGTTAGGGGGGGGGGGGGGGGGGGGGGGGGGGGGGGGGCCTGGGGGGGGGGGGGGGGAGGGCCGGGCCTGCTGTTAGAGCTGGGGGTGAGGGCCCTGCTGTTAGAGCTGGGGGGGAGGGGGGGGGGGGGGGTTAGAGCTGGGGGTGGGGGGGGGCCTGCTGTTAGAGTTGGGGGGGGGGGGCCGGGCCTACTGTTAGAGCTGGGGGGGAGGGCCGGGCCTGCTGTTAGAGGGGGGGGGGGGGGGGGGCTGCTGTTAGAGGGGGGGGGGAGGGGGGGGCCTACTGTTAGAGCTGGGGGGGGGGGGGGGGGCCTGGGGTTAGGGTTGGGGGGGGGGGGGGGGGCTGTTAGAGGGGGGGGGGGGGGGGGGGGCCTGCTGTTAGAGGGGGGGGGGGGGGGGGGGGGGGGGCTGGGGGGGGGGGGGGGGGGGGGGGGGGGGGGGGGGGGGGGGGGGGGGGAGGGGGGGGGGCCTGCTGTTAGAGCTGGGGGTGAGGTGGGGGGCCTGCTGTTAGAGCTGGGGGGGGGGGGGGGGGGGGCTGGGGGGGTTGGGAGGGGGGGGGGGGGGGGCTGGGGGGGGGGCTGGGGGGGGGGGGGGGGCCTGCTGTTAGAGCTGGGGGTGGGGGGGGGGCCTGCTGTTAGAGCTGGGGGGGTGAGGGGGGGGGCTGTTAGAGCTGGGGGGGAGGGGGGGGGGCTGTTAGAGGGGGGGGTGAGGGGGGGCCCTGCTGTTAGAGCTGGGGGGGGGGGGGGGGGGGGGGCTGGGGGAGGGGGGGGGGTGAGCTGGGGGGGGGGGGGGGGGGGCCTGCTGTTAGAGGGGGGGGGGGGGGGGGGGGGGTCTGCTGTTAGAGCTGGGGGGGGAGGGCCGGGCCTGCTGTTAGAGCTGGGGTTGAGGGGGGGGGGGGGCTGTTAGAGCTGGGGGTGAGGGCCCTGCTGTTAGAGCTGGGGGTGAGGGGGGGGGGGGCTGTTAGAGCTGGGGGTGAGGGGGGGCCTGCTGTTAGAGCTGGGGGTGAGGGGGGGCCTGCTGTTAGAGCTGGGGGTGAGGGGGGCCCCCTGCAGTTAGAGCTGGGGTGAGGGCCCTGCCTGCTGTTAGAGCTGGGGGTGAGGGCCCTGCTGTTAGAGCTGGGGGTGAGGGCCGGGCCTGCTGTTAGAGCTGGGGGTGAGGGCCGGGCCTGCTGTTAGAGCTGGGGGTGAGGGCCGGGCCTGCTGTTAGAGCTGGGGGTGAGGGGGGGGGCCTGCTGTTAGAGCTGGGGGTGCGGGCCGGGCCTGCTGTTAGAGCTGGGGGTGAGGGCCGGGCCTGCTGTTAGAGCTGGGGGTGAGGGGGGGGCCTGCTGTTAGAGCTGGGGGTGAGGGGCCCTGCTGTTAGAGCTGGGGGTGAGGGGCCCTGCTGTTAGAGCTGGGGGTGAGGGGCCCTGCTGTTAGAGCTGGGGGTGAGGGGGGGGGCCTGCTGTTAGAGCTGGGGGTGAGGGCCAGGCTTGCTCTGTGTTAGAGCTCTTCTCCCCAGAGAGAGTGTAGGCGCTGTTGTCCGTCGTTAGGGGGGCGCTGCTCACTCACAGCTGCACCTGCATCCACCCCACGCTCTCCCTGGGGCTGCGATTGGCCAGAGGAAGAAGGAGGTCCCAAAGGGCCTGGGGCTTTGAACCAGGGGAACCAGCACCTCCTCCGGCGGGCGGGCTGTCTGGCTTCCTGAGGCCGATGCGGTTCCTCCCTGAGCCTGGCCCGGGAGCCGGGAGCCTCCTGCAAAGCCCGCTGCTGGCTGCTGCGCGGGGCGGCCTGGCACCGAGCCTCCCTTCTTCCCGCGTCTCTTCTGCTTAAGACGGGTCTCCCGCTTTTCCCTGGACCTTCGCGGGGAACACGTAGCGGGAGGTTCCTGGGCCCCGTCCTCAGCTGCGGTTAATAAGGTGGGGCCTCGCGGGCTCAGAAGGCCCAGCCCCGCTTCTGCGGAACAATCAGCCTTTGAGCCGGCAGCGCCCTCCGCCCCGTCCTCCACTTCGCGCATTTGGGTTTCGTGGATTCGAGTTTCTTAAAACAGGGCTCACAGCAGAGCCGTGAGCAGCGGGAGCCGGGCCTGCAGGAGCCGTGAGCGAGCAGCGTCATGACCATGACCACGGCCACGGCCTCCCGCTGGCCCTCACCCGCAGCCCAGCCCTCGCTGGCCCCTCCCACTGAAAGCCACGCGGGGCCTTGGTTTCCAGTTCCAGGAGGAGGAAGACAGGGCGTCTGGAGCTCATCACTGTCCCAGTTCCCACCCCAGAACTTCCAGAAAGCAAAGGGCTCCCCGAAAGGCAGAGGAGAGAGGAAGCCACGGTTCCCCACCAGCCCTCACGCCCGCCCCGCCCCTGCCCTGGCCCCATGGTCATCCCCGTGGCCACGTGGCAAACACATGGAGCGTGAGGGTCAGGACGGGAACCCTGACAGCATCGGCGCTGCAGGGAGGGAGCTGAGGGAGCCCGGGCCCCGGCCCCCGATGCCCGCCGCCGCGGCCCCTCCTCACGGGCAGCCCTGGAGCCCGGCCCGCGCCCGCTCCGAGGTGAGCTTTGTCCTGAACCAGCCGTGTGGACTGCAGGGTCCTGCCCCGGGGACGCAGGACGGGTGTGATGAGAGGCGGCCTGGAGAGAGCCATGCATGTGCGCTCAGTGCCATACGTGACCCCGTGACCTCGGGGCTCCCGGCCAGCTCCGTGGGCTGGCACTGCCCTCCGGCCACTCCCTGCACTGCCCTGGACTTGCCCGTCACTCATTCCCCCCTCCCCCCACGATAACTGTTCCTCCAAACACGCCACACACACGCCACGGCTCGAGCAGTCCCTCCCCCCGCACCGGGAAGTCCTTCCACAGCCCATTTCCATGCCTAGGAAACAGCTCCCATTTTTAAAAACATATTTTTATTGATTTTTAGAGAGAGAGGAAGGGCGAGGGAGAGAGACAGGGACATCAATGTGAGAAGAGAGTGGGCATCCGTCGGCTGCCTCCGGCACACACTGCTTCACGTGTGTTCACGGGTGCTGTCTTCGTGCTCAGAACACCGCTCTGCTCCGGGCGGCAGCTCTGGGCGGCAGCTCCAGGCGGAGAGGGGCCTGCTGTAGGCTCCCCCAGCTTCACCCCGACTCTGAAACAGGCCTCTCCGGCCCATTCGGGAGAATCCACCCTCCCACTCTGCACCAGGCACACGCTACGATGCATTTGTCACCATGGTAACACTACTTCCCGCCCACTCTCCAGCCAGACGGTCAATGCCTCATTCACTTGTGCCTGCCACACCTGGCACAGTGCCTGGTGCATTACCCATCTCTACATATAAAAGGCTCACATGCTAAGTGTCCATCTGACCGATTGCTATGATGCACACTGACCACCAGGGGGCAGACGCTCAATGCAGGAGCTGCCGAGCTGCGGTGACTTGGCAGCGGCTCTCGGGTGACACACCCGGAACCAGAGAGGAGGAAGCCCGATTCCTCGCAGGCCAGGGTGATTCCACCTTCAGCCGTGGGCGATGTTGCTGCTGGAGCACTGTCGGCCCGAATCTGGTTACTGCACACTTGTGCTTGCGTTCCACACCCTGTACGACAGCTACTTTGCAGAGTGCCCTCTCACACTCTGGAACCCCTCAGGGGATGTCGGAGAGCCTGTTTCAGCCCGATTCCCTCAGGCCAGGCCGAGGGACCCCCCCCTGCCAGAGGGACCCCACTCACTCCGCAGATGCCCTTCGAGCCCTGGCGCCGCCCCAGGTGCAGCCGGCCGGGGAGGAACCACGGGAGGTTGGCTCCAGGGCATGCCTGGCCCATCTTGCCCAATCGCACCCCACGGGCCACCTTCTAATTAATTTCCTTTCAATGTGCACGAATCCATGCACCGGGGCACTAGTATTTAATACTAAGGAATGAATGACTGAATGTCTGAATGAATATGGAAAGGCACGTGTTAATCTCCAAGGGGGGAGTGAAAACGCGGCCTCCACTCACTCCTCAGCGAGGCCAGGCGCAGGGCCAGCCCTCCCGGACTTTCCTTCCTGCTGGTAATGCACCTTGTTGGACCCACGGCTGAGGATGTCTGGAAGCGAGCGAAGGGCAGCCGAATCTCAGTCTCTGGGTCAGTTAATGGGCCAGAAGCCCAGCCAAGCCCGCCAGACATTTTGCAAACAAGATGCAAGCGCAGCCTCATGGGAAGGTCCCTCGGAGGCGCGGCGCCGCGGCCACAAAGCCATCCGGCCAGCTGTCAGCTCAGCAGACGCACATTCACCCCACGTGCCCTTTGCCCCTCTGAGAGCTCTGCGCGGAGCCGAGTGGAGACGGGGCTGGCCACCAGCTGGCTGGAGTGGAGTGAGGCCACGCCAGGTCATGGGCGGTGACGTTTGCCAAATTCCCGCTCCACCTCTCCGCTGGGTGCACAGAGCCCGGAGGCAACAGGTCCTCTTACCAGCAAGTCGCCCGGTTTCCCTGCTGGACCCTCCTCTCTGACTCACAGCGTCCATCCTCCTGCCCGGCTCCTCCCCGTCGCCTTGGAAACCACCGAGAGGAAGAGGATGCTCACAGCACCGGGACACTGACCCTCACGCCCGGTTCCACCAGGACCCTGGCGGCCTCGAGTCCAGCAGGTCAACCCGGCCAAGGTTATGACCTTGCCTTCCTTTCCTTATCCGCACCCACACGTGGCTGCTCTGCCCACCCTGCGTCCCCAGAGCCAGGGAGCAGAGGCCCCTCCCCGGGTTGGGCACACAGGGGGACGCTGAAGGACGGCCTCCTTCCTCCCCGTGCCGCCCGCCGCCCGCACGGCCCGGAGAGGCGCGTCCATGGCCGCCCAAAGGCGTTTGAGGCCACCGTTGGGCGCAGGGAAGGTTAGGTGGCAAAGCATTTCTAGACTTTAAGAGGGAACATTTCTAGATTAAAACCTAGAGGCCGTCTTTCCGCGACGGAGGGAACAGGGCCGCCACGTGGGGACACTGATGAGTTCTATCGCTAGTGGACAGCGCTCCGCTGAGGGTGGGGAGCTAAACGGCAGGTCAGGAGAACGTACCCTGACTTTGCACAGAGAGCAAAAGGATGGAACATAATATATGTGTACAAGAGCGAATGTACATGCACTTGCACAGTACATGGCGGGGACTTGGGGGAATGAATTAAAGACATCCACCCGCAGATTCCAGAAGCGCCACGAACTCCAGGAGGAACCGACAGAAGGAGCGACGCACCTGGCACCTCGCGTTAATTTGCTGGAGCGAGGGCAAGGCCGAAAGTCTCTCAAACGGCCTGAGGGGAACATATTATCTTTCAAGGAGCAAAGAAAAACACACAAAACCCGAACATCTCAGCAAAAAGTAGGGAGACAGAAGGCCTCGGGCGTGCTGCGGCTGAGTGGTTGGTCCCGCCCCCGGTTCATAGGCTCCAGCCCCGATCCCATGTGGGTGCTGGGAGGGACCTAAGGGTGTGACTAGTTCCCAGGGTGCAGCCCCCACAGGTGGCCAGAGCCCTTAGAGAGAAGACAGGCTGGGAGCTGGTTCTCTGCCAGGCGAGGGCACAGCGGGAGGAGGGGAGCCCCGGCCTGGAATGGCAGCGCCTTGAGCTCAGGTGAGGGCGTGGGAGGCAGAGGCGGGAGAGGTTAGGGACCGGCCTGAGAGCCCCCGCCCCGGTCACCTACCTTCTGATTGCTCTGCCTTAATCTCTCTGCCTGGCCTCCTGTTACTTGTTGTTGTTTATATTTTTTATTGATTTCAGAGAAGAAGGGAGAGGAAGAGAGAAACATCAGTGATGAGAGAGAATCACTGATCAGCTGCCTCCTGCACACTCACACCGGGGATCAAGCCTGCAACCCGGGCCTGTGCCCTGACCGGGAATGGAACCCTGACCTCCTGGTTCATAGGTGGACGCTCAACCCCTGAGCCACGCCGGGCAGGGAAAATGCCTTTATTTCTGTCTCATAAAAGTGAGAAAGAGCCGAAACCGGTTTGGCTCAGTGGATAAAGCGTCGGCCTGTGGACTCAAGGGTCCCAGGTTCGATTCCGGTCAAGGGCATGTACCTTGGTTGCGGGCACATCCCCAGTAGGGGGTGTGCAAGAGGCAGCTGATCGATGTTTCTCTCTCATCGTTTTCTAACTCTCTATCCCTCTCTCTTCCTCTCTGTAAAAAATCAATAAAATATATACAAAAAAATAAAAAATAAAAAAAAAAAATAAAAGTGAGAAAGACTCTGGGGTGGATTTGTGTCGGCATTTGCTTTCTTAGCACTTCGGACGTCACGTCCGCCTGTCTGCTCCGGTGCCATAACCGAATATCGCCGACCAGTGGCTTGGGCCCCTGACCCAGGCCTGCATCTCCCGGTGTTGCCTCGCCCGGGGACAACTCCCCTCGGGTCTCCGCAGGGGGGCTCCTTCATGTCGGCTCCGCACCCCACCTCAGAGCGTAGCCGGTCCTGCTGGGGCCCGGACGCCACCTGGAGCCCAGGGAGGACAGAGACCAACCTCCCACCCTTACCAGGACCTGCCGCGGCCTCCGGGCCCCTGATCACCCCCTTGGCCTCCTGCCCCGGCCCCACCCCTGGAGAGGGGTCAAGCCATCCATTAGTGGGGAGAGGGGGCCCTTCACCCCTCCCCCCATCCCACCGCCCTCGTCCCCATCTCAGGCCTCCAATCCTGCAAGCTCCCCGAGTCCCCTCAGAGGGCGCCCCTTGGAAGGAGGAAGCAGTCACCTGTCACGCACCCGCCAGCCAGAGGTCAGAGGTCATTACCAGTCTCAGCATTCAGGGCCTGAGGAGCCGCCAGGCAGACAATGGCCCAGCGTCCAGGCAGCCCCCTCCCGCCCCCCCATCAAGTCCGATCACATCGCAGCAAGCTGGGAGAATCGCGCCCCTGAGGCCAAACTACATCCAAGGCCACAGTCATCACAACACGGTCAGCCCCCACGGCGACCTGTCCATCAGCCACGCAGCACAGTGACCCCACGCGGTGAGCACCCACTCACAGGTGCCTCCCGGGCAGAGGGGGGTCCCGCCCTTGGGGCGTCTCCAGCAGGAGGAGGGCCCGCCCACCACGACCAGCAGGGATGTGCGCCCACCCGTGGCCGGACCCGTGGCCGGAGAGCGAGCTCCGCAGGGAGAAGGCCCAGGCCCGCCCCCGTGCTGAGCGCTGCTTTGTCCTGGCTTCCCCGGGCGGACGGGTGACGCACGGTGACAGGTTCTCGGGGGGCGGGGGGGCGTGCCGGGTTCATTCCGGCTGCAGAATTCTTGATGGAAGTATTTCCCCAGACTCCCTTCCCAAAACCATTGTTGTCTGACAGTCATTGTGTCTGACAGCAGAGAGAAGGGAGAGGGAGGGGGAGAGAGAGAGAAACATCAGTGACGAGAGAGAGATTGCTCAGCTGCCTCCTGCACGCCCCACACGGGATCGAGCCCGCAACCCAGACCTGTGCCCTGACCGGGAATCCAACCACGATCTCCTGGTTCATAGGTCGATGCTCAACACCTGAGCCCCGCCGGCCGGGCGTGACTCCTAATTCTTCATCAGTGCGAGATCATCGGCGTTCGCAGACCGGCGCTGTGTGCGTTTGAAACGGCTGTTAACTGGCCGCCACGAGCCGCTCCGCTCAAACCCCGTGTCCCAGCCGGAGAAATGGCGAAGACGTGTCCTCAGAGGAGAGGCAGCAGCCGGGTGACCCGCGTCTCCTCGCTCGTGGTGGGTGCGCCAGGTCGGGAGATTCTCCCAGGTTTCCCTTCACGTGGAGACCGCGGTGGTTGCCTTGGAAACTGGCATCACGGGCCGCCCTGAGGACGGACGGAGCGCTGGCGGCCAGGGCTTGGCTCAGGCTGCGGCAGACAGCTGAGAGGCCACAGAGCGACGGCGACCGGAGCAGCGACAGGAACGCACGCGTGTGCTTAGAGCCGCCGTCCCGGGGGGCGGGGGAGGCAGGCGTCCGGTGCCCCCTTCTGGCGTGGGGGCTCAGGTGGCTGGAGCGTCGGCCCCCACGCCAGAAGGTTGCGGGGTGAGTCCGCCAAGGCACACGCCGGGGTTGGGGGTTCGTTGTCTCGAGGCCAGAAGGGGAGGCCACCAATGGCTGTTTCTCTCTCACATCGAAGTCTCTCCCCCTTTCTCTCTGAATAAAACACGTCCCTGCGGAGGATTAGAGGTGTAAGATGCCACGGGCCGGCCGCCTGCCACCGCAGTTCAGCAGCAGCGAATGTGGGCGGTGCTTCACGCCAAGCCTCTTTCATGGTGCGGGCGCCTGGCAGGAGGGGGTCAGGGGGAGGAGGGGGGTGTGGGCAGCCCTGAGGGGGGCGTGCAGGTCACCTGGCGGGGGTGTGGGCGGCCTGGGGGTGCGGGCGGCCTTGGCCGTCACTTTAATGAAGGAGCTTGGTCACAGAGGAGGGGACAGACTCCAGCTGAGATGAGGCAGCTGCTGGCCCGTGTTCCCTGGTGAGTCGCGGCCCCTTGTGGACTGAGAGGAAGAACCCAGCTCAGGGCCCCGATAGCACCCCTGTGCGGGGTCAGGCGCTGAGAGGACTGGAGTGGGAGGAATGAGCCCAGGCGTGTGTGTCTGCCCTCCACACCAGCCTCTCCCGCGAGACCGCCCACGGGGACCGCCTGGGGATGTTGGTGACTCAGCCTGCGGGCGGGGCCTGGGTCCCTACTCCCCCCCCATGCCCACCCAGGGGTCCCGAGGGGCTGAAGGCAGGCCCCGCCCTGTGAGTGGCCAGCCGCCCCGTCAGATCCCCATTCCCCAGGGCCGGGTGCCTTCCTCCCCACCCAGGAGCCGGGAACCTGAGAACTGTGTCTCCTTGGCCTGAGGACCTCCCCCAGGAAAGGGCCCCGAGAGATGCCCACCTCCCGCCTCCTCCCGTCCATCAGGACCTCAGTCCCAGGACGGAGCTGCTTCCTGCTTCCCCGCGCCCCTCATTCCTTTCGTGGCTTCCCGACCACGGAATCAGCCCACACCACGCACTGCCCAGCCTTCCTGTGCACAGCTGAACGGGCGCCCCCAACCAGCCCCCGCGGATAGCGAGGGCTCCCCCCAACCAGCCCCCGCGGATAGCGAGGGCTCCCCCCAACCAGGCCCCGCGGATAGCGAGGGCTCCCCCCAACCAGGCCCCGCGGATAGCGAGGGCTCCCCACAACCAGCCCCCGCGGATAGCGAGGGCTCCCCACAACCAGCCCCCGCGGATAGCGAGGGCTCCCCCCAACCAGCCCCCGCGGATAGTGAGGGCCAGCTGCACAGTGCTGTGCTCTCCCCAGAGGAGGAACAGATCGTGGCTGCATCACTGAAGTTAAGACACGGCTTGTTGCTTTGGATCCGATGACGAGGTTAGGACGTGGGGCGCCGCGTGTTGGAGAAGGCGTTTTCTCCTCTGCAGCTGTAAGCGAAGCGTGTGGAGGGAGGTGCGGCACAGAGCCATGAGTGGCAGGGCTGCGGGGAGTCCTGCCGTAGCTGCTGCTTCCTCTGGTGTAAACGCTCCTCACGGCGAACGGGAAGCTACCAACCACTAACAACCGGCACAGCACCCCGACAACGCGCCACCGGCCCTCAGCGCCGCACACCGGCAGCGAGGCGGAGCGGGTGGTGAGATCTCTCCCGCCTGAACTTCTGATGAGAAGACTGAGCCGTTAGCCGTTAAACTGTGAGTTTCACACATCGTCACGTGGACAGGTTTTTAATAGATATTTCGCCCAAGGCAGTCCCGAACCGTCAGGTTACAGAAGTGTCCGATGCAGAAGCGCTTACGATGTTTCACGCTGAGGGTACGAGCCACACACACACTGCCCAGCTTCTCGGGGTGCGTCGGGGCGCAGCATCACCGCCCTTGTACTTGGCTCGTTCTTTGGTGGAATGAGGGTGCCTGGGACACAAGCACGGCGACACCCCGACAGCCCACCTGGTCACCGAGATGGCCACCGAGTGACCGACAGGCCGGGCGTCCGGTGTGGAGACGGGTCACGACCGGGCAGGACGAGACTCCATCACGCTGCTCAGAATAGCAGGCAATTTAAACGTATAGATGGTTTATTTCTGGAATTTTCCATTCAATACTTTCGGACCCAGGTTAACCGAAACCCTGGGAAGGGAAACGGTGGACAAGAGGGGCTGCAGCTGCATCAGAAGCATCATCCAATCCCCTGGGCCTGGGCCGGAGGCCACACCCCCCCCTCCCCCAGGGAGGACAGGCTCCAGCGGTGCAGTGACTGCCCAAGGCCACATGGGGCATCAGGCCGTGAGCTGGGCTCCTGCCCGAGAACCAGGCTGAGGGCGCTTCTCCCGTGGCTCCCTCTCCCAAGTCACACGGCCCGCCCGCCCCAGCCCTCCCCTCCCCCCGCTCCGCAAGGAGGCCCCGTGCTGCCCACCTGGTGCCCGGGTGGTGCGTGCCCACGGATGGCAGAGCAATGCCCACGTGGCACCTGAGCGTGGAAACTTATGAAGTTTGTGGAGGCAGAACGCACTCGTGGACAAGAGCGTGGATGTCTTCACACGCACTTACAACCGAGGCCACGCATTGGCTGCTTGGCTCCCAGCCTCTCCCCGGGGCGCAGGGAGCACCTCCTGTCTCGCTCCAGTGAGTCCTGGGGACGGACTCACAGGCAGGGGGTGCCGGGCCTGGTGGCCAGAGACAGTCCCCACACGCAGCCACGAGGAACGGAGACAAGGCGTCACCCTCAAGTGGCCGTGGTCACACGTGAACACCCGAGGAAGGGAGCATGCCTCTCGGGACGGCCAGGAAGGACTGCGGGAGCGGCTGCCCCGGCCCGGGAAGCAGGCCAGTCTTGCTGTGAGACGCTCTCCCTCCGTCAAACGCACTTCCGCGCAGGTGCCACCAAAGTGCCCGAGACATGTGAGGAGGGCAGAGGGCCTGCTCACTTCACACCCTGAGGCTACGGACCACTGTCAGCAGGAAGCAGGAACGGTGAGTGGCCGGCCCGTTTCACTTAGGACTTTTGTGACAGCTTGAAGTGGTCTCAGAAACAATCAGGGAGCTTCTGGGCAGGTGAGGTGAGTTCCCACACCCGAACCCCCAAACAGAGGGTGACCTTCACCCCCGAGCAGGCCAAGCACACGCAACGTGCAGGGAGTGGAGGGATGGCCCCAGGGTTTGAGCTCACACACCACAATCCAGTTCCGTCACAATCCCTCCGAAGCGCTGCTTTAATCTCTATTCTCTTCCTGACAGCCACGCGTGCTCCCTATAAGTCTCACATCCCGGAAAAGGGGGCACGAACCCCCCGACCCGGCCTCGGAGACATCACTTCCCTCTGGGAAGCAGCCGGCGGGCCGGGGGCAGGGGCAGGAGCACAGGGTTCCGTATGAGCACGTTCTGCTCGGCTCACGGGCAGTTTCCAGTCCTGCCGGCCCCTCAGAGCTCGGGTGGGTTTCAGAGAGGACTCGGCGCACGGTGGCCGGAAAGCCACGCCATACTCAGTGTTCCGCATGGCGCCGACGGTGCAAGGCCGTTAAATACAAAGTGAAGATGGACTTGATGCAAAGGAGAAAACAGTTCGGAAATCATGGCAGTTTCTTATCAGAACAAAAGCTCCCAGGTTCTATTTCCAGCAAGCATCACAAGATGGGAACAGTCATCTCTTCACATCGGACAGAGCCGTAAAGCAAGCCACAGTGACTCTCCGGTGCCCGTGCGAGGACACGCAGGAGCCCGGCCCGCGAGGACCCCTCCGTCCAGGAAGTGGCAGCAAGAACGGCCGCCTCGGCCGGGAGCCGCGGCACTAGGGACACAGCTCGGACTTGGAACTGGCGAAGGACAACTTCGTCTCCACGTCCCGCAGCCTCGTCTGCAAGATTTTCAAAACGTCCTCCATCTATCGCAGTGAGAAAGGAGAGTTAAAAATTACACACGACTGCGGTTAAAATCAGACACGGCTCAGTGACTAAAACATACGTCAGTAATGCAACTGCTGAAGGTTTGCATTACATGGATAGTCCATGTGTATTTAATGAAATTATTTAAACTAAATGTTATTTAAATAACACATAAGCCTATTAACAGTTCTCAACCTCTGACAGCTCTTTAAAGAGGTTTCTTTTGTTCAAAATACGCTTTTACTTATTTTTAGAGAAAAGGAGGAGAGAAACATCAATCGGCTGCCTCCTGCACGCCCCCTACTGGGGATTGAGCCTGCAACCTGGGCCTGTGTCCTGGCCGGGAATCGAACCGTGACCTCCTGGTTCAGAGGTCAGTCATCAACCCGAGCCACACGGGCGGCTCGGCAGCTCTTAGCCTCCGGCCACGAGATGTTCACGTGCAGAAGTGACTGCCTCTGCCATGAGCACCGAGCGCCCTGGAAGCGCGTCTGGCTCAGAGCACGCGTGCTATAGTGTGGTCACCCGGAACCTCCGCTGCTCTGGCTTCGGCATGAGACGGCTTCCTTGTTATTCTTTTGATTGAGCTTTGGCTTAATCTGTCCCCAAAACGCAGCCTCCTGACGCCTGGAACAGAGGCCGCGCTGAGGGGGGGCTCCTGCGACAGGCGTCCCGGAGAGCGAGCACTTACCTGCTTCAGCGAGTTCTCTATCTCAGTTCTGCTCTCAAGACCGAACGCCTTGTCTTCCGACACGATCTGCTTCTCAGAGGACCCTAAGACGTAACTGCACACGCGGCGTTAGAGTGAGCCAACCATGTTAAAATTACACATATGTTACCCTACATGTCAGTCCCAAGTAAACACACTGCTATTTTTGTGACCAGCCCCCATGCCGAAAGCTGTCCCACACAACACGTTTTCCTCCACGCAGTGTGGTCCAGACCTTCCTAAACATCCCCAGCATTGCAGTCCTTCGTGATGGGAACCCCTGGGCGGCAGAACATGAACACTCAGTTCAAAACCCTGTCGCCAAGTCTCTGTGTGACCCCGGGAGCGCGTGCCCTCACACTGCCTTGTAGTGAATAGTAACCTGTGGAGTCAAGCTAGAGACCCAAACCTGGCAACTCCCACAGACACCCCGCCCCCCCCCCCCCCCCCCCAGCCCCGCGGCCGCTCGGCTCTGAGGCCCTGGGCCAGAGAAGCTGAGAGCAGGGCTGGCCGGCAGCAGGAGCAGCAGCAGCGCTGGGAACCCCACAAGCTCTCAGCAGTGAGGGGGTGGCTAGGAGCTCCCAGAACACGGGCTCCGCTGCACTTAGGCAGTAAAGTCTGTTATCACCTGCAGGAACCTCACTGTCACTCCTCGAATCGAATCAGAGCGGCCTGGTCTTGGAAGCCCTGCTGATTAAATGTCTAAAAACAGCACAGAGGGCGGGGGGCTGCAGGAGGCATTAACCCTCTGCTTGGACGAAGAAAGGTGAGTGGCACTGAGGAATGTATAAAGCGGTAAGTGCCCCTGACAGAGGGCGCCCACTTCTGAAACAAACCGGGTTCCTTGGCCTTAAAGTTCCGCCCAGAGCAGCGTCCGCGCTGGGATCCGTGCAGAGGCCTCCCCTCACGTCCTTCCACGGACGCTTCCCTTCCTAGATCCTGCCCAGCCCACGGCCAGAGCTCCCTCCTTCCCAGCCATCCTCGCCCTCCCTCCCTCCCTCGGCACAGATCCATGTCAGATCCTCACGGGACCAAGGGAGCCCGACTCAGAGCGTCGGCCACCCCCGTCCCTGGCTTCGCTGCCAGAAACTGTGACGTGGACACACGCTCCACAGGTGGAGGCTCTGGTGCTCGCCGCCGCCTGCTCGCGAGCCGCTCGGAGCCCTTGTCAGGGCAGTGGCCATGCACCCACCTCTCCGTGGCGCCCACGCCGAGGCAGAACAGGTCCCTCTTGTAGTCCAGGTGGCCGGGCGTGCACCGGTAGACGTGGCCGAGGGGCAGCGCACAGCCCGCGCAGCGCAGGGTCTCCAGGACGCTGCGGGAGAGACGCTTAGACCAGGCGGCTCCGGCCCAGAAGCCCCGCTCACACCCAGACACGGAGACACTGAGGCTGCTGAGTGACCCCGCCTAGGCCACACCCACAGCGGAGCCCACAGGGAGGTGTGTGATGAGGGACAGACACTCATCCCCAGGCTCCTGGCAACAAGGGCACACACCCCTCAGCCTAGAACCAGCCAGGCAGTCGGACCTCAGCCAGATGGACACGTTTTCCAAAACTGATTTTAGAGAGAGAAGAAGAGAGAGGAAGGGAGAGGGAGAGGGAGGGAGGGAGGGAGGGCGAGAGAGAGAGAGAGAGAGAGAGAGAGAGAGAGAGAGAGAGAGAGAGAAGCAGCACACCCTGAGCAGGCGTCAAATCTACAAGCTGGGCACGTGCCCTGACCAGGACTAGGACCAGCGACGTTCAACCAGCTGAGCCATGCCCATGGGCTCATCGCATGTGTTGTCGCTGTCGCTATCCTCAGGTACTGTCTGGTCACAGCAAATGGCACATCTGGCAGAACGTAAAGGCTCTGAGTCCATCAATGACCAACAGTAAGCCCTGGCAGCACAGCTGGAGCATAGGAGGCAGAAATGGAGGGAACAGCACCATGACCCGCGGGGGAGGCAGAGGGGACCTGTGGCCTCAGCCAAGCCCCAACCTCCCCAGGCCTGCCTTCCTCCCCAGGCCTGCCTTCCTCCCCAGGCCTGCCTTCCTCCCAATACAGAAGGAGAGAGAATCCCAGGCTGGGCTTCCACGTCTAACCACCTGCGAGCAGAGCACATGTTTTTGTTGCAGCCATATGCTACCTGCACTGGGAATCTCATTCTCCTGAAATAATTTTTAATCGAAGTATACTGGATTTGGCTACAACAGTCTAGCATTACTAAAAATGAAA
Source organism: Ia io (assembly GCA_025583905.1). Taxonomy (NCBI): domain Eukaryota; kingdom Metazoa; phylum Chordata; class Mammalia; order Chiroptera; family Vespertilionidae; genus Ia; species Ia io. The sequence continues at coordinate 115,170,022 of JAJQQW010000009.1, read as the reverse complement.
GACCAGTGTTTTAAAACAGACTGAAAATACACATGACGGCGAGTGTGTTTAATGGCTTGTGTGCCCCCTAACGTTCTCTCACACACACCAGCAGGATAGGCTCCGGGAAACACTGACACAGGCAGGGCTGCCCCTGCGGTTTGCTGAGGGTGCCACTCACGGCGGCGGCGGCGGCGGGGGTGGGGTGGGGGTGCCGAGACGCAGGTCCCTTCCGGGGGAGGAGGCCCCGTGCTGTCATTTCTGGCCCCACGTAGCCTTGTCTATTTCCTGCCACAGGCCAGTGTGCATGTATGTGTCCGTGTGTGCGTGTATGTCCCTGTGACAGCAGCACTTTCTGTGGGTGCCCTGACATGGAAAGGTGGGTGGCGCTGCTGAGACACCCGTGGCTCTGAGATCTCAGGATACAGGTGTCTTCTTCTCTGTGCTGATTTTCTATTTCTTCAGCACCACACCCCACAACCCAGAAAGGGAGCATCCCCGTGTGCCTCAGAAACAACACTCTCCCCCCGCAAACCGAAGGAGCTCGCCATCACCCAGAACCAATGCGTCACTACGACTAACACCGACCCCGTGGGGGAGGCGCCCAGGCAATCTTACTGGTGATAATCAGAGATTCCTATTTGAAAAGCAAACGCTTTCTCTAACACCCACATTCACGGGGAAAGCCTCACTCACCAACCATTCTCGTTTTCCCGTTTGGACAGTATCTGCTCCGTATCCACAGAAACATTGCTGGACACACCTAGAAAAAAGAACAGTGACTCGTTCATGTGGTTTGTTGTAACAGATACAGACACTTAGGAAACTTCTAACTCAACTTTTATTTTAGAGCTCAGAAGACCAGAAAAAATGAGAGCTCAAGTCCCTCTCTCTGTCTCTCCCTCTTTCCCTCTCCCTCTCCTCCCTCTCTCTTTCACACACACACACACACACACACACACACACACACACACACACACACACACACACACACAGGCGGGTGGTTTAAAACAATGTCCTGGGTTTTTGGAAGAGGATGGCAGAATAAGGGTTATTTCCTTCCCTCCCCAGAAAACCATTCAAATGAACAAAATGAATCAAGTCAGAGGGAAAACTCAATGGACAGTAAAACGTGGAACAATTAGAACCTCAATGCAAAGACCACCGAGAACCTGCCAGACACGGTGAGACTGGGATCAAAACCCGGGGAGGTGCTGACGCCAATGCGTCCATCCCCAGGCCGTTCCTCTGCACGTCGCCGCGTGTCCTCAGGGCGCCGGCCACAATCTCTGAGGCCGTGACTGCGCAGGGGTCCCAGCGGACCCGAGGAGAAGCAACACTCCAGCGGACCCAGGTCCAGGCACTCCAGTGGGGGTGGGGGGGTGGGGGTGGGGGTGGGAGGTGAAGAGGGGATATCGACCTACAAGAGCCAAAACAGTCTTGGTTTCACCTCCTCCTAGTCTACATTCCACCTCCATCCATCCAGTTGCTCAAACCAGAACTGGGGTGTCATCCTTGATTCTTTGTCCTCATCCTGCTCCCCCACATCCACGATGCTGACAAGTCCTGTCAATCGCACTCACAGCTCTCCCTGCAGCCCCCAACCTCCTCTCCACCTCCTGGACCACTGCGCCCCTGACCCACCCCACTCCCACGCTCAGGCCTCCCGCCATCGCTTCCTCCACATTAAAATCTAGGTCACGCCGCGCCGGCTTACACGCCTCACTGACGGAAGAGATCCTGATTCCGAACAACAGTCCATGGCTGGACTGCCGGGCCCCTTCCTTCCTCCTCAAGTCTGATCTTCACTCCACTCCTCGGCCACACCGGCCCCGGGGCCTGTCCTCGCGGCCCCAGGCCCGCAACAGCAGCGAGCACGACCCCGACTTGCACGCGGCCAGGCTGCCATCACGCACAGAGACGACAGACACTTCAAGCAGCCAACCCGGAGCGTTCCTCAGGAGGGGGAGCAAGTGGTGCCCTGTGACCAAACCCACACTCAGGAGCGAGACCCGGTTCATACGCCTGCTTATGTGAGTGAGTCCCGGACTTGAGAAACGAGTTCACATAAACGCTACATTAAAGCTCAGCGATGCCCTGGCCCCAGCTCAGCTGGTCAGAGCGTCGTCCGACACCACACGGTTGCAGGTTCTACCCACAGTCAGGGCACCTGGAAGAGAATCAACCGATGAGCGCATCAACAAGCAAAGAACAAGTCCATGTTCTCGCTCCCTTCCTCCAATCGGTATTTTTTTTAAAAGCTAAATGATCATGCTACAGCTACAGAACAGTATGTACACGTTACGAATCTTGACAAAGTAAAAATAATTCAACTTGCTCACACTGGGGCAGGAGGGAATGAAAGTTAATCCAAGAGTTCATTTCATGTTTCATGGGGGGGGGCGGGGTACGTCAATTTGTAAAATCCCCATTTTACAGAGGAGAAAACTGAGGCGGCGAGGCTAAGGAACTTGCCCAAAGAGACTCAGCGAGTAAGCAGGCCGGGATTCAAACCCCAACAGTCGAGGGGCCATTGCCACGCTGTACTGCCTATCAGCAAGGACACAGCATCTGCTGAAATCATGAAGTGTATCTGTGTACACCAATATGGAAGACTATTCAGAACATGTGCGTGGACCAAAAACTACATGCTTAACATATACGTTACTATAACCTCTGGTGTGTTTTTAACAGTTTGCATGTTTTAATATGCTGACGCTGCAGGGGCTACCAGGGAAGTCTAGATGGGGACAAACTCGGGGGCTACATCAGTGTCGGGGTCAGGAGTAAGTCCTCTCCTTTCACCCTCTGCACCAGGGGTCCTCAAACTTTTCAAACAGGGGCCAGTTCACGGTCCCTCAGACCGCTGGAGGGCCGCACTATAGTTTAAAAAAACTATGAACAAATTCCTATGCACACTGCACAAACCTTATTCTGAAGTAAAAAAACGAAACGGCGAGAACACCCGCATGTGGCCCGCGGGCCGTAGTCTGAGGACGCCTGCTCTGCACTGTGTGATTTCAGCCATCAAAGGGCTGATCCCGATAAATGACCATGGGAAAGGCCTGTTCTTAGGCTTACGTCTGACAACTAAAAGGGACGCAGCAATTACTGTTCCTTCTTAAAAATGTATGTTTACTGACTGCGGAGAGGGAGAGAAACAGCGATGAGAAAGCATCCTTGATCGGCCTCCTGCACGTCCCTACGGGGCTCTAGCCTGCAGCCCGGGCCTGTGCCCGCCCGGGAACGGAGCCCCGCCCGGGAACGGAACCCTGACCGGGAACGGAACCCCGCCCGGGAACGGAACCCTGACCGGGAACGGAGCCCCGCCCGGGAATGGAACCCCGCCCGGGAACCGAACCCCGAACGGGAACGGAACCCTGACCGGGAATGGAACCCCGCCCGGGAACGGAACCCCGCCCGGGAACGGAACCCTGACCGGGAACGGAGCCCCGCCCGGGAACGGAACCCCGCCCGGGAACGGAACCCCGCCCGGGAACCGAACCCCGACCGGGAACCGAACCCCGCCCGGGAACGGAACCCTGACCGGGAACGGAACCCCGCCCGGGAACGGAACCCCGCCCGGGAACGGAACCCTGACCGGGAACGGAACCCTGACCGGGAACGGAGCCCCGCCCGGGAATGGAACCCCGACCGGGAACCGAACCCCGAACGGGAACGGAACCCTGACCGGGAATGGAACCCCGCCCGGGAACGGAACCCCGCCCGGGAACGGAACCCTGACCGGGAACCGAACCCCGCCCTCCTGGTGCCCAGGTCGAAGCTCAGCCCGAGCCGCGGCCGGACTCGGACTCTCGGACTCGGACTCGCAATCACCGTCCGCGACCCGCCGCGCCCTGGCGGGGAGCCGCGGGCATCAGGAAGGCCGGCGGCTCCTTCCCGGTTTTGCCCCAGGAAGGGAGCTTCGGCTGGAAGCCACAAGCCCAGGAACAGCCATTTCTACACCAAATCAGCGAACCAGACGCGAACCACTCCCCCAAGTAAACACGAGGAAGCAGCCAGACCAGGGGGCGCCTTCCAGCTGCCCGCGGGCCCGGGATCCGGGCTTTCGCAGACGGCGAGTTCCGTCCGCCGCGGGCGGACACCGGAGCGCGCCCGCGGATGGCCCCGGGGGCCGGCCGGCACTGCCCGGCCCGCAGGAAGCGGCCGCGGAAGGGCGCCGTGTCCCGCGCAGACCTGCCGGCCAGGCTGCGGACAGTGAGCGGCGCGGTTCCGTGGGGCGTGGCTCCACGGAAACGCTGAGGACCTCGCTCGTGTGTTCGTGTTTAACGAATGCTCACTGCGACGCCGACTCCGCCGGGAGGCCACCGGGAGGGACAGTCCTGTGGGCGCGGGGGCGGGCAGCGCCGCCGCCTAGGCGCCCCGCTCTTCCCGGCCCTGGCGGCCCCGGAGCACCCCCCGCCGCGCCCCCGCCGCCCCCGGGGAGGGCCCGCTACTGACTGCGCAGCAGGATGCAGCTGGCCTCGGGCCCGGCCACCCAGCTCAGCGAGTCGCCCAGCGGCCGCCGGCAGCCGGCGCACAGGAACACGAGCGGCCGGTCCTCGTCCCGCGCGGCCGCCGCCGCCCCGCTCCGCGGCCGCTCCGCCCCCGCCGCGGGCCCGCTCAGGGAGCCCCACGTGCCCGTCCACTCCTCCAGCAGCTCGTGGCCGGGCGAGCCTTCCGAGAGCCGCTGGCTTAAGAGCGACGGCTCGGCCCACGTGCCCCGGTCGCCGCACGCGCAGCCGGTGGAGGTGCACCCTCCGCAGCTCCCCTGCGCGGGGACTCCCGCCATCTCTCCGAGCCGGACGGCCGCGGAGCACCACGGGACATGAAGTCGCCTGTGCGCACGCGCGGGCGGGGCCAGACGGCCGACGTCCAGCGGGGCCGCGGCGTCAGGGGCGGGGCCTGGCGGAGGCGGGCCGGCGAGCAGCCCGCTAGTGCGCATGCTCGCTGCCGGCTGAGCCCGGCGTGCGGGCGGAGAAGGAGCGGGAGCCCGGGAGAGGAGACGTGAGACCCCTTTGCCGGGAGAGTGCCCGCCAGCGGAGCACAGGGGTTAAGGCTGGTGGCGCCGACTGGACTCGAGCCGCACGCGCTGCCTCACGCCCGCCGCACCCGGAGGCGGTGGTGGGTCGGCCGGGGTCTGTCCCCTGGAGCGTCTGCGGGCTGGCCGCGAGCCGGGGAGGGGGAGGGGGCTGAGGGGAGGGGGAGGGGCTAAGGGGGTGGGGGGTGGGGAGGGGGCTGAGGGGGGAGGGGGAGGGGCTGAGGGGGGGGAGGGGCTGAGGGGGGGGGGGGGAGGCTGAGGGGAGGGGAGAGGGGAGGAGGCTGAGAGGGGGGAGGGGGGGAGGGTGGGGAGGGGGCTGAGGGGGAGGTGAGGCGGCTGAGGGGAGGGGGAGGGGGGCTGAGGGGGGCTGAGCGGGGAGAGCACGGGGTGTCTGTCTGTGCGAAACACGGGGCTGGTGCTCCTGGGATCCCGGGGCTTTCCCCGAGTTCGCTTGGCCAACGCCTGGCGGCTTTGTGTGCTGCCAGCTGGGGCCGGAACAGCTGAGGCCGCCCGGTGCACCTGCAGCTGCGGGGGAGCCCCTGGGCCTCCAGGGTCGCGGCAGGTGCAGCCTGGGCTCGGGGATCAGGCTGAAACCCGCCTCTGACATCCGGAGGGTCCCGGATTGCGAGGGACCCCAATGGTGCACGAATCCCTGCACTGGGCCTCTAGCATATGTATACCACACGTGTACATATACATGTTGTATATATGCACACAGTGTGCACTGGGCCTCTAGTATACATATAATATACATATACATATTATATATACATACACATATATATACATATATACATACATATACACATACATATACATATATATACATACACATACATATGCACATGCATATATACATGTACATATACATATATGTACATGTGCATATACATATACATATTATATATACATATACATATCATGTTATATATATGCACACACATATACACATTATATATATGCACACACACATATACAATATATACAGTCAGAACTCTCTCATTCCCCTTTCAGAAATTAAGAGATTGGGAGGCAGGGTGACTCCCAGCCGGTCCACTGAATAGGAAAGAGGCCTTTGAGCTGTTTTCACCCTTCAGCTGCCACCATTTTGTTTTGTTTGTATCTCATGTTCTCATCCATCTGAGATTCCTATTTCATTTTGTTAAAGTAACATTGCTTTTCTTACAGGATGCATGGGTGATAAATGTCTAAAAATAAATAATGCTGAGATGAACATTCTTATACATATAGCTTTCTGCCCTTGTCTGATTATTTCATGATAAATTAACAGAAATTCCCAAGTCAAAGCTTTGTGCACATTTCTTAAAAGTCCAATAATTCATGTTGCTAGATGCCTTGCAGAATGTTCTTACCATGAATACATTAATAAGCTTTAAGAATGATCAAGAAATCTTCTCCTCGTCGGCCTGCGGACTGAAGGGTCCCAGGTTCGATTCCGGTCAAGGGCATGTACCTTGGTTGCGGGCACATCCCCAGTGGGGAGTGTGCAGGAGGCAGCTGATCGATGTTTTTCTCTCATCGATGTTTCTAACTCTATCCCTCTCTCTTCCTCTCTGTGTAAAAAAAAAAAAAAAAAAAAAAGAAATCTTCTCTACCTATACCTTTCCCACACACTGTGGGGTATTTTGAAGCAAATCCAGGACATCATATCATTTCATATATATCACAAAGATGTTTAAAAAATACAATCACAATACAGGTATACCTCAGAGATAGTGAGAGTTTGGTTACTGACCACCACAATAAAGCGAATATCACAATAAAGCAAGTGACATGAAGTTTTTGTTTCCCATTGAATATACACTGAGTGGCCACATTATGATGATCTCTGAACGCATAATAACCTGGTCACTCAGTGTGTGTGTGTGTGTGTGTGTATCTTACCTAATAAAAGAGAAAATGCAAATTAACTATCACTCTGCTATGCCCACAGCCAATCAGAGTGAGTATGCAAATTAACCCAACAAAGATGGAAGTTAATTTGCATACACAGGCGCAGACCTGCTATGAGGGGAAGGGGGGCGGCGGAGGGAGCTACTGGAGTGGTGCTCCGGACAGAAGCGGGGACTTGCCGGCTCCCGGGCGGCTGGGAGTGAAGCCAGGGGCCTATTCTTGCACGAATATCATGCAATGGGCCTCTAGTGTGTATATATACACATATATATATATGTATATATGGGCCTCCAGTTGCTCCTGTATACATATATATGTAAATTAGAGGCCTGGTGCATGAATTCGTGCATGGGTGGGGTCTGGCCAGCCTGGTCACGGGGAGGGGACATGGACGGTTGGCCGGCCTGCCTGCTGGTTGAACTCCTGGTCGAGGGGACAATTTGCATATTAGCCTTTTATTATATAGAATACACACTGAGTGGCCAGATTATTATGCGTTTGGAGATCATAATAATCTGGCCACTCAGTGTATATATACAGTAGGTCCTCGGGTTATGTTGGAGATCCGTTCCTACAGTGAGACGTAACATGATTTTTGCCGTAAGTTGGAACCCACCTGCATAAGCACCTACGTCACTCACATGGAGCACAGACACAGCAGTGATGAAGTGGAACAGTAAAAAAAAAATTAAAAGAAAGATAATTCCTGACCTTCTGGTAAGTAAATAATAAAAAACATAAAGCACATATGTATGTACATACCTCAAAATGACGGAATCCTATATAATAAAAGGCTAATATGCAAATAGACCAAACGGCGGAACAACCAAAAACCGGTCATTATGATGTGCGCTGACCACCAGGGGGCGTGCGCGGAACATGGCCGGCGTTGGTCGTGGCAGGATGGTGGAGCAGGTGAGCAGGGGCGCCAGACCAAGGCAGGGTGCCAGTTGCTGTCATTGGGGCAAGCCTCTGGTGATTACAGAAGATACTTTGCTCCCACACACCACGGTCCCACCCAGTGCTTGCACCTACTGCCGGCACTGGCCCTGCTCACATCTGCTGCCCGTGTCGGAGCTGCTGCTTGCACCCACTGCCAGCGCCCAGTGCCGGCTCCGATCGCTCAGCGCTGTCAGCAGGTGCAAGCGGTGGCTGCCGGCCCAAATCACCCCTAAGGGCTTCTCCACCTCCCCCTGCTCCTGAGGGGAGATCGGGACTGGCAGCTGCCTCTCACACCCACTGCCAGTGCCAGCCCTGCTCGCACCCACAGCCAGTGCTGGAGCCACCACTCACACCCGTTGCCAGTGCTCGGCACCGGTCCTGATCACTCGGCACCTTCACTGGGTGCGAGCAGTGGCTGCCGGCCCTCATCACCCCTGAGGGCTTCTCCATCTCCCCCTGCTCCTGAGGGGCGATTGTGCCAGCAGCTGCCACTTGCACCCGCTGATGGCACTGGCCCCACTCACGCCCACTGCTGGTGCCAGCCCCAGTTGCTCCTTGCCTTCAGTGGGCACGAGCAGGGCCGGTGCCGTCAACGCGTGGGAGCTGCGGCAGCAGGAGCAGGGCTACCGGCAGACAGGGAACTGGGGAGCTGCAGCAGGAGGGGCCAGACGGGGGTGCAAAGGATGGGCAGAGACCCACCCCTATGCCTACCACTGCCTCACGGCCCACAGTTCCTTTCAAGGTGCACGAATTCGTGCACTGGGCCCCTAGTTTTTTTTTATAAATAAATGGGAGATGACGATGTAACCACAAAACGATGTATGTCGAGTCCAACGTAACCCCAGGACTGTCTGTATACACATATATATTTCAGAGAGGAAGGAAGAGACAGAGAAACATCAGTGATGAGAATCACTGATCAGCTGCCACCTGCACGCCCCCCTACTGGGGGGTCGAGCCTGCAACCCGGGCCTTTGCCCTGACCAGGAATTGAGCTGTGACCTCCTGGTTCATAGGTCAATGCTCAACCACTGAGCCACGCTGGCTGAGCAACAGGGATACGTTTTTCTTTTGAAAGTTACAGAGAATGAGAAGGGCATGTGGTTTTCGGGAAAACCAGAACACGTTTGAGCTGGGAGAGGGTCACCGAGATGCTGGGTCCATGAGACCCCGTGGGGTGCAGACATCACGGGCCGTTAGCGGCAGGGATGAGTGGACACCTGGGCTTTGCAGGCCCAGCACCCATTCCCGCGTCTTGGGAAAAGGGCCCCCCAACCCCTACCCCACACACTCCAGCAGTGGCTGTGGTGGGCCTCCCATCTCGAAGGTCTGCACCCACCCGCCCCACCCAGAGGCGGGTGCTGCTCTGACAGCCTCAGCCGCCACCTCCCGGCCTCACCTCTCGGTTCCAGGAGCAGGGGTCGGAGCGAGGCCGCCCCGGTCCATCCCTGGAGCGCTCTATGCCAGCTGGGAGGGCGGGTCCTGGCTCCCCCCTCCTCTGGGTGAGCGAGTCCTGACCCCTGGGCCATGTCCCCGGCGGGGGCAGCCTGGCCTCACACCGCCCCTCGGAGAGAAGCCAGGCTCCGTGTCCACTGCCCCCCCCCCCCGCTGTGACGCCCTCGGCATTGCCCGGCACCCAGTGGGCATCGGGGTTCCGTCACTCCACGGTCCTGACCAACCCAGCCCTCGGTCGGGAACCGGGCCTGGCCCAATGCACTGGTCCCCCCACTGCACCTCACGGAGAGGCAGCCATGCCTGCGGGCGCCTTGTCGTCCTCAGGGCGTCTTTCAGGGGGCTCACGGGAGGACAGCGTCATGTAAGGGAAAACGTGTTTCCAGGCCACACACCCCCCCCGCTTTCTTCCCAGGCACCCTCTGCCCCCCACATTCTTCCCGTGTCCCGGACTCCAGCCCAGGAAGGCTGCAGTGAGGCGGCACAGTGTGAACCCCTGTAGGGAACCCCCGGAACCCCCTCATCCGGAGGGTGTTCTCTGCACGCGGCACAGGCGGCCGTGCGGGGCGCGGTGACCCTGACGGTGGATAACACGGGGCGGGGGCAGCGAGCCGGTGACGTGTCCTCAGAACGGCGTGAGGAGGAGCTGCATCCTGCGGACGGGCTGGACATGCAGTTCGACATTCACAGAACAGAATAGAATGACTAACGACGGGGAGATGTGAAAAGTGGGGACAGTGGACCCACGCGCAATCAGGAAGCAGGGAGCCCCACACCGTGAACAGCTGCCCCGCGGGCCCCTTATCCAAGCGAATGGATTACAGAGGAAACGGGGAGAGACACGGACGGGGACGCTGGCTGATGCTGGATCCTGTGGAGCAAACCCCAACCTCACCACGTGTCTGTGCATGTTCCAGTCTGTCTCTGACGCAGGATTAAAAATAAAGCCATACACTATTGTCCCACCTCCCTCCCTCCCTCCCTCCCTCAGCCCTCTCTTCCTCCCTCCCCCCTCAGCCCTCTCCCTCCCTCCCTCAGTCCTCCCCTCCCTCCTCCATCCCTCCCTCCTCCCTCAGCCCTCCTCCCTTGCTACATTTTCCAATGGGACTTACTTTAATTCCATTTGTTTGGAGTTTTCACTTCCAGGTGACAAAACGCCGATTGTGACAATGGACTTGCCGGTCTGATGATGATCTTGACCTTAAGATGCCATGAGCAGCCCTGGTGGGAGCGAGGACGGGAAGCCTTAGTTGACACCGGTAAGCGCGGCTGCTCCCGGAGGCGGATGGCACTCAGAGGGCAGACCTCTCGGAGCCCGTGCCCGAAGCCCTGTCTTCGGCCCTGAGTTATAACCGCGGCTGACGGGAAGCTGCGTCCCGGGGCTTCTTTCACAGGAATGGGGTGCTGCCGGTCGGTGGAGCACAGGGCCCAGGTGGGAGGAGACACGGACAGGGCGGACAAGGGGCGCGTGGGGGCAGGGCCTCAGCAGCTCCCACAGTCCTCTGCCTCCGGGGTGGCAGCCCCATTTTCCAGGCGGAAAGCTGGGGTGCGGGCAGGTGGGGCGGCCTCCGTGCTGGGCTCAGTGCCCAGGGCTGCCATCAAGTCACCACACACTTGGTGGCTTAAGGCACACGATCCACCCTCTGACAGCCTGGACGTCAGCCGTCTGAGGTGAGCGTGTGGGGCTGACAGTGGGGCGCTGCCTTCCCGCCCCCCCCCCCTCGCCAACTCATTCCTGGGTCCTGGTCCAGCATCACGCCCCCCATTCTGTTGTCACATGACCTGTTGTCAAATCCCTCTTCCTGCTTCCTGGGAAGACACTGAGGCTCACCTGAGCCCATCGATAACCCGGGGGAATCCCATCGCAGCCCCAATGCCATCCTGTTGGCATTTAAAGTCACCCGCGCAGCCGGGGGCTCTGGATGATCTTGGAAAAAGTCACATTTTCATACTGACACAAGCATAGGAATATGAAAGTAAGTGTAGGGTGTGCGTGACTTTTACAAAATAAATTCCTACCACAGACCATTTCAAACATTTGCACAAGCAGCAAGAAGAGCAGAATGAACGCCATGGCTCTCGGGCCTCAACCTCTGCCCCGGCTTCCCAGGCCTCCAGCCCGCAGGCTCCGCAGCCTCCTCAACCGCAGGAGACCATGCCTAGAACATTCCTCTGTGCGTGTGCATGTGTGTGTACATGTGTGCGTGTGGGTGCCTGGGTGTGCACACACAAGTGTCTGTATGCATGTGTATGCACGTGCGTGTGTGCGCATGGCTGTCTGTGTGTGGACGCACAGGTGGTCTGTGTGCGTGCATGGCTGTGTGTGTGTGTGCATGGCTGTGGACGCACGGGTGGTCTGTGTATGTGTGTGCGCATGTGTGTGCATGGCTGTGTGTGTGTGTGTGTGTGTGTGTGTGTACGCTCGGTGGTCTGTGAGTGCGTGTGCGTGCGTGGGGCTGAGCTCTGGCTGCGGGCGGTGATGGCCGCTGGGGCGGGACACTGCCTGAGAGGCTCTCCAGTGCGGGAGGCCCGTTCCTCACAGTGCAGCTCCGGGGTTCTGTGTGCGGACGTGGGCGAGCGCGTTTGTCCCGGGATGCAGGATGGAATGATTCTGTGGAAATACCCACGAGGTAGGGCCCTCATGGAGCTGCAGACCACGGCCGTGCGGGGTGTGGCCTCGTGGACGGGGGGCTGCAGGCTCCCCCGCGAGGCCAGGTGCCTGGCTGCCGTCCACACCGTCCGTGCCGCACCCTCCACGGTGACCCGCGTGGAGCACGGGAAGTGGGTGCTGGAGGGAAAGGCCCCCAATGCTGTGTGTGAGCTCCGGCTCTCGGAGGCTGAGCCAGGGCCCCTCCACCTGTCTCCCTGCTCCTCTCAGCCCTGGGGACGCCCCCTGACCGTGCGCCTCAGAGGGCGGCGGCCCGCGGACCCCAGCATGCTCCCCCCGCCCTCAGCCGGCTGGTGACCTGCGGGCTGTGTCCCAGAGCTCGACCCACCCGTGTGGGGCCGCCGCCCAGACAGCTCCATCGTCGGAGCCCAGGGTCTCGGGGGCCCAGATAAACGGGGGCACGGGGTGGGGGGGCCGCTCTGGCCTAATGAACGGCGGCGTGGACGTGAGCGGGTCACAGTTCAGGGCCCACATCGCCGTCTCCGCCTCGGATGACGAATCTGAGCCAGTGGCGGTGGTTGCTCAACGGCCGGCGCCGCCTCGGTGTGGGCCAAGGGCAGTGCCAGGCCCCGCTGGGTTAACCTGTTCACACACTTACGGCCGAACAGGGACGCCGCCCAGCGCGCTCGGCCCCTCGTCTTCCCGGCCCGGGGTCTGCGTCCTGCCCCCTCCGGCACCGGGCCCGCGGCCCTCCGCCCGGCTGTTTGCCTTGGAGCCGTGTCAGGAACGGGCCGCAGAGCCCCGTGCGTCCGGCAGGGCCCCCCCCCCCCTCTTTCTCCAGCCAATGGCTCAGCCGGGGGCGGCCTTGGGCCCGAGACCCACAGACACACTTGGACGCTCCCCCCGAGGCGGCTGGCCAATCTGCGCCGCGGCCTGCGCAGCGCCAGACACCCAGCGGCACGGCCGTGGCCATGGCCAACAGCAGCAACGCCTCGGCGCCCTCCTACGGCTACGAGTACTACCTGGACTACCTGGACCTCCTGCCCGTGGATGAGAAGCAGCTGGGAGCCCACAAGTGTGAGTCCTGCCCGCGGGGGGCGAGGGGGGCGGGAAGGCCGGCGGCGGGGCTGGGCCCCCACGGCTCTCTCCCCACCCACCGGCCAGCTCAGGGGGGGCCGGGACCGCCCGCGCTGGGAGGGATCAGGGAGCGGGGACAGTGTCCGTCATCGTCCTTAGAAAGTTCGGGACTCGCCTGAGAAACGCCGACGCGCTGGGGCACCCGTGCGGTAACAGATTTCTTGATAGAGGGTCATGGGCCCAGGGTTCCAGGGAGCGAGGTGAATGCCCTCACATTGCAGGCTTCGGGGTTCCCGTGTCTGTGTGCAGACTCGGAGAGAGCTAGCTTGCTGTCCCGAGAGGTCTGACTCGATGGTTCTATGAAACGCCCTCGAGGTTAGCTTCCTGCCGCAGGACGGACGCCCGGAGCGGGTTAACGCCTTGGCTCAGCTCCCGCCCAGCCTCCATCTCTTGGGTAACTCGGGGCTTTGTCAGCAATCCCTGGAGATCCTTCCAGCTCCTCAGGCAAGATAACTAGTTAGCGGAGGAAATACATGAGCAAGAAAAACAAAACAAAGGCCCGGCCCGGGGACCCAGCCCCGCCCTCCCCGAGGTCCCGGGGTCCGCGGGGGTTTCATGAACGAGTCACACGCGTCTGTCCAAGGCAGATGCATCGCCAAGGACCGGGGACTTTCACATGAGGAGGGAGGTGGCTCCTGCCCACCAGCTCAAAACGGAAATCATTCCATGTCCTTATTTAAAAAAAAAAAATTTTTGATTTCAGAGAGGAAGGAAGAGGGAGAGAGAGAAACATCAATGATGAGAGAGAATCATGGACCGGCTGCCTCCTGCTGGGGATCGAGCCCACAACCTGGGCCTGTGCCCTGACTAGGAATCGAACCGGGACCGCCTGGTTCACAGGTTGACGCCCAACCACTGAGCCACACCGGCCGGGCCCCAGTATGTCCTTTAAGGGTGGAGTTGCTTTGGGGAAACAGTTAAGAATCATGAAGGAGCCATCGGGTGAATGAGATTAGGCCGATCAGTACAACCCGGGTGTCAAAAATAAACAACCATCTCCTAACAGCACAGCTGGTGCTGCCCCTGAAGGTAATTCCAAAAGAAGAACTGTCAGGTGTTCCTAGTGTTTGGTCAGGACACGCGTGTTGGGGACATGGACACGATTCTGTGGTCGAGAGGAGGGCTGTTCTGAAGGTCAGTTTCATTTGGATTTGTAAGTTTGAGGACTTTTACTTAAAAAGTCAGCTTTTTTACTGATTCCACACAGAAAACTGGTCGCGATGGACAGAGCACCCCGTGAAACAGAAGGTGCTTTCTCTCCCAGGGGGTCGTCTGCGGGCGGGTGCGGGGCTGGCCCCACGAAACCCTCAGGAACCTGCCTCCGCGGTTCCTCCTCTGCCCTCGCGGGCCGTGGCCTCGGCCCCACGCCCCACGCCCCACGCCCCACGCCAGGCTCCGAGTCACCGCCGTGCCCTCGCCCCCACGCCCCACGCCAGGCTCCGTGTCACCGCCGTGCCCTCGCCCCCACGCCCCACGCCAGGCTCTGCGCCACCGCCGTGCTCTGGGCAGAAAAGGTGGCAGGAGAGTAAGAAGGGACCGAGGGAGCAGAAGCCCGCAGTCCCTGCAGGAAGACTGCAAGAAACTGTCCAGGAAAAATCCCACTCACACCTCATTGGCCAACACCTTGTCACATGCCACACCTAGCTGCAAGGGAGGCTGGGAACTGTAGTCTTCCTCAGACAGCCATGTGCCCAGCAATCAGCAGGGGTTCTGTTACTACAGCGGTGGCAGGAGGGAGCGGGGGCGGGGGGAGGGGCGGGGGGCAGTAGGACTGAGAACCAGCAATCTGTGCTGCAGTTCCTCACGTCTTCCTTTTTTTTGTTGTTAATCCTCACATGAGGATATTTCTTCCATTGCTTTTCAGGGTGGAAGGGAAGGAGGGAGCAGTGCGGGGGAGAGAAACATTGATGTGAGAGGCACATCGACTGGTTGCCTCCTGCACCCACCCCAACCGGGGTGGGAGCAAACCTGCAACCCAGGTATTGAACCCTCGACCCTTGGCTGTGCGGGCTGACGCTCCAATCACTGAGCCCACCAGCCAAGGCACAGCTTATATTCTCGCCAGCTAGAAGGATGCAGCGATATCACTTGCCACAAACCCTCTTCACAGAACAATGTCTTCTATTTACAGATCGCTGCATGGCCAGTGAATGAGGAACTATGCCATGTGCATTGCACACACATATGACCTTATTTCATCTGTGTGGCAGTCTGTATGACACACACTATCATCCCATGTAACAGAAGAGGAAACGGATTTAGAGATGTGAAAACCCCAGATTATCTGAGATCAGGTAGCTAGAAAATGGCAGTCAGAATTAGAACTCAGAACCAGAGCCTTGGGCCGTGACCCCTGCCCGAGCTAGTCCCCAAGAAGGGGAACATCCTGGAGCTAATCTGCCAGGACCTGGGACTCGAATGGGAGTGCATTTGGGGGCTTAGCCATTTTCCCTCAACAAAACTCAGGTGCCTCCTGCGGACAGCAAGTGTTTTAATGCAATGGATTTGCTGCCTCCAAGTTCGGATGAGAAAGCCCCAACATGCCATGCCGCCCGACCCACCACCCAGAGCCTTCTCTTGCCAACCACTGTGGCCGCCTCACTCCCCTTGTCCAGCCAGTGTCGCCCCAGAAAGGAAGGGAGGAACCAGGGGAGGGTGGGGAGGAGAGAGGAGGGAGGGAGGGGAGGGGGGAGTGGAGAGAGGGGACGTTGGGGCGGGGCTGGGCCTTCCATTGCCCAGCCAGGTCTCCCTGTGAAAACAAGCCCTCGTCCTGAACTCCCAGCGGGGCGAGGGCTTTGCCCGGGACAGGACAGGACGTCCTCCCGGAGCAGGGGGGCCTCCAGAGGGGGAGCGAACCCTCTTTCCTGGGCTGCCTTTCGCAGCGAACACGGTGAGAGAACTTCACAGGAACAGCTCCTGCGCCTGAGGGTCTGGCAGCTTCAATGTCACATGTCTGCAGGGCTGGGCTGTGGAAGGTGTTGTCCCACGTCCTGCTGGTGGGTGGGTGGGGACACTGACCCAGGACAGGGGCAGAAGACTGAGAGCCCGTGGGGGTGGGGAAGGGAAGGCTGGGGAGGGGGAGGGGGAGGGAGAGTTCCCAACTGCCAAGGTTTGAAGCTGCTTCCTTAGAGGCGCTGACAGAACGGACCTAAGTGCTCAAGAATATGTTTTTACTGATGTCAGAGAGGAAGGGAGAGCGAGAGAGAGAACCATCAATGAAGAGAGAGAACCATGGATCGGCTGCCTCCTGCACGCCCCCTACTAGGGATTGAGGCCACAACCCGGGCCTGTGCCCTGACCGGGAATGGAACTGTGAGCTCCTGATTCCTGGGCCGATGCTCAACCACTGAGCCACGCCGGCCGGGCTCTCCCCTGTGGCCATTTAACCAAAGACGCCCACGCAGTCCCATCACCTCGCAGCAGCTCCCTTCCACTGGCTGAGGTCCCTGAGCTGGTGGAGAAGGGCACCTGACCTGCTGGTTCTCCCAGGCGGGTCCAGGGCGTCTCCTGGGTGTCCCCGCTTTAGCCTCGGCCACCAACACACGGTGGCACTGCACACGGGCCTTTTCCTCCTGCTGTTGCCCCGCTGCCTGCCCAGCCGACAGGGAGGGCCCCTCTCTTGTCTCTCGTCTCTCTCCGGTTCCTCCCGGAGCAGGTGGCCAGGGAGCCCTCGGTGACATTCCCGTGGGGAAGGAGCGCTCTGCCCGGCAGGTGCTCGGCGCGGTCTCCCAGGCTCAGTGCTCCCTGATGGTGCTCACCAGGCCCCGCTGGCCTCTCTGGAGGGGAGGCCGCCTATCACTGGAGCTGCCGGGCCCTTTCTTCTCCCTCCCAAGGAGGAAGGGAGCAGGGGAAACCCGGCTTCTTCTTCCTTTTTAAGAATGTGTTTTTATTGATTTTAGTGAGAGGGGAGAGGAGAGGGAGAGAGATTGAAATATTGATCGGCTGCCTCCTGCACGCCCCACACTGGGGATCGAGCCCACAACCCGGGCCTGTGCCCTGACCGGGAATCGAACCGTGACCTCCTGGTTCACAGGTCAACGCTCAACCACCGAGCCACCTTGGCCGGTGGGAGACCCACCTTCTGAGCAGCAGTAGCAGCTAAAAAGTGCACCCATCAGCACTGCTGATTCATTCCTGCTTCCCCTCGACAGACAGCCCTTCACCACCCAGCGGCCAGGGCTCTGGGCGAAGCCACTTCCCGCCGCCGTCACGGCCCACAGCCCAGTGGCCAGCAGAGAATGGACGTCCGCCCTCGCAGTTCCCCAGCCCCCACCTCCCCCCGACCCCCCGCCGGGCAGTTGTCCATGGGTCACACCCACACCTGTCTCTCCTGCAGACTCGGTGGTGATCGCCTTCTGGGCGAGCCTGGCCGCCTTCGTGGTTCTCCTCTTCCTCGTCCTGCTCTCCATGTCCCGCCGGGCTCCCCCGGCCAGGTGCGTGCGGGAAGGGTGTGCGGGGGCCGGGTGGGTGCGTGGGGGCCGGGTGGGTGCAGGCAGGTGTGTGCGGGCCGGGTGGGTGCGGGCGGCAGCGAGGGGGACTCAGGGCCGTGTGGGTGTGTGCGGGCCGGGTGGGTGCGGGCGGCAGCGAGGGGGACTCAGGGCCGTGTGGGTGTGTGCGGGCCGGGTGGGTGCGGGCGGCAGCGAGGGGGACTCAGGGCCATGTGGGTGTGTGCGGGCCGGGTGGGTGAAGAGGTGCACATCCACGAACGGCACTGCCACGGGAGGAACGAGGCCCTGACACCCGCCCCGTGGGTGAGCCGAGGACCTGAGGCTCAGGGATGTATTGGTGGGAAGTTTCCAGAAGAGGCAGCTCTAGGGGCAGAAAGACTGGCTGTTGCTAACGGTTCCCATCTTTGGGGATAAAAATATTCTGAAACAGACAGTGGCTAGCGTGGTTCAGTGGATGAGCATCAACCTAGGAACCAGGAGGTCCCGGGTTCGATTCCCTATCAGGGCCCAGGCCCAGGTTGTGGACTCACTCCCCAGTGTGGGGCGTGCAGGAGGCAGCCGGTCAATGATTTTCTCTCATCATTGATGTTTCTATCTCTCTCTCCCTCTCTGAAATCAATAAAAAAAACATTTAAAAATAAAAAAAATAGAGTGTGGTGATGGCTGCAAAATTGGATGAATATGCTGTAGCTCATTGGTTTACGTTGTAAATGTATCTCACTTAAGCTGTTAATCCGACGGAGCAGGAGGGGCTGTCCTCGCAGCCCTGACGCCCGCCTCCCGTCTCTGTTCACAGGAGCCACGCCCCGCCCCGCCCTGCGTGCCCCTGGAGCCTCCACGCCAGCCTCCCCTTCTGCATCCGGAGGCACCCGCTGCTCCCCAGCGCCCCCCAGGGGGCCCCGCCCAGCTCAGCCAGGGAGCCAGGCAGCGGGGCATCGAGGCTCTCCGCCTCACCCCCCACCACCCCCCAGGCCCACCCTGCTCTCCTGTGGGAACGGGCCCTGGACAGGGACCCCCATGGTATCAGCTGATGTCGGCCACACCCCAGCCGGCCTCCCACTGGAGACGGTTCTGCACCAGCGAGCGACAGCCACTCCGAGGGACTCAAACCGGACCCGTGCCTCCCGAAAGCAGGAGCGCAGCCCGCCAAGGACGACCACAAGGAGGCGCCGACGTGGGCGTGTGACCCGCACTGGTCCGGCTGCACCAGCCGCCTGGCGGGGAGCACCCCACATCGCAGCGCGTTAGCGCCCCAGCCGCTTACTCACTCCTGTGCTCACTTGGGAAGCGTAGGAACAGAACACACAGAAATAAGATTAAAATAGCCACTCACTGGTCTTTACTGCCACTTCCTAGCCTCCACTATCACTGCTGCAATGCTGTATCGACCTCGAGTTCCCGGATGATCTGTAGCTCTTTCACGTTCCCAGGGCGGGGCGGAGGGAAGGCGAGGGGCCACTGAGCTCCAGGGATGCAGACAGGGGGCGAGGAAGGAGGTGTCCTTCCCACTGGACCCTGCATGCAGGATGGACTGCGGGGTTGGGGGCGGGAGAGGATGAGCCTGCTTTGCGGTGAGGGGACTGTGCCGACCAGCACGCTCTCGTCTGGGTTAAAACCTTGTTATGGAGAAAAGCAGGAGGCTCAGGGACCTGGGGCGTGGGAACAAGAGCAGCAGCCAAGCCTCTCGGGGGTGTCACACGGGCAAACAGCCACGTCCTGGGAGATGGGCAGGGAGGCCACGGCTGACAGGGGACGAGGCCGAGAGCCGGGAGCCCTGGCGTGTGGGGTGCAGGGTGCGGGGCACGCGGAGCTGAGGGACAGGCTAAACTCCTACACGGGAAACTGCCTCGTCCACATTCCACGGCGTCACAATGACACCAATCAATGAGGGTCTTAGAAGTCAGACCTGACCTCAAACCTGCAGGTCTCTGTGGAATAAAAACAGCTTTTAACGTCAATTAAGCAAAACACAGAAACTTAACAAAAATAGACATTTATTATCAGTTAAAATACAGGCTGCCTTCCCTGAGCAGAGGTCAAGGCGACTGCACCCTGTAAGGGTCTGAGCAGCCCCCGTGCATTTAATGAAAGTTAAGCTGCGGCAGGAGCTTACCCGTGTCCTGGTCCCTACAGACAGCCCTGAGCATCTCCGTTCGTGCCCTTCTATTTTATGTGACACATTTGTGGATGCGTAGCTTAACTTTACACAGGAACCCTCGCGTGCTCAGTGCCACTCGCTGCGAGGAACGAGAAGAGGGCCGCCCACGGATGGCTGTGCGGCCCCGAAGGAGCCCACGGCACCGTCACGCTGACCGCCCCACGCAGTCCCTCCTGTCTGTTTACTGGTCAAATAAATAAAGTGAGCTTTTCCTCCAGGAGCCCGTCACTGCAAACAGCCCCGCCCGCCCCATGGACTCCTGGAGCCTGCGAGGGCGTCACGCGTCCGGGGCCAGGGTGGCGATGTCCTCGCAGAGCCCGACGATGGGCTCCTGGTCAGCACCGGGCGCGTCCTCCGCAGCCTCGCGGACCATCTGGACGTGGGCGAGGAGGGTGTCTGGCCGCTGGGCCCCCAGCCAGACGTCCTGGATGTACAGGGACAGCAGGAAGGCGGCGGGGGCTGGGGAGGACACAGGGCCGTCAGGACGCGGGATCTACGCGGCAGAGCCCGTCACCCACCCTTGCGGGCACGGCCTCCTGAGAGCCCGATGGACCGGGCCCATGCCTGCGGCCACCGAGTGGGCAGTTATAAAGCAAACTCATTCTGCCTTTGCTTAACCGCTGGTTCGTCGTCCCTGCTCCCTGAGGAACCCGTCTGTCTGTCCGTATTTGGTGATGCAGGAAACGCTGCATAAGGCCAGTCTCCTCTTGGTCTCCCCGCCTCCCCGCCCGGCCAGACAAGCAGAGCTCAGTCCCCAACTGCGGCCGGATGAGGACCGTCACCGCTCCCAGGTGAGCCCACCCGCGGGCTGCCCACCCCTCCCTGCTCCCCGCGTCCTGGGAAGGGGCCCAGCCTGAGGCAGAGGGACCACGTGCAGGTGCCACGGCCCTGCGTGCCCTCCTCCAGGCTTCAACACCTCCATTCCCTCACTCGCACGTGCAAACCTTTCCTAGGCAGCTGCCGAACACAAAACGTGGCAACTGTGTGTGTCTGTACTTGTGTGCATGCACGTACATGCGTGTGCACACATGCACTCGTGCACGCACATGCACCTGGCCACGATGTGGAATGTAATTCTGTTTGGGAAACGGCGGACACTTAGGAAAGTCCCTGGCCTGTAGGGAGGGACGGTCCTGGGGGGATTGGAGGTCTGGGCGAGCACCCCGCTGTGATGAGCATCCCTAAAGTCTTTCCCGCAGGCAAAGGCCCGGCCCCCCTCACGGTCAGGCCCACGGTCCCCAGCCCGTGCTGAGGCTGCTCCCACTCCCCACCCGCCACGGAACCCCCAGAATCACCTCGCGTGGCTTCCTCCTTGTCGTCCAGGGAAGCCAGGTGGAGGGTCTCCACAGCCGGGGGGAGGGGGGTCCCCGAGGGGCTCAGGGCCGCCGCCAGCAGCAGCATCAGCGCGTTGAGCTCGGGCCCCGCCAGCCCCTCTGCGCAGAGCCGGCTGTACAGCCGGAACAGGCCACTCCTCGCCGCGCCGTCCCCGAGGAGCTGGGCCACGACCTCCGGCTGCTGCTCCACGTGGGCCCGCAGCCAGTGCAGGAGGCCGGCAGCCTCAGCCCCGCCGGGCGGGCACTCGGTCGCCGTGCGCAGCACCCAGCTGACCACCAGGGCGGCAACGGTGCACCCGGGGCTGTGGGGGGTGGCCGGGTCTGAGGGCCCCTGAGTGGGCGCCGGACCGGGGAACACAGGCCCCCAGTGGGTCAGTATGGACCGCAGGAGGCCCCTGCACGTCTCCAAGCTGGACGGCTGCAGCTCGGGGCTGGCCCCCTCCTCCGCCTCCCCAGGCCACCTCCTCCGGCCCCGAGGGCCTCGGGCGCGGGCGGGCGCCGTGGGCTTGCTCCCGTCCTTGAGCGTTTCTGTCAGAGAGAGAGGACGGTGAGACTGGCCCCTGCACACGGGGCTGGAGCAGTGGAGGGCGGGCAGAGGGGCAGCTCAGAGGCCACGCGGCCCGGGCACAGCGAGCGCCTGGTCCTGGACTGGGGTGGGCGCCGCAGCTGTGGTAGGGGCTCCCTGGTGGGGCACAAAACCCTGTGTGCCCTCTCGGCGACCACGAGGACCCGGGTCTCTACGCCTCACCCGCTTAGGGAAAGCTGCTCGGGGGGGGGGACAGGGCTGCTCGGGGTGGGGGTGGGGGACGAGACGGCACGGCCCCACGCACTCAGCAGGTCCCGGGCGCGGAGCTTCTCGGCGGCGGCCCGCAACGCCCCCTGCAGCTCGCCGTCCCGCGTGACGAGGCTCCACTTGTGCAGCAGGAGCAGCGCGTCCGTGGTGGACAGCACCGTCTCGTTCACGGTGAGGCGGCCCGTGTCCCGGAAGGCCCGCAGCACGGAGGCCCGGCACCGCAGCACCGCGTCCAGGGCCCCGAAGAAGCTGGTCAGCTGCGCGGAGGCCAGGGAGGGCCTGTGGGGAGGACGCGCTGAGCCCCGCTGCCTCGTCCGCGGCCCGGCCGTTACAGCAGACACCGGACCGCACGGGGGGCAGGAGGCGAGTGCTGGGGGCGGGGTGGGGGCAGGAAGGGCCGGCACGTCTCCGGAAACCACGGCTGATGGACAGCTGGGCAGAGAGCCCGAGGGTCAGGGGTCCCCCGGGCACGCTCACTGCCCTGGAGACCAGTGCGCCCTGCGGCCCCGGGCAGAGGCGTGCGACCTGCACTGCCTCACGGGCTCAGACATAAACCGAAGGCCTGCTCGTGACCAGCAAGTCTCGGTGCTGAGGCCACAGTCGGCTTGCTGCTGACCTTCTGGGTCCACCCAGCACCTATCCCCGCTCAGGGCGCGTGCGCAGAGCTATGTCCCGCCCAGGACCTGAGGACAGAGCTCTCCCAGACCCGGGGCGGGGGGGGGCTGGGGGGCGCTGGTGAAATGCTGCCGCTCCCAAGGAGGTGCCTGGACAAGGAGCCTCGGCAGCGGGCGGCGGAGGCAGGTCGGTAAGACCTGCACTTTCTTAGGTCAAGGTCACAGGTCACGTTCTTCCTTCAGAACACCCCGAGGCTGGACTCGGATGTCGGGGGGGACGGCTCCTGCCCAGGGACCTGAACAGCAGGGTTAGTTCCCAGGCCCGCGAGGAGCCCGCGGGCTGACGTGGGAGAGGGACAGCGAGGACAGGGGTTTCCTGGCGTCACCCGCACAGCGGCAGCTCTGCCTGGAGCCCGCCTGCAGAGCGGTGACCGTGGCGGTGAGGGGCGGCCGTGGCTGGGCGGCGGGCGTACCTCAGGTGCTTCGCCAGCGCAAGCAGGACGTACAGGAACTCGTTGACCAGGTGCAGGGCCGGCAGCTTCGGGGGCCCCTGGGTTCCGGGTTGGCCTGGCGGTGGGCTGCCCGCCTCCGCCCCCCAGCCCCCCAGGTTGGTCACCCACAGAGTGTGCAGCAGGTCGATGATGCCGGACAGCAGCGGCATCTCCAGGAACCTGGACGAACACACCCGCTGTCACTCCCCCTCGGCACCTGCGAGGCGGTGGCAGTCCCTCCGGGCGGGCTCAGCAGGTGTCCCAGCCCCGCAGTTCTGCTTGCTTAGCCCCTGCAGCCCCGCACGGGCACGGGGTCCAAGTAGGAGCAGGCGCCGGCCACACCCCGACGTCACACAGCGTGGCCGCATCCTCACCCACAACCACCCGCCCAGCAGAGAGCAGCCCCGCGGCCGCTGCCGGCTTCATGAGAACTCCTTTCCCAGCAGCCAGCAGCCCCCCGCGCCCAGGCAGCGTCTGCAGGCCAGTGCCCGAGACGCACCCAGAGGCAGGCACCCTCTCAGAGTGAAGATGCTCCCGAGGACCACAGGGCTGGCCGCCGGGCGAGTCTATTCGAGCAAGGTGTGCTGGACCTTCCTCGCAGGAAGTGCTGTCTGAGACGGGGTGCCGGCCTCCAATCCAGGAGACGGCTAGGAATCAGATCAGCTCGGACTGACAGAGCCCCTCCCCCCATTCCTGTGGAAGCCCTAGCCCCACGTGGGGCTGGGAGGAGGGTGGGCTCAGATGAGTGGTGGGGTGGGGCCCTGCTGACAGGAGAAGACTGCAGAGCCCTCGCGCCCTCTCCCACTCCCTCTCCCACGTGAGGGTGCCGTCTGCAAGCCCAGGACAGAGGCCTCCCCAGAACCGCCCGCACCGGCTCACCTGCCCTCCAGCGCGTGCAGGACCCACGTCAGGAGGCTGTAGTCCCGCAGGAGCGCGTGGGCGGCCCTGGCGTCGCGGGCGGCCTTCTGCAGGATCTCCAGAACCCAACTCTGAAACCGGACAAAGCCAGCCGGCGCTGAGGGCCGCACCACGTGGACCCGGGGCTCCGGGCGCGGCCTGAGACCACCTCGCCTGTGGGTGATGTGTTTCTAACTCCGAGCAGCTCGAGTGTCAACCTGCACCCCGCCCCCCACCACGCAGCCACACCCACTGTGGACCCTCCTCGAGAGCCAGGGTGAGGCCATGCCCACCTGGGTGAGGATTTACAGGGCTTCCTTCCAGGAAAAACGAGAGAAAGAGCTGAGACCTTCCAGGGTCCATGGACTGGGGGGAGGGGCGGGCGCATGGGGGGAGGGGCGGGCGCATGGGGGGAGGAGCGGGCACATGGGCCTGGGGGCAGATGCACGGACGGGGCGGGCGCCCACCTGGGCTGCAGGGTCACACAGCGGGCTGCTGAAGAAGGAGAGCACCACGTGGAAGATGCCGCGCCGGGCGTACAGCTCGTAGCAGTGCTTGTCACGCATGCCCTCCCGCAGGAGCCCGAACAGCCACTCCCGCTCGGCGCTGTGCTGCGGCCGGAGACCGACCCAGTCAGAGCCGCGGCTGCACCTCCGCCTCGCGTGGGCAGGCGGCACCCGGCACCCCGGCAGCGGCCTCTGCTCCTGACTGGACCCTCCCATCACCTTCACCTTGGAGGACAGGACGGGGAGGTCCCGGCCAGCGCTGAGCGGCACTGGCTCAGGCAGGGGCCCCATGAACACGCGTGACCTTTACCCAGAGACCCGGTAAGGCACAGTGACGGGAGTGCCACGAGGTGCAGACTGAGGCTGCCCAGAGATGAGCCACGGACGACGCCCACTCCCACACGCAGGCCCGCATGACTGCGCCGCCCCGACCTGCGCAGATGGCACAGCCGTGCGCGGCGCAGTGAGAGGCTGGGCGCCGCGGGAGGCGGGCTCACCTGGAAGTCCGAGCTGTAGAAGAACTGGAAGAAGCCGGGCACCTTGCTCATGTTCAGGTCCTCGTGCGAGAGCAGGAACTTGTTGATCTTCAGGTACATGTGTTCCTCTGGGACAGGGCAGAGGGGTGCTCACAGCGGGCCCGCGGGCACCCACCTGCTGCAGCGGGCACGCAGCATGGGCAGACACGGACCCCGCCTGCGGGCGCTGCCCTCGCATCCAGGCGACTGGCTCTCCCTCGAGCAGAGTGCAGCAGACGCTGGGTCTACACCGCACAGCTTCTCGGGCTCAGAAACCACTGCAGGGACCTCACCCCACCCTGCCCGCCCGCAGTTCCCGCAGGAATGCCAACCAGCCTGGGCGGAGCGGACCCGGTCCCATCAGTGTGGGGCCAGCACCCCCACCGGCTCCCAGTGAAGGGGGCCACTGGTCCAGAGGCAGCGGGTGATGCGGGCAGACGCCTCCTCCCCTGCCACTTCCCACCCTCGGGGCAGACTCGCCCACAGCGACCCGGTGACGGCGGGAGGTCTGATGTGGGCACCCTGCACCGGCCTCTCCCTCAGCCTTCCTGGGTCAGGTCCCATAACGCGCCTCCTCGCACCACCAGCTCTTCCTGTCGGCCCCGAGGCCCCCGGGTGCTCTAGCCCGTCCTCCCTCCCTCATGGCGGACCCCGCCTGCTCAGCCTCCGCATTCTGACCCCACTGCGCCCGCACCCCCACTGCGCCCGCACCCCCACCCGCACCCATCAGTGGCACCTGGTTTCAGAATCTGCAGGGCTGCTTTGGCCACGAAGAGAGCCAAGGTGAAGGTGAGCCTCATGTTCTGCGTTCGGATCCCGTTCCGGACGACGTCCAGCAGGTAAAGGACCTGAGAGCAGGAGAGCATCTTCGGGCCTGTGACCAACCTCGCCCCACTCAGCCTCCGCACAGCCCAGCGGTGTGGGGCGCCGGCTCCCCACGCCCCAGGGTCGCATGTGGCCGAGGGCAGAGAGAGCCCTGCCTCCAGGCCGGACGATCCAACCTGCTCCCGGGCACCGTGGCCGGACAGCAGCCGCCTTAAGCTCTGAGTTTAAACCAAAGAAAGAGCCAGAGGGAATGGAACCGCGGTGCCCACCCACGACACGAGAGGCGACCCCGCTCCACCGCCCCCGCGTGCCCCGCAGGAGGGACAGACGTCTCCCGGCAACTCAGCCTGCAGACCCGGCGGAGCGCAGCCTGGGCCCCCTCACCTGGGGCTGCTCTCGGAACCGGGCCCCCTCCACGTGCGAGTAGTAGGCCGCCAGCACGGAGTAGGCGGCGGCTCGCATCTGGGGGTCGTAGCTGCTGAGGGCCGCGGCGGTCAGGCCCAGGGCGTTGGAATCCACAAACTTCCGACAATCCACCACGAGTTCTGTGGGAAGTGAAATGTGGCGTTAATCACACCCGCAGGCACACGATCCCACGGTGCTGTGTGCCACAGCGAATTGAAGTTCCTTTGCATTTCACCAACATCAGGTACGTGTGCCGTAAACTGATTAGTCGTATAAACCCTAAAGTAACACACACACACACACACACACACACACACACACGCACACGCTGTAGCTAAAAGCCAAAGAAAACACAGTTGTATCAACAATCACGTTAAACGTAAATGACGTGTACGTTCCAATTAAGAGGCAGATGAGATAAACAAGCAAAGCCCAGTGCGTCTGTCCGTCCACAGGGAACCACGTCAACGCCGAGGAGCAGGTGGGAAGCGAAAGGACGAAGGACACGCAGAGCCCCCTGGCTCCAGCGGGCAGGGCACGGACGCGCGTTCTCCCCGTAACAAGCGCCTCTTCTGGCGGGGGGGGGGGGGGGGGGGGGGGGGGGACAAAGCCAAGGCCTACGAAGCACCGGCTGGAGTGGGTGGCGGTGCTCGGGGAGTGTTCTAAGTGCACTATGACCTCGGCCGCCAACACGGGCGGATGGCACCCCGCGGGGAAGGAACAGCCGGGGCACTTCATGCCACGGTCACGGAAACAGTGCCAGCTGGCGGGCTCTTCGGGGGTCACGACCTTCCCGAGACAGTGGTCCCACGTGCCCGTGAGGGAGGCGGTGGCCCCACGTGCCCGTGAGGGAGGCGGTGCCGCGCTCTGTGCTCATCCCTGTCCCTGAAGCCGGGGCTGTGTGCCAAGGAGGGGCCCTGCTGCTGAGCCCACAGGCCGTCTGTCAGTCCGCAGCAGACGGCGCCGCTCCAGGGGCCTCGCGCACGGCGTTCGGGCCTCGTCCCCGATGCTCAGGTGACAGGCTCGGCCAGGACGCGCTGCGATCCAGTCAGCAGCACCCGCTGTCTGGGCTTTGGCGCCTGCGGCGGGAAGACCTCTCCTCACGCCTCTGACTGTCTCCTGGGCGGCGGCCTGGCGGCGAGGCTCACCGGGGAGTCCAGGCCACCTGTGCGGTGGGGCTGCGGCCAGGCTGGCACGGCGCCCAGGCCGCTCTGTGTGAATCGAGCTGAAGGTTGCGGCCCGCTCCATGGGGACAGCACTGGCCGTGGAAAAGCCTCTGTCCCTGCCACGCCAACAGCCGGCTGCCTGCTCCGCAGCCACGGCCGCCAAGGGGGGCGATGAGGAAGTGGGTGCCGCCTTTGGCGGGTGCGGCTGGCTGTTCCTCTGAAGACGGGCAGAGCGCAAACACTAACCGTCCGCCTGATGTCGAACCGCCACCGCTCAGCAGCACTGGACCCGGCGCACGGGGAGTGGCGGGTGCTGGGGAAGGGCCTGTGCACGCGGTGGGGAAACGGGGCGGACGCGGGCTCAGCTCCAGGCGCGGGTCTCTGCTGGGAGGGACGCCCAGGAAGCCCGGAGGCCGAGAGCACGTCCGCCCCGGGTCCAGCGGCAGTTCCACCCTGATGCTAGCCACACACACACACACACACACACACACACACACACACACACACACACACAAGCCGTGGGCGTGTCCAGCACCTCGCTTCCAGGAACACTCGCTTACACCTGCCCACGCTGCCTTCTTCACCAGGGCGACCCCCAAAGGGGCAGCCCGCTCTCCACGTGAGAACAAGGCCAGGCCTTCCCGCAGCCACGTGAGCCGCGCCAGCCTGGCCACTGTGCTGTGCCAGCGTCTGTCTGTCCAGTGTCACATCTCCCTGCTGTTTCCCTCCCCGACAGCCTGCTTCCTTCCACCAGGCATTTCTTCACCACACCGTGCTCCCATCTTTGTTCCGGATGACAGGTAGCCCACAGCAACACTTAACAAGCCTAGTTTCCTTTTCCTTTTGAAGAGTTTTTATATTTCTGTTTCTGTCTATCCACCTCCGTGCTGTGACAAGTCTCCCTTCCAGTGTGAGTGGGCACGTGGGGCTGGCACTTTAAGCTGCTGCGAACCCCTCCACAGATGCTCTGCAGCCCCCCGTCAGGCAGCGGGGCCTGCAGGGCTGTACGAAGATTCCCATCGAGACCACTCACTGGTCACCACCCCCAGAAGGCCCCGGGCCCTGTCCCCGGCCCAGAAAAGGCAACAGGCATGACTGAGAAAAACATGTCCTGATTTCACTGTTTCTATCGAGCATTTTCCAAGCCTCTGCCTGTTTCCTAAAAGCTCTACTGAGACAGAGCAGCCAACGGACTTGCTGTGACTCCCGGGTCGCCTGTATTTCAGACGGTGAAACACCTGTGTTCCATCGGAAGAGAGTCAGACTGAGCCGGCGGCCCGGCCGTGGCAGCAGCATCTTCCCGGCCACGCACGGGGCAGGCGTGCCTCTCACTCAGCCTGCCGCTGCCACCAGGGCAACGCAGACACCGCAGGCCACGGAGACCTGGCACCTGTGTGAGCACCGTGGGCGGAGCGGGGCCGGGCGCGTTTGGGAGGAGCGCTGTGGGCAGTGCCAGGGAGCAGCTATCCGCCACAGGAGCCATTTCAAGTTGGGAAAGGGAGAATCCAGACCAACGGCGCGTCTCGGTCGCTGATGCACCTGCACGTACTCGCGGGGAGGCGCCTGGGAGTCGCAGCCGGCACCCGCTGGTCGGCCAGTGAGCAGACAGGACCCCCTTTCCTTCCTGTCCCTCTGCACCCAGCCACCGAGACCCCACCCTCAGGCCACTGGACACAAAATGCAATTCCAAACATACATGTAAAACCAGAACCAAGCTCCGCGCTCTCGCTCCCGTTGGCAGCCGACGACCACCCGGTGAGACCTCAGAAACGGCCCATCACTGAGAACAAGGACCAACGTCCAGGACAGAGGGACGTTATAAAACTGTGCTTTAAAAAATATGTATTTTTATTGATTTCAGAGAGGAAGGGAGAGGGAAAAACATTAATGACGAGAGAATCATTGATTAGCTGCCTCCTGCAAGCCCCCCACTGGGGAACGAGCCCGCAAGCCGGGCATGTGCCCTTGGCCAGAATCGAACCCGGGACCTTTCAGCCCGCAGGCCGATGCTCTATCCACTGAGCCACACCAGCTAGGGCTGTGTTTTTTTGTTTTTCAAATCACTGGAGCCCAGCCAGCATGGACTAGTGGTTGAGCGTCCACCTATGAACCAGGAGGTCACAGCTCGATTCCTGGTCAGGGCACAGGCCCGGATTGTGGGCTTGATCCCATTAGGGGGCGTGCAGGAGGCAGCCAATCACTGATTCTCTCATTCTCGCTCTCCCTTCCTCCCTAAAATACAAAAGTACATGTGTTTTTAAAGTCCCTGTGTATCTGAAACACTAGCTGTCGCTTTGCTGAAACTCACTGGGAGAAAGGTGAGAAGGCGGCGGAGAGCTTCCTAACCAGCTGCACAGGGACAGCTGCGGTGAGAACCCTGACCTGGGCCCCCAGGCACCCCCACCCCAGCCCCTGGGCCCCCAGGCACCCCACCCCAGCCCCTGGGCCCCACAGGCACCCCACCCCAGCCCCTGGGCCCCTAGGCACCCCCACCCCAGCCCCTGGGCCCCTGGGCACCCCACCCAGCTGCGGTTACCTGGCCTGGTCAGCTCGCTGAAGAGGTGGAGGAGAAAGCAGGGGTCGTACAGGCCATCGAGGTCTGCGGGGCTCCCGTCTCTGAATATCGGGTCCTGCGTGTCCTGTGAGAGCCCGAAACAGGTGTGCATCCTGCCCCACCTCCCACATGTAACAGCGGGGGATGCTCACCCACTTTCGAGAGTCCCAACTGCCCGGAATATCCGAGGGCATTAAAAAATGATTCTGTACAAACTAGTGCTTGTACCCGGAATAACATGATTTTTGGGGGACAAGTTATAAACGAAACAAGCGCTAGTAACTGTGGTGGGTATACAGGCCCTGTGTGGGCATAAGGGGCTCTGGGTGGGTTTAGGGGGTCCTGTGTGGGTATAAGGGGCCCAGGGTGGTTATACGGGGCCTGTGTATGTGGCTGACATGTGACCCAGTAAGAAATTAGCTGAGGGTACAGTGGAGCCCTCGGAGGGGTCCCCCCCCCCGGCCCTTTGTGTGCTCCCTGGTGGCTCTGCCCGGCCTCCCGCACCTCAGGGGGCAGCAGCCTCCGGTTCTGGGGGAAGTGGAGGATGGTCTTCATCATCTGGTCGCGGTCCAGCAGGCGGAGGATGTCCCCAACGCTCGGCTGCTGCCACAGGGACTTGCCCAGGCTGCGGCTCGTCTTGTGGTGCTCCACGGCCGCTGGGCCCCACAGCAGCACCCTGGGCGGGGGGAGAGCACGGGGTCAGGGGTCAGGGGCCCCACAGCAGCACCCTGGGCGGGGGAGGAGAGCACGGGGTCAGGGGTCAGGGGCCCACAGCAGCACCCTGGGCGGGGGAGGAGAGCAAGGGGTCAGGGGTCCCACAGCAGCACCCTGGGTGGGGGAGGAGAGCACGGGGTCAGGGGCCCCTCGGGAGCAGAACTGACGATGGAAGGACCATCGCAGCAGCTGTGTGGAGCAGCTGGCCATTCTGAGCACAGCACACGGGTCCTATCACTTCACCCCCATCATAACTTGGGGAGATGGTGGGGTGAGAGTGATGCTGGCGTGAGGAGGGTGGGACGGTGTCGGCGATGATGACAGAGGACACCTAACTGGAGCGCGTGATGCGCCAGGCAGTTCTGAGCCCTCGCCCTGTACTAATTCCCGGATCCCCACAGCTCAGCCAGCAGGCGGCCTCGCGGAGCGGGGGAGCCGGGGAGCCACACCCACCCCCTCCCGAGAACCAGAAAGGAACGAGGAGATCTGGGGCTGCTGGGCCCACTGAGCCCCGTCTCGGGGCCTGCCACTTGCCTCTCAGCCAGCGCTCACCTGAAGCTGACGAGGCTGAGGTTGTTCTGTTCGTACGCCCGGAGGAGGAGTAAGATCTTCTGGTCTGGAGGGCAGGTGAAGGTCAAGTTAGAGAGGTGAATCCTTGTCCCTCCTCCCCCACCCCATCACCCCGGTCCCCCTCACCCAGGACGCTGAGGGAGGCGCCGTAGGCCCCGAGGAGCACGGCGAAGTGGCTGCTCTCGCAGACGGATGGGCACAGCTGCACGAGCCCCGCCAGCAGGTCCACCAGCGCCTCTGGGAGAAGCAACAGCGTGAGCAGCAGTGTGTGTGGGTGAGTGGGGGTGTGTGTGTATGAGTGTGAGTGGGTGCGTGTGCATGTGTGTGTGTGTGTGAGTGGGTGTGTGTGCATGTGTGTGTGAGTGTGTGGGTGAGTGGGGGTGTGTGTGTATGAGTGTGAGTGTGTGTGTGAGTGGGTGTATGTGTGTGTGAGTGTGTGTGCGCACGCACGGGTGCACACGGTCGGAATGAGAGGAGGACGCATCCCAGGGAAACAGAGCGCGTGAAACCTCCTCCAAGTGAGCCTGGGCTTGGGGTGCAGCTCACTGCCCCCTCCCCCCTGGCTCTGACAGGCCGATCTCAGCCCACGGCCCCCTCCCCCCGCCGCCCTCCCCAAGACCGTCACCAGCCCTGCACTCCTCCCCCGCCCGAGCAGAGGGCGCAGCCTGCCCGCTTCCTGCCCACTGACACGGGGAGGCTCTCTTCACTGTGCCGTGTGCGACCTCGGGGACTCCTAACAGTTCGGGGGTGTTGACTGTGTGGCTGCAGGAGGGCAGGCCCTCAGGCATCTCCCTGCGTGTCCCCAGCCCGCGCCAGGTGGGCTCTCGGGCGCTAAGGTGAACACACTGGCCCGGACGGACGGCGCTGAGCCTGGCTCTCCAAGTCCCCGCAGGGACCGGCTCACCGAGGCTCCCATCCTCCCATCAGACGTTTCATGCAGCCACACAGTTCCTCTCGGCGACTCCCTGTCCCAGGTCTGGCCTTGATGCCCATGGCACAGCCCCAAGACCAGGACTCAACTCCGTGGGCGGGAGCGGCTCTGGGCTGTGGGGAGGGCCTGCCCGCTGCCTGGCGTCGCCTCGCGTGGGCCTGCACCTGACAAGCGCCCTCTCCCTCTGCAGAGCCCAGCAGCAGGTGAGTCGGGGACCTGCCTCGGGGGGAGGGGGACGGTCTCCTCACCTTTCACCTGGCCGTCGGGGGCGCCCTCCTCTCCGGACGCCAGCAGGGTGGGCAGGAACAGGGAGTGCTGGGCCAGCATCATGTGCACCACGGGGAGCGGGACCAGCCTCGCGCGCACGGGGCTCTCGGGCCGGTACAGGAGCTGCGTGGCGGCGTGGAGCGCCCTCAGAAACGCGGGGTCCTGATACCGAGACCTAGGAGGTGAGCATCGAGGGGAACAGCTTCCTGAAGGGATTTTACTTCACAGGAAGCAGTGAAAACACCCTTCCTCGGCCTTTCATTGAGTCTCCCACATCCGAGGGCCCCCTGCCCCGGGAGAGGGAGGTCTGCTCACGGGAACACTGAGTCACGTGACACGCAGTGGGTGTTCTAGGAACACGTCAACCACAGCCGGACGGAGACGCCGCCAGTGCGTGCTGGCGCCCGGCGGTCTCTCGCCGTGACCCGGCCCCGCGCTCCTCTGCCCGCGGGAAGGCGTGTCCATGTCAAGGGCAACAGCCGGGGAGGCGAGGGCTGCAGCCGAACGGCACGGCTCCGGGCGCCCGGTGGACGGACCAGAGCCCGCCTGTCACGTGCAGCGGGGACGTGGGTGTGGGGAAGGGTGAGCTCCCCACCCCCCCAGTCAGCCCAGCCCTCCCCGAGGAAAGCTGGCGCGTGGGCACGAGAGGCAGCAGCACCCACGCGGGGAGGGCGGGAGGTGCTGTCCACCTCCAACAGTAACGGGCGCACCGAGACACGAGGACCCCAGCAGGAGCCGTGGGTGGGTGAGAGCCCGTGTCCACACGGGTGACTCGGACATCGAGTTAACAGGAAGGACACACACACGGGCGCTATCGTTTAGGGACACAGTGACATGCCAAGTATGAACACACGCGTGGCCACGCCAGGCTCAGCCTCAGCGGACACCGCCCTTGGCCAGGGCGGGGAGAGGAGAAGCACGGGCCGGTCAGCGGTGCCGCGTGGCGCGCTGTGCGGGTCCCCGGTCCGGAGGCCGCTCTCGCCATCGCACAGCTCGCTGCGGGGCAGGCTGCGACCTGGCTCCACACCGTGTCCCCGAGCCGGACCAGCAGCTGCCGGCACCACCAGACACCACACTGAGACACAAGCCACCCGCCGGGGCGGCTCAGCGGGCGGAGCGTCGTCTCAAGCGCTGAAGGGCCAGAGGTTCGACTGATGTTTCTCTCTCACATCGACGTCTCTCTCCCCGTCCCTCCCTCGCTCTCCAAAGTCAATAAAAACTCCGCGGGTGAGGACTGACTGAGAAGAAAACCGCCGTCCACTGACCTGAGTCCCGTCTTCACAAACCGCTGCCAGTCTCCGGGGCCCACGTCCCCAACCGCGTCCTGCGGGAGAGAGACAGACAGGCAGCGCCCCCCGGGGACCAGGCGTGGGGCTGAAGCTCCAGCTGCTCCCTGAGGGCGGGCCATCACCTACACAGGCCACGCCCACACACTCGTCGCACGGGGTTTCCAAGGCTGCTTTACACGAGGAGGGGCCCTGCATGGCTCCATGCTCACCCAGGAAGGAGCAGAGGGAACTTGGGCGCGGCTGCTGTCCCTCTGTCTGCGCTCCAGCCAGCACCACGCTCCCTCCACACGGCGGTTTACACCCGTGACACCATGCTTCCCTCCACATGGCGGTTTACAGCCGTGACACCACGCTCCCTCCACACGGCGGTTTACACCCGTGACACCACGCTTCCCTCCACACGGCGGTTTACACCCGTGACACCACGCTCCCTCCACACGGCGGTTTACAGCCGTGACACCACGCTCCCTCCACACGGCCGTTTGCAGCCGTGACACCACGCTTCCCTCCACACGGCCCGCCTCCCGCTGTTTACACCCGTGACACTGCGCTTCCCTCCACACATTACACTGGGCTTCACTCCACATGGCCGCGCAGGGACGCCCACGGTGGCAGTGGCCGTGGCCCCGCCCGCTCCTCGCACTCCATCTCTCTGACTCGAGAGACGCTCCTCCTCTCCCCTGGTCCTGCCATCGGGGCCTGTGAGCCGGCCCGACGCCCACAGCCATCACACACGATCAAGGCTGACATGCCCGAGACGCAGACACACTGCTCGGTCTGTGACCTCCGAGTGTGTTTCCACTCACTTAGCTTTCATGTTTATAAACACAAGTCACAGTGTCTGTAGGACTAAAGTTTAAAAGAACTTCCACTGTGCCCTGAGGAATAACTCACATCAGCTTTCAGAACGCTCACTATCTCTGTGCATAAAAACATAAAAAAAAACACCACACTTCAATAGAAAGCATAATGTCCAAAAATAGCTGAATATTTCCAAATTTTATAGAGACTCCAAACTCACAAAGACAAGAGCACTGAACTCAAAGCACAGGAGACCGGAAGAGAACTACTCTAAGGCACATCATAATCCGGTTGCCTTGACCGATGTGAAGAAAAAACCTAAAAACCTGGAAGCAGCCAGAGAAAAGGGGTGCACTTTACGAGGAACAAAAACAAGATTGACAGCTATCTCATCAGAGACAACGCACGCCAGAGGACAGCACAGCAACCCCGTTAAATGCTTAAGGAAAACAGAAAACCTTTATACCCATCGAGGCTCTTCTCAGCCCAGGCTGAGGGCGTGCTACCTGATCCTAAAACCAAACAAGGACACCGCATGAAGTTCGAGTTACAACCACCCTCACGCGCACAGATGCAAAACTTCTTCTAAAACACAAGCACAGCAAACCCCAGTGTCTAAAACAGTGCTACCCACAGCCCAGGAGGCCAAGGCTGGTTTAATACTCCAAGGTCAATAGGACCCACTTTCTGACAGACTACGCAGAGGAAAAGCCAGGTCATCTCAGAAGATGCACCAAGTGCCTGCTGAAGTCCACCTCCCCCGCCGGCTCCTCACGTCAGGGGTTGCACCTGCCACCTGGCCTCCCAGACAAGGCCCCTCACCCTCACCAGCCCCGTTCATGCCCCGGCGTGGTGTGTGCTGTGACCCCTGGCCGACCTTCCTGTCCCTAGAATCCGACCAGGACGCTCAGGAAAGGCAGGGCACCTACCAGCAGCTGGTTGAACCTCAGCAGCATCTGCGCCTCCTGCCCCTGGGCTCCGTCTCGGCCTTGCTCCCGGCCGCCGAAAGCCCCGACCAGCCACTTGACACAGGACGCCAGCAGGCTCTCTCTCCAGGCGCGCAGCTCTGCCGCCGCCCCCTCCAGGGCAGCCGAGACAGCATTCGCCACGATCCAACTGCAGCAGAAGGCAAGGTCTCAGGGTCAGAGGCGGCGCCTACACCCTCCAGCTTTAAGTACAACCCAACGTGACGACGGGCGCACGCCAAGACCCGCTCCCTGTGCTACCCAGGCACAGGGACCGCAGTGGCCTCCTCCCTCCTCTGACATGGAGGACGGCCAGCGCCTGTACAGCGGGAGCCGCAGGGCAGCCAGAGAAGGGCACCCTGTCCTGACTTGGTCCAAGGCAGGCTGTCCGACCTCCCGGCACCGGTTTCCAGCCAGGTCGTTCTTTCTTGCGGGGGACGGAGGGTGGGGGGCGCGGGGCTGCCCGCCCCCCGCCGTGTTGTAATAACACGTCAGACGTTGCCCCTGTCCCGGGTGGAGAGCCCGGTGCGGAGGGGTCAGAGCCCGCCAGCAGGATGGCTGGAAGGTTCGTCAGGAAAGCGCTTCCCCGGAACGGCACCAGCACCGCGGGTCTCAGCAGCTCGCGCTGCCCCAGGAGCAGCCACCCCAGCCTTCGCACCTCTGGTGACCGTCCGGAGTCTGAAGCGAGCTGGGCAAACGGTCCTTGAGGACACCCAGGTCCTTGGCTCTTGCGAACGGGACCAGCTGGGCCAGGATCTCCGCGTGCAGCCCGGCCTCCGGGGGCCCGTCAGCAGCGAGGAGCCGGGTCTGCAGCCGCCGCCACAGGGCCTTCCTCAGGACCGGGACGACCGCGGAGGGTGCTGGGGGACACGGGGAGGTGGTCACACGCGAGGCTGTGAGCCGCGCGGATGAGCTCACGGAGCCCACGGGAGTTCTAGGGCTCTCGTGAGGGCTGCGGCCACACGGGTGGCCTTCACTGGTCCTCCCTGGTGGCCCTGCTTCACGTGGTAATTCGAGAGTTGATGGGAGGTGTGTAGGGGTGACCGCTCAGGCCTTAAGGTCGGGGGTGGGGGGTGGGCTGCTGAGTGAGAATTTCTCATCTTCCTCCATCTCCAGAGCTGGTCAGACGCTGGAGAAGGGAGCTGACCACCCCCAGCCCACGGAGTCCCAGAGCTAACAAGTGGACCCGCCGCCCGACTTCACGCCGCCGCCCCGTACCTGCTGCTGGGCGCGTGGGGCGTCCCTGGGTCCGGCGCTGGAGGTAGCTGTGCACCAGGGGCAGGACGTCCTCCAGGCCCTCCTGCAGGCGGGGCACCGCGCCCGGCCGCTGGCACCACAGTTCGAACCGCAGCAGGTGGGGCCAGCTCCGCTGCACCAGGAGCGTGGCGATGCCCAGGGCCGCCGGCGTGCGCCGTGCCAGGCAGTAGTCCAGCAGGCCGACCCCCACCACGGCGGCCAGCTCGGGCTCCCTCTGCAGGGAGCGCAGGAACACGGCGTCCAGCTCGTCCACGGCCAGCGTGGGCAGCAGCGCCCCCAGGCCTCTCACGTACTCCGCGGCCCACAGGAGCTCGCCGCTCGGCAGCTGGCCCTGGGGGCCGCCGGTCAGCAGCTGGACCAGGGTCTTGCCGAGAGCACTGAGGCGCCGCTCCTTCCCGGCCGACGTCGCGGGCCGCTGGGCCACCAGGTGGGCCTCGGGCAAGCTCAGCAGGGCCAGCGTGACCTCCCGGAGCTGGGCGCCCTCCATGTACGCGTGCAGCGCCTGCAGGGCCTCGAGCTGCGGGAGGGCCTTGGGGGGCGCGGTGGCCGGGCCCGCCTTCCGGTCCCGCAGCTCCCTCAGCACGCTCTGGGCGACGGCCTCCGAGTACCTGGCCAGGAGGCCCAGCTGCCCGCGGCTATGGAGGATCGGGGCACTCGCCGTCAGCAGCGGCAGGACCCCCGCACTGAGGTGGGCCCCCAGGAGCTTGGCGAGGACGGGGCTGAGCGTGTGTGGGGGCAGGGCCTGCCGCTCCAGGGCCAGGAACCAGCCCTCCAGCGTGGGGTGGCGGAGTGTGGCCACCAGCACCTCCTCCAGCGTCTGGAAGACAGAGACGGCACACGCTCAGGGGCCCAGGGCCAGCGGGGGGCCGGCAGCGCTGTGCCAGTCTTCGCCGTGCGGAATAGGATGGAAGCCCCTCTCAGGGGAGCCCAGCACCCGCCCTGGGCCCGGGCAAAGCTGGACCCCACTGTCACGCATCTCCTCCCAGCACAACCCTGAGGGCTGGACCGTGACCTGGGCAGCGCCCCTCAGCCTGCAGGTCCCGAGATTCAGCCTGAATTCACTGCAGCAAACTGCCCGTCCCTCAGTGAGGACGGCCACGCAGAGCCACAGTACCGTGTCGCCGGCCAGCTCCAGCGAGGCAGCGGACTCCACGTCCAGGAAGAGGTCGGCCTCGGCCCGCACGGCCTCGCACTTCTCCCGGTTCTGGGCGTCCAGCTGCGCGCAGTGCAGGACCAGGCGCCGCAGCAGGTCCAGGAGCAGCTGCAGGAGGGGGGGCCCCGCGCCCCTGCCCAGCTGTGGGGAGAGCCAGGCAACCTCAGGCCGGGGAGGGCTGCCAGTCCCTGGCAGTGCGGTCCCTCCCTGACCAGGTGCGATGCCACCAGTAACAAGGCCCGAGGCAGGCTGGCAAGTGCTTGGAAAATGCCGTTATCCTCAGTCGTCTCCCAGTAGGACGTGGCCTCCTGCACCCTGACCCAATGTACAGGCTGTTCTGACCAGAATGAGAGCAGGCCCAGCTCCAGCCCTGCCCCCACGCTCCGTGAGCCATGTCGGATAGAGTGCTCACTGCTGGCACCGCCTGACAACGCACAAAGGAGGGAGCTGGCTGTGCCTCGGTGCCACCGCGGGGGAAGGGCCCCGTCCCGCCAGCAGCTGCCCAGTGACCAGGCCCAGCAGCACGTGGCCCCGTTTGCAGCGAGGGGCTCGCTGGGCTGGCAAGTGAGGCCTGGAGAAC
Organism: Ia io; assembly: GCA_025583905.1. NCBI lineage: Eukaryota > Metazoa > Chordata > Mammalia > Chiroptera > Vespertilionidae > Ia > Ia io. The sequence goes on along the minus strand of JAJQQW010000009.1, from coordinate 115,131,716 downwards.
ACAGGTGCCTACCCCCTGGGTGCCTGTCCCAGGGAGGAGGCCACGGGCACAGGGCACCGAATTAGCTGCCAGGTGGCGTGTGGCCCGTGCGGAGAAGGCGCTCACCTGGCGGAAGCGCTCCACGGTGGTCCGCAAGTACAGCAGCACGTGCTTCACGGACAGCAGGACGTGGTGCATGGGCAGATGTGGGACGGCATCTTGCAGCCGCACCTGCACCGCTTTGTCCAGCAGCGCGGCCTCGCCCTCGCTCCGGAAGGCTGCCTGCAGCAGGGCACCGAAGGAGTTGGCTGGGGGGTCCTGGGGGGCAGGGCTGGGCGGCATCTGCGGAGGCTGGAGGAAGAGGACAGTCACCCCAGAGGAAGGTGCACAGGCTGGGAGGCAGGTCCAGGTGACACCCCCCCAGGGGACGTCCCACAGCAACTGGACGCCCACGGGGAAACACATGACCACTCGGCATGTTAGGTAAGCGCGCTCCTGGCTGTCAGGCACAGCCTCCCTCACAGCGCACCATCGCGAGGCCTGAGCCGGCAGGTGTCTCACACCTGAGGACAGACGCCTGCACCCGCAGCCACTGTGATGACCTCTGGGACGGGCAGTCACCCATAAGCAGGGCACCGGCTCCTCGAGGGCGAGCCTTCCACAGCCGCCCCTGCCCACCCCAGGAGCCTCGGCTAGAGAAGCTCTCAGGAGAGAGGGCAGATGCAATGCACAGCCCTGGGGTCACTCAGTCTCTCACTCCCAGCTGCCTCCTCTACCCCATGCGGCCTGTGTCTCTCCGCCCATCCCCCAGGAAAGCCACGCCCCTGGGCAGGGAAACCACGCCCCCAACAGAGGCCACACCCCCAACAGGGAAGCCACGCCCCCAGCAGAGAAACCACACCCCCTGCAGGGGAGCCACGCCCCATGGCAGGGAAAGGGGGTGGGGGTGGGGGTAGGGATGGGGGTGGTGCAGCTGCAGGGGTTCCGAGGCCCTCAAAGGGGAGAAGCCCTGTACCCTCCGCAGGGCAGAAGCTCATGCTCCAAGCACCCGCCCAGGAGTGCAGCCGGAAGCAGCCTCACCACACAGGCCTAGCCCGGCCATCACCAAGGCCTAGCCGGGCCTGTTGCCTGGGCACGGGGCCGCTGGTGAAGAGCACGGGAGGGGTGGGGGTGGGGTGGGGCGGGTGGAGGCTGACAACTGAGCTCAAGAAGCCCTGGGTGCTAAGGGCCATGGAGGACACAGCACAGCAAGAGTGCAGCTTGCTCAGGGGGAGGAAAGGCACCCCCCTAAAGCCGACCCCAGCAGCTGCCTAGTTACCCAGCAGCCAGAGGGGCGCATGGCTCCCCACCAGCCGTGTGTCCGTCCCTTCAGCGCCCTCCGACGCAGGGAAGAGAGGTAGGAAACGTCGCCCTGCAAAGCGACACAGATGGGCCGCGGGAAGGATGCTCGGTTTCCCGGGACAGGCTGGTCCCCGCGGGAGCGCTGGGGCGGGGCAACCACTCACCGCGGCCTCCCGGGCGGGCTCCGGGATCCAGAGGCGGTAGTAGCTGCTGAAACAGCCCGGCGGGAGGCAGCCCTGTGGGAGCGGAGGCGCCAGCGTGTCGTAGGCCTGGAGCAGCAGACACAGCGCCAGCGGGTCCCGCTGGCTGTGCAGGAGGTCTGTGAGCACGGCCGTCAGATACGCCACGACGCTGTCCCCTGCGGAGGAAGGAGGCGGGCGGCAGGACTCAGGGACTGGCCTCCGGTGACCCATCCACACACCCAGTGTTCAGAGCAGGGAAATCCACGCCAACTCCACCAGGGTCACATGACCACGCCGGGGGGCAGAGGCCACTGGCACAGGCCCCAGAGGCTCCAGGTCCTGAGGCCAGAGGGGCACCCCCAGGCATGGGAGAGGCGGGGCACCACCTCCTGGCGTCAGCTGCCCTCGCCCCGTGGGGGACGGCCACTAGAATTGCCTGGCCAGGCCGGGCCCATCACCAGGTCAAGAAACAGACCCTGATTGGCTAAGCCAGTGACTTGCTGGGGCTTGTTTGTTACTGCGGCTATGTCTGAGCGACCTCACCAATTACACTGTGATCTGGGAGCACTTCCTTGAGTCTAAGCTGCCTGAACACCCAGCAAATATGAAGAACTCGTGCTTTAGCATCGAGCAATGAAGAAACACACCTTAGCCAGTTTAGCTCAGTGGATAGAGCGTCGGCCTGCGGACTAAAGGGTCCCAGGTTCGATTCTGGTCAAGGGCACATGCCCGGGTTGTGTGCCCAGTGGGGGGCGTGCAGGAGGCAGCCAATCAATGATTATTTCTCATTATTTGATGTTACTATCTCTCTCTCCCTCTCCCTTCCTCTCAGAAACCAATAAAAATACATTAAAAAAAAAAAAAGCAGTAAAAAGATGGGTGTTACAGCAGGGTCTGTGCAGGTGTGCACACATGGGATGTGGGATTCATCCTCCCATGGCCCCTCCCCAGCAGCCCGGCCGGCCTCTAGCCCCTACCCCGCCCGCCCGCCGAGCCCTGCCGCTGGCAGCTCTCACTTTGGTGGGTTGTCAGCGATTACTCCCAGGCCCCTGGAGCTGCACCTCCCACCCCACATGCCATGTCTGCCCAAGCAGGCACCTGCTTCACGCTCCGTCCCGAGGAGCAGCTTGTTCCTGGCCTCCAGGGCGGCGGGGGCCACGGGGCTGAACGGGAACGTGAGCACAGCCGTGTCTTCGCTCAGCGAGCACCCGATCTCCTCGTCCAGGCCCTCGCTGCCCTCCACCAGCACGTCCACCATGTCCAGCACGTCTGGGGCGGGGGGTCGCGCAGGGTGAGAGCCGGGGGGGGCGGGAGCAGAATGTGGGCGAAAGCAGAGTAAGCACTCCGCTTCCTGGGGGAAAGGCTTAACACAGTCTGACTCTAAGCAGAGGAGGACCCGCCCGCTCAGGGACAACGGGCGAGAGTCCCCTCAGGGGACAGCGAGCGCCAGGAAGCTTCCCCTGGACACTGAGGCACACCCGCCCCCGGGCAGCACCAGAGCACAGAGCGGGCGGCACCCGGTGCCCATCCCGACGGAGTGCCGGACCGAGGCTGACAGCGGCCCATGAACCACGAGGACTGAGCCCGTCGGGCTGCTGTGAGGTTGGGACGTGGGGCCTATGAGTTCAGATCAGCCCTGCGTGAGGCAAGCACTGCGCAGCCACCAGCACAGCCAGCACGCCTGCACACTCCTCCGCCACGTAAGTGGACAGGGCGGTTTCGTGTCCACGTGGGCTGGGCTTCGACCAGGTTTGCGCTCTGCAACCTTGAACGTGATTCCCGTTCTGTGTCTAACGGGCCACGGCAGCTGAGCCCAGAACCAGGGACAGGGAGCGTACTGACCGTCGATGTGGGAGATGGGGATGCTGGCGTCGTCGGCGTCCTGCTTGGCCGCGGCCTGCAGCGTGCTGGCTTCCTGGACGAAGTCGGAGGCCTTGTCCGTGTACGCGTAGGGGTTTGCCACCAACGTCAGCAACACCTGGGCACGAGAGGCCGAGAGGAAAGCCGTCGGAAGGTCGCAAAGGAAACAGGGAAAGTGTCCCAGACATCCCGGTAGAATAGGGAGGGCGACAGTGCTCGCGGGCTCCATGAGAACGAGAGCTTTTCTGCAGTTTTAAAGCGTTTTGTCGGATTTTAAAGACCTCCTTTCCATGTGTCTGTCACTGCTTTCACCGTCACTCAGTTACCCCCGTTCTGTGCAATAGCAGGTCCTTAAAGGACAGTAAGCAGCACCGAGTCCCCTCCTGTCTCACAGACGGAGCGTCGGCAGGAAGCAGGAGGGGAGCCAGGCGGCCTCTGGGCTGGGGCATCGGAAACGCCTGCCGTGGCCCCGACCCCTCGGTGGGATCCCCCCAGGCACGCTCTGCACACGGGGCAGCGCTCACTCGTTCCAGAAACTGGAGGACGGCTTCCCGGCGGTGCTCCGCGGGGTCGTGCAGGTGCTCCAGCCACAGCTCCAGCTCCCTCCACGTGTGCTCGAACACGCCCGTGTCCCGCAGGATCTGTGCGAGCAGACGGCCGGCAGGTCAGCAGGACCCGGCTCTGTGGGGCTGGCCGGGTGGCGGGCCCCACGGGACGCGGACCCCAGGGAGCCCAAGGGCCCGGGATTCCCCTACAGTCTCACTACATGCTGTGCTCTCTGCCCCCACGGAGGGAACAGGAGAGAGCACGTGTGCTCGGCAGGCAGGACTGTCCCGCTGTTTCTCGCCTTCCCTCAGCTCCTCCCCACACACAAGAAACGCCCGGCTCTAGGCGGCCCGGCCGCTCCCCCAGACCCGCACAGTCCCAGGCACACGTGCGCGACACGGCCCTCGCAGCTGCGCACCCCCAGCCTGCCCGATGCCCGAGCCTCTCGGGCCCTGTGGACTCGGGCGGGCGAGGCGCACCCCCATGTCCACAAGGACGGTTTGAGGTGAACCTGGGGCGAGTCAGTGACAAGGCCGCCAGGAAGCAGGTCCAGGACCCAAACCGAGGAGCCGACGCGAACTCACACGCCCCACGGCACGCCGCCTCTCGGACACGGCACGACTAAGACACCACCCCTGGAACGGCCGCAGGACCTTCAGGCTTAAATGATGAGAGTTGAGACCCTCGATTCAGCAAGCCTGACGAAGTACCTACTGTGCGGACTGTGCTCAGCACCCCGGAGCCGCGAGAGGGCGTGGGCGTGCTCACCTTCATGATGAGGCGCTTGGTGGACGACTTGAGCTGGGAGTGGGCGCTGGCCACGAACATCTTCATCAGCAGGTAGAACACGGACCGCTCACCGCCGAGGAGCTCCGCCTCCGGGCCCTCCTGGGGTGGGGACAGCACCGTCAACGGGCCCCCCACCTCCAGGACTGGACCCGCCACTCGTGGCTGTGACCGTGTGCCAAGCACCTCATCTCTGAGATGTGTCCAGCGAGCCGTGACAGAGCACACGTGTGGAGCGGCCAGCGAGCCGTGACAGAGCACACGTGTGGAGCGGCCAGCGAACCGTGACAGAGCACACGTGTGGAGCGGTCAGCGAGCCGTGACAGAGCACATGGGTGGAGCGGCCAGTGAACTGTGACAGAGCACACATGTGGAGCGGCCAGCGAGCCGTCCAGAGCACATGTGTGGAGCGCCAGCGAGCCGTGACAGAGCACATGGGTGGAAGTTGGCACACAGGAAGTCCTCCAGTGGAACACCCCAACCAGGATGCAGGGGAACCTCAGAGAGAGGACTTGGGGGGTGAGAAGGGGGGGAAATACAATGACCCCAGGGTGACAGCGCCCCACCTCTTTCTGGAAATACCACGTGTAAAGATGTAAACACCCACTTCCACGCTACGGGTCGCACGAGATCTTAAGAAGTTTGAAGCCTTATTGAAGGGTCCCAGGTTCGATTCCGACCAGGGGCACAGGCCCGGGTTGCGTGCTCAATCCCCAGTAGGGGGCGTGCAGGAGGCAGCCGAGCGATGATTCTCTCTCATTATTGTTTCTCTCTCTCTCTCTCTCTCTCTCCCTCTCCCTTCCTCTCTGAAATCGATAAAGAAATGTATTTAAAAAAACAGAAGTCACCTGAGCTACCGAGAAACACGCAGACGACGCTAACTGCCTGGTTTCCCCCTTCCGACAGAAACGGTAAGGCCCATGTTTCAGCACAGCACCTGCAGCATCGTGAGCCCCTCACGACTCCACCTGGCGTCCTTCAGGGAGCCCCAGCAGACACGCTGGTCACAGAGAACGTCAGCGCTCCCCCTGGCTCCCTTTATTCTGCAGGCTGACGCTCTATCCACTGAGCTAAGCCGGCTGGGGCTGTTTTCCAAAGGTTTTAACACACAAGAGCAAAGCAGGCCAGGTAAAGAGTGCAGAAGCTCCAGCGCCCAGCAGGCGAGGCTCTCAGATAAGTGCCTTATTTCCAAACGAGAGTGCAGGCTTCCCGGCTCCACGGCTCCCTCAGACAGGACCTGCCTGTCGCCCTCCGGGCCCCGCTTGCCGGGTCCTGACCGGCTGGAAATCCCCAGCGAGCCCGCAGGCGTGCGAGGGCGGAGGCAGCGCCCACTCCTACCTGAGCCTTCAGCCAGGAGAACTTGCAGGCGGGCAGCTCCAGGGCCACCTGCAGGAGGTGGTGCTGCAGGACAGGGGGCACCTGCTCCCGCAGGGCCTGCTCCGAGATGACACCTGGCAGATAGAAGTCGCGTCACGCGGGGGCTGCGCCCAGCGGCTGCTATCCTGGCCCAGGGACCGGACGAAGGCGCCGTGTCCAGATGAAAGGGCGGACGCAGGGTTCCGCCCCGACCTGGGGTCGCCCTCACACAGGCTGTGCCCTGCTCGGCCACACCTCGCCTGACATCCCCGCCCGAGGCCCAGTCAAACCCTCAACACACAGCCTGGGCCGCTGAGGCCTCCGACAGCTCAGTGCTGCCGCCACGCTGCCCTCCTGGGGGCCTCCGCTAATGCCAGCCCGGGCGTGGGCACAGGCCTTGCTCCCGGCTATAAGCATTTTGTGAGCAGACGGCGGCCACTGAGACTGCTCCCGGCCCCTGGCTGGTTCCCAGGAAGGACACAGCCACTACACAGACGACCACATTCCGAGCCTGTTCTGTGCTCCCAACAACGGGAACCCTTCCCTCCCACCACGGCAGGCGCCCCCACCGCTCACACCCAGCATGCTGCTCCCGAGCCTTCCCAGAGCGCGTTCGACACGCTCGTCCTAGAGGCTCCTGATAGAGCGATTTTACACTTCCCCTCGAGGAAACGCGACCAGACGGCGAGTCACGTTCACGGGTGGTGTGCGCCGCCGCACCGGTGGGGGCGAGTAATGATGTCAGAGGCCGGGCGGGAAGGCGCCCTCCCAGGGCCCAACCCCTCTGAAAGAGGCTTTGTCGTGAGCGTCCCATGGCCACTTGCTGACGCCTGTGGCGCCCGAGGCCACGTAGGCTGCATCTCCCTGCCTCTCGCTGCGGCTGCTCACCAAGCACTGACTCGAGGACCCCGGCCACGGAACAGTGTTATCCGAGTGAGAGCAGCAGCCCGAGAGTCACACACTCACAAGCGCTGGCCCGGCCTTCCCTGCTCTGGGCCCCGCTTGTTTTACCCAAGCCCTCGTGTGCTGGCAGACACAGTGCGGACAGGGGAGGGGGTGAAAGACTGGCAGGCACAGCGGGGGGCGGGTGTGTGTGTGTGTGTGTGTGTGTGTGTGTGTGTGTGTGTGAGAGAGAGAGAGAGAGAGAGAGAGAGAGAGAGAGAGAGAGAGAGAGATACTGGCAGGCACAGCGGGGGGCCGTGTGTGTGTATGTGTGAGACTGGCAGGCACAGCGGGGGGGCGGGTGTGTGTGTGTGTGTGTGTGTGTGTGACTGGCAGACACAGCGGGGGGAAGGGTGTGAGACTGGCAGGCACGGGGTGGGGGGCACGGACGGGTGGGAGGAGGGGTGTGAGACGCACCCCTCAGGAGCTTGCTGAAGTCGAAGTTGTACTGGGTGACCACGTGCGGGACCACCCTCTGGTAGAGGCAGATGACCTGCAGCAGGACGGCCTTCAGAAGGATGGTTTCCGCGTCATCTGATCCAGAACGAAAGCTTTGTTAGGAGACACCATCGACCCACCTCTGTCAACTGCGGGCTGAGCACCGAGCCCGTGGCGGACAGACCCACGGACGCGACTGAAGGACCCCGTGGTAAAGGTCAAGCTGCTCAAACAGCCGGGTCTACCCCCATTTCCCTGGACAGGTCAGAGCGCTGTGTCTGAGCTCCGGTGCCTTGTGCATGGGCGGCGGGAGGGGACACAGCAGTGGGGCCAACACGGGTTCACAGGACAGACTTGAGACACAAAGCCCACCGCCCGGCTAACAGGGCCGAGTCAAAGAACCTTAGCCCCGGTCCACGCAGCCCCTCCACTGAACAGCACGAGGCACCGCCCCCACGGACAGCCCAGCCCCGGCCACCGCCCCCCGTGACCAGGTCCTCAGACCGAGTGTGTAGAGGGCACAGCCGTGACACACGTCAGAGTCCACGCATGATGCCCTCTAACCCTGCCCTCTGAGCGAGGACACGAGCCCTCCCCGCCGTCTGTTTGCAGGCAGCGACCCTGCGAGCCCTCACCGCCCGGAGCCGCCTCGCCGGCAGGAGCCCCGCTGTCCCGCTTCCGTCCCTGCTCGTCCCCCTCTCCGGTGTCCTGCTTCCTAAGGGACTGCCAGACCCACACGACGGTGTTCAGATCGGGGAAGACCTAGAAGGGGAACGGAGAGGGGGCCATGAGAGACGCAGGAACTGAGCCCCGACGAAATGCACAAAACGGGGGTGGGAGCAATCGCACCCCAGCCTTGGCCGCCCCGCCCTGCGGCACGACGCCCCGAACCGCGCACACCAGGACCCGGTGAAACACAAGTGCTGGCCCCGCAGCCCCTTAAAGGCTCAGTCCCCCGAGCGAGGCCCTGGGAACAGACACGTCCGTGACCTCAGGGACCTGCCCAGGGCGACCTCGGCTCAGGCAGCGGCCAGTCTCAGGCCATGTCCTTCCTGACCCGCGGGGAGGAGGGAGCGAGAGGGGCTTCCAGCGGCCCCGCCCGAGAGTGGCCCCCTCCGTGCAGCCCGCCCCGTGTGCGTGCAGACCCACCCCATGCAGCCCCGCCCTGTGCGCCTGCAGCCCCGCCCCGTGCAGCCCCGCCCCGTGCAGCCTGGGGGAGGGCGGGCACGCCGGCTCCTAGAGGAACTCAGGCCCGAGGGCCAGAGACCCCTGCAATTCGCACCACCTGGGCTCCGGAGCCTCGCAGTGGGCGCTCACCTGGGCATCCCACAGAAAGCCCGGACATGCCGCCCACGCCGGCCGCAGGCCTACCTTGCTCAGGGCCTCGCGGAAGAGCCGCGCAAAGTCCTCCATCATCGCGGCCGTGTACACGCCGGGCCCCTGCCAGGACTCGCTGCTCAGGCAGAAGTCGATGGTCTTCAGCGCTCGCTTCAGAATGAACAGGAGCAGGGCCAGCGCCGTGTGCCGCACCGACTTGCTGTCCAACTGGGAGGGAGTCAAACCCACAAGGTCCTTAGGCTGCTCCGGGCACAGACCCCCCAGCCGGGGCTGCACCGGGCACTGACCCCCCAGCCGGGGCTGCACCGGGTACAGACCCCCCAGCTGGGGGCGGCATGATGGGCACAGATCCCCCAGCCGGGGCTGCACTGGGCAGACTTCCGCTCGAGCAGGGGCTGGGCAGCCATCGCCTGGCCCTGGCAGGAATGCCCCTACCCAGGTGGGTGGACACACGGAGAGCCTCTGAGGCTCCCTGACGAGTCAGAGTCCAGCGCATCCTGTAGGGCCAGTGCATGAGCAGGCGAACATTCTAGAAGCGAGGCAAGCACTCACATTCAGTGCCTGGGTGAACATGATCTTGTTGCACACCGGGGGCACGGTGGTCACCATCACCATGGCCAGCAGCCGGGGCAGGGGGATGAACTCTCGGGTCTGAAACGCCCGGGAAACGTCTGGCTGGGCCTCGTAGATCTGTGACGAGGAGAAAGGTGAGGGGCGGAGGTAAGCGTCACTCCTGAGTCTGGGCAGCCGGGCCAGTGACAGTGAGCATGACCCAGGCCCCAGGCTCGAGGAGCAGCCCCAGCCACGTGGGAGAAGCAGGCCCCAGGCTCGGAGGAGCAGCCCCAGCCACGTGGGAGAAGCAGGCCCCAGGCTCAGAGGAGCAGCCCCAGCCACGTGGGAGAAGCAGGCCCCAGGCTCGGAGGAGCAGCCCCAGCCCACGTGGGAGAAGCAGGCCCCAGCTCGCAGGCTCTCGCTGCCTGAAAACCGGGGAAAGGAGGAAACCGGCTCCCCGGACTCCAAGGCTGAGCCCACGGTTCAGCTCGGCGAACAGGAGCCCGCGGAGAAGGGCCGCCACCGCGTGACCTAACATCCCACTCAGTGGGTCACGGTCACCCTCTCCCGCCGGCCGATCCGAGACCGGCTCATCCTCAGCGCTGAGCTCCCCGCCTCACCTTGTGCAGCAGCTTGATGTTGTTGGCCCACGTGGCCTTCGCGCGGGGCAGGAAGGAGAGCGTGACCTCCTTGAAGTACTTGTGCAGCAGGTCCGGGCACACTCTGAGGATGCTCGCCACCAGCTCGGCCACCAGCTCGTCGTCTGGGGCCGTTTTCAAGCCCAACAGGAAGTGCAGGAGCGTCAGGTTCCCTCCTCTGCAGAGGAGGAGGGGTCAGCGGGAAGTGTCCTCCCTGCAGCCCAGCCGCTCACCTCCAGGCCTCCCTGTCTGGTGTCCCCTCAAGAACCCACCACGCCTAAGATGCCACAAGGCAGCTTTACATGCAGTAAACGTTTCTCAAAAATTAAGTAAAAATACGTAATGCTGATCAGAAAGCCTTCCTTTTAAAAGCTTAAAATCTTTTAACATGCAAATTTCATAAGGAAAACGGTTTGTGCTGTGCTGTCACAAGAAGGAATGAGATCCACAGACTAAAAATACCACGCCCACAACCAGGGAGCAGAAATGAGTGAGATCCACAGACGAGACGAGGTAAACGTCTGCGCACGACCTGCTGCTGCCCTCTGGCAAGGGCTCAGCTGGGCGGTTGGGTCCCACAGACTGTGTGGCCCTCCAGACCCAAAGCACGGGCCCTCGGGCCCCAGAGCGCAAGCCTGCCGGCCTGCCCACGCCGCGGCCCTCGCTGTCTCCAGGCACCGCTACACGCCCCACTCTGCAGAGCGGCCTGTCCACACCCTCACCCACCGGGTAACAGACAAGCGGGCAACCAACACGCGGACGGGCCTCCCGGCCAGGAGCAGAGCGACTTCAGAAGGGGCCTGGGAAGGCCTTCCCGAGGGGGGCGCCGGCATGGAGACCCCAGGAACCGAGGGCTGGTGGGTTCCTCACTTTAGCTCTCCTCAAGCTTCCACTGAGGCCCCCACACGCCACACTCCCTGCGGCTTCCGGCAGCGCAGCCTTTTGCCGTGGCTTCTAAACGCGTGTTAACCAGCACTTACTTAACCGGCCCACACGCTGACTCAGTGTGCTCCTTTAAGGACCATCCAGCTCAGCCGTCGCCAACCTTCGGACCTCACGGGCCACCAGTGGTCTGCGGACCACCGGTTGGCGACCGCTGATCTAGCTTATGGATCTACTCAGGGGACACGTGTGTGACGTAAGCACCGACTGTGTTACGTTAGGCTATGAGCCTTGCTCCAACACTGGAGGAGACCGAGCTGTCCTGACTGATGAGAAAAAGAAACGCTGTGGCAAGTTCGATCCGAACAATCTCAGAATCAAAATGAGGCCCGAGTGACAGCAGGGAGGAAATCCCCACCGTGTCACCCCATCCTGACTGGTTAAATGAAATCACACAAGCCTCCTCCCTATAAGCATCGCCCAGGGGCTACGAAACAGGAGCCTTCACAGCGACCACGTGTCCGATACTCCCGTCAACAAGCAAAGGGCCCGCGGAGGACAGCGCGTCTAACAGCGGCCACTTGCTGCTACAAAGTAGCCACACGAGCTGCCTGGCAGCGACAGAGCTACACAGTCTAAGGAACTGTCCGCTGTGGCCTGTGGTGTGAAACACTGCAATTAGGAAACATGAGCGAAGTGGAGGAAATCCTAGCTGGTCAGCAGCCGTCTTTGGGGAGCGGCGATGAAGGTGACGGTGGAACCAGACATCCTGGGGTCAAACCTGAGCCCTGCCACTCACAGTGGGACCGACCTGGCCCCTCCGCTAACCTGAGCAGAAACGCCACCCTCGGGGGAGGGGGGGGGTGGTGAGGCCCCCTCCGGGGCAGCCTGTGGGAGGCCGAAGCACGCCTGAGCCCCAGGCCCCGCCCCCAAGAAAGCAGGTGACAGGTGCCTCTCGGGGTGACGGGTCAGACCTGTTCCCGGAGGCACCGGCGGGAACCCTCGGGGCTCTCATGCTCACAGGAAGCCGGGTCAGGCAGGGGTCCCTTCCAGTCCTGCCCAGCACGACTGCCCCCCAGCGCTGCGCAGTCCCTGGTGGTGGCCCGAGGACACACGGGCCCCCGGGGGACACTCACCTGCCAGAGGTTCCCAAGGACGCATCATGGAAGTTGATGCCGTGCCTGAGCGAGCAGCAGAGGTCCGTCAGGAAGCGGTGGACGCGCTCCCGCACCAGACCCCGCCCGGCGTCCTCGGCAGGAGCCTGGGAGGGCGAGAATGCAGGAGAGGCTTAGGGACAGTTACAGGGGAAAGGACAGGGCCCAGGCCCAGGGCAGATCAGGAAACACTTCAAAGTAAACACTCTGCACCATTAAAAAAATAATGGAAAACAAACACCAATCAACATGAAAAAGCACTCCTAGAGGGCACGTTTAAACCTGTGTTTTTAAACAAACTTCAGAATGACTTCATTTCTCTTGCTCTTTTCAATAGAATTCCACCCTTGGGAGTGTGTGGATGACGCTGAGGCTCCGGTAAAGGCACACACACGCTCCCAACCAGAGGCCCTGGGCGTCGGAGGTGAAAGGCAGGAAACCCGGCTCTCCGGTAATTATTAAGTCACCAAGAAGCCACAGCCTCCGCGACTGGCCAAGTCCATGTTCACAAGCACCCCCAGGGATTTCAGATGAGAACCGAGAGACACTGGCCTCGGTCAGTGAGCACCTGTCCCAGTTCAGCACGTTGGTGACGGCGTCAAACAAAGCGCTCATGCGGGCGAGGGCAGCGCTCCCCTGGCGCTGAGGGTCTGAGTCACAGCAGCCGGACTCGGAGCTCCAAAGGCCGATTTGAAAACAATGGAAGGGAACGAAGAGGCAGGCAGGCAAGCCGGCGTGACCCTACAATTCTACTGGGCAAGCACCTCGGGGACATTCAGATGTCACTCAGATGAGGGGAGCAGTTTTCTCGTTAGAAAAATAAAGTTCAGCCCTGGCCGGCGGGGCTCAGTGACTGGACATCATCCCAGGCACCAGGAGGTCAGGGTTCGATTTCCGGTTAGGGCACAGGCCCGGGTTGCGGGCTCCATCCCCAGTGGGGGGTGTGCAGGAGGCAGGTGATCCATGATTCTCTCTCATCATTGATGTTTCTCTCTCCCTTCCACTCTCTCTAAAAATAATAGTAATAAATATTTTTAAATATATTTTTTATTTCAGAGAGGAAGGGAGAGGGAGAGAGAGAGAAACATCAATGATGAGAGAGAATCATTGATCGGCTGCCTCCTGCATGCCCCCTACTGGGGATCTAGCCCGCAACCCAGGCATGTGCCCTTGACCGGAATCGAACCTGGGACTCTTCAGTCTGTAGGCCAACACTCTATCCACTGAGCCAAATTGGCTAGGGCTAATAAAAAGTCTTTTTAAAAAATTTAATATCATGACACCACAGAGTAGGAAAAAAAATCTTACTGTAAAAACAAAACTTTAAAAATCATGTTGAATCTAAGAGGAAAACTAATATAAGCAAAAGCCAAAAGATGGAAAGACACTGTAAGGAGGTGTGTGTTCTGTCGTCAGTGTCTGGGCCGTGAGGCTATCGCACTGACCGCGAGGCCACCGGCAGCGACGCACCTCGGTGGGGCCCAGGTCCACGTCGACAACCCCGTTCCAGCCGTAGAGAGACGCTATGTGGGTCAGCAGCTGCCCAGTGAAGAAACGAACCTTCTGGGTTTTTGTGATATTTTTATTGTGAACCACCTGAAAACAGTGAAACAAAGCAACGTCAAGGAATTCCGTTCTTAAGAGCGTTCGTTTTTTGTCATTATAAAAAGAACGTAGGCTTATGACAAAACATTTGGCCAAAAGAAAGGGAAAGCCTGGCCGGTGTGTGCATGCACCAGGTCATAGGTCACAGTTTGCAGGCTTAATCCCCAGTGGGGGGCATGCAGAAGGCAGCTGATCCGTGATTCTCTCTCACCATTGAATCAATGGTGTTTCTCTCTCTCTCTCTCCCTCTCCCTCCCGCTCTGAAATCAGTAAAAATGTATTTTTAAAAAAAGAGTATGAAGAAAAAACGAAAGTCACCAATACCCCCACCCCCTCGCTACCTCGCGTCGGCGCCTGGAGTTTCCCTCAGCCAGCAGGGGAGGCTCTGCAGCTTTACTCGCACGGCTTTAAACCAGGGCCCCCAGCCGCAGCACCTGGCACTGGGGCCCGACGCCGGCCGCGGGCGTCCCGGCCTGACTGGGGGTGAAGAGCAGCACCCCCGCTCGACCGCGGGTCGCAGCTGCAGTTCCCAGTGCTGACAACAACCACGCCTCAGACACGCCGGATGCCCGGGGGAGGTCGGGGGAGAACCGCTGTGCTAGGTTCACACTGTGCCAATCGCCATTTCTACCCCGACTCCCAGTCCACGGCCTTCTACGTGGGGAGGGTTTTTCTAACGGACCGTTCAGGGGCTGCTGGATCACAGGGGTCCGTGTGGCAGGTTTTACAATCCCCCTAAGATGCTTGTAAAAGACAGACATGCAAGACGGCGCAAAACACCACCGTGGCCATCACGGCTCACAGCGACCTGCTTCCCGGCACGGTGCCCGCCGCTCCTCTCCGCCGTCTACGCGCCGCTCAGCCCGACCCTCAGGGCTGCGTCCCCACACGCTCTGCCTAGGAAACAGCTCCCGCCCCCCTCGCGGCCACCTCGGTAGCTGAGGTTGGCTCCCGAGGCCCGTGAAACACCGGACGCGAAGGGCAGACGCGTGGGTACCAGGCGCGCACCTTTGTCTGCAGCGTGGACAACAGCATCTCGACCGTGGAGATCCGATCCTCCTTGACGCCCGAGGCGAAGACACAGGGGAGGAACTCTGAAAGCAAAGTGCGAGCACTGAGCCTGCATCTGACAGGCCCCAGAGGACAGCACCTCCTCAAGGCACCGCAGCCAGGCCTCCCTTTCTTCTGGAAAGTTCTGCCCTTTCGTTACGCAGCAGCCGCTCCGTGCCGCAGGGTCCCTTCTGCCGACAGAACCAAGAGCACCGCGGCGGCTCCAGTCCTGTCTGCTTCCCATTTCTCACGTTAACTGCAGAAAATGAACTCCACTGACCTCTCCAAAGGCAATATACGCTATGACTCTGTTTCCCATAATTCTGTGCTTAGACTTGCTCAGAGATGTCTTTAAAGTGATGGTGGTCATTTCACTGAGTGGTGGTAGAATTTGGGGTGCCTGTGCCCCCAGGGACTCGGCCAGCACAGCCCGGGGTGTCTGTGACCCCAGGACTGGGCCAGCACAGCCTGGGGTGCCTGTGACCCCGGGACTGGGCCAGCACAGCCTGGGGTGCCTGTGACCCCGGGACTGGGCCAGCACAGCCTGGGGTGCCTGTGACCCCGGGACTGGGCCAGCACAGCCTGGGGTGCCTGTGACCCAGAGACTCGGCCAGCCAGGCACGGAGCACTGACAGCCTCGCTGGCTCTGCACATGCTTCCCGGGCACACAGTTCTGTGAGCGGATCCCTTCTTCTCAGAGAAAGTAAAGCCAGGGAACACCGGACACACGGCAGGAATGGGAGTTGGAATCCAGCGTTAACCCCGCAGCCAGAGGTTAAGGTCAACTCTACTGACCTCGGGGTTCCCAGCTGCCTGCTAACCTCCTGGCGTGTCCAGGCTCTGTGTGTTTAACTTTTAGTGAAATGGGGTCACACGTACCATTTCATGACCGAACGTGTCCCCATCATAGGCGGTCAGGAAGCCTGATGTGAGTCATGTCCCCTCACTGCAGCAGCGGCCCCCCCCACGCCATCCTCCGTGCTCCCCAACACCTGCCAGTGGCGAGGGCTAACTCTCAGCTAGTGGAGGACGGCTTCTAACACACCTCCACTCGCACCCGTTACTCCTTAGGAAAGTGAGCGGCCCTGGCCTGGCTGCACCGAACATGCTAAGGGTTGCGCTGCGCCCGGCCCAATGCCCGCAGGAACTGAAGCGCATGCCTGCCGCACCCCGCACCACCACTGATGGGACCCCAGCACCATCCCTACAGGCATGGCCTCCCCTGACAGGGCTGCACCCCGGGGGCCGCACTGAGCATGCCCAGGACCTTGGGTCCAGGCGCTGCGCTCAGTCCCGCTGAGTCCCCTCTGAGGCAGGGCCGCACATAGCCACGCGCCGCCGCCTCCTGGAGGGAGAAGCCACTGGCCAGCGGGGCTCCCGGGAGCTCCAGCACCAACGCTGTGGTGACGCTGGGCTCAGTGACTAAGCACCGGGACTCGGGCTGGGACCTGGCGCAGGGCCCGTTTGCAGGGGTGCCCCATGCCCTGCCCGGCACGCAGCCCGCGCAGCAGGAGCACCGGGTTCGCACTGACCACGCCAGGAAACCGCACCCTTCCCTCTCGTGTCCCACAGGCCGAGGCCGCAGACTCCTGCTAACCCGGGAGCAGTGCTTTGCGGGGAACCTCCCAGGCAGAGGGGCCGCTGTGCAGGGCACACCCACCTTTCAGCTCCAGCACCTGCACCACGGTGCTGTCGTCGCCGGCGATGAGGAAGGACAGGGCGAACTGGATGTAGGCCAGCCGGACGTCGTGCACGCCCTGGGACAGGGGACAGGTCACGTGAGCATCCATACCCCCAGAAGCAGTGCCCGCACCCCTCCCGCCCAAGGTCACATCTGAAACCCCTGGGCATCTCCCCACGCAGGACGGGGTGCAGGACCCGCTCCTGGCTGCTCCCCACACAGAACGGGGTGCGGAACCCGCTCCTGACTGCTCCCCACACAGAACGGGGTGCAGAACCCACTCCTGGGCATCTCCCCACACAGAACGGGGTGCGGAACCCACTCCTGGGCATCTCCCCACACAGAACGGGGTGCAGAACCTGCTCCTGGGCATCTCCCCACACAGAACGGGGTGCAGAACCCGCTCATGGCTGCTCCCCACACAGAACGGGGTGCAGAACCCGCTCCTGGCTGCTCCCCACACAGAACGGGGTGCGGAACCCGCTCCTGGCTGCTCCCCACACAGAACGGGGTGCAGAACCCGCCCCTGGCTGCTCCCCACACAGAACGGGGTGCAGAACCTGCTCCTGGCTGCTCCCCACACAGAACGGGGTGCGGAACCCGCTCCTGGCTGCTCCCCACACAGAACGGGGTGCAGAACCCGCCCCTGGCTGCTCCCCACACAGAACGGGGTGTGGAACCCGCTCCTGGCTGCTCCCCACACAGAACGGGGTGCGGAACCTGCTCCTGGCTGCCGGGCTCTGGAGCGCCAGCAGGGAGCGTGGACCTGTCACTGAGGGACCGACCTGCGGCGGGCACAGGCCTCGGGAGAACGCCTCTGCACCGAGCCCCCAGACTTGTGCCTTCTCCTCCGGAACCGCCCAGCCCAGGTGACACTGCAAGGCCTCCCGGGACCGCCTACCAACAGCCCGACACCCACCAGCCGCGCTCCCATTCTCTCTGGAAGAATCCAGCCCCTTCTCGCTACGAGACGCACTTGGGAGGCACAGAAACATAAAAGAGCCACAGACGTGTCTCTGAGAACCTCACTGCTTCACCTTCCAAGGGCTTTCTCCCAAGTGGAGCGTCCCACAGGGTCCACGCCACGAGGCCACGGAGGTGATGTCATTTGCTCACGAGCTAAGTCACCCCACGGAAGGAAGAACCATGATGCTCCGCCCATAGCAACTGCGCTCAGAGGCCCCGTCATTCCGCTCTGCAGGTGGCAAGCCCCGCTGCGGCCAGGAGCCAGGCCTGCCTGCCCCCCCATGTCCCCCTGCAGCCAGGAGCCAGGCCTGCCCGCTCCTCATGCTCCCCTCTGCAACCAGGAGCCAGGCCTGCCCACCCCCCACTCCCCCCCTGCAGCCAGGAGCCAGGCCTGCCTGCCCCCCATGCTCCCCTGCAGCCAGGAGCCAGGCCTGCCCGCTCCCCATGTCCCCCTGCAGCCAGGAGCCAGGCCTGCCCGCCCCCTATGCCCCCCTGCAGCTAAGAGCCAGGCCTGCCCGCCCTCCATAACCCCCTGCGGCTAGGAGCCAGGCCTGCCCGCCCTCCATACCCCCCCTGCACCTAGGAGCCAGGCCTGCCTGCCCCCGAAGCTCCCCTCTGCAGCCAGAAGCCAGGCCTGCCCACCCCCCCACTCCCCCCCTGCAGCCAGGAGCCAGGCCTGCCTGCCCCCGAAGCTCCCCCCTGCAGCCAGGAGCCAGGCCTGCCCGTCCCCCAGGGCCCAGTGGCTGCCAAGGCGCACGCCCCTCCACATAGAGGCCTGACTCCAGGTGCGTGAGGACCGAGACCAGAGAGGGATGGACAAACTGCCCGCCCTCTCTCCGAGGGGAAAGGACTCGCGGGAGGCGGGAGATGCAGGGCTCACCTTGGAGTCCCTCTTGGTCACCAGGCCGTACAAGCTCTTCTTATTCAGATCGAAAAGGCTGCACACGTCCCTGGCGGCCTCGGGGCCCTGGGTCACCATGGCGGCCATCAGGCTGAGGCAGGCTCGGGCCACCCTGCACAGGGACACCGGGGAAATCAGACGCACGGAGCACCCACACCGGCTGTGGCTTGCTGCCCCCAAACCAGGAGAGGGGAAAAGCAGATATGCAGACGTGCTTTATTTCTTTTTTAAAAAAAGAGCGTAACAAACATTTCAAATAAAAGAAAAAAAACTGAGTCTGAGGAGGACCCAGGAACATGCAATGTGAGCTAGAAAGACGGCCTCTCACCTGTACCCCGAGGTGCCCTCACCTGTACCCCGAGGCCCCCCACCTGTACCCCCAGGCCCCCCACCTGTATCCTGAGGCCCCTCAACTGTACCCCGAGGTGCCCTCACCTGTACCCCGAGGCCCCTCACCTGTACCCCGAGGCCCCCCACCTGTACCCCGAGGCCCCTCACCTGTACCCCGAGGCCCCTCACCTATACCTCGAGGCCCCCCACCTGTACGCCGAGGCCCCACACCTGTACCCCGAGGTGCCCTCACCTGTACCCCGAGGCCCCTCACCTGTACCCCGAGGCCCCCCACCTGTACCCCGAGGCCCCTCACCTGTACCCCGAGGCCCCCCACCTGTACGCCGAGGCCCCTCACCTGTACGCCGAAGCCCCTCACCTGTACCCCGAGGCGCCCTCACCTGTACCACGAGGCGCCTCACCTGTACCCCGAGGCCCCTCACCTGTACCCCGAGGCCCCTCACCTGTACCCCGAGGCGCCCTCACCTGTACCCCGAGGCCCCTCACCTGTACGCCGAGGCCCCTCACCTGTACCCTGAGGCCCCTCACCTGTACCCCGAGGCGCCTCACCTGTACCCTGAGGCCCCTCACCTGTACCCCGAGGCGCCTCACCTGTACCCCGAGGCCCCTCACCTGTACCCTGAGGCCCCTCACCTGTACCCCGAGGCGCCTCACCTGTACCCCGAGGCGTACAGGGCCTCACAGATGAGCTTCATGTGATTATTCAGCAGCTTCTTCACGATGTTGGTCCCCACGACGTGCAAATGGGAAAGGTCGCTCGCTGTCCGCAGCAAGATGGCCTCGAGAGCTTGAAATATCAATAGCACCTGCGAGGAGGGCGAGACACGCCAGAATCTTCTCGTTTCTCCCCCACGGACCTGCCCCTGTCTCAGCCAGGCACTCGCAGGACGAGGCCTCCCAGGCCCCAGCCCGAGTCAGTCCTATTGCCACGGGGGAGCTGCACAGAGACCTGCTTGCTTACGACCACACCGGTGACGGGCGGAGAGAAGTTTCTAGCCGCCTGGGCCTCGCTGCGTCGGGCAGGTCGGGTCTAAGCCCTCCCCGCTCCTCCCTCCCCCCCAGACGGCAGCGGGTTCCTCAACACCCAGTTCTGAGCCCCCGGGAACCAGAAAGCAATTCCTACCGATTTCCCTTCTGTTAAAACAAACCCCCAGCACGCCTGGATGAAGAACCTGTGACCCCTCCTTCTGCTGCTATTCACCCACAAGAAGCCCGTGCTTCCCCTAAATGCTCCCTAAGGTCATGACGCGAAAGCGAATGCGACCCCCAGCACGGGCCAGGCCCCCTCTGCAGAGGTGGGGTGCGCCTGGGAAACACGAACCGCAGCCCTCTTCCCGAGCGGACTGGACAGCAGCTGCACAGGCGTCAGGAGACATACCTCGCTCTCGGGCGGCCGCTCCCCACTCAGCAGCTGGAACAGCTCCGCGCACTCCATGGAGATGGTGACGTAGCCTTCCACCACATCGTGCGCGCCCTCCCGCGGCAGCTGCTTGGCGGCAGCGACGAACGCTTCCAGGGCTGAAACGGCACGTGCACGTCAACAAGGAAGGTCCCCCAGGAACCATCGCAGCAGCGACTGGGGCGGAGGGGGTTCTGGCAGGAGCGCCAGCGGCTGGAGCGAGGTGGGCAGCCATGTGGAGGCGGGATCAGTAATGACACGGCCTCCTCTGTGTCATCAGGGAGGCCTGGGGGCTGTCCACCCAGCACACCCTTCTCCCTCAGGGTCCTCGCTGATCGCACGCCGATCCATCCTGAGCACCCTGGTCTTTACCCACCCAACCCCATGGCGCTCTTCCTCCCACCCCCACAAGAAGGGGGTGCAATCAGAGAACGAATATAGGAAATGTGGTATGCCTATGTTTACCTACATACAGCTACACAAACACACACACACACGATGGAGTATTATTCAGCCTTAACAAGGAAATTCTGCCTCTTGCAACATGGATAGACGCGAGGGTACTCAGTGACATCAGGCAGACACAGAAAGACAAGTGATGTGTGATCTCACTCATGCGGAACCCAGAACGGAGGCTGCTGGGGTGGGGGTGGGGGTGGGAGGACGTGGGGAGATGTTGGTTGGGGTACAAACGTGCAGCTGTAAGATGAGTACGTTCTGCGGACGTAGGGTACAGCGTGGCGACTGCAGTAACAGCACTGTGTCATGTACTGAAAGCTGTTACGAGAGTGGATTGTAAACGTTATCACCACAAAAAAGGTGATGATGTGAAGGCATGGCCGTGTTCACTAACCTGAAGTGGTCATTTCACATGACATGCATGTAGCAAGTCATCACGCTGTACACCTCAGGTTTACATGTATGTCAACACTGTCTCAGTAAAGCCGGAAGCAATGCCTTCCCGAGAGCCTGGATGAGAACAAAGCTCCCTGACATCTACCCATGCCGTTCCGTGAGGCGATCCGATCGCAGGAAGCTATGAGAACACACGGAAAGCGAGACAGAATCCAAGACAGAGGCCAGGTTCAAACACAAATCCGGCACACATCACAGGAAATACACACTTTCGCTCACTGCCACGCCTGCCAGCGATTTCACCTGCACCCACCTGTCAACCCGGGTTCCATCCGAAACCTGTTCCCGCGCTGCACCTGTCATGATGCTCTCTGAGCAAAACCATGAGTGCATACATGGATGCAACCTTTAAAACAAACATGCTTTCTCCTGCCACCGGGCTCCTGCCCCGGCCCCATCCTACCACTCGCTGAAAGCCACTTCCTCCGGGAGCCTTCCTGGATCTCCCAGAACTGTTCCGTGTGATTCTATTGATTGGTACCGATCTTCTGCACTGGACTATGTGTGAGCTCACAATGGCAGGCCCGGTCTGACTTTCACTCACCATCTTATCTCTATCCTAGCAAACAACAGCCACTCGTAAATAATGAGAAAGGGATGAACGGACGACATGGATAACTGTGCTAAAGCAGGCATCATCTTCCCAGCGCTGCCTAGCCATGCAAAAACAATCTGTGGGAGGCAAACTGGAAACGGAGGCTATTCCGCAATAATTAATACTCCTACGTTATGAAGTTAATAACTTCTTTAGCCTGGGAGAAACAATGTCACAGTTTTATGCTGACACAGTTCGGTGTTTCCACACAGTAGCACATGCACCTGTGTCTCCCCCATAACCTACATTCTCACGGGTTACGTGGCTCTGTGAAGGGCATCACGCTTCTCAAAACGTGAAATGACAGAATGGCTCCCTCTCGGTCTCCAGTTGCATCTTAGTCACCGACTAGTCCCTGAGGCGGCGCTGGGTGAGGACGCAGGACTAACGCACCGGGACGGCGGGGACGGCGGGCAGTGGCGAGCGGACTCGCCGTGGGGACGGACCAGGACTTGTGAGAACGTCGGCACGTGTTTACTCCCCTGGCAACTGCAGCAAAGGGCTTCGAGTGTGCTGCCCGGGCGGGAGGCGTGCTGTCCCCGGAGCTGTCCCAACCAACCAGCCGGGCCTCCGGGGGCGCCGACAGCCCGGCCAGGAAGCGCTGCGCCGGGGCTGGGGCCGCCCGGGCCCTGGAGCCCAGCCGCCGGCCTCGGTTTCCCTTCTGCAAACGAGGGGGGCGAGGTTGGCCCGCGGTGACCGCAAAGCCGCAGAAAGGGCGGGGGCTGCGTGCACGGCGACATCCCCACACCCGGCCCGAGGCCGCCCGGCACGCACGTGCTCCGCGCCGCGCCGCCCCGCACTCACCCGGCCGCGCGCCCTGCGGGTCCCGCAGCTGAGCCTTGAAGCGCACGCCCGTGAGCTCTTCCGTGCGGGCCCGCTTGGCCGCGCCCACGGGGGAAGCCGCGCCGTCCCGGCCGCCGCGGGCCTTCCTCTTGGGGACCCCCATGCCGCGGGGGCGGGGTCGCGCGGGGTCCACTCCTACGGACTAGGCTCCAGGACGCTCGGGCGGGAACGGCAGACAGCGGACTACACGTGCGCCGGAAGGGGCGGGGCTGCCGGAAGAGGCGGGGCCTCAGGGAGCAAGGCCGGCGGAAGAGGCGGGCCTAGGTCGGGACAGGCGGAAGAGGCGGAGACTAGAGGTGGGGCGTGGGGGCGTGGCAGTCGTGGGGCGGGGCCCTGAGGGGCGTGGCTGTTTACGGGCCGGGCCTGCGGAAGGCGGGGAGGGTGAGGGGCGGGGCCTGCGGGGCGGGGAGATGGGGCGGAGTCTTGGAGGGCGGGGCAGTCGAGGGGGCGGGGCCTGCGGGGCGGAGTCTTGGAGGGCGGGGCAGTCGAGGGGCGGGGCCTGTGGAAGGAAGGGCGGGCGGGCGCGCGGAGGGCGGGCAGTCGAGGGGCGGGGCCTGTGGAAGGAAGGGCGGGCGGGCGCGCGGAGGGCGGGCAGTCGAGGGGCGGGGCCTGTGGAAGGAAGGGCGGGCGGGCGCGCGGAGGGCGGGCAGTCGAGGGGCGGGGCCTGTGGAAGGAAGGGCGGGCGGGCGGGCGCGCGGAGGGCGGGCTGCTGGCCGGTCCCGCGGCGCCGCCGTCCCCGCTGGCTCGCTCGCCGCCGGGGCGAGCGGACCCTGCGCGACACCCCCGCCCAGGCTCCCTGGAGTGCTGGGGGCGCGGAGGGGAAGGAACCCGCATCCCCCGCCCCCCCGGGGCACGAGGCCGGCGAGCTGCCCCGTCAGCGCGGCGAACGCGCCCTGGGACAACTTGCTGGCCCGCAGCGGACGCCTGGCCGGCGGGAGGCCGGCGGGAGGCCGTGCGGGAGGCCGTGCGGGAGGCCGGAGGGTGCCCGGCGGGCCGATGCGGGCGTCCTCGCTCGGCACCGGGCCGAGGGCCGTGCCGGGCCCCTCACCCTGACCCTAGCGCCTCGCAGCCCGGTGTCCCCGCAGGGCGGGCGGGTGGGAGGAGCGCAGCCCAGGGCGTGTCTGGCGGGTGCCCGCGGACAGCGCGGTGGGCTCCGGGTCGGTCCGTCCTCGCCCCGCGGGGACAGGAAGCGGCCCGGCCTGAGGCTGGGCGCCCTGGCGGAGAAAGCAGGCCCGTCGGGGAGCGCTGGACGGGAGAAAGGCGTGCTTTTCAGGCCGCCCCGAATGCCCTGGGCTGACTCGGAGGCTGGAAGCCGGCGGAGCAGGCTGGTGGCTTCTTCGTGGCTCACCCCGTGGGCGGTGTCCAGCGCTCCGTGCACCTGCTCCGCTCCTCGGGGAGCGGCTGGGTCCCCAGTTCTCGCCAGGCCGTCCCGGGTTGAGGGAATGCCGGCACCTCTCCGGGGCCGCGTGCATGACCCGCAGGAAGCTGGGCCTCCTGATGGGGGTGGCTTTGAGGGAGGACCCCTTGGACAGAGTAAAGGAATTAGGCGCGCCCCCCTTGGTAAATAATTGGGTTGTTGGGGACACAACACAAAATAGTGTTCTCAGCGGTGGAAGAAAGGTCTCAGAACTGTTGGTCTCAAGTGGGCCCCTTTATACATAGAAGGCTAAGTGACCGGCCGTCCGATCGCCCGGCCGGTACACGGCGGCCGCACTGGCAATTTAAAAACACACGTCGAGTCACGCGTGCGCGATACATGTAAAGTTCTCACTGGCGCCAATCGCACACGCGTGTTTCCATTTGTCTTGGTCGTGAATTTGATTGACACTTCTATTATAGAGAAAGGCGAATGGCAATGTTAAAATATGTCTTCTGGTCAATTTCCTTTCATGTGCACGGGCCACTAGTTTAATAGTAAAAGACTGGTTACGGGCAATAACGCATCGTAAAACTTCCAGAGGGAAGGGAGAATGCTTTCTGCCCATGGCCGCCAACCTTTTGGACCTCACAGACCACCAGTGGTCCGCGGCCCACCAGTTGGTGACCGCTGTATGGGCTATTCCCGTGTGTGTGTGTGTGTGTGTGTGTGTGTGTGTGTGTGTGTGAGAGAGAGAGAGAGAGAGAGAGAGAGAGAGAGAGAGAGGTTTTAAGTTGTTAGTTTTTAAAATGAATACTATTTAATGGAAACATCTTGACTTTTAAAAAATCTGTTGCAGAATTTTGAGGCCCATTGAAACAAAGTTTAATGAAGAGAAAATAAAATGGCACTGCTCAGCCGGTGTGGCTCAGTGGTTGAAGGCCAACCTATGAACCAGGAGGTCACAGTTCAATTCCCGGTCAGGGCACATGCCTGGGTTGTGGGCTCGATTCCCAGTGGGGGGGGGGGGGGCGTGCAGAAGGCAGCCAATCAGTGATTCTCTCTCATCATTGATGTTTCTATCTCTCCCTCCTTCTCTCTCTCCCTTCCTCTCTGAAATCAATAAAAATGTATCTATACTAATAAAAGCCTTGGGGGCGATCAGGACAGTAGGGGAGGGCAGTTGGGGCAATCAGGCCAGCAGGGGAGCAGTTAGGCATCAATCAGGCCGGCAGGGGAGCGGTTAGGGGGCGATCAGGCTGGCAGGCAGGCAAGCGGTTAGGAGCCAGCGGTCCCGGGTTGTGAGAGGGATTCCAATTGCTGGTTTAGGCCCAATCCGAGGGGTCCGAGATTGGAGAGGGTGCAGACCAGGCTGAGGGACCAAACCCCCCCCCCCCCGCATGAATTTCGTGCACCGGGCCAATAGTTAAAAAGTAAAGTGGTACCAAAAATCAATAGGAAATGGATGGTGCTTGGTCGATGGCACAGTATGGCCATAAACCCCTCCAGCCTGGGGGTTAGCTCCGTGACTTTGTGGGTCCTCAAGTTGGGATGGGCGCCGTTCCGCCATGGGCCTGGGACAGGCCACTGTGCCCAGTGCCAGGACACTGTTATTTTCCCTCGCCTGACGTCTGCTGGCCTGCTGGTCGACCCTGTGACAATGCTGGGCACTGCCATTCTTCCCTTCTTTCTCAGCAGCAGATTGTGCTGCTTTTCTTCAATGAAGCCACGGCTTCACACAGCTGGGTTTCCAGTGGCTGCTGTGGAAAGGCAGGTGGTGCTGGCCGATCTGATTTAAGGTTGCAGAAATTGCTACATGCCCAACAGGGCACACCCCCTCTTAGTAAATAATTGGGTTATTAAGGAATAAAATAAAAATACTTTTCCTCTCTAGGTATATGTATTTTACGTCAAACAGCTATTTAATTGTTAGAACATAAGTACTTGTTAAGTTGTTTGGATCTATTTAATGAACATAACAGTTCAAGCTTTTTGTTTTTCTGTTTTGTTTTTTTTTTTGCCCAGGGCACTGTAAAAATCACTGGACACCAAGGACACCCTGAGCTGAGAAAGCTTGGCATGTCTGCTCCATACCCTTCACCAGAACCCACTTTTGTTGATGCCGAATTCCTTCCAATGGATGTTGATTTAAACTTTCCCTTGGAAATGATTATCATGAAAATTTTAAATATTTTTGTGCGCCCGGGTTCATGGCAGCATGTATTCACAACAGCCAAGAGGTGGAGCAGCCTGGTGTCCATCGGTTGATGAACAGTGAACGAAGCGCAGCTTGTCCACACAGTGGAATATTATCCAGCCTCGAAAAGCTAGGACACTCTGACAACGACTACAATGTGGGTGACACGTGAAGACACTGTGTCAGTGAGCACAGCCAGTCCCAGAAGGACACAGACTGCATGGTTCCATGTATGTGAGGCACCTAGAACGGTCAAGGTCCTGAAGACGGGATAGCGGCTGCCAGGGACCGGGGGGGGGAGTGCGGAACCAGGGTCTCAGGGGTAGAATTCAGTTCTCCCAGATGAAAAAGTTCTGTTTGGGTGGTGGCGATGGTCACACGACACTGTGAATGTCCTTATGGCCAGTGAATTGCACAATAAATTGGTTAAAATGGTAAATTTTATGTTACATATATTTTACCACCTTAAAAAATTTTGGGGGGGAAGTCATGGGGTACTATCACCATTTCTTTTTTTAAAATATATTTTTATTGATTTCAGAGGAAGGGAGAGGGAGAGAGATAGAACATGAATGATGAGAGGGAATCATTGATTGGCTGCCTCCTGCACGCCCCCTACTGGGGATGGAGACCGCAACCCCGGCTTGTGCCCCTTCAGTCCGCAGGCCCATGCTCTATCCCTTGAGCCAAACCAGCTAGGGCGAGTATCACCATTTCTAAGACATAAATTCATAGTCTCACCTACAGAGGGCGCCATTGACAGCGGCTAGCGGCATTCGGGTTGGCTGTGGGGACGCTGACCTCCTGAATCCCAGGTGTCTCCCCTCACGGCACCTGGGCAGCATCCGGGGCCTCCAGCCTCTCCCCTCGCCTCTGAGGCTCTGCCAGAGGGTTTCCCGTGTGTTCACCAAGAAGAACCACGGCACACCCACGTGAGCACCTGCTCTTGCCTCCCTCCCGGGAGAGACGGTCACTGGCGCCCCCATGTGCTCTACACACAGAGGGTCACTCAGCCCAGCAGAGGAAGTCATGACCCCGGGACAAGCCTCGAGGGCACCGTGCCCGGTGAAGAGCCAGTCACAGCAGGACAGCCTGTAGGCTGCCACTCGACGAGGCACCTGCCGTCCTCCAGCTCGGCAGACAGAGCGTGGAACAGTGGTGCCGGCGGGGACAGTCCAACTGCGAGTCCCGTGGGTCAGAACCCAGCCCCTCACGGTGCTCCCAGAACCTCCAAGTGTGTTTGCGCCACGTTCTTCTTCTGCAAAGAGAAAAATGCCAGTATCATAGGAACAAACTGAGCATATTCAAAAATAAATGAGCCGGGCCGGGGTGGCTCAGTGGTTGAACATCGACCTATGAACCAGGAGGTCACAGTTCGGTTCCTGGTCAGGGCACATGCCTGGACTGTGGGCTCGATCCCCAGTGGGAGGCGTGCAGGAGGCAGCCGATCCATGATTCTCTCTCATCACTGATGTTTCTATCTCCCTCTCCCCCTCTCTTCCTCTCTGAAATCAATATATATTAAATCAATAAAAATATATATAAAGCCCTAACCGGTTTGGCTCAGTGAATAGAGCATCAGCCTGCGGACTCAAGGGTCCCAGGTTCGATTCCGGTCAAGGGCATGTACCTTGGTTGTGGGCACATCCCCAGTAGGGGGCGTGCAGGAGGCAGCTGATCGATGTTTCTCTCTCATCACTGATGTTTCTATCTCTCTCTCCCCCTCCCTTCCTCTCTGAAGTCAATAAAACATATATTTAAAATTAAATGAAAAAGTGCATGTAAGAAAAAATGAAGCGAGGTCAAGGCATTAGCACAGATGTCGCCCATTTTCTGAACCCACATCTGGTTTAACAGTTACGGGGCTTTGGGAGCCCACATGGACGTCAGAGCCTGGCCCTCACTCTGCAGACGCGCAAAGCGAGAGGCCGGGCTCGGAGGCCTCTGCGGGCAGCTGGCGGCTGCGGCAGAATGCAGTCTCCTGCACTCGCGGCCTTTGACCTTGGGTGGACCGCACACAGACAGACACCGTTCCTCTCGCATTCCTGGAAGGCCTCCCCCCGTGGTGTTTGGAGTCAGCCGCCCAGCTTCCTGCGCAGCGAGCAGGCCCTTTGCTGCGCGGCGGCCCCGATGCCAGCTCCACAAACAAACCTCCATTTGTTGCCTCTAAAAATAAGCCTTTCTAGAGCTGGACCACATTCAGCTCGCTCTCCCCGCTGAAAGGTTGGCTTCTTGGCGGCTGACAAGCGGAGGTTTTTATCTTCCCAGAAGGGCCGCAGCCCTCCTCGCCGACAGCCCGCCTGGAGGGCAGGTGCGGGAGCGGCTCGGGTGGGAGTCAGGGCACACACAGTCCAGCACCTTCCAGAGAGGCTTGGTAGGAGGGCCGGGGGGAGCAGAGCTGGGAGGACGGCACAGGGCTGTTCCAAAAGGAAAACACAAAGGCAGGAAGCCTGCCGGCCTGGCTCAGTGGTTGAGCACTGACCTATGAACCAGGAGGTCAGGGTTCAATTCCTGGTCAGGGCACATGCGCAGGGTTAGGGCTCGATCCAGTGAGCGGCGTGCAGGAGGCAGCCAATCAGTGACTCTCTCATCATTGACACTTCTCTCTCTCTCTCTCTCCCTCTGCCTTCCTCTCTGAAATCAATAAAAATATCTTTAAAAAATTAACCAAAGGCAGGAATTAGGATGTGAAAATAGGAAATGTACAAGTCGTCCCCCCTTATCCGTGACGGATTAGTTCCCAGACCCCAGTGGATGCCTAAAACCTCAGACAATACCTGCCCCTATATATACATGATGTTCTTTCCTATACACATACATCTACAATAAAGTTTAACTTATAAGTTAGACACAGTATGAGACCAACACCAATCCTATCTAATAAAAGAGAAATATGCAAATTGACCATCACTCCAACACACAAGATGGCTGCCCCCATGTGGACACAAGATGGCTGCCACAAGATGGCCAGCAGGGGAAGGACCAGGTCTGCAAGGGAGGGCAGCTGTGGGTGATCAGGCCAGCAGGGGAGGGCAGTTAGGGGTGACCAGGCCGGCAGAGGAAGGAAGTTGGGGGCAACCAGGCCTGTAGGGAAGGGCAGTTGGGGGTGATCAGGCCTGCAGGGGAGGGCAGTTAGGGGCAATCAGGCTGGCAGGGGAGCAGTTAGGCATCAATCAGGCTGGCAGGGGAGTGGTTAGGGGGTGATCAGGCTGGCAGGCAGAAGCGGTTAGGGGCAATCAGGAAGGCAGGCAGGCGAGCAATTGGGAGCCAGCAGTCCTGGATTGTGAGAGGGATGTCCTACCGGGATCGGGCCTAAATGGGCAGTTGGACATCTCTCAAGGGGTCCCAGATTGGAGAGGGTGCAGGCTGGGCTGAGGGACACACACACCCCCACCCCTGTGCATGAATTTTGTGCACTGCGCTTCTAGTCCTATATAATAAAGATATAATACACAAATGGTCATTATGCCATGAAGCGTAACAACCCACCGCATGACGACCAGATCACAGATCAGCAGGAGGGTGGGGCAGTGAGCTACAAGTGGGTGGTGGAGAGCTACAGGAGGGGGCAGGGCAGCAAGCTATGAGGGGGGGTAGAGGGGTAGAGGGAGCTACAGGAGGGTGGGGCAGTGGGCGGAGAGCTACTGGAGGGCGGCAGTGAGCTACTGGCACATGGATTCGTGGGCAGGGCTACTAGTAACTAATGTGACCATGCACTGGAGTGAAGGTGAGTGAGTGTGGTCTCGCTTATTGGCACGTGGCGTGGAGACGCTGGGCAGAGCTGACTCACAGCCGAGCTCCGAGGACAGAGCAGATGGCACACGAGGTCATCACAACACTACTCAGAATAGCACACGACTGGGAACTTATGAATTGTTTATTTCTGGAACTTTCCATGCAATCTTGTCAGACTGCCATTGATCGCAGGTAACGGAGACCGGAAAAGAAAACTTCACGGGCGGGCGAAGGGCTGTCCGTTGGGCTTCCCGCAAGCAGCCCGCCTCGTGCACACGGAATGGACGGAGTGGGGACAGAGGCCGCTTCCAACTGGAGAGCAGGAGGGGCGAGACCACCCAGTGGGGCCACCGCACAGAAGGGAACGCGGTGACGTGATCCCACCCGGGGGCCCTCCCTAATTTCGGTGTTTTTGCCAGCTCTGGGGGTGTGGAGTCCTGACGCAGGTGGTCCATGTCTCTGTGCCGTCAGTCCCATCGGGGACAGGAGATGGGGTGGCACCAGCCTCCCGGGCATGTGGCCCGCGGGCTCGGCTCGCTCTCTTGGAACTGCTCGTCGCTTGAACGAGGGGCTCCGGCCATGCTGCAGTCAACGGTGGGGCTGGTCCCGTCAGCACCCAGCAGGTCAAAGGGCTGTGGGGAGTGTTGATGTTTGGGGGGCACTTTCTTATTCGGCTGAGGTTCCAGCTCCGGTAACTGTGCCAAACAACCACTGGCGACCTACGGCTGCTTTCAATTCTGTGGATCCCACCGAGAAGGGGAAGCGCCTGCGGAGGTTACCCCTCTTCTGCCCGATGGGTTTTACAGGGTTCCTCCTGCTTTGAAGTGGGCTCCCTCCCCACCCCTGCCTTCCTGGCCTCGGGTGTTTGGGTGATTATGGTGTCCGGGGCTGGGCATTTGGTTGCATAATAATTAAGAGACAGAGAGTGGGAGGGCGGTAATTGGTTTCCATTTGGTTGGAGGCACCAGGCCCTTGGGAAGAAGGGCTCCAGAGAGGAAGATAAATGGAATTACTTCACTTTCTCACGTGGTTTAGAAATCCTGAGAGATCAGATTAGGACTAAAGCCTGGTTTAATGGAGAGCAGCGGAGGGGGGTGGGGGCAAAGCAGAGGGAAGCCAGGCCTCCTCTACCACTGACCGCGCTGCGCTGTCCCCCCGCAAACACCTCCCCCGCTTGGCACCTTCCTCTCCGCCCTGGGCCTTCAGAGCCCCAGCCGGACACACAGCCACAGCCTCCTGGCTCCACTCGGACTCAGTCACCTCCCTGGCCCCCCTCTGTCCTTGTTATGGTTTGATTTTTTTAATATATATTTTTATTGATTTCAGAGAGGAAGGGAGACGGGGAGAGAGAGAGAGAAATATCAATGATGAGAGAGAATCATTGATCGGCTGCCTCCTCCACGCCCCCTGCTAGGGACCAAGTCCACAACCCAGCATGTGCCCTTGACCAGAATCGAACCCGGGACCCTTCAGTCTGCAGGCTGAGGCTCTATCCACTGAGCCAAACCAGCTAGGGCTGCTATGGTTTGATTTTAAGAAAACACACAAACTGCTTTATGGAGGTAGAATTCACATGCCATACAACGCACCCATTTCAAGGGCACAGTTCAATGGGTGTGGACACATTACATCATTCATGTTTTGAAGTTGTGGCAAATACATGCAACATGCAATTTGCCATTTTAAGTGTAGAATTCAGTGTGTTTGTCACATCCGCAATACTGTGCAACCATTACTCCCCTCTATTTCCAGAACTTCCTCATCACCCCAAACAGGAGCTCCATCCCCCTCTTCTCTTCTACTTTCTCGCTCTGAACGTGCTGATTCTAGATCTTTCGTGTACGTGGCATCGTGTTGTGTCTGGCTTATGGTACCTAGCCTAATGTTCTCAAGGTTCACCCATGCTGTATTATTGGAAGTTCATTCCTTTAAAAATATATATATTTATTGATTTCAGAGAGGAAGGGAGAAGGAGGAAGAGAGAAACATCAATGATGAGAATCATCAATGATGAGAGAGAATCATGGATCCGCTGCCTCCTGCATGCCCCCCACTGGGGATCAAGACTGCAACCCAGGTATGTGCCCTTGACCAGAATCAAACCTGGGACCCTTCAGTCTGCAGGACAACGCTCTGTCCACTGAGCCACCCCAGCCAGGGCAGAGGTTCGTTCCTTTTTGTGGCTGCATCCCATTCCGCGTTTTGTTTATCGGCCCACCCGTGGATGGGCACTCGGGCTGCTGCCACCTCTTGGCGGTGGTGAACCGCGCTGCTATAGATATGGCATCCACGTACCTGCTTTCCATTCCCTGGGGTCTGGGGTCTCTGAACGCGCTGGCATCCTCTGGTCCAGTTGCCCTCAGCAGCTGCAGCAAGCCTCCAGCGACACATGCCTGCTCACCCCACGCGTGTGCTTACACCTCTGCTGCTTAAGGGAAACACGACAGTGCTCGGTTGTTGTGCGGGTCCTTGCACGCGGACGGGCGGGCGGCCACTTTGCATCACCGAGGCGGGCCTTTGGTCTCCGTGCCGCCCACTCTGTCTTCTCTCCATTCTCTTTTTAAAGAATATATATTTTTATTGATTTCAGAGAAAGGAAGAGGGGGAGAGAGAAACATCAATGATGAGAGAGAATCATGGATCGGCTGCCTCCTGCACTGGAGGTGGAACCCTCAGCCCAGGCCTGTGCCCTGACCTCCTGGTTCATAGGTCGAGGCTCAACCACTGAACCATGCCGGCCGGGCCCTCCATCCTTCTCGGGAACCACGCTCTTGTGGATTTCCCACGTGCTGGCCCCTTTTCCTAAAATGGTCACCCTTCCCCAGCACCTAGCTTCTGCTTGACCCCTTCTTCCCATCCCTCCCATCCATCTTGTCCTGGAAAAGGTCCCTCACTCCTCCCTCCTTCCCTCCCTCCCTCCCTCCCGCTCAGCGCCCTCTCTTCTGCCCCTGTGGCCCCTGTATTGATGACTCTGGCTCGCCTGGCATTGCCTGTCCAGGGTCTGTCCCCCTCACTGTAAGGGGACTGGTACTGACCGGGCCCTGGTAAGGCCCAGGTCTCCTGCCCGGCGCCTGGATCAGCTCCCTGGGGCCTCGCAGGAGGAAGCGGGCTGCCTGCCCAAGAGCGACTGTGCCCAGCGCCTCTGGGAGCCTGGGTGCCCACGGGACGGAGGAGCGTGGCCCCTTTCTGGGCCAAGGATCTGGCTCAGGGGCACCAGTTCATCTCTCACCCGGGGGGTGAGTGGACGGGTGGGAGGACGGCCCACGAGGACCTGAGTTTGGGGCAGGTGTTAGGGGGTGGCTCCCAAGTGCTAGGCACCCTTACCCACCTCCCAGCCTCAGTTTCCCCAGTGACTCCTGTCCGAGGGCCACTGCGGAGGTCCAGCCCTGGCCGGTTTGGCTCAGCGGGTGGAGGCCGGCCTGTGGGTCCGGGTTCCACCCGGTGGGGGCACAGGTCCCCGCGGGGCACACGTCCGGGCTGTGGGCTCACCCCAGTGGGGGGCGTGCAGGAGGCAGCCCACCAATGGTTCTCTTCCTCTGAAATCAATAAAAACACCTAAAAACGGGGGAAATCAATGGAAAAAATACCCTCGGGTGAGGATTACCGGCAAAAGGTAAGTGACGGGTAAACAACAGGTAAGTAAGCAAAGAAGCGAGGGCCCAGCTCGTCAGCGTGGAGTTGAAGCGCCGCTGAGCCGGGCGGACTCGTCCTCAGGGCGGGACCCGCCGCCCCGTCCACGCGGAGGCCGCACGGGGGCGGCGCGTGTCCCCGGCCCCGGCCCCGGCTCCGGCTCCGGCTCCCCGGTCTCCGGCTCCCGGTCTCCGGCTCCCGGCCTCCGGTTCCCGGCTCCCGGCTCCCGGCTCCGGCTCCGGCTCCCCGGTCTCCGGCTCCCGGCTCCCCGGTCTCCGGCTCCCGGCTCCCCGGCTCCCGGCCCCGGCTCCGGCTCCGGCCCCGGCTCCGGCTCCCGGCTCCCCGGTTCCCGGCTCCCGCTCCGGCTCCCGGCCTCCGGTTCCCGGCTCCCGGCTCCCGGCTCCGGCTCCGGCTCCCCGGTCTCCGGCTCCCGGCTCCCCGGTCTCCGGCTCCCGGCTCCCCGGTCTCCGGCCCCGGCTCCGGCTCCCGGCTCCCCGGTTCCCGGCTCCCGCTCCGGCTCCCGGCCTCCGGTTCCCGGCTCCCGGCTCCGGCTCCGGCTCCCCGGTCTCCGGCTCCCGGCTCCCCGGTCTCCGGCTCCCGGCTCCCCGGTCTCCGGCCCCGGCTCCCGGCCTCCGGCTCCCCGGTTCCCGGCTCCCCGGCTCCCCGGCTCCGGCTCCCGGCTCCCGGCCTCCGGCTCCCGGCTCCCCGGTCTCCGGCTCCCCGGTCTCCGGCTCCCGGCTCCCCGGCTCCGGCTCCCGGCTCCCCGGTTCCCGGCTCCGGCTCCCGGCCTCCGGCTCCGGCTCCCCGGTCTCCGGCTCCGGCTCCGGCTCCCCGGCTCCCGCTCCCGGCCTCCGGTTCCCGGCCTCCGGTTCCCACTCCGGCTCCCGCTCCGGCTCCGGCTCCGGCTCCCCGGTTCCCGGCTCCCGGTCTCCGGCTCCCGCTCCGGCTCCGGCTCCGGCTCCCCGGTCTCCGGCTCCCGGCTCCCCGGTCTCCGGCTTCCGGCTCCCGGCTCCGGCTCCGGCTCCGGCTCCGGCTCCCCGGTCTCCGGCTCCGGCTCCCGGTCTCCGGCAGCGCCGAGCGGCCGCCCTCGGCCTCGTTACCTGCGTTTCCGCGTCGCCCCGCGCTGGGCCGCCCCCGCGCCGCCCGCGGGGTTGGGGTCCCGGGGCCCAGGTCCCCGCAGCCGCAGCCGCGAGCCCCCGCCCTTGTCCCGGGTCCCCCTCCCCGCCCGGCCCCTCCGCGCGCCCCCACGCGGGACCCGCCGCGCGGAACCCGGAGGCGGGAGGGGCCGGGCCCAGGCCTCAGCGGGTCCCGGGCGCCGCGCACGGCCCGCAGCCCGAGGAGGGCGAGCGAGTCGGAGCCCCAAGAAGCCAGCTCTGGGGGCCGCCCGTTTGGAGACGCGCACCCCCGGCGGCGCACTCCCGTCCGGGCTGCGGGGACCTGGGCGCTGCGGGGTCTCCCCACCGAACCCGGAGCCTGCGCGCCTGGGACCCTGCACGTGGAGGGGCGGGTCCCGGGCGGCCGCGTCGCACCTCCAGGTCCCCGCCTTCCGTGGCCCCGCCCCGGGCCCCGCCCCGGGCCCCCCCGCCTTCCGTGGCCCCCCGCCTTCCGTGGCCCCCCGCCTTCCGTGGCGCCCCCGCCTTCCGTGGCCCCGCCTTCCGTGACCCCCGCCTTCCGTGGCGCCCCCGCCTTCCGTGGCCCCCGCCTTCCGTGGCCCCCCCGCCTTCCGTGGCCCCCCGCCTTCCGTGGCCCCCCCGCCTTCCGTGGCCCCCCGCCTTCCGTGGCCCCCCCGCCTTCCGTGGCCCCCGCCTTCCGTGGCCCCGCCCCGGGCCCCGGGCAGGCAGCGCGGCGCTGGCTCCCAAGTGCGTCACGGGCACCGGCCGGCTCCTCGGAGGCCAGGGCGAGGCTGGCGCCGGGCCAGGGGCGCCGGGCCGGCTCGGGGCGGGGACCGGGGGGAAGACGCTCCAGCGGCCCGGCCCTCGGCGCGCGGTGGGGCACCCTCGCGGGGGCAGCGCGCCAGGCACCAGCCCCCCCGCCGCGGGGCGCGCGAAGGCGACACTTGCCCCGGCCCCCCTCGTTTCCTCCGCGGCGGGCGAGATTTCCTCCCGGGGAAACTGCGCGGCTCCCTCCCGGGCCCGCCCCGCCCCGCCCGGCCCCCGCCCGGCCCCCGCCCGGCCCCCGCCCCCTCCCTGCTGGGAAGCCGGTGCCGCGGGAGAGGCCGGGCCCCGAGCGCTGCCACCCACTCACCCGCCATGTGACGCCGGCCTCCGCCCAGCAGCCCCGCGCCCCGCGCCCCGCGCACCATGCTCCCGCCGGGCCCCGCGCGCCCGCCCGCGCCCCCGCCCGCGCCGCACCCCGGCCTCCGCAGGCAGGTGGAGCCGCCGGGCCAGCTCCTGCGCCTCTTCTGCGCCGTCCTGGTCTGCTCCGGGGAGATCGCGGCGCTCGCAGACTTCTCCGGTAAGACGCGCCCCCCGCGCGCCCCCCTGCGCCCCCCGTGCGCCCCCCGCGCGCCCCGGCAGGTGCCCAGGTGCGCCCTCGGCCGGGGCAGTCGCCTAGGGGGCTCGGCAGAGTTGGATGAAAGTTGGGGTGCGCTCACTGCCAGTGTTCCTGCCTGTGGTGAGCCTTTAGCACATCGTGGCTGCGTGTGAGGCGGTGGCGGGGAGCGCCCCCCCACGAAGGGTGGGTCACCGTGTGGAGCCGGCCGCGCTGTGGACTCCGTTTGCAGCATCAGCGGCACCTCCGAGGTGTGCGGGCCCGAGGCTCCCGGGACTCAGCCTCACTCCCAGCGCGGGAAAGCAGGTGCGGGGCCCCGGGGCGCATCCAGGGAGACCCGAAGTCTGCCTGCCAGGGGCGAGGGGACCCCGAGGGATCGAGGGATCGGAAGGTCGGGGGCGGTGAGCAGAAGCTTACAGAACAGAGAGGAGACTGGGGGTGGGGTGGGGGCGGGGCCTGACTACCTCCAAAAGGTACCAGCACCCCCTCCCTTCCCAGTCTCCTTCAAACATAAGGACTCCCTCCATCCAGCCAACCATGAGGCTGTTCCTCCGGGGACTGGGACCAGGAGCTCGCAGGACCCCCCCCCGCCCCCTCCCGGGCTGGAGGTTGGCACCCCAGGGAGAGCAGCTTCTGGGTGGACGAGGGACTGGCGCCGCCTCTGCGCCCCCGGTCCTTGCCTGGAGTAACCACCCTCCTGCCGGTGTGGTCTCCCTCTCCCAGCCGGGGAAGCAGCTCCGAGCCCCGCCCCTTTCCAGCATCTGCCGCAAGCCCAGGTCTGCGGTCCTGGAGGGCCTGCCTGCAGGGGCTTTTGTGGTTAAATCGAGGCGCGGGGAGAGGAGCCCAGGACCAGGCCGGCGGGAGCCCTGGAAACCAGAGGCGCGTTGGGTTTCTCGGTTCCTCACAGAGCGTGTCATTGTTAGCCCAGAGCCCGTGGTCAGAGGTGCTTTTCTCTGAATATTTAATATCAGGGCAGAGTTTCCACCTGGCAGAGGAAGCCAAGATATGCCCATTTGGCAAGCAGACCTCGCTCCTTAAAAAACCCGAGCCGGCGTGAGGCGGTGCGGGGAGAGGCTCTGGGAGCGCGATGGACTTTTTTGGGAAGGACTCCCGGCTGCTCCGAAGGTCCTGCCCGGGCCGAGTTCAGCAGGAGAGCAGCTCTCCATCCCAGCGCCGCCTGTGCTGGGGGGGGACTGAAAGCCACAGGCCCGGCGGCACCAGGCAGCCGCTGTGGGGGGGGGGGGGGGGGGGTGTGTCGGGAGGGGGGGACGGCGTCACCAGGAGATGGAGCAGGTCAGGGACACTGTAGCCGCCTGGGTCACCACCCAGGCTCGGTCCATGTGTAGCCACTGTCCAGAGGGTGAACCCCAGCCCTGAACAGGAGGCTGTACCCCGAGGGCGTGCACGCTGGGATGCCTGTCCTTCTAAACGGCCCGCCGGCGTGAGAAAAGCCATTTCCTGCTCCGGGCGGCCGCCAGCCTCACCCATCAGCCTCACCCATCAGCCTGGCCTCCTGAGATCCCAAGACTAGGGAGAAAGTGTCGGGGGGGGGGGGATCCCAAGACTAGGGAGAAAGTGTCGGGGGGGGGGGTGGGATCCCAAGACTAGGGAGAAAGTGTCGGGGGGGGGGGGGGGGGATCCCAAGACTAGGGAGAAAGTGTCGGGGCTTTTAAGAAAACGAACATCTCCCCTCCAAACCACAGGCACGCTCGGGGTTCTGTCTGAATCCTGTAGGCTGTGGTGTCACGGACACAAGAACAGGGACTCCTCCAAAGTGGGTTAATTTGACTTAAAACGTGATGAACCTCCAGGGACCCCTAACCACGTGATGGGCAGCATAGAGCAGAATCCCTAAGCTCCGAAGGCGGCGGGCTGAGTGTGCAGTGGAGTATTTTAGTCAAAGCAGTGGGTCCAGACCATGTAATCCCCACCTGCCCATGCCCCCATGCCACTCCCGTGGCCTCAGAGCCCACCCCCCCAGGCCTGCTTTCCTGGGGACGGGCAGCCCTGTCCCTGGGTAGGAACTTGGGGGGTGCTAGGAAGGCGGCCCGCCCTCTGGGAGACGGACTGGGGAGCGGCTTGGGACAGGCAGGCACCAGCTTTCCTAACGGAGGGAAACGTCTGAAACCAACCCAGGGAGGCTGGAGGGAGCTTGGGACCCCTCGCCATGTGAAGAAGAGGGTACAGGAAGGATGGTGTGTCGCGTGAGAGACATCCGGGTCCGGCCGGTGTCTGCACAGGAGGGGAGCAGTGCCGGGTTCGGGGTTCCTCAGGCCTCTCTCGTCTTCGCACCTCCTCCTGCAGCCTGTGCCCGGCTGTCAGCGGGGCAGCGTTCCAGGGTCATCGGTTTTCCCTTTGCCCCGGGGACCGCAGCCAGGATCTCCCTGTAATGAGCCAGCGGTGCCTTGTGAGTCCTGCTCACCGCCCCAATGCTGGGCAAGGCCTCCCAGCCCCTTCTCCTCGCCCTGAGGGTACGCGATGCCGCCAGCTTAGACACACATCCCGGCGGGCCAGAGCGGCTCCTGCAGAATCAGGGCCCTGACCCTGGGCCCACACGCGGACGCCGGTGCTCAGCCATGCTCCCCTGCGGGCAGAGTTCTGCTCCTTGGACCGCGTTCCTCAGTTGCGGGTTTGGCCTGTGAGGTTCGCATTGCCCACCGATGAAAAGAAAACACAGAAACGTCCATCAGCCGCATCTGTGCTCCAAGATCGAGGTGGGAGGGCTGAGAGGAGGGAGCAAGGGAGCCTCTACGTCTTGGTCTTGCCGTCCAGGGCGATGTTTCAGCGCGTCTGCACACTGCTCGCCGTCCTCCGTTCAGTTTGTGTTCTGGGTTTTTTGATGGATTTTTTTTTTTTGATGGTTTTAATCTCGTCATCTCTGCTGAGGGCAGGCGGGTCCTCTCTCCCTGCTCCTGCTCACTCTCTCTCCTGTCCTTTCTCCTTCTCACAGAGGCCTGAGTGGTGGACGGGCTTGTGGAGAGGGTGGGGGAGCGGGAGAGGGTGGGAAACCGTTCTTGTTCCCACGTGGATTCCTCAGAAACGCCTGCCTTCAGACAGAGCGGTCAGACCGCATGTTTACACACTTGGCGTGATCCTGGGGCGCCGCCGGGAGTGTGGGAAGAAGAGGGAAGCAGATGAGAACCAAGAGGGGGGGGGGGGCCACGGAACCCTCCCTGTGCAGATGGTCCCCAGGCCTCGGAGAAAGACCGTGCATGGTGGGAGCTCAACGGCGCCCTCCTGCCTCCAGCGCAGCCCCTGCAGGAAGTGATACCTGTGACCAGACACAGGTCCATGGAGAGGTTCCCGACCCCCCGGGACAGCCCAGCAGGGAAACAGCCAGGTGGGGCCAGGCTGGACGTTGGCCTTGTGGGTGCTGAGTGCAGGGACCGTTTGCCTGACCTTTCTAGGAAGTTCATGGGGTGCCCAGCCCTGGGTCAGCTACCCACGGAGTAGGCTGACCTTTTCCGGCTCCTTCCTTCACTCCCTTCGTCACCACTTCTCAGCCTGGGCTCGGGGCTGGAGGACAGGTAATGTCCCTGGAGCACGTGGCCACAGGCCTGCCTTTTCAATCTGGGCTTTGCGTCCACATCACCTTTGCCAGGAAACCCAAGCTGAGACACGGACCACGTTATCCTGGGCTGGTGGTGCCCCGGGGCACTTGGCAAAACCAGACACTGGAACACTCCCAGCATAGCAACACCAGCAACACAAACCCTACGAGGCTCTGAGACATGGAACCCTGTGGATAGGAACACACAGTCCAAACCACAGTGTGTGGGCAACGGTCGCAGTCAGAGCAGCAGCATCCTCACGTGGCGGAGGGAGTTTAAAACACGAAGACGGGATGAAGGGCTACAGAGTGGGCATGTTGGAAAGAGAGCCAAATAGATCTACTAACTTTACTAAAACCGCTGTGTTCATGAAGACGATGGTGGAGCTGAAAGCTCAATGGATTAGACCCGTGGTCGGCAAACCGTGGCTCGCGAGCCACATGCGGCTCTTTGGCCCCTTGAGTGTGGCTCTTCCACAAAATACCACGTGCGGGCGCGCACGTACAGTGCGAATGAAACTTCATGGCCCATGCGCAGAAGTCGGTTTTCGGCCGGGGCGAGTCTATTTGGAAGAAGTGGCGTTAGAACACTCACGGGGCCAAAGAGCCGCATGTGGCTCGCGAGCCGCGGTTTGCCGACCACTGGATTAGACTCGGCTGAAGAGAGAGATGGCGAACTGGAGAATAAAGCGGGAAACAGTACCCAGAATGCAGCAGAAGAGGCGAAGACATGGCCCACGCTTATAAGACGTGGAGGACGGAGGGAAGGCTCAGCGTCCTCCCGATCCTAGAACGCGGGATGAGGGGAAGCCAGGGCGGGGCAGTGCTCAGAGCAGCACGATCCGGGACTCAGTTCTCAAGAACGAACGAAAGGTGTGGATTCCAGCATCCCAAGCAAGTAAAGGACATTTACGCCTGTAACAGCGATACTACAAAACCCTGAAAACGAAGTGGTAGCCTTGAGACAATTGAGGAGCGGGGACAATATATGACTATAAAGCCTTTGCAACAGCAGCGAGAGCAGAAGCCAGTGAAATATTTTCCAGGTTCTGAAAAAAACAAAACAAAAAAACAACCAATGCTGAGCTGTA
Source organism: Ia io (assembly GCA_025583905.1). NCBI lineage: Eukaryota > Metazoa > Chordata > Mammalia > Chiroptera > Vespertilionidae > Ia > Ia io. Next base: position 115,091,366 of record JAJQQW010000009.1, on the reverse strand, counting down.
CCCCTAGCCCAGCGGTCGGCAAACTCATCAGTCAACAGAGCCAAACATCAACAGCACAACGATTGAAATTTCTTTTGAGAGCCAAATTTTTTAAACTTAAACTTCTAACGCCACTTCTTCAAAATAGACTCACCCAGGCCGTGGTATTTTGTGGAAGAGCCGCACTCAAGGGGCCAAAGAGCCGCCTGTGGCTTGTGAGCCGCGGTTTGCCGACCACGGCCCTCAGCAAACGCTCGTTGGGAGGGTGTGCAGGGGATGCGCTGACCACCGACGGACCCTCACTGAGAGCTGACGGGTGGGCTTCAGGAGGAAGGACACGGAGTCTAGAAGGAAAGACTGAGACTCAAAGGAGAGAAATGTGAGCAAAGAAATGGTACAACTTCGTGTGCTCTGCACCCACGTCCTGTTGCCCACCCCCCCCAGCGCCTCTGCACCTCCTGGCCTTGAGAGCTGCCCCTAAGCTGTCCAGTCCTTCCAGCAGCTACAGACAGGAGACAGGTGTGTGTGTGTGTGTGTGTTGTTTGTTCCTTTTTCTGGTTAACCCTCACCCGAGGATATTTTCCCACTGATTTTTAGAGGGAGTGAAAGGGAAGGGGAGAGACAGAGAGAAGCCACGACGTGAGAGAGACACATTGATGGGTTGCCTTCTGCACAGGGCTGCAACCGGTATGTGCCCTTGACCGGAATCGAACCCGAGACCCTTCATTCTGTGGGCGGTTGCTCTATCCACTGAGCCACACCGGCCAGGGCAAGAGCCAATTGGTTGGCTCAGTGGCGCTCTTCCGCTGACGGAGGAACTCCCGCGGAGACACCCGTCGCCCCCCAGGTGGGCCCCGTGCCCAGGGGACGATGCGGTGGGGAATCATATGAAAGAGCGGGACGTGCCAAGGCGTCGGAAACCAGAGGCTGTGCTCCCTGTGAGCCGAGGCTCCTCTGAGAGCCAGCCCTGTCCTGGGCGAACTTCCTTCTCCGTGGGTTCGTGGCCACACAGGTAACCAGGGTTTGAGGCGTGACTGGTTGCCTGGGAGGCACCGTCTGCAGGTGTGCCCAGACCGCAGAGCTTGGCACTGAGCGGTGGGAGTGTGTCCGCAGGTCTACGAGGCAGCAGTGCCAGGCCCGGGCGTCACCTCCCCACACCTGCGTTCCGGACCCTGGTGTCACGTGCATCACAAGTGCGCGGAGGGCCACGTTCTCCGCACACCGAGAACCAGGCCACACGGAGACGCACCACGCAGGCCGCGGCCTCTGACACGTGTGTTTGCAAACTGTGACTTTCCGTCGGCCTCAGATGTCCCCTGAATGCAAATCGCCTCGTTCGGGGCGGGAAGAGGGAGGATGAAACGCAAGGAGGAGCTGCGAGGCCGATCTCGAGTCCGGAGGAGCATAATAGAGGGTAATCCCGTTTCAAGTCCGCCAGCATTCCCGTGATGACTACAGACGGGGCCTTCCCCTGTGCGGGGGCATCATCGGGGGGAGCCCTCTGTCCGCAAGGCCTCCCAGCCTCCCAGCAGCCTCCAGTCCCAGACGGGCCGGTGCGCCCCTCCGTCTCGCTTTCTCCCGACGTGGAGGACTTTTCACTCTTCTCATGCTAAGCAGCTCCCGAGGGTCTCGGGCTCAGCGATCATAAATCACCCGTAGAGCCAGGACCGGGGAGCCCTTCCCTCTCCGCCTGTGGGGGGACGGGGGCGCGGGAAGCCTGACCTCCTCCGGGGCCGATTTGTTTGGCTTTTGAGGCTGTGCTGTAAGGCACGCGCACGGCGCTCCAGTCCCTGTTCCGTGAGAAACACCGCGCCCCGACCCCAGGCCGGGCCGGCACACCCCTTTCTGTCAATACGACTGTGAGGTGAAGAGGGGAAGGGACGGTCCTTTTGAAACACCTGCCTCTCGGAGGCCCGAGGGACTGAACACACCTTCCAGAGCTAATAGGCCCGGCGCTCTGGCAGGTCACCCGCCACCTGCGGCCTCGGCATGGAGGGGTCGAGGGGGGGCCCAGGGCCCGGGGCTGCGGGACCCCGTGGGAATGGGTCGCCGCACGCAATGCAGAGTGCCACAGAGCACACCTGGGGTCCGTTTTGCCTCTTTAAACCCCAAGCTCAAGTCCTGACGTCCCTTTTCTTGTGTTTTTGAGCGAGGTGCCCAGCCTTTTCCCAGGATTATTTAAAAATAGCTTTATGGCTCCCGAAAGCCATAAACCCACGTTTTGAGGTGAAAGGTCTGCCTGTGTTTGTTTCTGACTTCAAGGCAGGGAAGGCGGCCCACCTCCGCCAAAAACGCCGCCCAGCGGCATGGCTCGGGGGTTGAGGTGACTTATGACCCAGGAGGTCAGGGTTCAATTCCCGGTCAGGGCACAGGCCTGGGGTGTGGGCTCGATCCCCAGGGTGGGGTGTGCAGGGGGCAGCCGGTCAGGGTTTCCCTCTCATCACTGATGTTTCTGTCTCTCCCCCGCTTCCTCTCTGAAATCAATAAAAATACATTTAAAAAAGGAGACAGTGGGAGGCCAGAGAGCCTGGCCCAGAACTGTCCTTCGCCTGACAGGCCGGGCTGCCTGGCTGCTCCGCCCCCCCCCCCCCCCCCCCCCGGCTCACGCGGGAACCTCCTGCGACGCTGTCCAGAGGCGCCCACGTCTGCGCTCCCCCCGGGCGGGTGGACGCAGGGGAGCCTCCGGGCGGGGCCTGGGCACAGACCGGGCAGCCAGGTGGAGGCCTGCTGGGAAATGGCACCCCCTCCGCCCTCCGCATGCTTAGTAAATATTTACCATTTTCCCAGACACAGACCGTGCAGGGAGGGTACAGAGACTTCTCCTGCACCCTCCCCTGGATTCCCCGGATGGTCCCTTTATTGCCTCGGCTTCAGTGTCCTCTGAGTTGCAGACAGCCCTCCAGTCCTGACCCGAAGAACACGGACACGCTGACACCGCCCTGAGCAGCGTCAAAATCCGAGGTTACCCGGCACGTGCCGTGTTCTGAGCCACAGACCCCGCTCCCTGTCACCGGGTCCCGGGATGCCCTGCAGGGCCCGGGAAACCCGCCCCGCGCCCCACGCCGTTCTCTGTCCTCAGGTCTCTGTCCGAGACCGGGACCAGCTCCGGGGTCTGTCCTCTGTGAGCCGGCCCGTTTGAAGGCGGCCAGACGGTCCTTTCTCCGACTGCCCCGCGGCTGGGGTTGGGGGGGGCTCCTGGTTCTGTTCTTAGGCGTTTGCACAGGACCCGCCGGCTGGGACGCTGTGCCATGTGCGCATGGCGCCCCGGGAGCTGGGAGGACTGAGACCCGCTTCGCCCCGTTACTCGGGAGCCTCGCCAATGCTGTTGGCTTGTTTATCTGTTTATTTATTTTAATCCTCACCCAAGGAGTGAGGACATTTCCCCCCACTGATTTCGAGAAGAGTGGAAGGGAGGGAGTGGGGGAGAGAAACATTGATGTGTCAGAGACACATCGATTGGCTGCCTCCCGCATGTGCCCTGACCAGGGCTGGGGGTCAAACCTGCAACCGAGGTACGTGCCCCGGACCAGGAATGGAACCCAAGACCCTCCGGTAGGAAGGCCGGTGCTCTAACCACTGAGCCGCAGGCTCTTAGGTCACAGGCGTGGCCGTCAGCCACAGGCGCCCAGATTAACTGGTCACTTCATTTATTTTTTATTTTTATTTATTTTTTAAAATATGTTTTATTGATTTTTTACAGAGAGGAAGGGAGAGGGATAGAGAGTTAGAAACATCGATGAGAGAGAAACATCGATCAGCTGCCTCCTGCACCCCCCCTACTGGGGATGTGCCCGCAACCAAGGTACATGCCCTTGACCGGAATCGAACCTGGGACCCTTGAGTCTGCAGGCCGACGCTCTATCCACTGAGCCAAACCGGTTTCGGCTTACCTGGTCCCTTTAATGAGCAGCTTACCTGGCGAAGCTGTCAGGGTCGTGGGCGCTGGAGAAGCAGGTCTCCAGGCAGAGGAGGGAGGACGAGGGTTCTGGAGCTGGAGCTTTGGCTGGGGACCCGCTGCGGGAGGCACCGCCAGCGCGGCTCCGGGATCAGGATGGAGCCAGCACGGGAGCGGGCGTTCGGGCCGGAGAGGGCGGCGGGCACGGTCACCTGTGGCTTTGCTGGGCTGTGTCGCCTGCAGGGCGGGGTCCTCCAAGTGTGCTCTCCAGTCCTCCGCCCTGGACAGGGCCGCGCTCCCCTAAGCGCTGGCCACCTGGCAGCCCGTCGCCTTTTTGGGGTGAGGGGAGGGGAGGGGGTGCTGACTTCCAAGGCACCCCGACAGTCTAGGCTGTTGTGACCGGTTGTCCATCTCAGATCAGAGGGGTCTCCCCGTCTCAGACGCGAGAGCTTTGCTGCCGGCTCGGAAGCCCTTTCAGCCCCAGATCCCACTGCCCCGGGTTCCTGCGTTACTAGAACCTCGCACCCGTGACTCCCTCTTGTCCGTTAAAGGGATGGGGGACACCGGTTAGCCGGTCACACAGGTTCCAGCTGGAGGGTCTCTCCTTTTCAGGTTTATTTCCCAGTGACAGCGGTGAGCGTGCTCTGGTGGCTCGTCAGCGATCTGCGACAGTCACGCCATCACGCGCGGAGTGGGGGTTGCTTTGCTGCTCCTCTTCGGGCTGCGCCGAGCCAGCTCCAGCGCGTGTTTCACAGCCAGGCGACCTGCTGGCCGCCCCTCCCCGCCGCGCTTCCCCCGCTCCCCGCCGCGCTGTTTGCTGACTGGGATGTCTCCCTGGCCCGCAGCCCTGCGTGGGGAGGAGCGGGGGAGGCCTGTTGTGAGGCTGGAGCGAACGCACGCGCACGCGCACACACAGTGAGGTCGGAGACAGTCCGCCCATCGGGACCTCCGCAGGCCCAGGAGGCGCTGCTGTGTCCCAGTGACGCGGAGGGCCTGTGGGAGGCCGCCCGGTGTGGGCGCGTCCCGCTCTGTCGCACGTGGGAAGCCCCGTCCTGGTTACTGGGGACGAGTTTCCGTGGTCGCTGCTCTCCAGCTCCGAATGGCCGGATACGCCCGTCGGTCCCGGGAATGCAGACCTGGTTCCGTGTTCCTGTCTGACGGCCCCTGTGGACGAGGCAGTGCTGACAGTAGCCCGGAGCGAGGCCGGCGGTGCCATCGCCGCCCGCACCAGCTGACCTAGCCCGCACTTCCAGGGCCCGCCTCCTGGCGCTCCGGGGCCCCCGACGGCACCTCCGCACCACACGGGACACTGTGCACGACACCATCACTGCCATGAAGCACAGGTGTGTAGAAAACGTGGCCCGTGAAATCGGCCACAGAAAGGACACGTGGCAGGTGAGCCAGGACGAGGGGCAGAGGTCACCTCCTGACCCCAGCGGGGACCCTGGCCGCTCATGTTCCGCTCGAGCCCGTCCAGAACGGCCAGGACAGCCCCACGTGGCTTGCTTTCGGGGATCACACGTGAGCGAGCAGGCGAGTTTGCAGACACGGAGTCTACGCTCAAAGAGGTGCGGCTGCAGCCCTGGCCGGTGTGGCTCAGTGGACAGAGCATCAGCCTGCGGAGTGAAGGGTCCTGGGTTCGATTCCTGTCAAGAGCACGTACCTGGGTTGCAGGCTCCTCCCCGGCCCGGGTCCCGGTCTCTCTCACATCGCTGTTTCTCGGTCTCTCCCTCTCCCTCCCACTCGCTAAAAATCAACGGGAAAACACCCTTGGTGAGGATTAACAACAACAAACCAACAAGAGGAGGTGCAGTTGTCCTCCCAGGGCGCCAGGTCACGCTGTCCTGGCTTCACCGCCCAGCGGGGCCGGAGCCGGGAGCCGGGGAGTGGCCCCGGTGTGGGGTGGCGGTTAAAGGAGACACACTGGGCCCGGGGGAGAGGGACTCACTCCTGGCACCCGGCGGGGGGAACAGAGCAGATGGAGAGGCAGGCGCGTGAGGGCAGGCGAGGCTCACCTGTGGGGGTGAACGCGCGCCCACAGCAGGGCGAGGAGGGTGGGCCCCGGTGAGGCGAGCCCTCTGGGAGGCCACCCAGGCCCTGGGGGCAGCGCCGGCCAGGGGCTCAGTGAAGGGTGAATTGAAGACGGGGCAGGCCAGCCTAATTGCCCGTGATTATTGCTTTACGTTCACCCCCCCACCCCCAACACACACACCTGTGAGAGAATGCTGTCAACTCTCTTAAAGTGAAACCAACGAGGCTTCGCTCAGATCCTCCACCCAAAATCCTGCGTCGAGCCCGCGAGGAGGCCGAAGGGAGATGGGGTCACCGGCCCGTTTCCCAGCCGGCCTCTGGGTCCGCTGTTCGCCTGTTCCCGCTTTAGAGATTCCTGCTCCGTGAGCTGCTTAAGGGAACAAGGCACACCTGCCCGGCCGGGTGGCTCCGTGGTTGAGCGCCGACCTAGGAACCAGGAGGTCACGGTTCGATTCCCGGTCAGGGCACGTGCTGGGTTGCAGGCTTGATCCCCAGTAAGGGGGGCGGGGGGGAGGCAGGAGGCAGGAGGCAGCCGATCCATGATTCTTTCTCATTGTTGATGTTTCTCTCCCTCCCTTCCTCTCTGAATCAATAAAATGTGTTAAAAGAAGAAAAGGAAGTGCCCTGGCCCCTAACGAGTCACTGTACCTCCCGAAGCGCTTGCGGAGGTCTGCGGGCGGCTCTCCGAACAGCCTCCCGAGGTGAACGGAAGGCGTCCTTGTCTTGGTGCGATCCCTGTGTACTCCCCCACTTAGCCGATGAAGCGCCCAGCGCGGCCCGCGGTCCTCACTCCACTGGGACGCCTCGCAGGTGCTGGGCCGCCCTCACGCCTCAGAAGGGGCAGGTGCGGTGGAGGGAAGCTATGGGGGGAGAAAAGAGGAACAATTGTAATAATCTGAACAATAAAGATTTATTAAATTAAAAAAAAAGCGGCAGGTGCAGGCCAGGCCGGCTGAGTTGGATCGCCGGCCGCCCCATACCGGCTGCGCGGGGTGCCGGGCCCTCTGGCCCGCCCGCCTCCCTGCGTGGGTCTGAGAGCCTTTGTGTGCCCGGGGCGGAGCCACCAGCTTGGCCGCGTCCAGGCAGAAAAGATCAAGTATCAGTTTCATATCTGCGTTCGCAGTGCTGGCGAAAAGGCGCATTACGTTATCAAACGCTCCGCTCATACGCGGAGGTTCGGGGGTCACTCTGCATCCAAGAGAAAAGAAAGAGCGATCCGTTGCGATGCTCGGGGCGAGTGGGGATTGATCCGGGTACTGCGAGACGAAGTGTACGCAGACGGGTGTCCCCGAGTAACCGCAAGGGCCTGGCACCAGGTCACCCAGCACGGTGTTTGCTCCCTTTTGTAAGATTTGAACCTGTGGTGGAAAAGGCACGAAGGGCCCCTGGCAGACGTGGTAACAGTGAAATAGTGTAAATCCTAAGGGTGTCATGCAAGCCCTGGCTGGTTGCCCAGTGGTTAGAGCACCGGCCCTTTGCACCGAAGGGCCATGGGTTCGATTCCGGTGAAGGGCACGTACCTCATTTGTGGGCTCCATCCCCGGCCCGGTTTGGGGTGCGTGCAGGAGGCAACCAATCAATGGGTCTCTCTCACATTGATGTTCCTCTCTCTGTCTCCCTCTTTATCCCCCCTCCCCACGACACTCTAAAAAAAAAAAAATCAATGGAAAAATATCCTTGGGTGAGGATTAAAAATAAGATTGCCATTAGGGTCCAACACAGAGTGTTTAGAGTAGTCTTTAATCCATTGATCGATCTCTCTCTCTGTATGTGTACATACACACATGTATGTTTACACATGTGGTAAATGGAGGAGTAAGTCCTCTTCATGGGGTCTTCAAGCTCCACTGTCATGTGGCCACGGAAATGCCACTTGGAGAGGCATCAGAGACGCAAGGGTTTATCCTCAAGGGCGAGGGGAGCCGGGGGCAGTGCCGTTTTGGGGGTCAGGGGTCCTACACAAGCGACAGGCATGAGACGGTGACGGTGCCTTTGTGCCTTTGGAGGTCCCGGGTCACAGTCGGGGGAGCCCAGGAAGGGGCCTCGCCACAGGGACCCCCCGTCCCCCTGACCCCCTGGTCACGGCTCACAGCCTGGCGGTGGGGATGTTGAGGCATCAGGAAACCAGGAAATCTTAAAAATGGACAAGACAGCCCAGCCGGCGTGGCTCAGGGCTGAGCATCTACCTATGAACCAGGAGGTCACGGTTCCATCCCGGTCAGGGCCCAGGCCCAGGGTGTGGGCTCCATCCCCAGTGGGGGGCGTGCAGGAGGCAGCCGATCAGTGATTCTCTCATTGTTGATGTTTCTATCTCTCTCTCTCTCCCCCCCTCCCTCGCTCTCTAAAATCAATAAAAATAAAAATGTAAAACCTGGGCAGTATAGTCCTGTAGAGAGTTCTGTGAGCACCGGTGGCGAGGGCAAACGCCCGTCTCTCCGGCCGAAGTCATAGAGCCGGGCTGTGAGCACCCGCCAGGGTCCGCAGCCACGTCCAGGGCCACTTTCTCCACGTGGACGAGGAATGTTACCGCTGGGCGCGGGGCTTCCTTCGCCCGCTCCTGCGACAACGGCGGGCATGGACATGTGGTGGGTTTTGTGGAATGCCCTTGGGAATGGTGTTCATAACCTTGAAGAAAACCAAGGAGTTTGACTGTCAAAGGGAAGAGCCGAGTTCCTTGAGAACCATCGGTCGGATGCTGGGATCCGGGGGTCTGTGGGCTGGAGAGCGGGTGCCAGGAGCCAGCAGCCCTGTCCAGAGCGGCCCTGGTGGGTCCCTGCAGGCAGCATCTCCCTGGTTCCTGTGAAAATGCTTCCGCGCACCCTCGGACCCGGGACACGTGATCCGGGGCATCACGCCAGCACGGAGATGCACCCTCTCCTGGGGCAGCTGTGTGGGACGTGAAAGCAAACGTCACCTACGGTTTCGCCAGCTGCCTGTCCTCAGGCCAAACCAGGCGAAGCAGCTCCTCGCCCTCTTCCAGCCCCCCTTCTTCCAAGGTTGGGGCTCCCCGTCACTTTCCTTCTCCTCCTCCCCTGCTCTCCTCGGCAGTGAACTTGACCGCCCTGCCCCCAGACCAGGTGCCCTACTTAGGCTATTTCTTACCACCTGCCCATCAACCCTGTACAGCAGGCCCGAGGCTCCCGTTTCACAGGTGAGAAAACTGAGGTCTAAAGAGGTTGTACTCAACGTGTCCAAACACGCATCCGGTCCGAGGGGTTCCAAAGCCTGGATTCCCTACGTCACAGCCGGCGGCCACCCCGTGCTCGGACGCTTTTGATCCTGGGCCAGCACCTCCGGCGAGCCACACCAGCCGCCCCCGTCCCACCCCCTCTCCCACACTCGACCGTGTGCGGGAGCTGCCGCCTGTGAGGGCCATCCCATCAGGGCCCACCCGCCTCTGCCTTCCACTTTCCCTAATGCAGTTTTTAAAGTCAGCGGGAAAGAGTGAGGCTAATTAAGGAGTTCCCTAATCCCTTTAATCTCCGTAGTAATTGAACTCACTTCAATTACAGCTTTTCAGTAGCAATGTCTTAACGAAGTGATTCCCCCAAGGAGGCTCGAAGGAGGAGCAAAGGAGGCATGAGGTGATGCCACCTCCCCCACCACACACCAGTGAGATGTGTGTGGTGAGCCTTTGGTGCGCCTCCGAGTCCTGCCAGCCTTCCCCTCAGCACAGGGACCTGCTGCCGCGGCCAGGTCGGCCACTGCCGAAACCAACACTCCCACGTCCCGGAGGAATGACAGGATAAAGGGTTATTTCCTGCTCGTGCCTCCATCTGGCGTCATTGGAAGAGGGGGGAGGCTGCGCTCCGTGCTGTCACTCAGGGACCCAGGTTCCTTCCATCTTTTGCCTCTGTCACCGTCTGCCTCCCAGAGTCTGTCCTTGTCCCTGTATCTTCCCCAGGGGGCAGCAGACGGGGAGAGGGGGAGTGGAGCGTCACCGGGGCGCTCAGGGGTCAGACCTGCAAGTGGCCAATGTCACTCGGCCCTCTTTCCACTGGCCAGGCTTTCCGCCGTCCCTGTACTGCAAGGGGGCCGAGCCCACGCTCCTCCCAGGGCTCCCGGAGAAACACGTGTGTCCACACGCTCCTCCCAGGGCTCCCGGAGAAACACGTGTGTCCACACGCTCCTCCCAGGGCTCCCGGAGAAACACGTGTGTCCATCCCATGGAGACTCTTGGGTCCTCGGTGGGTTCCGGGACCAGGACTGAGGCATCACTTCGGAGCGGTGATAGCCCCCCTTGGTCGCCCCACCATGTGGTCCCCAAAGTATCTGAGAAACAGGCTGGTGGCTGTCACTCCAATCATAGTCAACCTCCAGGTTCAAATTTAAAAAAAATATATTTTATTGATTTTTTACAGAGAGGAAGGGAGAGGGATAGAGAGTTAGAAACATCGATGAGAGAGAAACATCGATCAGCTGCCTCCTGCACGCCCCCCACTGGGGATGTGCCCACAACCAAGGTACATGCCCTTGACCGGAATCGAACCTGGGACCCTTCAGTCCGCAGGCCGACGCTCTATCCAAACGGGTCAGGGCTCCAGGTTCAAATTTTGGTGCCAAACCTGGGCTGAGAGAAAGGGCTTCCTCTGAGGTCTGAGTTCACTTTCAATGCTCCCGAGGGTGGGGGGCCCAGCCACCAGCCCTTTATCTGCTGTGGGGGGGTCCTGACCCCCCCCACAACACTGACTCACCGCTCTCGACGCGTGGGCGGCCCCTTCCCTGGCTCTTGCCAGTTCTCTAAACACACTCGCAAACACAAAAGAAAAAACACCCTTTTCTGGAAAAGAACCCGGAACATGTAGCAACACCTGGCGTGTTTGTGCATAAAGGGTGTAGCCTCTTATCTGAAGCATTAATGGGGGGGGGGCGCGCCACTTTGTTATTTCTCTAAAGGGGGAGGCGAGGACAATAGGACTGGATTCCACTCTCTTCCCAGAAGTCGTGAAATGGGCCGGCGGTTCGGGGCCCCAGCTGGGGCGGGGGCAGCGCAGTGAGCTCCCTCCTGCGCGCAGCGGCTGGGCCGAGGCCTGTGTGGGGTTCTGGCCTCGGAGAAGGAAGAGGGGAGAAGGTCAGCCCGAGGGCCTCTTCTCAGCAGAGTGACTCCTTAGACCTCGGTTATTGGAGGGCCGGCCATTGGCACCAGCCGTGCCCTGGCTACTGGGCGCTGCTTGTAGAAATGGGTTTTCCCGTCCGTGTGACGGGTGGTGACCCGGAATCGCGTCCCGTGTCTGTCTGAGGACAGAGAGGTGCCGGCCATTCTTAGGGGTCTGTTTCCCAGAGTCTTCATCTGCCTTCAAAAAAAGGACAGCTGGCCCCAGCCGGGGTGGCTCAGTGGATGGAGCCTCGGCCTGTGGACTGAAGGGTCCCGGGTTCGATTCCGGTCAAGGGCACATGCCTGGGTTGTGGGCTCGATCCCCAGAAGGGGGTGTGCAGGAGGCAGCCGATCCATGATTCTCTCTCATCATGGATGCTTCTATCTCCCTCTCCCTTCCTCTCTGAAGTCAATAAAAATACATTTTTTTAAAGAAGGGAAACCTAGACGCCTTCATGTGGACGACTCTAAGATGTGCCTCCGGGACAGTGCTTGGAGCTAAGTTCTAGCCGTGGCTGTGGCTGCAGAAGTTTCTTCTGACAGGTAGTGGGGGGTTCGCCAGGAAAGAGAGTATCTTGTGTTAAACGCCAGTCGCATTGAGGCCCCTGAGCCACGGAGCTGATGGCGGGTCCCCCCCCCGCCACCCCCCCCAGTTGGACACGGTCAACGGAGCGTTTCCCGGCCGTTCCAGGCTCGAGGACGGGTTTCCTAACAGCCTGCCCTCTGCCTCCTCTCGGGAGCAGGTCTTTGCCCACAGCCACAGCATGGGAGCTGCCAAGGGGGTTCACGAGGAAAGCATTTTCCACCGCCAGTGGGCGGGACCCGTGGCCCAGAGGGACCGTCCACGGAATGCTGTGCTGGTTGTGGTTTGGTAAGAGGATCTCGGTGAGGACCAGCTGAGGAACCCAGGTGGGGGGGCCCGTGCCGGGTCTGAGGGCTGGTGCCCCCCTATTCGTGTTTTAAAACCGGAACCCCCAAAGGTGACGGTGTGAGGAGGGGGGGCCTTTGGGGTGTGAAAGGTCAAGAGGGAGGAGCCGTCATGAGTGAGACCCACTACTCCCGTTGATGTCACGTAAGTGAGTTTCCCAGCCCGGCCGCGTGGCTCAGTGGTTGAGCGTCGACCTATGAACCAGGAGGTCACGGTTTGCTTCCCGGTCAGGGCACAGGCCCCGGTTGTGGGCTCGGTCCCCAGTGGGGGGCATGCAGGAGGCAGCTGATCAGTGAGTCTCTCTCATCATTGATGTTTCCATCTCCCCCTCTCCCTTCCTCTCTGACATCAATAAAAATATATTAAAAAACAAACAAAACAAATGTATGCTGCCGTGTGTCCCCGTTAGAGTATCACACAGAACAGGCTCATTGCCCTGAACATCCTGCGCTCACCGATGGGCCCTCCCCCTCCCTAAGCCCTGGGTCCCCGACCCTCCCACATCTGCGTGGCTTAGCCTTTCCCGGTCTCGTGGCTGGAGCCACACGCATGGGGCCCCTCAGGCGCCTTGCACTTGGTCACATGCCCTTTGGGCCCACGGGTCTTTGGTGCCTTCACAGCTCATTGCACGTGAGTCCTGACGGACCCCCTCCTGGACGGACCCCCTCTCGGACGGAACCCCTCCCAGACGGAACCCCTCCCGGATGGACCCCCTCCCGGATGGACCCCCTCCCCCGACGATCCCCCTCCCGGACGGACCCCCTGTCGGGACGGACCCCCTCGCTGACGGACCCCCTCCCGGACGGACCCCCTGTCGGGACGGACCCCCTCCCGGACGGACCCCCTCCCGCGACGGACCCCCTCCCGACGGACCCCCTCCCGGACAGACCCCCTCCCCGACGGACCCCCTCCCGGACGGACCCTCTCCCCGACGGACCCCCTCCCGGACGGACCCCCTCCCCAACGGACCCCCTCCCGGACGGACCCCCTGTCGGGATGTGGGCACAGGTTCTGCAGAAAGAATCGGCCTGAGTCTCGAACCAGGTTTACAGCCTCGAACCAGGTTTACAGCCGGAGAACCTCAGTGGCCCGCCTGCTGGCCTGACCCCCGGGGACAGCCCCTCCTCCGGCGCCAAGGGCCCCGCCCTCCCCGAATGGACGTGGCCGGCAGGGCGCCGGGCCCGCGCACGCGTGTCGTTCCGAGGGGAATGGTCCCGTGGAGGCCCAGCCCTGTTTCCTGGACGGACGACACGACAGACAGAGGAGAGAGGCAGTGGCCCCACAGCGAAGCCGCTTCCTCCGCCGTGACCCGCCCTGGGCGCCACCCCTCGGCCTCCGCCCGCCGTCCACCGAGCCGTCATGCACGGCCTTTCCGACAAACCGCGATCACAAGGCCAAGTCACGTTCAGTCCGCTGGCCGCCCAGCGTGGCCTGGGGGCATGGGCAGACGGACAGGACAGTTTTGTTGTTAATCCTCACCCGGGGTGTTTCCCCATTGATTTTAGAGAGAGTGGGAGAGAGGGAGAGACAGAAACATCGATGTGAGGGACACACATCCATGGGTCGCCTCCTGCACGCACCCCAACCAGGACCTGGGCCGGGAAGGAGCCTGCCACTGCATTACGTGCCCTTGACCGGAATCGAACCCGGGACCCCTTGGTCCGCAGGCTGACGCTCTATCCACTGAGCCAACCCGGCCAGGGCCAAGTCAGTTCTAATGGCCAGAGTGCAGAGTTGTGTGTGGGGCACCGGCCGGGGAGCTTCAGGCGGCCCTGAGCCCCCTACGGCGGCCGCCACGGGTGGGGAGGGCCCAGGAGGGAGCTGGCACTCGGACCTCCGGCTTTATCGGGACCCGCCGTGTTCCCCGTGAGGACCCTGACCGTTAGCCCTGGGCCACGGGGGGTGTGTCTGCCTGGCCCTCCTGGTGCTGGCGGGGGACACAGAGAGAGGGGTGGCCCCACAAGCGGGACCCTGACCCCCCCACTGATGTCACTGTGCTGTCGCAGCTACACCCTGCCTCCCGAGGGAGCTGACGCGGTGGCGACTTCTCGGCCGTTTGGGGACGGGCTCTTTGTGGCCAGGGCAGCAGTGAGAGCTGGGGTCTGCGCCCGTCTGCACCCTCAGACTCGTGGGCTGTGCGTGAGGCTGCGGGTCACCGGGCCGTCCAGTCCCTCCTGCTGTGGCTGCTGGGGGGGACGCGGCGGGGGGGGGAACCCTCTGGACAGCGCCTTTGCCCAGAAGTGGTTCTGGGAGGTTGTGAAACCCGACTGGGAGTGACTCAGCATGGCCGGGCCGTCCGTGTGGGAACCAGGAGCTCTGAAACTGCCTTCCTCCCCCTCCCCCTGGGGCCGAGGGCTGCCAGCATCCCCCACACGCCTCCCAGAAAGTCCCTGGCTCTGCTCCCGGCCGCGCCAGGACCTGAGGTGTGAGGAGGAGGAAAGGAATCCACGTTCCGGCCGAACCTTCCTTCCTCCTTCCTGAGAGGCCGCTGGGCCGCCCACCGGCCAGGCCGTCCATCCTCGGCCCTCGGGGCCCAGGCCCTGCCCGCCGGCCAGGCTGAGGAGGGAGCGGGAGGAGCACCGGGCGGCTCGGAACCCGTGTCAGAGGCTGAGGCTGTGACAGGGCCACACCCAGGAGGGGGAACCCCAGGAGTTCCTTCCCCCCCAGAGCAGAGGCTCCTTCTGAATCAGGGGTCGCAGGGCCGGCTGCCGAGGGGCCAGGGAGGGTCCCCCAGTGCTCCAGCTGCCCTGAGGGGCCGGGGAGGGTCCCCCAGTGCTCCCGCTGCCCTGGGGGGCCGGGGAGGGTCTCCCAGTGCTCCCGCTGCCCCGAGGGGCCGGGGAGGGTGCCCCAGTGCTCCGGCTGCCCTGAGGGGCCGGGGAGGGTCCCCCAGTGCTCCGGCTGCCCTGAGGGGCCGGGGAGGGTCCCCCAGTGCTCCGGCTGCCCTGAGGGGCCGGGGAGGGGCCCCCAGGGCTCCGGCTGCCGCATCCTGACTTCCTCAGCCGGTCGCTCCCGTCCTCACACGCGGTCTGTCCTCTGTGTCTTCTCTCCTCCGGAGGACCCGCCCTGTGGCCGTAAAGGCTTGCCCATCCTGCCCACCTCACCCTAACAGTGACACCCTCAGTGCCCTGTCTCCAAACAAGGCCACGTTCTGAGGTCCCCAGTCAACATGGATTTGGGGGGCACTATTTTTTAAATATATTTTTACTAGAGGCCCGATGCAAGAAGATTCGTGCAAGAATGGGCTTTCCTTCCCCTGACTGCTGGCACTGCCTTCGCTCTGGCCCAGGGCCGCCTTTCTGCCTTCCCATGCTGCCCAGAGGCATGGAGCTGCTGGGGCGGTGTGGAATGCCCCCGGCCACTAGGCACCTGTGTATGCAAATTGATCCAGCATCTTCGTTGGGTTAATTTGCATACTCACTCCTGATTGGCTGGTGGGTGTCGTGAAGGTACAGTCAATTTGAATGTTTCTCTTTTATTAGTGTAGATTGATTTCAGAGAGGAAGGGAGAGGGCGAGAGAGAGAGAAACATCAATGATGAGAGGGAATCATGGATCAGCTGCCTCCTGCACGCCCTACACTGGGGATTAAGCCCACAACCTGGGCATGTGCCCTGATCGTAATCAACCTGTGACCTCCTCCCGACCTGGGAGGAGCGGCGAGCCCCGCCTCTCGTAACCGGTGACTGCCTTCCAGGCTACCTGACGAAGCTCCTGCAGAACCACACAGCCTACGCCTGCGACGGCGACCACCTGAGCCTGCAGTGCCCGCGTCACTCCTCCATCAGCGTCCAGGCGGCCTTCTACGGGCAAGACCGACAAGCGTGCGGTGGCCAGCGGCCGGCCCAGGGCGGGGACAGCCTGGCCTGCGAGGCACCCACCACCTTCCAGGTACTGCGCTTCGTGGGTGTTAGAAGGGGGCCCGTGGTCCTCTCCCTGCCTGTCTGTCTCTGTCTGTCTGTCTCTCTCTCTGTCTCTGTCTCTCTTTCTCTCTGTCTCTCTCTGTCTCTGTCTCCTGTCTTTCTCTCTGTCTCTGTCTCTCTGTCTCTCTCTGTCTGTCTGCCTTTCTCTGTCTCTTCAGGGTGGGAATCCGCTTTCCGTTTCCACCTGTGGGCTGGGTTTGGGGTGGGGTCGCTCGGGCCCCCCATGTGCAGCTCTGCTGTGTCCCTGAGGGTGAGGAGCGGTGACCGGGCCTCCTGGTCCCAGAGCGCCCTCGGCCTCACCTCCTGCAGCACGCGGCCCGGTGGGCAGTGGTCCCATCGCGGTGAGGGGAGGCTGCTCCGAGGGCCGCTGGGCCCGCTGTTTGCTCCTGAGCCTGAGCCCGGCCCGGTGTGGCGCAGCCGCCATGTCACAAGCCCGTCCCTGTCTCCTCCCACCAGAAGGTGTTGGACGAGTGCCAGAACCAGCGGGCCTGCCGCCTCCTGGTCAACAGCCGGGTTTTCGGGCCGGACCTCTGCCCGGGGAGCAGCAAGTACCTGCTGGTGTCCTTCAAGTGCCAGCCGAGTAAGTGCCTGCGGGGCCTGGGCTCCTGGGCCCCACCCACGTGGTGCCATGGGCATTGGGCCCCCGGAAACACACCTGAATGGAACGTGGGCCCCTCCTCCCGGCTTTTCCGTAGGCGTGGGTTTGCGTGGGTGCGAGTGTGAGTTCACACCCAGGTGTGTCCACGTGTGTGCTGACCGCGCCTGCGTTCCTGTGCGTGCTGACGGTGCCCGTGTCCCTGTGCGTGCTGACCGCGCCCACGCCCATGTGCGTACTGACCGTGCCTGCGTCCCTGTGCGTTCTGACCGCGCCCGCGTCCCTGTGCGTGCTGACCGCGCCCGCGTCCCTGTGCGTGCTGATGGGTGCCCACGTCCCTGTGCGGGCTGATGGGTGCCCATGTCCCTGTGTGGGCTGATGGGTGCCCACGTCCCTGTGCGTGCTGATGGGTGCCCACGTCCCTGTGTGGGCTGATGGGTGCCCACGTCCCTGTGCGGGCTGATGGGTGCCCACGTCCCTGTGCGTGCTGATGGGTGCCCACATCCCTGTGCGTGCTGACCGCGCCCGCGTCCCTGTGCGTGCTGATCGGTGCCCGCGTCCCTGTGCGTGCTGACTGTGCCCGTGTTTGGAAAGCCTTCCTACGCTGCAGCCAGCTGTCCTTCTCCCCGAGTGGCCCCTGCGGCGCCTCCCCCAGACCTCATCCCGTCAGAGAACTGAGGGTCCGGCGAGGCTTCGGGTTTAGGCAGCTCTGTGGTCTTTGTGTTTTTATTTTAATACTTTTACTGATTTCAGAGGAGGGAGAGGGAGAGACAGAAACATCAGTGACGAGAGAGAACCACGGATCGGCTGCCTCCCACACGCCCCACCCTGGCGATGGAGCCCACAGCCCGGGCCTGTGCCCTGACCGGAATCGGACCGTGACCCCTGGCTCCTGGGTTGACGCCCATCCCCTGAACCCAGCGCCCGGCTGCTGTTGTCCTTTAAGCAGAGTCTTGGCTCCGCCTCCTCCCAGGCCGTCACTCCCCCTTGAGCCCCGGCCCAGCCCGCACCTCGCCCAGCCCGCCCAGTGAGCGCCCACTGCCGGAGACAAGCTCTCGTTCTCCAAGAAAAGGAGCGGCTGTGTCCGTGGCCCCGTGGTCGTGCGAACCCAGAAAGGTCCCTCTCGGGCGACGTGCTTAGCACATTCCCAAGGACCCCAGTGTCAGCGTGACACACCGTCACCCCCGCCCGTCGGGGGCACCCCGGCCCCCAGTCCAGGAGGCAATCGCTGGGGCCGTCCCCGCGGGTATAGTTTCCTGGGAAAGCCTGGCTGGCTTCGCTGCCTTTCTGGACGGCCTTGAACATCAGGGAGGTGGTAGCCACCCAGGGCACGGCGTGCCTCCAAAAGAAAACCTATCGTTTCGGAATTCTGGAGGGAAAGGGGGGAAGCGCAGGAAAGAGAGGCCATTCCTGGAAGCACCTCCCGGTGCCGAGGTTGGCGAGGTTGGCGAGATAGGCGAGGTTGGCGTCCTGCCCTCCCTCCCGGCCTGCTCTGCCCAGGAGGCATTCTTCACATTTTTGGGTGTTCTCCCGCTGGGAGGGCGCCCGCATCAAAGCCAGTGTTTGGCCCTAGGTGGTTTGGCTCAGTGGTTGAGCATCGCCTGCGGACTGAAGGGTCCCTGGTTCAATTCCTGGTTAGGGCACAGGCCTGGGTTGTGGGCTCGATCCCCAGTGGGGGGCGTGCAGGAGGTAGCCGATCAGTGGTTCTCTCTCATCATTGATGTGTCTATCTCTCCCTCTCCCTTCCTCTCTGAAACCAATAAAAATATATTAAAAAAAAAAAAAAAGAAAAAAAAGCCAGCGTTGGGTCCCGGCCCTGAAGTCGGCCGTGTCTCGCGTTTTCCCATCAGCAGCCTGAGCAGCTCCGACCAGTGCAGGTGGACTCAGGTGCACCGACGTCGGGTCAGACTCCGTGTTCTTTTCGCTGAGAGGAGGGAGACAGGGCTGTCTGGCTCTCAGGCGACGTCACAGGAGGACCCCAGTTCATGGGGAAGGGCGCTCTCCACGTGGGCTTAGTCCTCTCTGTGGTTCCCACGTGGCCGTCCAGACACGGCGTGGAGGGTCTGTGAGACCCGGGTTCCTCCCTCAGTGTCTGGGTTCTCTCAGCCACGGCTTACCTGCACCCGAGACACGGGCACCGGAGACGTGACACCCTGTCCGAGGGGCAGCCGCCGGAAGGTCAGCCTCCCTGCCGGCCCCTCTCTGTTTTGGGGAGAAAGGCAGAGAATTTACGAGGTACCAAAGGTGGAATTTGCTCTGCGGCGCGGCTCAAGGGTTGAGCACTGACCTATGAACCAGGAGGTCACAGTTCGATTCCTGGTCAGGACACAGGCCCGAGCTGTGGGTTCCATCCCCAGTGTGGGGCGTGCAGGAGGCAGCCGGTCCATGATTCTCTCCCATCATTGATTCTCTCTCCTTCTCCCTTTCTCTTTTTGAAATCAATAAAAACATACTGTGTGTGTGTATATATATATATTTATATACATATATATTATACACACACACACACACACACACACACACATACACTGAGTGGCCAGATTATTATGATCTCTGAAGGCATAATAATCTGGCCACTCAGTATATATATAGAGGCCCGGTGCATGAATTCGTGCATGGGTGGGGTCCGGCCAGCCTGGCCAGGGGGAGGGGACATGGGTGGCTGGCCGGCCTGCCTGCCGGTCGAACTCCTGGTCGAGGGGACAATGTGCATATTAGCCTTTTATCATATTGGATACACACTGAGTGGCCAGGTGATTCTGCGTTCAGAGACCATAGTAACCTGGCCGCTCGGTGTGTATAAAAGAAAGGTGGAGTTTATGTCTGGAAAGCATTTTCTTGGTGTTCCTGGTGGGGCTTCAGCTCCATCCACTTCAGCTCACGAAGGTCCCCCGCCCAGTGGCCCCGTGTTTGCCTCTGTAAGGCCGGGAGCTTCCCAACAGTTTGATTGCAACCGAGGAAGGAAAACATTTGACCTTTGACCCAACAAAATACACAATTGGAAAAAAATCCTAAATGCTGAAACAGGGCTTGTCCGCACCTGGCGTGGCGGCCTCAGGCCCCTGGGCTGTCCTCTGTCCTAAGACCGCTGGCGCAGCGCCTGCCCGAGCCCACGGCCCGTGGAGGGGACTCCACGAGGGTCGCGCAGTTTGCCCCGGGGTCCCGGCACCCCGTTGGGTGGCGCTCTGGGAGCTGACGCCCCGGTTTGTTTCTGCCCCAGACGAGCTGAAGAACAAGACGGTGTGCGAGGGCCAGGAGCTGACGCTGCACTGCCACGCCTCCAAGTTCCTCAACATCTACGCGGCCGCCTACGGCCGGCGGGCCCAGGACGCGGACCTGTGCGCCTCGGGGGCCCGGCCGCCGCCCTTCGGTAGGTCTTCACGTGGCCGTCATGGGGGGCGCCCCGCAGGGGTGGGTCCCCGCTGTGGCTTGCACTGGGTTAGAGGGCAAGTCGAGGGCAAGGAGGTACCAGCGCCCCCCCTGCCCCCCCCCCGGCACAGGACCTCCTGCTGCCCCGCGTTCCTGCATCCGCCCCTGGTCCCGTCATTCCACACCCAGTAGCTATTGAGCGCCTGCTGAATGCAAGGCCCTGCTCTAGGCACGGGGCACGCTCAGGGACCCCCATGGAGTCCACACGGAGCGGACCGCCCAGCAGCGGGCGAGGGGCGGTGAGGAAGCAGACGGCAGGGGCTGATGGGCCGTGGTTCAGGTGCGGATGAGCTCCGGGAACAGCGAGTGGTGGGGGGGGGGAGGGGGCTGCAGGGAGGGTGGGTTCAGGCAGTGACTGCGCTGAGCGGAGCTCGAGAGGCTGCAGTCCCGGGGGAGGGTGTGGGGCAGGGACCCAGCCGCGCCCGCCGAGACTGCTCATCGTGGAGTCCGCAGGCGGCCCCCGAGGAGCCTGTGGATTAGAGCTGAGACCGCAGCCTAGACGGGCCTGAGCCCACCCATCAGGTCCCTCTGTGTTAGGATTAGTCGGGATTCTCCCGAGGAACAGCCGGTAGGAGACTCGGAGAGAGCGGAACCGCTGACGGGGGTGCAGGGCTGCGCTCGGGGCGCCTGCCGGGAGGAGCTCGGGAGGAGCCTGTGTCCACCTCTGAGTCTGGCTCCGGGACCCAGGCCGGCAGCCCGTGGAGAATCCGGTCTGCCGCCTCGAGAAAACGTCCTTTTCCGGAAATCCCCGGTCTTCGCTCTCAAGGCCGTCCACTGCTCGGGCGAGGCCCACCCACACCCGAGGGTGGTTTGCTTCAGGCAGGCTCCTGGTTAAACGTTAGTCACACACAAAACGAAGAAAAGTAAACTTCAGTCACAGCTTAAAAAAATGCCCTCCTGCCCTGGCCGGTGTGGCTCAGTGGATAGTGTCAGCCTGCAGGCTGAGGGTCCGGGTTTGATTCTGGTCAAGGGCACCTCCGGCCCTCGTCCGGAGCATGTGAGAGGCAACCAGTCGCTGTGCCTCTCTCACATCGGTGTTTCTCTCTCTCTCCCTCTCCATTCTGCTCTCTCTAAAAATCAATGGAGAAAACATCCTCGAGGGAGGATTAAAAAACACACAAAAACCAACCAAAAAAAGTACCTTCTCAACAGCATTCAGACATGTCTGACCAGACGACTGGGCACTAGAGCCCAACTGAACTGGCACCTAAGGTTAACCGCCCCCCCCACCTGTGAGGTTAACCCCCCGTCCACACCTGTGAGGTTAACCCCCCCCACCTGTGATGGTTAACCCCCCACCTGTGATGGTTAACCCCCCCCCATCCACCTGTGTGAGGTTAACCCCCCCTGTGACCTATGAGGTTAACCCCCTACCTCACCTGTGATGGATGGTTACCCCCCCCACCTGTGATGGTTAACCCCCCACCTGTGAGGTTAACCCCCCCACCTGTGAGGTTAACCCCCCACCTGTGAGGTTTAACCCCCCATCCACACCTGTGAGGTTAACCCCCCACCTGTGATGGTTGACCCCCCACCTGTGATGGTTAACCCCCCCCCTGTGAGGTTAACCCCCCACCTGTGATGGTTGACCCCCCACCTGTATCTCACCAGAGAGAATAGGCCCCACCCTGAAACGCCCAGGGCACTGAGCTGT
Source organism: Ia io (assembly GCA_025583905.1). NCBI lineage: Eukaryota > Metazoa > Chordata > Mammalia > Chiroptera > Vespertilionidae > Ia > Ia io. The sequence goes on along the minus strand of JAJQQW010000009.1, from coordinate 115,069,841 downwards.
ATTCATCAGCATCTACAAGGAGCTTCTGAACCCGCTAAATGGCTACAATGTCTTCATGGGTCCCCGGTGGGAGGGGACATGGCTCTAAGGGACACTCATGCATAAGTAACATGTCTGATGGAGAGAAAGAACGGTAAACGCCCTCCCCTCTCAGGCAGGCTCCCCGGAGGCCCGAGAGCAGGACAGCCGGGCACCAGGCAGCGCACCGAGGCCGGGCCCGTGTCCGGGAGGCGCCTGTCCCCGTGGTGGGGGATGCTGGCGGTGTTTGAGGCAGACCACACCCCGGCAGGCCGAGGGCAGCGGCCGCTCTGCCTGAGGTCTGGGGAGAGGGCCCCGTCTCCGCTGCCCGGCTGCCAGGTGGACAGAGGTGAGGGGCACCCCATCGCGTGCCCCAGGAGCGACCAGCGAGTCCTGTACCCCCGTCCCCTCTCAGGTAACAGGCGTGTTCAGGGACACTCATCGTCAAGAACGGAAAACGCCCTCCCCTCTCAGGCAGGCTCCCCGGAGGCCCGAGAGCAGGACAGCCGGGCACCAGGCAGCCACCGAGGCCCCGTCCTGCCTCTGCACCCCGTCAGGCCCCAGGAGCGACCCGAGTCCTCCCCCGTCCCCTCACGGGTGTTCAGATCGTCACCCCCTCCCTCCTCCTGTCTCTGCGTCAGGCCAGGGGACCCCTCCCTGGTCCTCACGGGAGCACCCCTGCTCCGGGCTGGCCTTTGCACCTGGATGGCCGGAGGCAAATCTGCTCAAGGCCCCGCCCCCCGCAGGGACCCCACGTTGTTTGTCTGGACACAGCAGCTAGATAAAGCGCTTGGGAATCTGACCTCTTTCTGCAAAAGGGACTCCATTTCTTTCTTTTTTTTTAAATTTACTTCAGAGAGAAAGGGAGAGGGAGAGAGAGAAGCATCAACGATGAGAGAATCATGGACCGGCTGCCTCCTGCACGCCCCACACTGGGGATGAGCCCGCAACCCGGGCATGTGCCCCGACCGGGAATCGAACTGTGACCTCTTAGGTCAACGCTCAGCCACGGAGCCTCACCGGCCGGGTGGGGCTCCACTTCTTCCCATGGGGAGGGGGCACGTTCCCCGGGCGGAACCCCACGCAGCCCCGCAGTGGAGCAGGGAGCACCTGTTTTAAGCTCTCGGTTCGAGTGGATGAATTCAGCCGGCGAGGAGGGCACCTGCGGCTGGAGGGTCACGTTCAGTACCTGCTGCCTCCGTCCCTGGGGAGGCGGACGGGCTGCGGCTTAAAGGGGAACGTGCTCAGCCAGCCAGAGAAGGCGGCAGCAGACACCTGGCTGAACACAGGCCCCAGGGGTCCGAGGAGGCCGGCTCTGGGCTCTGACGGGGCGGGAAGGCCCTGTGGCCAGGAAGGGGCTGGGCCGGGCCGTTTGGGGCAGCGGGAGGGGCCCGCAGGGAGCAGGGACGGGCGTGGAGGGTGCGCAGGCCATCTCGTCGTCTGGGTCCCCAGGTCACTCACCTCCAGTGTACCCCCCGCGCCGGCCTCCCTCTGCCTCACCGCAGGCTCGCAGACGGGCGGCGCTGTGTGAGCGTCCATGGGACCATGGCTGCCTCGCGGGCCTGTCCCCGCTGACTGGGCGCTGAGAAGGGCTCCCTCCTTGGCCCCGTCACTGCCTGGTTTTAAACGGCCCTCGGCAGATGCATCCCACAAAACCACCAGCTCGTCTTCTGTACAAGCACCGTTTACCATTGCCCGCCCGGAAAGCACACTCCTCGACCCCGCCTCCCGCGGCCCCTCCACGCCCTCGCGCGTCCACTCGGCGCTGCGCCCGCCATGTCTCAAGTCCAGCCGCTTTGCTCTGGGCCCGCTCGGGCATCTTTCACCAGGACCCTCCCAGCCACCTCACAGCTAGTCTCTGGGCGCCCCGCCCCAGCCCCCCCCCCCCCCCCCCCCCCCGTCCCGCCCGTCCTCTCTTCACTTAGCAGCCAAAGAGACTTCATTTAACTTAATCAGACCCCGTCACCACCCCTCCAGCTCCCCACTCCGCCCTGCACTTAGACCCCGTCTCCCGCGGAGGTCTGGCCCCTCTCCGCCTGCACTGCCTCTGAGCACACCACTCTGCCCCGCCCCAGGGCCTTTGCACAAGCTCTGCTCTCAGCCTGGAGTGCTCTCTGCACGTCTTTGCATGGCCAGCGCCGTCACTCCGTCACGCCATGGGCATTGATGCACGTCGCCCCAGAGGCTTCCACAGTCTCTGTGCCCCGTGCGTCTGTCTTCGCAGCTCGAAACAGTCACCTTGCACGAGGCTCACCCCCGGGGAGGCGGCCCTGCAGCGACGGTGCCTGCGTCCTTCCTGCGGGTTCCCAGGAGGAGGGCAGGGTTCCCAGGAGGAGGGCAGGCCGGGCCAGCGTAGCGGCCGCGTGCGTGGAGCTGAGCCCCCAGGTGCCCGCGGCTGCGCAGTGGATGTTGCAGCCGGATGCGGGCCCGGTGTGGTCCCAGCTCCTGACCTCGGGGAGATCGGAAACCCATTTCTGTTTTCTTTTCATGTGAAATGTTCCAACTTTCAAAACACTGTGTGAGCCAAGCCAAACATGCCTGCAGGCCACATCCGAGCCATAGCCGTGTGTGTGTGTGTGTGTGTGTGTGTGTGTGTGTGTGTGTGTGTGTGTGTGTGTGCTCTGCTCGCAGCTCCCACAGGACCGAGCCCCACCCTGGAGGAGGGGGCAGGGCCTGCAGGGTGCCTGCCCGGGGCGAGGGGCGGGGCCTCTCTGGGCTCGGAAAGGTCACGGTGCTTTCCCCTCTCGGAGAGGCTACAGGTGGCTCCGAGCCTGGGTGCCCCCTGGGCACACGGTGGGGACAGCGGGGCCTGGTGCTTGGGGTCGGGAAGCAGCGACTCCGGCCCTCAGATGGGGGGAGGGGAAGGGCGTGTGTCCACGCCTCGCTGAGGGACGGTCACTGGTCACCGGGCCCTCCTGGGCGGCACCCCACCGGCAGCAGAAAGGAGAGCGAGGCAGCAGAGCTCCCCGAGGAAGAGGTTTCCGTTTCCCGTTTTTTTGTTGGTCCTCACCTGTGGGCCTTTCCCGTTGGTCTCAGAGAGAATGGAAGGGAGGGAGGGGAGAGAGAGAGAGAGAGAGAGAGAGAGAGAGAGAGAGAGAGAGAACATGGATGTGAGAGAATCATTGATCAGCTGCCTCCTGCACGTCCCCTACTGGGGATCGATCCCACAACCCGGGCCTGTGCCCTGACGGGAATTGAACCCAGAGCTCCCGGCTCACAGGTCGGCGTCAACCACTGACCCACCCGGCCGGGCCCACGTTAAAGCTCCAGGAAGGTCCCTGGGGGGGCGTCCCTGGGGACACTCCCGTCCGCCGCAGCCACATTCCTGGGTGGACGCCTGGGATCCTGCTGTTTGCTTAATAAGGAGGGAGAACGCGCCCGTGACCTCGGGGGCGGAGGGTGTCCCGGGGCCGAGTGTGGGCAGGCCCAGCTCTGCAGGCGGAGATCGAGGCGCCGGGCTCCTGCTGCCAAGGCGGCCTGGCGAGCAGCCGCCCATCACCCAGGTGCCCGCAGGTCCTGAAGAGCGGCCCGCCCGCCCGCGCCAGGCAGCAGCCGGGAGACCAGCAATCAAATGGGGGGGCCACCTCATTCGCCATCACATGGGGGAGGGGGGAACCTCGCCATCACATGCGGGGCGGGCGGGGGGTCGCAAAGAACCAGGCTGGGAGGGAAAGACCACTGTATTTTTTAGAAAATATTCTTAAATATATTTTATTGATTTCAGAGAGGAAGGAGAGAGAGAGTCGATCACTGAGCCACGCGGCCGGGCGGAGCGGGTGACTGTGTGACTTACCGAGGCCGTTCTGCCCCCGGTCTCCGTGGGAGCGAGTGGCTTCATCCTGGTGGGAGGGAGAGGACCCAGAGTGGATTTTCAGGAAGATGCCAGGCAACCGGGTCTGACTCGGGGCTGACACACCCTGGGCCACCCTGTGCTCGGGACCGTTTGTAGGAGACAGAGTTTTAAAGTGGGCCCGCCCAGCGGTTGAGCATTGACCTATGAACCAGGAGGTCACGGTTCGATTCCCGGTCAGGGCACATGTCCAGGTTGTGGACTTGATCCCCAGTGGGGGGCATGTAGGAGGCAGTTGATCCATGATTCTCTTTCATTGATGTTTCTCTCTCTCCCTCTCCCTTCCTCTCTGAAATCAATAAATGTATATATATTTTTAAAAAGATAGAAATCGTCCAGTCCTCACGGAGCTTATCGTGGAGGGAAATGGATTCTCAATAGAAACGGTAAATAGTTCCCAGAGTGGCCGGGGTCGCAAATGAAACAAAACCTTCGTTCCACGTTGTGCTGATTTTGCCGTTTCGGTGCAGAGCCGGTTACAGAGCGTGTGGGGCCCGGTGTGTGCGAAATGGAGGCACAGGCCCCGTGAGACTGTAAGGATTCAGGCGGCCCTCCCGCTGCCGCCCAGGAAGCCAGCACCTCCACACCTGGCCCTGTGGGGCCTGCTCCTCCGTGGAATGTGGCCCTCTGGGGCCTGCTTCTCCGTGGAATGTGGCCCTCTGGGGCCTGCTCCTCCGTGGAATGTGGCCCTCTGGGGCCTGCTCCTCCGTGGAATGTGTCCCTCTGGGGGCCTGCTCCTCCGTGGAATGTGTCCCTCTGGGGCCTGCTCCTCCGTGGAATGTGTCCCTCTGGGGCCTGCTCCTCCGTGGAATGTGTCCCTCTGGGGCCTGCTCCTCCGTGGAATGTGTCCCTCTGGGGCCTGCTCCTCCGTGGAATGTGTCCCTCTGGGGGCCTGCTCCTCCGTGGAATGTGTCCCTCTGGGGCCTGCTCCTCCGTGGAATGTGTCCCTCTGGGGCCTGCTCCTCCGTGGAATGTGTCCCTCTGGGGGCCTGCTCCTCCGTGGAATGTGTCCCTCTGGGGCCTGCTCCTCCGTGGAATGTGTCCCTCTGGGGCCTGCTCCTCCGTGGAATGTGTGTCTGGGGCCTGCTCCTCCGTGGAATGTGTCCCTCTGGGGCCTGCTCCTCTGTGGAATGTGGCCCTCTGGGGGCCTGCTCCTCCGTGGTATGTGTCCCTCTGGGGCCTGCTCCTCCGTGGTATGTGGCCCTCTGGGGGCCTGCTCCTCCGTGGTATGTGGCCTTCTGGGGCCTGCTCCTCCGTGGTATGTGGCCCTCTGGGGCCTGCTCCTCCGTGGAATGTGGCCTGCGCTGGGGGCCTTCCTGAGACAGGAAGTCATCAGAGCCACTGTCTAGATGAGACTGGACCCGCCCGGTGTACTTATCCCCGGGACACAGCATGGGCCACGGGGCACCGTGTGCGGGACGCAGCCTAACGCTCTCGCTGCTGCGTCCGCCTGCAGACTGCCTGTCCCACTCGGCGTCGCACGTGCTGGCCCGGAGGTGCTACGGGCGGCAGAGATGCAGAATCCTCGTCGATAGCCACCACTTCGGGAGCCCCTGTCCGCCCGGAGCCAGGAAGTACCTCACCGTCGCCTACGCCTGCGGTAAGATCATCCCCTCAACCCCGGCGGCCTGCCTGGAGGCGATGGCCATGACAACCAGCGCAGCTGCTGCCAACCAGCTCGGCACTGCCCCTGATGCTGCGGTCACCCAGAGCCCAGGGTCCTTTTCGGACTTGATGGCTATTTACGAGGCGCTCGCCAGATAAGCAGCAGAGTTTGGTCCAAATTCGCGTCAAAGCAGATCGGCAGCCACGGGGGAGGTGGGGAGGGAAGCAGCGGGAAGGCTGGTGTCACCGAGAGCAGCGGTCATCCTCTGGGCTCGCAGGAGGCCCGGCGTTTACGGGGAGGCGTGCGAGACCGCAGAGCGTGGCTGCCCCTCCGGCTGCTTTAGGCCCTAAATGACGGGTCCCAGCCGCACCCCCCGCGCTGTCAGCGGGCCCCGTGCCGCCCTGAGCCGTGAAATAGGACGGGACGCGGCTCTCCTGGGGTCCTCGGGGACCACGTGCAGGGCTGGCTCGCCGGGTTCCGGGTCTGTAACACGACTTAAAAGGAAAGCGGTAGCCGGTGTTCTCGGAGGGAGGGGCGGGTTCTGGTTTGGGAGCCGGACGCGTGGGCTGTTGTTTTTAAGGAGAAAAGCAAAGGGTGAGCCCGGCGGTGTGGCTCAGGGGGTGGGCGTTGACCTAGAAACCAGGAGGTCAGGGTTCGATTCCCGGTCACGGCACAGGCCCGGGTTGCGGGCTCCATCCCCAGTGGGGGGCGTGCGGGAGGCAGCCGGTCCATGGTTCTCTGTCATCATCGATGCTTCTCTCTCCCGCTCCCTAAAATAGTGAATACAAATATAATTTTAAAGCCCGGGTGGCCTGGCGCTGTCAGGAAGCCCCGTGGCCCTTCCCTGGGGCCCGAATCGCTGACTGACGCAGCGGCCGCACACTCAGAGGACGAGGCAGCACGGCGCGCCTCCCGCGTGCCAAAGGGGCCTCCCCGACGGGGACCTCGATGGGAGCCCCGAGGCTGTCAGCCAGGAGTGTCCCGGTGAATCAGGCTCTGGGTGGGAGCCGGGGGGCAGTCTGAGCCCAAAGGATTGGGGTGGGAGGTGGGGACGTCCCGTGACCACACGACCCCGTTCTCATAGCCTCCAGGACAGATGCAGGGAATCCAGGTTCTGGGGACTCGGGGCCTGGAGGGCTTCCTGGGGGAGGTGGCGTCTGAGCTGGGAGATGAGGACATGTAGGCATCAGCGCAGTGACGCAGGAGGAGGGCGGGGGCACACGCAGAGGCTGGAGGTGGGAGCTGGCTGGGGGGGTCCAGCTCGGCTCTGCAGGCTCGGAGGCCACAGAAGGAGGTCCTCAGGGACACAGCCGTTTGCGTTTTAAAAGGAACAGCCTCCCTGTTGGCGCAGCTCCTTCAACCCCGGCTCCTCCGCCTTCAGGCTGGGGCGATCTCAGCCTCACTGTGAGCCTGGGGGTGAGCGGCTCGGGCCTTGTGCTTTCTGACCTTCGGCTCGCCTGGCGGGTGTCATGCCCGGCACGGAGGACTGGTCGCGGGTCGGGCAGGGCGGGGTGTCGCTGGAGCGCCTCAGCGCGGCTCACCGAGGTCCTCCTGCTGCCCCTCCAAGTCTGACCTCCGGCCACGCTCTGGACCGTGGGCTTCTGGGCTGTAGATTTCCTTCCTAAGAGGCCTGGAGGCCCGGCCACTGGCCAGCTCCCTCGCCTCCGCTTAGCCGCGGTCCCCGGGAGTCACCAGCTCGGGGGCACAGCCAGCACCGCACCCCCACACCTCCTGGGAGCACAGGACTCCTGGGGCCCCAGCCTGGGCAGCTCTCGAGGGCCCGGCCAGCAGGGGGCCGGGATGTGGGGCCGCAGGGAGTAGGCGGCCGGGATTGGCAGGTGCAGCCGGCGGCCCGCTGACGGGGAGGAGCCGGTGACAGAGGCAGAGTCTTTAACGCGCAGAATTCTTAGGGCCGGAGTTCAACCTGCGATACCTCTTCCTTTTTTCTTTACTGTTTTTTAATCCTCACTTGGGAGCATGTTATTGATTTGAGAGAAAGAAGGAGGAGGAGGAGGGGGAGGAGGAAGAGAGAGAGAGAAACATCAATGTGAGAGAGGAACATCCATCAGTTGCCTCCCGTACTCCCCCAACCAGGGATGGAGCCCGAGAGCTGGGTGTGTGCCCTGACCAGGCCTGAACCGCGGCCTGGTGCCCAGGACGGACGGCGCTCCGAGCACCGAGCCCCCGGCCAGGGCCAGGCTTCTTTCCTGACGCCTCTGCCGACCCCAGCTCGACACCGAAGTTTTATTCAGGGAGAAATTCAGACCCCTGAGACTCACCGGGTGTGGTTCTGCCCGCAGACGCCGGGGGCCGGCTGGGTCGCGGCCGTCGTCACGGCCCTTTAAGGCTGCGGGTTCCCGCCGGCGGCCGCAGGGCTGGACTCCAGTCGGGCACCGGCCTCTCCCCGTGGGCTGGCCCTGTGGCGTGGCCATTCCTGGCGGCTCCGTGTGACGGGGCCAGCGATCCGTGGCATCTGCGTGTCGTGTCTCTGAGGCTCATGCACGTGGCGATGTCAGTGTGCTCTACGGCGAGAGGCGCAGGGTCTGTGTGTCCTCCCGCCTGTCGTGGTCCATGCTGCACCGTCCGCCAGGCGGCCTTTCGGGGTCGGGTGGCCACTGGCTGAGTGCCCCGGACGCGCCGTGACGCACGCGCTGGTGGGAACTGAGTTTTTAATCTCGTCTCTTCCTTCCTGGTTCTCAGTGCCCAGGAACATCCTCTCCGCGGTGGACCCCGCCCTCGCCGACCCGGACCCTTCCCTGAAGCAGGAGGACGAGGCCGGTGGCCACGGTAACATGCCGGGCTCGCTGGGGCCTCGGCAGGGCCCGGCCGCGGGCGGAGGGAAGGGGTGTCACAGGGGCTGTGCGAAGGCGGCCAGTGGGGCCAGCACTTTATTTCGTTTTTAAGTTATACCTAGAACAAGTCCTCCCCGAGTCCACTCTCTTTCCCGAAAGAAAAATCAGATCAAAACAGCTGCACAGAATACGCGGGACCTGCGGGGGGGCAGGGGGGTGGGGGAGGTGGGCTGCTGGCGAGCTGATGGCTCTGATCGCGCTGCGCCTGGGCGCCCGCCGCCTCCTGGAGGCCCTCAGGGCTTCTGTGCTCCGTGGGCCGAGCCTCCTGTCTTCTCACCAGATCAGGACGGAACTCCGCCCCTGGGCTCCGGGCGGGAACTGGCGAGCCCTGTCTAAGCTGCTGAGCTTTGTGGGGGGGGGAAAGTGTTTTTTTTCTTCATATTCTTACTGATTTCAGAGAAGAAGGGGGATGGAGAGAGAGAAATATCAGTGATGAGAGAGAATCGTTGATCGGCTGCCTCCTGCACGCCCCCTGCTGGGGATGGAGCCCGAAACCCGGGCCTGTGCCGTGACCGGGAATCGAACCATCACCTCCTGGTTCATAGGTCAATGCTCAACCACTGAGCTGTGCTGGCCGGTGGGTGCGGAAGGTTGTGTGTTACTTCCAGAACACGTATGAGGTCTTCGCCCCAACATGTGAACAGCACGCCGGATGTGGACATCACAGGGCAGCACCAAGCAATAGAAACCTCTCTCAGCTCACGATTAGGATCATTATCGCCCGTGTTCCCCACCCCCGCCAGGCTGCCCCGCCCACTGCTCTCTCTAATCCCGTGACTACCCCCCCCCCCCCCGCAGCAGCCTCTGACCCCATGCCTCCTTCCTCTGAAGCTTGGGCCTGTCTGACATCCCTGGGGTCCCCAGAGCTCCATGGATGATGCCCCATCAGGAGCCCCCAAGCCGGCACCAATGTGTAACCAGGACCCGACTGTCATTTCCAAGAAATGTGACCCACACGCCGCCCGTCTAACTGGGCTGGTCTTCTCGGTGCTCACAGAGCGGCAGCGCTGTGGCTGAGTCGGACGTTCCTAGACGTGGCGCGCGCGCTGCCGCTGGGCAAGAAGCAAACCCGCCCCCCTCTGCAGGGGCGGTGAGCGCGGAGTCAGCCGACACACTTAGCGTTTCCAGTCCCTCTGTGCTTCACGTCGCAGGGCCTGACTTAACGCTCTTCCTGGCTCAGGCTTTGTTTGATTTCTTTGTTTTGTTTTGTTAATCCTCACCTGAGGGTATATTTTTCCCCATTGATTTTTAGAGAGAGTGGAAGGGAGGGAGAGGGGAGAGGGGAGAGAGAGAGAGAGAGAGAGAGAGAGAGAGAGAGAGAGAAACATCTATGTAAGAGAGACACATCGACTGGTTGCCTCCTGCATGTGCCCCGACGGGGCCGGGGATCTAACCTTCAGGCCCTTGACAGGGAACTGAACCCATGACCCTCTGGCACGCAGGCCAATGCTCCGACCACGGAGCCCCTGGCACGCCCCCCACGGGCACGGCGGCACTGAGGTCTGGGGCAGCTGCGCCTCATCGTCCTGCATTTGTCCTGACACAGGTGTCGATGCCGACCCCCGCGAGTCGCGGGTCCTGAGGAAGGAGGGGGTCATGGTCAGCAGCTCCCTGGCAGCCTTCGCCTACATCCGAGGTGTGTCGTGGGCGGGCCTCAGGGAGCTGCGGGGTGGACTGGGGTACAGCACTCGCTGGCTGTGGGAAACGACCTGTCGATTGTCGCCTGCAGAGGCCTGAGCTCAGGTTCAGCTCAGCCGGCGGCCCACAGGAGAACCCCAGGGGCAGCCGGGGAAGTCACGCCGTGTGGGGGGCGGGCTGCACGGCGTCCTGTGCTGTGAAACGTAGGCACGGAGGAATGCGTTTCCAGCTCGGGACGTGGGAAGGCCGGGATTAGTGCATTCCACCCCGGCCGGGAGGACACGGGGCCAGAGAGCGCGCAGCCAACGGAACAGGCCGTGCCCTGCGCAGACAGAGCCCCTTTCTGAGTCACCCCGTTACCGCTCACGGTTGCCAAGGTTTCCGGCTAATCTTCCCCTCGAGGGCCAATGGGACGCAGCCTGCTGATTGGCAGAGCCGAGCCGTCTCAGCGAGGGCACGGCCCGCGCAGCCCCGTCGGCCCACCTGGCACGGCCGCAGTTCGGAGCGCCGGCTGCAAGTTCCGGCAGCACCGCCTGCCTGTTCCGGGAGCCACACCCTGGGGCCTTTTTTATATGTAAATGTATTTTTATTGATTTCAGGGAGGAAGGGAGAGGGAGAGAGAGAAACATCACTGATGAGGGAGAATCATGGATGGGCTGCCTCCTGCACGCCCCACACTGGGCTCGAGCCCACAACCTGGGCCTGTGCCCTGACGGGAATAGAACCCGGGACACTTCAGTCCACAGGCTGACACTGTATTTACGATACGTCGCTCCCTGAGTGTTCTGGTAGCTTTATCGGAATTAGTCCACTTCGTCATGAGAACTCTGTAGTGGGAAGGTGCTATGAGCCCATTTTACAGATGCGGAGACTGAGTCCCAGAGAGGGTGTGTATCCTGAGAAAGTCACACAGCGAATGAGAGGCAGCCCTGAGTTTGACCTCAGGGGGACCACCCTGCTCCGTGTCCTCTCATGCACATACATGTAGTGACCTGTGCTCCAAACCCTCTTTCTATCCCCGGGTCTGTGATCGCGGAGGAAGCCTGGTCTGCAGGCGCTGCCCAGGCCTGGCTTCTGCACCAGCTCCTGCCTGGGCCCTCCCCACAGCCCTCCCTGCCCTCCCTACCCCCCCTGCCCTCCCCGCCCCTGACCCGTCCTCCCTGCCCTCCCCGCCCCTGACCGTCCTCTCCCCACAGCCCACCCCGACAGGGCCGCCCTGCTCTTCGTGTCTAGCGTCTGCGTTGGCCTGGCCCTCACACTGTGCGCCCTGGTCGCCCGAGTGTCCTGTGCCAGGGACCTGCGGCGCTGCGGGGAGCGCGGGAGCGCCTGGTGGCCGGCAGTGACAGGGCCTCGGAAGACAGCGAGGACGCAGAGGGGAGCGAGGACTCCTCCGACTCCAGTTTCCCTGGGGAGCCGTTGGGGTTTCGCAGGACTCCGTACCCCGCATACACGTCCATCGAGGCCGCGGAGCTGGCAGAGAGGATCGAGCGCAGGGAGCAGATCATCCAGGAAATATGGATGAACAGCGGCCTGGACGCCTCGGTGCCACGGAGTGCGGGCCCCTTCTACTGAGCGCGGCGCCTCGCTACACCTCGACGTGCCTGACTCGAGCAGGCAGCGCCCGGGCCCCTCGGTGCCCGACCTGAGCAGGCAGCGCCGGGCCCGGTCTGTCTCGCTGGTACCTTCTGTGAAGGAGACTCTGTTGTGTCGTCCAGACCCGGGGAAGCCAGACCGCGCCCGAAGGACACTTCGGGGTGTTCGCACACATTTCTAAATGAACCCGGAGGGCGTCTTTGATGTCCGTATTTGTTTGGGTTCCTGTCTGCACGTGGACACGATTACCGGTCACTGATGGAGCGGGTCACGCCACCTGTCCCCACGCTTTCCTGGGGCTGCCATCACTCCCACGGCGACCGCAGGTGCCGGAGCCGTGGCCCCTCTTCCCGCTGAGCAGACGGACCACCACGCAGCCACGTAGCTGCACTGTCACCAGGGCGCACGCGCTCATTGCTAGCGGGTTTTAAAAAAATACATGTTTATTGATCTCAGAGAGGAAGGGAGAGGGAGAGAGAAACATCAATGAGAGAGAGTCATGGACCGGCTGCCTCGTGCACGCCCCCCACTGGGGATGGAGCCCACAACCCGGGCCTGTGCCCTGACCGGGAATGGAACCGTGACCTCCTGGTTCCTAGGTGGCCGCTCAGCCCTGAGCCCCGCCGGCCGGGCTTGCTGGCGGATTGAAGCGCTAGCACCGCTCGGTAGAGCAGGGGCGGCGGCGTCTCCCTTCAATGGCAGACGCTAGAGAGGCCGGGCGTCTGTGTCCCGGCCGCCGTGACTGCCGACCCTGCTGCGGGCTCAAAGGCTGGTCCGTGATGAAAGCCACCGTGTTCCAATAAAACTTTATTTATGCACAGTGACGTCGAACTCATTGTCACATGTTGCACGTTACTCTTAAGCCTAAAGCACTCCCTGTCCTGCTAGTTTAGAGGTTAAGACGGCGGGGCCTCCAGGGGGAGAGGGTGGACCGGGTGGCCTGGCAGTCCGTGCACGGGGCTAGGGGCGTTACCTTCAGGTTGTTGCAAAAAACCCCAACCACACACTCGCACACACACTCACACACGCTTACACACATACGCACATGCACACACACACACACACACACTTACACTCACATGCACACACATACACACACTTACACTCACATGCACTCTCACATGTACACACATACTCACATGCACACACACGCTTACACACACTCACATGCACTCACGCACGCACACACACATGCACACTCAGACGCACTCTCACACACACTCACAAATACACACACACCTGCACACACGTGCATGTGCACACATGTATACACATAATCCTCTTTTCCCCTCTGAGTGCACAGCAGGGTGGGGGGGCAGTGCTAATAGGATGACACGGCGTGAGGGTGCATTTCCATGGCCCACAGTGACGCTGCCTGAGGGTCCAGCCCAGCCCGCCTGTGCAGTGATGGGACCTCCCGGGCCCGCTGGTCCCGCAGGGATGGGGCTCCCCGTCCCGTCTCCCCTGCAGACGCTCCCACCGCTCGTCACTGAGTTGCCGTCGGGTGATCAGCTCGCTATCGGGGTGTCACAGTGCTGTGTGCATGTGGCCCCCGTTTTCCTCAATGACGCCCCAAAACACAGGAGCAGCGAGGCTGGCAATGTGGAGCCGCCACAGAGAGGCCGGAGGGACAGACCTGGCGGGCGTGCTGCCATCTGGGGCCAGACACCCGCTGGGGCCCGGAACGCCTCCCCCATCGACACGGGGGGCTATGCTCCTCGAGAGCGGCCCTTCAGGAAGTCCCAGACCAGGACCTCATCTCAGGAAGCGGGACTCGGGTGAGGGCTGTGGACGGGGTCCAGCCTCGGGGCGTCAGGCCTGGGGGACACCGGGTACCGTCCCCCGGGGCAAGTGGGGTCTGGGAAGAGCCAGCTGCCTCACACTGGCGTCTGCTGGGCCCTGGAAAAGAGTGCCCACACAGCCCTTCCGGGCTGCCCCTGCCCTTCCCCACGGCCCCTCGGCCCAGGTAGGGGGACCAGGCCAGCCGCCCAGGCCCTGGCACACAGGTGGGTGGACTGAGCACTCTCACCCCCCTCCCCTGGCGGCTCCTGCTCCCGGGCGTGCGCTGTCTAGGGGGACCTCCCGAGAAGCACCCCAGCCCTGGCGCCTTCACCCCACTCTGACCCCGCCCAGACCCGGGAAGGCTGGCGTCAGCTCGTCGGACATGCCTCTCCCCAGCCCTGGGCTCGGGCCTCGCTGTGTTGCCCTCCGGCCTCGGACTGGCTCCTGGCTTGGTCTCAGGGTGGCCTGGCCGTGCCCTCGTCCCCTCGCCTGTCCGATGGGCTCCCTCCGGGGGGTCGGGGGCCGTGCTTCTCACCCAACAGGAACGGTAACGTTTCGCACCTGCCTCCTGGGGCGGCCGCACCGCAGGGCCCGCCCGCGACTGTCCCGCCCCAGCGGCCGGCTGAGCGCGGGGACACGGGGACGAGCTGTGGAGAGAGGCCCTGACGGGGAGGGGCTCGTGTCCGCTGAGCGCAGGGCCGGTCAGGCCTGACCCCCCCCCCCCCCCCCCCCCCATCGCTGAGCCAGGTCGTTGTGGCGTCTCCCACACACGGACTTAAAGTTGTGCCCGGTCTGGCCGGCGTCCGTGAGCCCGGGACCCGAGTCACTGGGTTGAGAAGCCCATTGTGGGCCCAGCTCCACCCCAGGCCGGGGCGGCCTCGAGGTTAAACCCTAAAACTGCAACCAAAGGCCAGAGGCGGAAGCCTGAGGCCGAGCTGGGAACGAGGCGGGGAAGAGCCAGGGAGCCGCCGGCCCAGGCCCCGCGTCCTCGGGCATCGGGGCGGCCGGGGGCCCCCGGAGACACGCTGCACCCTGCGCGGAGCGCTAGCCGGCCGGCTTGTTGGTTCCATCGGCTGCGGCTGACCTTGAACTCCACGGGCCTGAGCTTCCAGGGGCCACGTATGTGCAAAATGTCTCCAATAAATGTGTTTTCTCTTCTTTCTGATTTTTAAAAATATATTTCTTATTGATTTCAGAGAGGAAGGGAGAGGGAGAGAGAGATAGACACATTAATGATGAGAGAGAATCATGGATCGGCTGCCTCCTGCACGCCCCCCACTAGGCCTGTGCCCTTGGCCGGAATCGAACCTGGGACCCCTCAGTCAGCAGGCGGATGCTCTATCCACTGAGCCACACCAGCTAGGGCTTCCTTCTGATTTTCTTGTTAATACCTTTTCCTTTTCCCGGTTTACTTTATTGTAAGAACACAGCACGTGACACGGACACGGATACGTACGCATCGCCTGCTCCTGTGTCCCGGCAGGCCTGCCAGTCAGCGGCAGCCTATTGGCAGTTCGGTGCTGGGGGAGTCAAAGGTTATGCGCAGACTTTCCATGGCTCCAGGGTGGGCGCCCCTAACCCCGCGCCTCGCCAGGCTCCGCCGTGATGAGGTTTAACGTCGGCCCCTCCATCACCCTGGTCACGTTCAGGGCGCAGCGGCCCTGGCCAGCGGCCGTGCGGCAGGTACTTCTGAGTTCGATATTGAGTCAGACGCGGAGACACCTGCCCAGCCCTGGGCCTCGCCAACCAGGTGCGGTCAGATGGAAACCCTGGGCCAGAGGGGGCCGCGCCCCCCGCCCACCCCTCCTGTGCTCACTTTCCTGGGGGCACCCACCCGTCCGGGTCTCCACACCCGAGTCCTCTGTGCTCCCGTGCGCCTCGGTGCCCGTGCCCACGGCCGGAGCCGCAGCCTCGCTCAGATGGGCCCCACCTGTGCAGCCCACCTGCGGCCGTCATGGGTGGGCCCGTCAGGGGCGGGGCCCCTGGACTAATTGTGCCTGATTTTCAGGTGCTGAGAGCCACCCAGCTGGTCCTAATACCTTGGAAATGACCCCAATGAAGCCAAATCCTGTGGGAGAAACTAACCCAACGCTCCTGGACGGCACGGCTCACGTGGGCGCGGGGAGGTGCAATGAGCTTCGTCAGTGCAAACCGACGTCGAGGCCACACGGCCTGCCCGCACCAGGCCCTTCTCCGCAGCGCGGCCTCTGCCCAGCCGCTCCCCATCGCCAGCAGCAGATTCCGTCGGGAATTATCTCGAGCGAATAAGGCGGCCTTCCTGATGGCGGCAACCCGCCCGCGGGCCGTGAACCGAGGGCAGGACTCGCAGGACAAAGAGAGGAAAGCCGGTCACTTCCGACGGGTCGTGTGCTGATTCCAGCTCTTTCCCTGTCCCAACGGCGAGCCCGAGGCCGGAGTCCTTTCGAGAAAAGAAAAATAGAGCCTGTCATTTCCTCTTGTTTCAAAGTCGAAGGCGGCCGGGGCGGCCGGGGAGAGGAGGGGTCACGTCCGCGGTCAGTGAGTCAGCAGCCTGACCCGGAAAACACGGGGAGGCGGGGCGGCCTGTGTCCCCCGACGCAGGGAGAGGAACACGGTCCACAATGAGCTGCAGGAGGACGTGTTGCTAATCCACAAAGAACTTGCCAACCAGGGAGGTGCCCTGGGCTCTGAGCTCTGGGACTTCCTTCCTGAGGCCCGGCCGCTGATGGGAAGGCGGCGGGACAGCGAGGCAGGGCGGGGGGGTGAGGGGGGTCGCGGGGGATTCTGCTACACGCGTGGGGCCTGCATCGCTCAGCTCATGCGTGTGGCAGATGTTTAGAAAGAATTCCATCTGCTCTGGGGAAAGTCCTGTGTTGTGTCTTAAGTAAGGTAGACAAATTCTTGAAGTCAGATTATTAAATAGTGCAAGTTAGCCTGGCTGGTGGCGTGGCTCAGGGGTTGAGCATTGACCTATGAACCAGGAGGTCACGGTTTGATTCCTGGTCAGGGCACAGGCCCAGGTTGTGGGCTCGATCCCCAGTTGGGGGCATGCAGGAGGCAGCCGATCCATGACTCTCTCTCATCATTGATGCTTCTATCCCTCTCTCTCTTCCTCTCTGAAATCAATAAAATATATTTAAAATGTCACCTCTCTCCTTGGCAAAGACACCTTGAGAATGACCTTGAAGACCAGGTTCAGACGTGACGTTCTCAGGCTCAGGGTTTGTTGCCGAGATGCAGCCGCGTGGGGGAGGGGCCGGTGGTCTCAGCCTCGGCCCGTCACTCCGTGTGAGGGCCGTGCTCCGTGCGAGTCCGTGCTCCGTGCGAGTCCGTGCTCTGTGCGTGTGGAGTGAACAGCTCGGCCCGCAGGCCCACGCTCTGCCCCCACCCCGGGCGGCCAGCGCTCCGTGGGCCCCGGGAGGCAGCCGTGCTCACCGCCCGAGCGCAGCACCAGGAAGGGTGCACCGCGGCCGCCGGGCCCTGGGCAGCGTGTACACTGACCCCCGGCCTCACCTGCTCCCCCCGTCCCGGCACAGACACATGGTCACCCACTGGGGCTCCTGCGTCAGGAAGCAGCCGCTGAGCTGTCTGCGGCCACACGGCTCAGCCCGCTCTGCGCCCCTCGTCAGCCGGGAACCGGGAGGGAAGCGGGAGAATTCCTCGAGCCTCTGGACCCCGCCCTTGGCCTGCAGGCAGCTCGGTGTGATGCCCCGAGGAGCTGGACTGACAGGGTCCTCGGCCACCTGGGCTGGGAGCGGGTTTGGGGAGCGCCGATCACATCCATGGGGCCTCCGCGGGGCTGCCCAGTCCCTGTTGGCCTCACAGGACTCTCAGGCCAACACGGGGCTGCGCCGGGGGAGGGGGGCGCTGACTCTCCCTCCCCCCGCAGCGTCGGCCGGCTGGGCCCGCGGGCGCAGCTGTCACGTCCACAAACAGCCCGGGCCCTCGGCCTCCCTCCCTGACCAGCAGCAGTATCCTCCCCCTCCTCAGACCGCTGACAGCCGTCCTCCCCCCTCGCACTCACGTTTAATATTCTTTAAAAAAAAGAACGAGAGAAACCGACCGGGACTGAAACTCCCCTGCAGGCTTGGCCGGAACCCAGAGGGAATATTCGTTTCAGCAAAACCCACTCCGGCCCGAAAGCCAAGGTGCGGGTGTAAACGCACCTTCAGCCTGAAGGTTCGCCTTTTCTGCGCGTGGAGGCGGGGCCCCCGAATGGCCGGGGACACACTGGGCGCCCGGGAACGTGGCCCGGGAAAGGAGAGCGGGGAGCGGGCGGTTACGGAGACGGGCTCCTGGGGGCGGGGGGAGGGGTCTGCCAGCCTCGCCCGTGGGGTCCCAGCCCGTCCCCTGAGACTCTCTGCTGGGGGGAGGGGTGTCGCTCGTTGTCACTTGTGCCCTGAGTGCAGCCTGCGGTGTGACTGCCGCTCACACAGGCGCCTCGGGGGCGGGGGAGGGGGGATCCATCAGCGCCTTCAAATTCCGCCCGGCAGCACCAACAGCACCGACAGCGTCCGCTCCGCGCCCGGGAAGGGCTCCCTTTCACTGCTCGCGTGTTCAGTGCCTCCTCCCGGCCTTCACAGCTGTTGAGGGACAAGCAGAGCACACATGTCTGTGTGTTCACATCTGTGTGCACGTATGCATCTGCGCGTGCGCACCTCTATGCATATGTATGTGTGTGCATGTTCACATGAGTGCGCACATGTGTGCATGGCTGTGTCTGTGGTGGGGGAGTGTGCACATGTGCGCACATGCGTGTCAGCTCCCTCAGTCCTGAAAACCCCGCTGTGGCGTGGCCAGGTGTGGGCGCGGCCCCTCTGCAGGGGGCGCTGCGGGTGTGAGCGAGGGGCCGGCGGCCGCAGGGGCTCTGGCTCCCGGTGACCCAGCTCCGTTCCCGCCTCGGCACTGGGAGGCGCGTGGCCGGGTGACGGGTTGGCCCCTGGTGCCTCGGCTTCTCTCTGGCAAGTTCGGCCGCAGCAGTGCCATCCAGGGCGGTGGCGGGCAGGCAGCGGGGCCAGGGCTGCCGAGCGCTGGGCGGGACCGTGTCAGAGCCGGGAACCTCACACGCACCGGAGAGAGCAGGCTGCCCCCCCACAGCGGCTCTGTCGCCAGGTCCCGGGGTCTCCGAGCCCGTGCGTGTCCTTCTCTCTCGGAGTAAGTGGCTGCGTGCCCACCGCGGCCCCGCCTCCCTCCCCGCCTCGGCCGCTCCTGCGAGGGCTGCGGGGGCCTCGGGGCTGTGGTCGCCCGCCCACCCTCCTCGATGGCGCCAGGTGTTCCCCGTCTTCCGCTCTCGCGGTGCCGCTCCGTGCGGTGGGCTGAGCGGGGCCCCCCGAGTGCCCGGCCCGGTGCCCGGAGACTGGAAATGGTCCCTCCTGGGGGGGGGGTGGTCCTGAGGTCGTGGTTCTGTTCGAGCTCTGGGCGCGGTGGCCCTGGGTGTGTCACGTGGGGCCAGTTCAGTGATAAACGGAAGTGGATGTGAATGTGTCCCCTCCAGTCCCGGGCGTCCGGTCTGTCGTCGTGCCAGGGATGCGGGTCCGGCCTGTCCAGGTGGCTCCCTCCCGGCAGAGGCCACGCCCCAGGGACTGGGCAGCAGGCGGCCGGCCAGCCACGGGAGGGGGGCACCAGCCAGTGAAGCAAGCGGGTGGGGGGTGCTCAGCGACCCCCGGGAGGGACGGCAGCGCCACTCGGTGGGAACATGAGGTATGTGATGGCCATCCTCACGCCCCTGGGGCGGGGACCACGCCATGGCCCGCTGGGCCTGCTCCCAGCGCCGGCCCCTCCAAGGTGCCCGGGCCTGGGCTTTCCCACCAGAATGAAGACTTCGGACTGAACTCTGAGGTCAGAGGGGAGCCCTGCAGGTGACCGAGGCTGGGGGGCATCTCGTTCCCCGGCTGGCCCCCCAGCATGAAACCCCCTCCCTGATGTTTGGGGTGCCCACCACGGTGCGAGTCCTCACACCCTGATCCAGTCGCAGAAGCAGCGAGTTGGCTGTGTTCCCCCCTCCCCCCCCGCCCCCCACTGTCTGCTCCGGCCCAGCTCGGCCCACAGACGGGCAGCGGGGGCCGGGTGCGCCTGCCCAGGACTGAGGAGCAGGAGCGAGAGGAGTGGGCGGCCGGCGGGCACAGGGTCTGTTCTGCTCACCCGGGTTCCGGCAGCCAGGCCTGGGTCCTGCCCCTTCTCCCAGCCTCCCACTGACGCCCCGAACTCCGCAGGCCCCCCGGGACCTTCCGCTGCTGCTGCTGTTGATCAGTCCCCTTGTCGTCCCGCCGGAACCTGATTAGCCCCAGGCTCCGCGGGACTCGGCAGGAGGAGAGGTGGAGGCAGCGTCCACCCGGAGGCCGCAGCGCCTGAGACTCCCGGCCGCCTTCTCCGTCACCCGGAGACGGATGGCACTGAGGTGCTCCTGTATTTCACTCTAATTCTTCAGCGGTGGCATTGCAGCCCTGGCCGGCGGGCTCAGTGGTTAGAGCGTTGGCACAAACAGTTAGGACTGAAGGGTCGTGGGTTCGATTCCCGGTCAAGGGCCCGCACCTGGATTGCTGGTTCGATCCAAGGCCCTGGTCCGGGCCCGTGTGGGAGGCAACCAATCAGTGTGTCTCTCTCACATCGATGCTTTTCTCTCTCTCCTTCCCTTCCACTCTCTCTAAAAAGCATCAGTGGGAAACGTCCTTGGGTGAGGACTAACAACAACAAAACAAACACCCCCCCACACACACACACACCCACCCAGTGGCCTCCTGAGCGCGGGGTGCAGTGCGCATCCTGGCACCGCTGCTTCGGGCCCGCGTGGAGCGGCGTGGGTGCACCGTCCCACGAGAAACACAAGAGTGAAATGTATGAAATGTCTTCACGTCACTGGACGGCAGACAAGGAGGGCCAGGGCTCGGGCCGCAGGGGCGGACCTCCCGGGAGCTGGAGTGGGAGCCGGTGGGTAACAGGATGAGAGCCGGAGCCGAGGGCCCAGGGAGACCCTGGTGGTGGAGCGCCCAGGACGGGGTGAGAGACAGGACAGGCGCACGAGCACCTGCCCGGCCTCCAGCCGGGGCCCAGGGCCTGGGAACCGGCTCCGCCTCCTAGTCCGCGGGGTCCCCAGTGACGAGCTCGGCTGACTGGGGCCGGGTCTGCGTCAGGAAGTGCCCAGGCGCACCGGCTCACAGGCCGGGACCGTTCTCTGAGGCTCCAAACAGACTCAGGTCCCCAAAGGGGGCTCGTCACCGCTCCCCAGCCCTGGGCCGGTGTGACTGATGGCGGTAGCTCCGGGGGACCGGAGGCGGAGGCAGGTGCGGGCGCCCGTGCATCCTGTCTCAACAGCAAGCCGCCCTTCAGCGCTCGCAGGCGGCGGCCCATCGGAGGCTGAGCTGTTCTGCGTCCCCGCTCAGAGCAGATTCTCCAACAGATGATGACGCTGACTTTATCAAGTCCGATTGTGCTTGCCAATAGTCAACCTGCAATGTTTATTTTCTAGACATATTCACTGATTTTTGAGTTCCATCAACATAAAACTATGAAAATCTTATATTCAATAACTTAAATCACATTTCCTTCCCAAGGAAAAATCAAGAGCTTTGCCATTGAAAACTCATCAGTTCCATGTAAGTTACCCTAGAAACCCGAAGACTTTCTGAGCCTGAACCTGAACCTGATCAGTTGCAAGAAAAGGTGAACCTCTGTTCAGGTGGCTGAGCGCAGGGAGCGGGGAGCAGGGAAGGGGGAGCAGGGAGCTGAGCTGAGAGCAGGGAGGGGGGAACAGAAGGGGAGAACAGGGAGGGGGGAGCAGGGAAGGGGGAGCAGGGAGCTGAGCTGAGAGCAGGGAGGGGGGAGCAGGAAGGGGGGAGCAGGGAGCTGAGCTGAGAGCAGAGAGGGGGGAACAGAAGGGGGGAGCAGGGAAGGGGGAGCAGGGAGCTGAGCTGAGAGCAGGGAGGGGGGAACAGAAGGGGGGAGCAGGGAGGGGGGAGCAGGGAGCTGAGCTGAGCGCTGGGAGTGCAGACATTGCCTGGGACTCATCAGGTTCCAGGTCAGACTGCACCGACTGCCCCTCCATCTGGTGGAGCCTCAGCCAGGAGGTGACCTTCACCTGTGAACCGAGCTGCCCGGCTCCAGTCCCTCTCGGACAGACCTGCAGGCCAAAGAAACTGGGGCAGGCGGCGGCGCCCTCTAGTGGCCACTGACGCTGAGCTTCCCTCCAGGGCAGCGGCCTGAGAGCGTACACCAGCCGGGCGAGGGGGTAGGTCCCCCTCAGGATCGGCCACAGGAGGCCGAGTGAAAGAATGCAGGCAGACTCTCCGGAGGACGTGTGAAGTTCTACGACCTTTAATCAATTTTATCGTAAAACCTCAAACTCAGGAACTAGGAAACCTGGAAAACCCAACGTCTTTCTGAGGGCTGAGCGACCCCATCAGTGGTCACGGCATCCTGTTGCTATGGTTACGTCTGCCTACAGAGAGGGGAGTCAGTGCTCTGGGCGCTTCCTGGCCGGGAGCTTCACCTCGGCCTCCACCTGATGTCCTTCACGCCGTGGAAGTGTCTCTTCAGAGCGGTGCTGTCAGCCCACGGGGAGTTCAAACACGAGTCGTCGTCGTTTTCTTCCAGTTTCTGGAGAGAAACGTCTCACTGAGGAAGGCATCTCAGGAAACTTTTGCAACATAAAGTGACGGAAGATGCACTGTAACCTCCCCCAGCCGCCCAAGCAGGACGCTTCCAGACTAACCCGGGGGCGGGGTGTGTGTGTGTGCCTGGCAGGACCCACAGCCCAGCAGAGGCCGAAGCTCTGGAAAGCCCCCCTGCTAGCACTGCTGACCCCTGGGGGAAGCGGGGTGTGTGTGTGTGTGTGTGTACACGTGTGTGTGCGTGTGCATGTGTGTGTGTGACACGGTTTCCACACCTTGAGCTCCTCCTGCCGGCGGTGGTAGAACAGCATCAGCTGCTTCTGCTCCTCGCTGCTGATGACCGGCTCCCGGGCGGGCGCACCCTGTCCCCGCTGCGAACACGGGAGACACGGGTTAGGCATGCGTCAGGGACGAGGTGACGGGGAGCGTGTCACCTGCAGAGGTTAACAGGTCGACCACGAGTCCCGGGGCCTGGGCTTCAGCCGCCCGCGCTGGCCCTCATGGTGGACAGGCAGGGCTGGCCACGTGAGCCTGCAGACCGGGGAGGGCGATGGGAGCGAATGGTTGGGGCGCCTCAGCCACAACAGCCGGAAGCCGGAAGCCGCGGGCACGCGCCGACCCTCCTCCCTAGACAGCAGCACCGGGGGCTGGGCAGGCCGCTCCGGGCGGCTGTGCATTTGGAGAAATACTTTCACTTACTGTAGCCCTCGTTCTTTTAGAAAGATATATTCCTTATTGGTTTCAGGGAGGAAGGGAGAGGGAGAGAAACATCCATGATGAGAGAACCACTGACCGGCTGCCTCCTGCACGCCCCACACTGGGGACCAAGGCCGCAATCCCGATATGTGCCCTTGACCGGAATCGAACCCGGGACCCTTCGGTCCTCAGGCCGATGCTCCATCCACTGAGCCAGACCATCAGGGCAGCCCTGGATCTCGGTGTTGAAATTAACACGGCAGCCCCCTCCCCATGAAGACAAACGCCCGGTGCTGCCAGCTGCTCCGCTCCCTGCGGTCCGGGTTGGGGTTAAGAGGCAGTTTTACTCCAAGTCCAGGCCACAGGCTACAGGAGCTGAGGTGGAGCCCCACCCTAAGGGGCGTCAGCGAAAGCCAACAGGAAACGGCCCAGGCCGCGCTCACCTGCTGGATCTTGACGATGATCTTGGTCTTCTCGTTCCTGCCCACGTAGTCCGACAGCGTCTTCGTCCTGCGCAGCTCCTTGGCGGCCCACCACAGCTGCGCGTCCGGCTCCGCGATGACGCTCAGTGCCGCCTGGCCGCGGGAGGACCCCCAGGTCAACAGGACCCACAGTGTCCCCGTGCCGGGAGCCAGGCCGGTGCCCTGCACGGGGTCCCCTACCCCTCACAGGGTCCCCTACCCCCCACCCCGCCCCCGTGCCGGGAGCCAGAACGGTGCCCTGTGAGTGTGGGCCCGGCTTCCAGGACCTGCCCTCCTACCCGAACCCCGTGGGGGCACGGACTCCCCACCTGGGGGCCCTCATCGGGTTAGCACCCGCCCTGTCAGTGTCAGCCCCGCCCTGACTGCACTCCCTGCCAGGGAAGCGGGTAAGCCCATCTTGTCCACCCTCATCCGTCATGTTGGGTCCCTCGGAAGGGATGCTGAGGCGCCAGGGGATCCCGCCGGTGGGAGGCGCTCAGGGAATGCTCTCCCCCAGGATGAGGAAGAACGAGACAAAAAGGGGAGAACACGAAACAAGCGGAAGAGCTGGGACACCAAGTCCAGCAAAGGGACCAAAATGTTGGGGTGCAAACAGGCACAAGTTAGGGTTCCGGCTTCCGGTGGCCCCAAAGGCAATGTCCCAGTTCCTGCCTTGGGCAGCCTGCCAAGCCTCCCCGCCCGGGTGTGAGCCACACCCCCGGCCATGCGCATCCTCTCGCCCGCCTCACCCCACCCTCCCACCCCCAGATCAGAACTCCCCTCTGGACAAAAGCTGCCCCCGGAAGAGGAGGGCGAGACCGGGGCCGCTCTGGGGGGAGCGTAGGGCAGAGAGCCACACACCTGAGTGCCCGACAAGTCTTCCTTATTTTCAAATTCCATCCGGATGGGGTCGTAGGGCGGCAAGCCCATGGGATACACAATCATCACTGCCCCCCGGAGCTGGTCCAGGGCGTCCTGCACCATCTCCATGGTAACGCAGACACCGGCTTCCACTTGTTTCTGAAAGTGGCAGCGGTTACGACACGCAGCCATCAGTGCACAGGCATTTACCCAGCTCCTGGACCAGGCGAGGCGTCTGCCTCGGGGCTGGCTGCTGGCTCCCAGCCTTCACAGGTGGAGGGAGGAGGGTGCCCGGGCCTCATGCCCACGGGCTCCACAGGGAGCCCACCCACTGGAGCCGTGCATCCTGCTGACTGGGGGGACGGGAGGGTCGGGGCGAATGGCACAGCCGTGGAGGAAGCCAGGGCCCCCCACTCGCCCCTGGAGCTTCAAGCAGCAGGAAGAGGGAGGCCGGTGGGCAGGGACTCGGGACTCGGTCTCACGGACAAGCTCACCTTGGAGATCATCGCTTTGGCTTCTTCTAGCGTCTTCTTCAGGACTTCCTTCATCTTTTCATTGGGAGCTGCAGAAACAGGGAGGGGGGAGACGCCGCCGTTACCACTCTCCGAGCGCCCCAGCCTTCATCGGAGGCGGGAGGCGGCGACATGAGACGAAGCCCGGCCCGGGGAGGACAGACGGCTGGCCGTGCAGACGGGAGGGCGCCCCACGCACAGGGGCAGAGGCGTACAGAGCAGGGGCTGTGCGGGCCCAGCACACAGTTTAGCCCGTGGTGGCCGTCTCCTGGCCACCGCTCAGCCACAGACGCTGCTGAGAGAGGTTGGGGGGGCGCGCCCCAGTACAACTTTACAGAAGCAGGTGTGGTGGGGTTGGGCTCGGCGCCCAGAGCTGCTCAGCCCTAACAGGGAAAAATCCTAACTTGAAAGTTTAGAAGCAAAAACAATGGAGACGGAATGTCCAGGCCTAAGGGAGATGGGCAAGGTCAGACCTTACGTCCTTGAGGACAGTGCCGACCAGACACGGAATACCGACGCTCACAACTCTGTCCTCAGGACTGCTTTCCGCTGATGCAAAGTCTCTCCAGGCTGAGAGCGAGGTTAGGCCGGAACCAGCCACTTTCCAGATGGAGGCGCAGGAAGTGCTAGAAATTCCTATTATCCCCAGTACACGTGTTTACACAGGAAATGAAAAACATACACGCCTAGGGGAGCATGCGCACACGCCTAGGGCTCCGCGCACACGCCTAGGGCTCCCCGCACACGCCTAGGGCTCCGCGCACACGCCTAGGGCTCCGCGCACACGCCTAGGGCTCCCGGCACACGCCTAGGGGAGCGTGCACAGACCATGCAGGACACGCGGTATCTCGGTGCCCCTCGCGGTGTGGGCACAGCAGGCACGTGGGTGACTGTTGGTGACAATGACGTCACTGCTGCTGCTGTGCAGATGCAGAGGGACAAGCGTCAGAGGAGTTGCCGCCCACTCAGCCACCCACTGACCGGCCGCGTCCTCTCCTGGGTGCACCCGCGAGGGTGACGGAGACCCAGGGGGACCTGGAGCTGCCGTCACTGCCTCTTTCCCACAAACCTCTAACGAAGCCGGTTCTGCCCATCGTAACAAAACACCCTTCGATAGGTTTTCAGTGATTCCCCCCAAACTCTCAGGCTGTACCATATGAAATCGCCAATTTTCAACCACTTGTGACCCACAAAAACGGCAACTTCACATGGCTCACCCGATACATTAAACCAGCTGCACCCAGAGCAAGAAGACAGGCGCTGTCTTCACCCCTCACCCCTCGGGCCGGCGCGTGCACGAGGCGCCCCGCCAGTGCTCCCTGACTTCGCTCCTGACCAAGCCGCCTCGCTGAGGCCGGGTCAGGCCCGCGGAGCGGAGAGCGCGCTTACCGTGGCCGTTCCTGCGTCCGACGTCGTCCTTCTTAAACACGGCGCCTCCGCTGGGCACGCACTTCTCACCCCACTCGTCCCGGAGCTTCAGCTCTTCCACCTGCTCGTCCGTCAGGCCTTGCATGTTCGGGGGCAGGAACACGCCGTGCTCCGCTAGTTCTTCCATTTCTTAACAACAGGAGACAGACAGCCGCGTTCACCATCGTCACCGACACCTGCCCCCTTGGTTAGGGGTCTGCCCGGCAGCTCGAGGCTTCATTTAACAAACACTTGGCTACCTGACGCGTGCCAGACCCGCATGTGACCTCTAGCACATGACCTTCCCGTCCTAGGCCAGCGGTGGCCCCGGCGGCGGGCTGCGGGCCGAGCGTGGCCTGTGTGCTGTGCTGCACTCCCGGGCTCGGGAGGCACAGACCGAAACTCGCCCCGTCTGCACACCCCGCACGGGCCTTCCGCTCCCCAAGTCTGTGCTCACACACTCTCGTGATTTACCCACACCCCATCTCCCCCAACTGCAGCTGTGCTAGCTGAGGCTGGCTCAGGCCCAACGGCTGCTATTTCACAGACCACTTTAGAAAAACACTTTACAAATAACGGACGTAAATCCAACCAGCGGGAGGGCTGAAGGCAGCGCGCACCCTGGGAAGTGCAGAGACAGGACAAGTCCCGGTTCTTAGGGTCACGCCCGCTGTCCGATGATGGCTTCATGTTTTCGATTCCACCAACATTCACTCCCAAACCCGTCCGAATTTTAACCTGACAGTATCTCCTTCCTCCCTCCCTCCTTTAACCAGACAGGGTCACAGGAGCTGGCCCTTCCCACACCCCCGGAGACACCGCACGTGGTGTAACCGCATGGAGTGGTCGTGACCCCCGCCACACACACAACCTGAGCCCTGGGCCCAGCAGCTGGCCTCGCCCCCCTTGCTTTCCCTGCCCGGCGCCAGGCCTGTCTGGACGGCAGTGGACATCGGCCACCTGTAGAATCCATGCAGGGACCCTAGGCGCTCTCACAGGACGGCATTCAGCGCCACACTTTCACGGACCATTTTATAGAAGTAAGTCGAGTCCCCTTTCTCCCCCAAACGCTTTAAATGTAAAGTGACGTCTGCTGTGGAGCTTGTTTTGGGGTGAGGACTCTGTGAGTGACGAGCCACTTCATGAAGACGTCACACGTGCTGGTGACACACGTCTGGGCAGCATCACGCCGAGCCCCGCTGTGCCCGGGGCTGTTCCATGAGCCAGTGAGATGCACCGACCAGGGGCCCCGGACCGCGCTGCCCGGTGCAGAGGCGGCCGGGGCGGGGGCGGGGGCGGGGGCGGGGGCCCTGGCGCCGGCTCAGCCCGGAGGGCGGCCCGGGCGGTGTCCCCCCAAAGCGCTCCCCTCGGGGGTCCCCGCCCCGGCCGCTCTTTCCAAGCGCCAGCGCCCGCCCCGTCTCTGGGGTCCCTCCTGGCGCTCTTCCCTCTCCACCCGGAAGCTCCAGGGGGCTCCCCGCAGCGCCCCAATCCGGCCCGAGACACTCAGAGCCTCCCTCGGCCCGCGGCTCTCTGCGTCGCTGGTGGCCCCCCTTCAAGCCCGGGTGCTGCTCATCTGTTCAAACTTGACCCCCGCCCGGCCCCCGCCCCGGCCCGGCGCCCCCGCCCGCCCCGCCCCCGCCCGGCCGCTCGGCCCCCCCCGCCCCCCCCCCCGGCCCCCGCCCCGGCCGCTCGGCACCCCCCGCCCGGCCCCCGCCCCGGCCGCTCGGCACCCCCCGCCCCGGCCCCCGCCCCGGCCGCTCGGCGCCCCCCCCCCCCCCGCCCGGCCCCCGCCCGGCCCCCGCCCCGCAGGCCCCACCTGAGCAGAGGCGCTGCACCTTGAGCCGCGCGTTGTAGACGCGGGCCACCCGCTCCGTGAGCGCCCCCAGCCCCGCGCTCCCCGGCGCCTGCAGCAGGAACTGGCTCTCGTCGCCCCGCTTCACGTGCAGCAGCACCATGGCGGCCCCCGGCCCCCGGCCCCCGGCCCCCGGCCCCCGGCCCCCGGCCCCGCCGCCGCCCAACCGCCGCTGCGGCCGGAACCCAGGCGCCCGCGGGGTCGCGGGAACAGCGCTCGCTCCCGGAAGTGACTGTCGCCAGGAGCAACGAGGAAACAGCGTCCTGGGAGGTTGGGGGCGGCTGCTCAAGTCCAAGCCCGGGACGGGAAGCTGGGTGCGCGGGGCGCCGGTGACCCAGGCCTCGGGCAGGAGCCGCCGCCCAGACCCGCACGGAGCCCGGGCCCGACAGCCAGCGGGCTCGCCCCGCCTCCGGAAGTGACTGTTGTCTGGGCAACGCTCCCAACAGACGGAGCCGCGGAGGAGCGGTTCGCCCAGTCCACTCGCCCGGGCCGAGTCCACCCGGGAGGGCGGGCGGACGGGCGGACGGGCGGACGGGAGGGCGGGCGGGCGGGCGGGCGGGCGGGCGGTGAGTGCGCGCGGGGAGGTGAACGCACACGGGTGTCGACTCCGGAACAGAGTGCTCTGCCCCGGTGTCAGCAGCACTTCCGCCTCCTGCAGCGCCCACTTCCGGAACGCCCCGCTGCTTCCGGTCCGGGCGCTCGGGTAGCGAGCTCGGGGCGCGGCCCCTGGGTGGACGCTCCGCCGGTCCTGGGCCCGGGGCCGGGGGCCGGGGGCCGGGGGCCGGGGGCCGGGTCGCCAGCCGCAGGTCCCGGGCCCGTGGTCTTGCGGAGCCCAGGCCGCGTGCCGGAGGGGCCAGCCAGCGCGGACCCGGGAGCCCGGAACCGGGGCGCCGCGGTGTCGGTGGGACGGCCAGGACCGCCCTGAAGGGAGACATTGGCCGGGTCCCTGACTGCGGGCTCGCGCTGGTTTCCTCCCGGCAGCGGCGTTTCCAGCACCGCTGCCCTTCCCGGGCCGGGGCTCGCCGCCGTCTGCATCCCCGGCGGCCGCGGTGACGGCCCGCCTGGGAACGCCCGGCCCGCTGGGGCCGAAGGCTGCTGGCCCGGCCGCCAAGCGGGGCGCCCGGGCAGTGCTCCCTCCCGCCGGGCTGTGCTCCGCTCCCGCCGGGCAGTGCTCCCCTCCCGCCGGGCAGTGCTCCGCTCCCGCCGGGCAGTGCTCCCCTCCCGCCGGGCAGTGCTCCCCTCCCGCCGGCGCTGGCGCTGCGGGGCCGGGCCGCCCAGACCCTGGGGCAACGGGCAGGCCCGTCTCCAGCGGAGCACGCCCAGCGGTGAGAGGAAGTGACTGGCTGCACACTCTGGAGGAATCGCCCGAGAATTGTGCCATATGGATCCATGTCTTTATTTTTTTATTTTAAAAGTATATTTCTATTTCAGAGAAGGAGAGGGAGATAGAAGCATCAATGATGAGAGAGAATCATTGATCGGCGGCCCCCTGCACGCCTCACACCGGGGATCAAACCCTCAACCCAGTTACGTGTCCTGACCAGGAATCCAACCGTGATCTCCTGGTTCATGGGTAGATGCCCAACCACTGAGCCACGCTGGCCAGGATCCATTTATATAAAATTCTTGAAGTGGCAAAATTACAGAAATGGAGAATAGACTAGTGGTTACCAGAAATTACGGACAAGGGAAAGGGTGATGGGACGGGAGGTAGTGGGAAAGGGCAGCGTGAAGGAGGACCTTTGCAGAGATGAAAATGTTCTGTCTTCATGTCATGGCCTGGTTGTGGTACTTGCTAGTCTTGCAAAATGCATCCACTAGGGACAACTGGGTAAGGGTACCTGGGATCTCTTATTTCTTACAACTGCATATATATCTCAAATTATCATAAAATTACAGAATAAGTGCATGGCTTCTTGATGATGATCACTAATCTCAGTATCTTCTCAGAGCATTGAGAAGTAAAATGGATGAAAAGAAGATCTTGAATTAAAATACCTGATTTGACAACAAGAGTGAATCCCCAAATGCTACTAACTTGTACATGTCAAGTAAAGGTCAAGGAAGACAGCTGAGAAAAAGTCTTCCCTCTGAGCAACATGGTCAATATGGTAGAGAACGTCTATTTATTTCACATGACAGCACATTTCACAGGATATGTACAGAATGTATACCACTGACTGTAATGTAGACTTCTATAAAGTACAGTTATAAATATCATGTGCCACATAAGCAATAAAGTTCTTACATATAAACAGCAATCTACTATCGAGAACAAAGAATTCACAGAGCTCCTCAGTGTCTAAATTCTGCTCTGCTTTTAATGGAACTGGTAAAGATTTCAGTAAGACACAGAGTAATG
This sequence comes from Ia io, assembly GCA_025583905.1. NCBI lineage: Eukaryota > Metazoa > Chordata > Mammalia > Chiroptera > Vespertilionidae > Ia > Ia io. Next base: position 115,039,766 of record JAJQQW010000009.1, on the reverse strand, counting down.
GCCAGTTATCGGCAGCGTACCTTTAACTTCCATAGCTTTGTGCACTTTCAGCAACTTGCCAAGTCTAGTTTCTGGATCAAGGCCGCCCTGCTGCACTGTGTGTGTTTCAGGCAGTAGTGTAGGTTCGCTGGGAGACTGCTCACAGAGCCGCTGCCGAAAGGAATTGTTTGGCTAATAGCAAATACCACACACTGATCACACAGAAGCTAAAGCCACAGTTTGGACAAGTTAGTTCACATTTGAAGCATCCCGCTTAGAGTAATACTGCCGTTTAAGATACACTGATGCTGAAATGCTTAGAACCTCAAAAAGCACAACAGAAAACTCACAAGAGTCACTGGCTGTGAACAGAGAGGATTACTTCTATAAATAGAGTATGCTGATAACATTTAAGCATTCAGAAAAGCACTTTCCCTAGGGATTTGCTCTCTGTGGCTGAGTGCAATGCAGTCCTGTGCTTCTCCACTCTCTCACCACGGGCCCCGCTCCTGCTCTCCCCGATGCACATCAGTCAAGGTTCAATGAGGACACGGGGTTTAGGTGGACACACACAACGCTTTATAGAAAGGAGCGTTAATGTAAGTCTTACTGGGTACAGATGACTTTAGCTTAAATTTACAACAAAACAACTGCCCAAGGATTCCTGATTGGGATTACTTAATGATATCAAAATACTACATTCTGTAAAAATTCCGTGTGCTTCATAAAAGCGGGGTCAGTGGATGCAGCAGAGCAGGAGAGCTTCCAGCAGCGCCCCGTGGGCCCGCAGCCTCCTCGGGGAGCAGACCTGCAGGGAAGACCCAGGGCACAGTGCACCCCCACCCAGCTGAGGAAGCTGCAGAGGCAGAGCAGCCGACGGGAGGTGGCGGAGGGAACGGGCAGCACACACCTTGGTGTACAGAGGGGACACTTGGCACTTAATTTCTCACTGAACCCGCGGCACGTGCCTTGCAGACACGCGCCACCCGCTCCTCGGAAAGGGCTGGAGTGTCTGCAGGACAGGGACCGCAACACGTGCTCCCCACTCAGGGGCCTGGATGGAGAGTGCTGAGGGGTGTGTGTGTTTCAGGGGTGAGGATCATTCTAGTTATGGAAAGAAAATTAAATGTCCAAATTTCACTGACAGCCGTCCTTCTGATAATGAAATATTGAGAACTCTCAGAGCTTTTAGATATAGATTTGGTCTGGGTCATGCCCTAGAGTTTAGGTGACAAGTGTTAGAATGTGTGAGTGCATACACCACACGTGTGTGCATGTGCGCACTCACTTTCTTTAAAGCGATGCCTCTCAGAATCCCGTGTCGGTGTCACGTGGACAGCTCTTCGGTGACCACTGTGAGCGCAGGGCCAGGCCGGCGGGAGCTGTGCGGCTTCCCGAGGTTCTGTGGAGACTCGCCAAGGACATGAGTGGGGCCTCCTTCCCAGAGGAGTTTTGAGCACTTTCACGGCTCCTGCTCTCAGTTATCCCAACAGAAACACCAGGACGCCAGTGAGTGATGAGAAGGGCTTCCCCATTTCCAATATACACAGACTCCAACGCTGTACACAGGACACAGTGGTATTTCTTGACATCAGTGCAGGAACCAGGACTATTGCACGTAATGAGGGACAATGCCGGTCTCGCTCTGCCAGCACGGGAGCGCCGTGACCTGCAGCTATCTTTCTGTGAAGTCTAGAGCGGGAGCCGCCGGGGCCAGAGCCGTGAAAGGGTCGGCTGGAGGGGCGGGGCCTGCGGGGAACGCAGAACCCGGAGGCGGGGGCGGCCTCCTCGAGGGCAGCGCACAGGGGGGAACACCTGTCCCTTTACCCCAGTCATCACCAAAGGTCACGCCCGGGCCGGAGGACGGGCCTGGCCGAGGGCCCAGGGAGCCCGGACCAGCTGCCTTCAACTTCGCTCTCACCCCGAAGTCCTCTTCCTCGAAGGTCACCCACCCCCGCGGGGGGCTGGCGCTCACTGGGGCCTGGGCCTGCAGGTGAGCGCTGTCCTGAAAGCCGTCGGGCTGAGGAGGAGGCTGGCCGCTGCTCTGGCCCCGAGGCCCGGGAGGAGGGAAGGGAGAGCGGGGGACAGGCTCCAAGGGCCGCGCGGCCGCCTCTGCGTCCCTGGACGGGGCTCTGAATGGGTTGGTCCTGTCGGCGGAGAGGTCTGTGCCAGGGAAGGCCGGGGAGAACGGGTTCGGAGAGCATCGCGCGTTCTCCTGGGATTTGCTCCGCGCTGGAAGCGGAGGCAGTGCGGGCATGCAGCTCACGGAACTCAAAATGCTGCTGTTACTCTGGGTGGCAGGAGGCAGGGGGACCACCCCCGTGGGGCCCGGGATGAGGACAGGGGCGGGGTGCACGGGTGGCTGGGCCTGTGGCAGGGCAAGCAGACTAAGTGACAGGTCTTCAAACGGGTCGCTCTTCGAGGGCGATTCCAGTCTGACGGCGGGGACGCCGTTGGGTTTCACCTGGAGAGAAACAGCACGCACAGTCAGAAACACACACCGGAAGTGACACGCTTACTGCCCGCTCCCTGCGCTGGCTTTCTGTCTCAACTGCTCTTGATTGGGGGCAGGCACACAGACTTAGAAAACAAAAAGCAGCTTGTGTCCTTGTTTCTCTGGTGGGTTAAGATAAAACAGCTAAAATCTCACGCTTGAAAAACTCCCAGCTAAGTAAATCCATCTATTCAACAGAGCTTGTTTCGTTTATGCAGGCATTGATCTGGTCCATGGAATCGTCCGGAACTAGCGAACCAGTTTCGCTCAGGCCCAGATCTCTGAGACGGCAGCAGACACCAAGAACCTGCCGATGCTAAGCCCGTGAAATTCCAACCCCACCTGTGACGGCGGCATGGTTTCCTTCTTCTACGTCCACGTTCAGTTACGGCTCATGTGCCAGGGAAACGCGAGTCAGGGATGAGCATGAACTCTCAGTGCGCTGCATCCTGAGCAAGACCTCGCCTTTCCTTCCCGGGGACGGGCGTGCCGCCGCCTCTGCTTTTGGTGTCCTAGTGGGTGCTCCTCTGTAGAAGCCGCTGGAGTGACGGGACGGCTAACTGACCCGCCTCATCTGGTAAAAATGGCCCAGAGCGCCCAGGTGTGCTCGGTAATCATCAGGCAGTGATGACCTGACACCCATCATTTCTAAAGCCCACCGTCTACTGGGTACGTTAACTCCGTGACCACAGCGCAGCTGTGCCCGGCGTGGTGCCCGGTCCTGCCACGTGCAGCTGTCTGTGCCCGGGCTGGAGGTCAGAGTCCGCGGCTTCAGTGCGCCATGGTGGCTCGGCCTGTGCACAGGAAGCCGGGAGGGAAGCGCAGCCGGACTGAGCTCGGCCCGTCTCCCGGGGAACAAAGCCAGGATCCCAGCCACAGGGCAGAGCAGCTGCCAGGCACTCTGTTTTAATTTGAAAACGCGGTGGACGCCTTGGATGGCAACGCCTAATTTAAACATAAAGCAAGCCTCTGGGCTGAAAAGGAGAGGAGAGGAGAATTCTAGCTCAGGACATGGAGTGCCACCAACATGAACTTAGCTGTTAAGCCAACAACTAAACGTTCATGGGCCGCGGCAAACCAGGGTGGCAGTCCCCCTCCAGCGCCCACAGGCCTCCGAGCAGGGCCTCGGGCCTCGGACAGGGACGGCCGCCTCCGGAGGGACGGGGCAGTCAGTGAGCAACTTCACGTATATGAGCGTCTTGTCCAATTGGCCTACGGCGTACTTTACACTTGAACAAATAAGTGTGTTTTTCTTCTAACAATGACAAAAAATTTGTAGAAAATGAGAGCGTGAACACGTTTCAGACTCTAAACTGTATTCTGAGAACTAGAGGTAAGCGGGCTCATACATGGAAATTCCTTCAGAGACATCATGAAGTTCGTCAACTCCATATGCCAATACGTCTGGGTTGCTTATGGTTAACACAACAAAACAGAACAGGGCACGGGACCCGGTCTCCACGGCAGACACACAGCCCACACGCAGACGCCACAGGGAGGAGAACGGAAGGGCTGAGCGCGCAGGCGGCGGCGCTTTCAGAGAAAGGTGTGGAGGGACCTTTCAATAGCCCGGATGTGAAACTGACTTTCCATCTTTCTACACCATCGAGTCTTCCTTACTAAAAACAATCTGGCAACTAAAATTATTTGAAAAACATTTTCCAAAAGAAACCCAAGGGAAGAATTAATTATGCCAAGAATCAATTTAGTTTTGCCAAATAGACTTTCATATACATAAAGCTTACCTTATTGAAGTTGTAAGTTTTAGTTTTGTTAATTTTCATTAAAAAAAAAACAAAGCAAAATATCATAAAGCATAAACAAGAACAACTAAAATGGCTCCTAAAAATTAAAAATACTAAGAAAAAAAAGCAGGTCTGATGATATGAGAACAGAGTTTATTAATGTGACAGGTGGCTTAAAAACGGGTGAAACGGAGATGTATGAAGCAGAAGACCCATACATCTATGCGCTGCGACAGGTGAGAAGCAGGCGGGAATTGAGAAACAGTCCGATACCTGTTACCCTGACGGCCGCTCCTGCTTGGAGAGAGGAACACAGACAGCAGAGGAGAGAGTTAGGAGGCGCCCGGGCCCAGCCGCAGCCCCGCGGTGCGCTCCCAGCGCCAGCTCACCCGGAGCAGTGACGCTGGCAGGTCATAGCGTGAGTTCAATCAACCGTTTCAACTCACTTTGTCATTTTGAACAAAAAATGTGTTGCTGAATTAGGGCTCAAAGTTCAGTTTTACCTGAGGTTGATTACTAACCAACGTATTTCAAGTTTATTCCAAAAATGATAATCCAAATAGGTTTTCAAAGCTCTAAAATATTCTAAGCAGCCCATCATGGATGAAATGTTTGCATTCCCACCCCCTTTTGTCCCCCCGCCCCCTGGATTCAATGATGAGAGAGAATCATTGATTGGCTGTCTCCCGCACGCCCCCCACTGGGGATCGAGCCCGCAACCCGGGCATGCGCCCAGACTGGGAATGGACTGTGATCTCCTGGTTCATAGGTCGACACTGAGCCACACCGGCCGGGCTCATGTGTGCTTTTATGTTTCAAATACTTTGCAAATTTGGGGCAGAATTAATAAAGACATAAAAGTTACTAAATGTTCAATGCTAAGGCTATTTCATATTATCAAAATATCAAATATGTTGTATTTTAAAATCTCATCCTTTTAAACTTATAGCCACTGCAGAAGGTTTTGAAGTTATAGATGTTCATTATGTCTTGAACAGGCATTATTCTTACGGCTCAAAGTTCAAAAGGAACACGAGGTAAAGCACTTCCCCCTCCTCCCACTTCCAGCATGTTCCTTCCGGGAAGCCCTGGGACCCTTTGCGAGCCTCCACAAGGACAGTCTACAAAGAGCAGGACCCTCGGCCCCAAGGTGTGGCCCGGCGGTGTGGCTCAGTTGGTTGAGCATTGTCCCATGCACTGGAAGGTCACCAGTTCGATTCCCGGTCAGGGCACCTGCCCAGGATGGTAGGCACCCCTTCCGTGACATCAATGTTTCTCTCTCTCCCTCTCCCTGCCTCTCTCTAAAAATCAATTAAGACATTTAAAAATACATATACACATATATCATTCATTGATAATAAAATATATTTTCATTATCAGAAACTTAAAAGAAAGTGTGTCTGTGTATATAGTGTTCACAGGAGTTAGACATCAAAGACTGAGGCAGAAAGAACACTTAAAACTTAAAACCAACGTCTTGGGTAGTTTCTGAGGAACCGAACACCAGATTTCAGAACACCATCTCCCAGGCCCCACAGAGCACACGCTGCCTCCACGAGCCACGGCCACTCCTCTGAAAACCAGGCTCGGAGCCATGGAGAGGGCCCAGAAGATGGCCTCAGCCTCCGGTCCTTTTGTCACAAGACGACCTTCTGCTGAGACTGACTCTTCCCGGACAGTCTGCTCCGGGCGTTTTCCGGAGCAGCGAGTCCTCACCAACGTGTGGCCAGGCTCTGCGACCGTCAGCGAAACCGGGTCAGAGTTGAGACCGGCTCTCCCCGCCACAGGCCACTGGCACGCACAGGCTGTGCCCAGGGCACCCCGTGGGCGTGAACACGGACCTACTTTCACGCTGTCGAAGAGCCTTAACCATCACAGAGCTTTAGGAAGGAATTCACGTCGCTCTGGAATGGCCGTGCGCTCTCTGTCCTGAAATGAAGCCAGCGAGCTCCGAGCTGACGAGCTCGGAGATGAAACAATGCAACAGCGCCTCTCTCACCGGAAGACGGAAAAGACTCGTGACCACCGGAAGGCTCAGAGAGACACCGACAGCACTCCTGGGTCTTCAGGACCCTCCGTTTTCTGAACAAAAAGCTACAGCCACGTGGAGGCATAAACTAGCATAAGAGCACATGTTATTCTCTTGATTGCTGTCCTGCTTCAGCTTTTACAAATGTGACCCATGGTCTGAGTGTGCTAACTGCTGACAGTGTTTACAATCTTGAGAGTCACGTTTACTTTAATGTTTTTCACTATGTAGAAGCATAAACTTAACTTCTACCAACTAGGTGGACACACTCAGACATCTGTAAACATAAGTGCAAACACAACTCATCAGTGTGCTGCAGGGGCATTGCCAGTATGTACTAGTCCTTACGGGACATTAACCCCACGCCATGGTCAGAGGCTGCTCCGACGTCTCTCTCCAGGAGTGAAAGCCCAAACTAATTCACTGGCTGTGAAAGCAATACGGAAAGCCCATACTGCCATCCATCCTGATTCATTTACCACCCACAGTAAATTATGCACTAAACAGTCACAGACACTTTAAAAGCCAACAAGCCACCTGGAAAGTCCCTGAAGTACCCACTTAGGCTCACGCTGAGAAACTCGATCTAAGCAACAGGTTAAACAAAAAGGCAAACCCTGACATCCATTTGTCATGTGACTAGTCTCAGACGTCAAATGACACTCACTGGTTGAAGTTGTGTCTTAAGGTGCTATTCCTACTAAAAAGACAGCCAAGTCGGATGTCCATCTGTTCACTGAGATAAGCATGCTCAGAGACCGCCATGGGACTCACCTGCGGCTGCGCCGAGGGTTCAGAGGGCAGGTTGTGGGAGGACCTGCTCCGCGGCGGGGGCTGGGGTGGCGTCTCCAAGCCGGGCTGGGGGGCAGGCTGGGGGGCAGCCGGAGGCGGCGGGGCTGCTGTGGGGACGAGGGGCTCCTGCATCTTTGGAGCAGGCGGGGCGGCCTGAGGCTTCAGAGGCTCAGGAAGAAGAGGTGAACCTAGAAAGTCATGTTCCGAGTCAGGTGCTTCCTGGGAAGCCGTGTTGAACCCCCTTTACAGGAGGCTCGGGGCCTCCGGTAGATCTCGAGGCCGTGCCTACCTCTGGGGACTTCGGAGGCTCTGCCCTGGCTCTCGGCAGCCGGCCTCCCAGCAGACGCCGCGGATGCCCGGGCCTGGCTCTGCGGGGCGCTGATCACCCCGGCACGAGGTGGGATGGTCTGCACGGGAAGGAAGCACATGCCGTCAGCTCAGACACTCGCTGCTCTCTGCAGGTGCGACTGGAACCCCCGCCCCGCATCCCCTCTCCTTCCTCTCCTCTCCTCCTCCTGGCATCCCCATCTGGGCAGGCTGGCTGCTCGGATTCACAGCCACCCCCATTTGGAGTCTGCATTTGTGTTTTCCAGTGGACAATGGGCCCGGCGCCGTGTGGATGGAGCTCATAGAGGCATCTCATCTTCAAAGTGCCCCTTGGCCGTAGACATCGCCTCTCGTCTCTATTTTAAGTGGAGAGCAGGCATGGCTGTGCTTCTCAAGGCCGCAAGCCAGAGAACAAGGCCAGGCCCACCCGCAGGGCAGCAGCCGCAGGGCGGTCCCTCCCCACAGGCCACGCCCCTGGACAGGCAGGCGCAGAGACTGCCGCTGAGGAAGGGAGACTTGGTTCTGGCACAGAAGGAGGAGCTTCCCGTGACTACTCGAGCTGGTCCATTAGGTCCATGGGAGACACACTGGTGAGAAACAGCTCTTTTAAATCCTCACCCGAGAATATTTTACACTGATTTGAGAGGCGGGGCGGGGGGGGGGGGGGGGGGAGGAGAAGGGAAGAGAGAGAGAGAGAGAGCGCGAGAGAGCGAAGTGTGGTAGAGTCGGTGAAGAGCCATTTGCCATCTTTCTGAGCACAGGAGAGCGGGCAAGGAGTCCAGGGTGAGCTCCCACAGACGTGAGAGTGATGTTTAGGGTGGATGGTAAATAGAGTTACAAGAGAAAAGACAGCAATCTCTAGCTTAGAAATTTTATGAGAAGTCTGATTAGAAATTAGATGTGGCTTGTTAATTTCTAGTTATTGTAACAGGTCCCGGTTCCTGCTCTCCGCTGAGGGCGCCCGCAGGCCGGGCCACTGACCAGCCCACACCACTGACCACTGTCCACTTCCTTCCTTCTTCTTTGCATGTCTCCCATCCCGAGAGCATTTTCTCGGGTGAATAATGGACAACTGCGCGGAGAAGGGAAGGCTGATGAGCGCACGGGGACAGCCCTGCCCCGCTCTGACACCCTGAGAACCAGCTCTAACACGACCCCTTCTCCCGAAGTCTACTACAATGATGGACGGTAAAGTCCTTCTCATTGAAGGTGGCTATATCCTCATCAGCCCCGCAGGAAGGGGGAGCAGAGCTGCCCGGCACACTCCCTCACAGAGGCAGAGGCCTTGACGGTAACCCTTGTGGCTGGAAGCAAACTGGGACCTCGAACCCAGACCGCCCACCCCTGGCAGGTGCTGCCTACCGGTCTGGTGGCGCCGTGTCCAGCGGGTCCTGGGCCCGTGAGTCCTGCTGGAGGGGAAGGCTGGCTGCGGCCTGGAACAGGCATCACACGTGCCTCTGAGGTTAAAGCAGAAACAAGAAACCATCACTGACACCCCGTCTCGTCACGGTTCCGTTCTGAGGAGAGCAGCTCAAGCCAGGCGCCTTGACCTAGGTTTTCTCTCCGCGTCGCCCCGGGGCTTTGGGGCGCTTGAAGCGGGAAAGAAAAAACCAGTCGTAAGTGAACAGCACAGCACAGGGCCGGGCCGGGGCTGCTGTCTCTGCCCGCGGGACGGAGCTCAAGTGGTGACAAGGACGTGGCTTTGGCTAACGGCGAAGGTCATCAGTCCCGAATGCCCCGAGAGGGCTCCTGAGCACACAGACCCGCTGACAGGGGCTCCGACCACACGCTCGGGGCGGCAGCCGCGGGCGTCCTGATGGTCAAGGGCGGGTTTCTGTGACAATCCCACGGCTGAGGCCGGAGGCAGGCCATCTGCCGCAGGGAAGAAGTGGGCCGCGGTGAGAGGAGACCTCAGGTTGACTCTTTGGAAAGGAAATGGTTATGAGACACATCAGCCCCTCAGTGACTGTCATCAGAACGAACGGCTTCTACTCTCAATCGTCTTTTAAGCAAATTTAGTTCAGCATCATCACAGATAAAACTATGTTATGTGCCGAAACCGGTGTGGCTCAGTGGATAGAGCATCGGCCTGCGGACTCAAGGGTCCCAGGTTCGATTCCGGTCAAGGGCATGTACCTTGGTTGCGGGGCACATCCCCAGTAGGAGGTGTGCAGGAGGCAGCTGATCGATGTTTCTCTCTCATCGATGTTTCTAACTCTCTATCCCTCTCTCTTCCTCTCTGTACAAAATCAATAAAATATATTTAAAAAAAAACAAAACAAAACAAAAAAAACTATGTTATGTGAAGTCACTCACAGGTAATTCCTGGACCTGAATTAACAGGGCTTATCTATAATTATTAAAAGCTCAGGGTTAGAATAGAACATTTCTAAATATCTGACTTATTCTGACGAGGATTCTGAAAGTATTTTTCTTAAAATAACATTGTACAATAACTCCACACCCTGAGCGTACGTGAAACAGATGCCAACAGCATGACACGGCCTAGGAGCCGCGAGGAAAGGAAGGGTGCCCCCGGAAACCGGGCACACGGAACGCAAGGCAAGGAGGCGACGAGGTGCACGGAGGGCGCTCGTGGCTGGTTTGCCTCCTGCACTGGGCGGGCTGACGTTGAGAGCGCTCGGCGCACGCGCAGCCCAGCTGCCCCGGGACCGGGAGGCTCCCACACCTTCTTAGAGAAAGAACAGAAGCCGGAGCCGTTCGGGGCCCACAGCAGAGCAGACGGCGGCACACAGACAGCCTCTGCGTTCAACTGACTTTTGCAAAAAGGCTCTTTGTCTCCGGTGAGCGCCTTCTAATGTGTCAGGACAAACCAAGTGACGCCGACGCCTGCCCACCGCCTCCCTCCCTGGAAGAGCGGAGGGAACGGCCTTCCGTCCGCACGGCCGCTGCAGGGGAACGTGTGCGGGGAAAGCCTCTGCCTCCCGCTCATCTCGCCCCCGGGGTCAGAGCTGAGCCACTGGGAGGAGCTCCAGAACTCACGGCCAAGCGGAAAACACTCAGTTTGAATTTCATTTTAAATTTCTGAGACTACATTCGTCTCTCAGAACTTCATTTTGCTTCCTTATTTCTAAAAAACTCTAATAAGAGTCCTATAGTGACTTTCTCTAAGCTTACTGCCTTAAAAGTTACTGGTTTATAGGGAAAAATGCACAAATACTGCCTACCAAAGAATTACGAAGAGAGGCTATTTAAAAAAACTAAATGGGATTTCTAAGTTGGTAATATGATATACGTTTTCACAAATTCATTAAAAATTTACTTCCTACTGGTTGTTTTCCTCATTGCAGGAGAATATAAGCAGAATTATAAAGGAAATAAAACTAAAAGCAGGAGTTTGAAACAGGAAAAACTAACATTTCTGAGTCCATGGAAAATGACCACCTAGCAGTACTTTGCAGCTGCAATGCTGAAATAATTTAGTCATCAGATATGTACCTTCAACTGAGCTCTGGAGTTTCCCCATAAACCAAATAAGCTATATTTAAACCCAAAGTGATTCGTTTGCTAATAAAAATTGTCCTTATGTTTAGAAAACGGAAGCGTGAGATCCACAAGTTAAGACAAGGCCACGCAGAAGGAAGGCTGTGTCCGGATGGCGATTCTGCCGAAACGGAGCTCGGGCCGCCCTGCCGTCATGGCGCGTGTGGGCTCCTGCACGAGGCCGTCCTGCAGTCCCTGTGCTGAGCCCTCCGAAGCCAGCACGGCTCTGGGGAGGGAGCCTTCGCAGCCACACTGACTCCACTTACGGAGGGCAGGTGCCTGCGGCCTGGTGAGTAACCCCCGCTCCGCCAGGGAACGGGCAGCCTGTGCAGGCCGTTACTGTTAACACTGAGCTCTAGGCCTCACTAAACAGGAACAGAGTGGGAGTTTGGAGCCATTAAAAATATAAATGCCATTCACTTTGACTTTTATCAAACAAACCTAATGCCTTTCAGCTACAGGGTCAAACTCCAAACGCCACGGCCACGTGGCGCATGTGATAACAAACATGACGGTTACCTCCAAGCTCCTTCCTGGCAGGCGCCGGACTCCTGGCCCCTGGGCCACCAGGACACGCAGCAGAGAGGAAATGACAGAGTAAAGCGTGAGACGCCAGATCCGCAAGCCCTGACCCCGAGCACCACGCAGGAGTCATGGATTAGTATCTCAGTATGACAAAAGCTATTATTTAATGCAAGCACTTCTAATAACTCCCGCAACACATGCTTGTTTAAGAGCACAGTTAGCCCTCCCTGGTTTGGCTCAGTGGGTAGAGCATCGGCCTGCGCATTAAAGCAGCGGGTGCCAACTGGTGGTGTGTAAGATCCGAAAGGTTGGCGACCACTGGACTGAAGGGTCCCGGGTTCGATTCCGATCAAGGGCACAGGCCCGGGTTGCGGGCTCAGTCCCCAGTGGGGGGCGTGCAGGAGGCAGCCGACCCATGATTCTCTCTCATCATTGATGTTTCTATCTCTCTCCCTTTCTCTCCGAAATCAACTTAAAAAATATTAAAAAAATAAATAAAAAGAACATTTACACAAACACGAAAAGCTTCCCAATACATATGCATGTTCTCTGGGTCTGACTATACTAAGGTGACCAGATCGTCTTTCCAAAAATAGGGACTTTTTTAAAACGCTGTGGGACGCGGGACAAATAGTTAAAAATCGGGACTGTCCCGCCAAAAGCGGGATGATCTGGTCACAGGCTATACCGAAGTCAGCACACTGCATCCGTCAGCAGCAGCGACTCGAACTCTCGCACACCTGGAGAGGCGGTATGGAAGCCTAGAGGGCAGCCCACCCACGGCCGCGCCTGCCCCGTTCTGCAGAGAGCAGCGAGGAAGTAGCAACGACGACAGGAAGACAGTCACATCGAGAAGCTGAGGCCTGCTACGTGCAAAGCTTTTTAGTGGCGGGCAGGGCTTTCTGTCCGGCAGGGGGCACGGTGGTCTGTTACCTGAAGGCGGAGGTGGTCGCTGCGGGGGCGCCGGCCGCGCTGGAGGGGCCCCCGGGCGGGGAGGCGGCGGCCGCTTGGGCTCCAGGACCTGCGGAGCATCCCTCTGGGGCTGCGCGGCTGGCGGCGTGTCCACAGGAGAGCCTGGAGGAGCACCTGGGAGAGGAGAGCGGGGTGCAGGGGTGTGAGCCGAGGGATGGGCTTCCTGCATACGTACTGCACACGCTCTGTTCTGTCACTGCCTCGTCTGTGCTGAAGCAAGATGACATGCATGTCAGTGTCAGTAGCATGTGCAGCCGTGCCTGTCACAGCGCTCCAGTGCCGCGGAGCAGCGATGCTCGCTCCTGTACCGGGCAGCCCGGCAGGACGGCAAGCTGTGTAGCTCCTGCAGCCGCTGGCCAGCAGAGAGAGGAAGAGGGAGGCTGGCTTTTCTCTCCGCCTTCACTTGAACTTACTTAGGAGTGGAATGGGCAAACCAGAGACGCTAACGGCATGGAAGATGATGCCAGCGTGGACAGCCATTATTCGTGAGACAAAAACAGCTTCCAAAGACCGACTTTCCAACCCTGGAGGACTGACTACAATGTCAACGCGAACGTTTGCTTTGTCGCTTCCCGTTTCACGTGATAGCGGAGGCCACATGCGGCTGCAGCGCTAAGCAACCAGCCGGGCTCCTCCTGCCACAGGGACAGGCGTCAGTTAAAAGACGGGACCAGCCAGGCCCAGGACGGGGGTGAAGACGAAGCCTGGTGTTGTTTCCACGTAGGGCGCCCCTGCAAAGCTCCCCCTTGCGGACACGCGAGCCTCCGCCCATCTGCACAGGATACAGCCCCGCAGACTCTCCCCGGGAGCTCGAGGCACGGGGTGCGGCCACCCGAACCCGACCCCGGCCCAGGGAAGGCCCCCAGACCCCGGAACACAATACCCACTCTGTAAGGGCGGCTGCCCCGGAGTCCTGGATGCGGTCCGGCTCGGCCTGACGGGCAGGGAGGGCAGGGGGCCGTCCGCTATGGTGGGCGACTGGCAGGGGCTGGTCCGCGGGGAAGAGCTGGGGGATGTGCCGAGGCCGGAGGCCGGGCCCGGCTGCAGGAGCTGGGGGAGCGCCTCCTCCTCGGCGCCGTCCTCGTCCACGTCCCCTGGGGAGACAGGCAGGTCAGCGCCAGCCTCACCTCAGACGGGTGCTCGCCAACCTGGCTTAAGGGTCAGGCCCCAAAGAACGCTGCTCTCTGACACGGAGCCTGCCCGGTTACGCATGTGGGCACGCCTAGAGATCTATGGGCATGGAACTAGAATCAGCGCAGACACGCGGACAGGAAACGCATCTCAGAGCAACAGGCCGTGGGACCAGACTGGCCTGGGCTGGCCTGGGCCTCCACGTTCCACTGGGCAGGTGCCCATCTACTGCTGTCCCGCCACCTTCCACTGCTGTGGGCGTCCCCTCCCCGCCCCGCCTCCCCGGAGCCTCCTCACTAGCCTCCCGGTGCCCCCGCCCCACCCCACCCCACAGGCTGTCCCCGCTTTAACTGAACTGGCTCTCCAGGCCTCCGTGTCTGACCTCAGGGCTGCGAAGTGGGGCAGGGCACGAGTCCTCACGGACGAAGGGCCGCTTCTCTGCGGCCCGGCCATCCGGAATTCACTTCCCACCCTCCACCTCGCCGCTGCCGCCATCTCCAGCCCCCACTTCCTCCACACTGAACCTGCTCAGGGCGAGCTGACAGAGAGCAGCACTGTATGTGACATCTTTTGGGGGAATCAGAGACCGCGTGGACAACCCTCCAGCAACCTACATACCCTGGTCTTGTCCTTCCTCACCAGACACTCCCCCACTCCAAACAGCCGTCCCCCAGCCCTGCACTCCCTCTGAGATAACAGACCCCACACCCCTCCGACCGCCACCTCCCCGCTTCTCAGTCTCCCCAGTTTCTCTCCTTTTATTTTTTAATCCTCACCCAAGGATATGTTCCCATTGATTTCTAGAGAGAATGGAAAGGAGGGAAGGAGGTGGAGGGAGAGAGAGGGAGGGAGAGGGGGGGAGGGGGGGAGGGAGAGAGGGGGAGAGAGAGAGAGAGAGAGAGAGAGAGAGAGAGAGAGAGAGAGAGAGAGAGAGAGGCATCAATGTGAGAAACACATCAATTGGTTGCCTCCTGCACATGTCCCAGTGGGTCTGGGCCAGGGATGAAGCCTGCAACTGAGGTACATGCCCTTGACCAGAAGTGAACCAACCGCGCAGCCGAACCAGCTAGGGCTGAGCCAAACGTCTTTAAGGAGCATCTGTAGACCCTGCACGCCCGCCTCCACCCACACCTCCACCCCCAGCACCTGGCCCCCCCCGCCCCCCGTGGCTCTCAGGAAGGCCCCAGCCCCTCTGCTATCTGCTTCAGGGACAAGCGGCCGCCTTCTCGCCTCCGCTCTGCGACACATGACACACTGGCCACTCCCTCTTGTTGCCATTTCATCCCGTGATTTCTAAGCCACTACTTCCTCTCGGCTCTGACGTTTCTAGAGGTTTCCTCGCATTTTCCTTTCGGGGCCGCCCTCTGGGCCTTCACTTGGTCTGTGTCTTGGCACGCGACTCCAGGGCCAGCTCCCTCCGTCCCCGCGGTCCCTGGGGCCTAGGAGCACGCGAGCACGTGTTCCACGAACAAACCTTCCAGGTCAAAGTCTGCCGCCACCTCCGCGTCCTCGCCCAGCAGCGTGGAGCTTGTCGACGAAGGCAACGGGACGTTAATCTTCTCTAAACTTATTTCTGCTTCCAAATTCTTGATCCAGTCAGGACTTTTCAAAGTGATGGTTACAGTCCGGCCCAGGAACTGGTTGAGTGAGAGACAGAAGATGGCAGTTCATTGGCAGGGCAATGAGCTCTCTTGGAACACAGCGGCTGCCTGGGTCACACAGGCTCACTCAGACCAAGGCAGCCCACCTGCTCCACACACGCTGACCTTGAGCCAGTTCCCACGCCCCGCTCTGCCGTGAGGAGCTCGTGCTGCTACGGCTCAGGCCTTTCCCCAGGACACGGAGCCAGTGCCCTCGGCTGTGGCCAGCGTCTCCCCACCGGGTGCAAGTTCACCCACAACCGGCTGCAGAGCTTGGCGCCTCCTCTGGCTTTGGTCCACGTGGTAACTAACTGTCCTGGACAAACAGCCACAGGGACAGTAGCAAACTGCCTCCTGCTCAACGAGGTTTCTGAGTTCCAGAAGGAAAGGGAGCCATTACCCAACACACTCCACCAACAGTTTTACAAAACTCTGAAAGCCCTGGAAGGGCCCTAATCTGCATGCTTTCTAAGAGTATGACACAGATGACTAGACCTGAGGGTGAGGGACAGAGCTGGGGGGGGGGAGGAAAATTTAATTGTCAGGGAAAGGCAAAAGGAAACTCAGAAAGGGAATAAAAGTTGACAAGAAATGCCAACACAGAAGCCGCCCTCAAACATCACGTGGGATGAGAAAGGGGTTTTTATGAGACAAGAGCTGGAATGACATTTAAAAGTCAGAAGTTTCCAGATGGCGAGGACACGGCAGTCACCAGACGCACACAGCGGGGCTGCGACGAGGACGCCCAGGGGTCACGGCTCAGACAGCACCGCTGTCAGCAGGGATGACTGCTCCTTCTGGGCTTTCCAATGGCGAAGCTGAAGCGCTTCCCAGGGCTTCCTGACTTACTGATGCACGAGTGTGTCACCATTACATCCGGGAAACAAACAAGACACCGCAGAGCCTACGGCAACAGTAACGTGTGTGTGTGTGTGTGCGTGTGTGTGTGTGTGTGTGTGGACATGCTCTCTCCAAGGAAGCGGAAGTAACGGAGCCGGAGGAAGCTTGGGAAATGCGTATGAAGTTGCCCATGAGAGAACCAAGCTTGGGTTTTCGTCCATCCTACATAGTGAGCACGCACTCGGACATGCAGGTTTGTCCAAAAGCACGCAGAGACGTGGAGACAGCACTCCATGGAAGTAAACTTTCCAGGCCACCGACACAACCCCACCATGACATGTCAGATCACAGGGAGCAACATCTCCACTGATTAAAAGATTTCTAAAGTGGCTCCATGGGATGGGTAATCACCTGGCGGAATTATTATTTTTAATTTTTAATTACACTTGACATTCAACAGGATATTAGTTTCAGGTGTACCACACAGAGGTTAGTTAGTTATATACCTTGTGAAGTGATCGTAAGTCCAGTACCCACTTGACAGCATACACAGTTATCGTAACAGTGCTGACTGTATTCTCTATGGGAATTACTGTCCCTGTGCTGTGTTCTCTGTGGGAGTTACTGTCTCTGTGCCTGAAAGCCTGTCCCACTATCTAAGCCAACCCAACCAGTTCCTAGGAATCATGAGAACCTTCTTCCTTGTTTTCTTGTCAATAAAGCGTTTTACTCATTTGACAGAAATCTTTCCTACTATATAGAGGAGCCAGAATATCTAACTCAAATGTAAGAATTTAAAGAATTTTATGTAAAAATAATTAAAATCAAATTAAATGGTAAACATGGTTTCTTCTCTTTTTTTTTATTTATTTATTTTTTTGGTTTCTTCTTAATCGATATCAATGGTTAATATCTCTAGGGACAGACCAAAATAATCGTGAACTAGTCAGACACCTAGTCTTAGTTAATAAATATTAAAGTTCTCCATAAGGTCTTTCCTCCTTCGGAACTGGAAATACATTTAGGTAATCTTGCTGCGTTTGTATGAAAACATAACCCTCGGTCACTTAATTCCAGAAGAACTTAGAGTCAGCGAAAGCTCCTTACCTCTTTACCACTGAGGCCCAGCACACTCAAGGCCGAACTTCCCTCCAGAAACGTCACCCACATTTTATCTTCTACAAACCTTTGAGAGAGAGAACAGCAAACAATAAAACCATGATGACCACCTCAGACACAACCTGCCCCGGGACTGGTCTGGTGATGACTGAGGGACAAGGGCCTGTGGAGGCCGGGAAGTACAAGCTGGCCAGCACAGCAGGCGGTGACCTGGAGGGGGCGCTCTTCCCCAGAGATTCCACGTCAAATGGCTTTCAAACACGAGGCCAACAGGCGGCCAGAGCAGTGGGCCTGGGGTGATGGCCACCTGGGACCCCCGCTCACCCGCTCCGCCACCTCACCGGCCAGGGAAAGGGGCCAGAGGCTGACCCTTACAAGGCAGAGTGACCTTACAAGGCAAGCAAGTTCCAGGACAGAGTCCGAGGCTCCTGACCCACAGACCTGCGAGAGGCCTGCTGATCCCCTGAGCAATGCCCTCTGGCCAGGAAAGAAGAAGGGGTGTTCACTGAACCGACCTCAGACCTCCCCCAAGAGCCTGAGGTTCCAGTCTTGTCTTTGTTCATCAACAGCCATTTACTGTCTGGGAACTTCGACAGCCTTGGCTATGATCCTGTTTACGATTTTGAAATAAGAACCCCACGAGTAAAAAATGAAGGACATTAGGATAAGCCCTGACGATGGCCACTGATATGTAATAATGTCATCACGCAAAAAGGAACAAAGCAAATCACAGCACTACCAGCCTTCCCTACAGAAACAGTTCGATGAGTTGAAATACTCCCAATGGTGTAAGTCAAGTTCAGAAATCCTTGCAGATATTTCAAAGATGAGAAAATACATACATGTATTGAGGTGCACGCGCGCACACACACACACACACACACAAACACACACGCAGTCTCCCTTAATGAGGATTCAAACGCACGCATTATGGACATTAGGAGGAAAAGGCTAAAATAAAAGCACACATGTGCACAGTTACTTTGCCAGCTTACAGCAAGGGCCGGAACAGATCTCCACAATCACGCAATGTGACCAGCTTCTCTGGCCCAACGGCATGAAGCTGCGGGACCCTGTCCTTTCAAAGACGGAGAGAAGCCCTCCTACGAAGTCCCAGGAAGACCTCACCTGCTGACGGGGGGCGCCCTCCTTCCTGTGGCTGACTCAGACGCCACTCCCGCCCTAACCGCTTTCTTTGACGGCGGTGCCAGGCACCTGTCTGACGTGAACAGAGGTTCTGGTTCTAATGCCCATGGATTATGTAGGTCCTTCTAGAAGCTGTGTTTTCTTCCCCTCTTCACTCCGCGGGTAAAAGCTCCTAGAGTTTTCCCTAACTGAGATGAGTGTCTATGTGCACCTACATCTGTGCCATCCACGTTTCCAGGAGCCTCCTAGTTACACGGAAGGGAGTTCAGACTTGTCACTCCCTGCTGGGGTCCTGTTCTGGCCCAGAAGGTGAGAACCAGCTTAGTCTTTCTGGTGACAGAGTCCTTTCCTTGTTGACTTACTTACTTTTTTTTTTAAGACCCTAATGTTCTATTTTATTTTAAAAATGTTTTTATCAATTTCAGAGAGAAGAAGGGAGAGGAAGAGATAAAAATATTAATGATGAGAGAGAATCATTGATCAGCTGCCTCCTGCATGCCCCCTACTGGGAATCGAGCTCACAACCCAGGCATGTGCCCTGACAGGGAATCCAACCCTGACCTCCTGGTTCCTAAGTTGATGCTCAGCCACCGAGCCACACCGGCCAGGCTGAATAACGTTTCTACAGCATGGTTCCCACAGTTTGGAAATAACAACATTCAATACTATCCAAACCCTAGGTAAGGCCATTTCCGATACAGGAAACGTGACTTAGGAATCATGAGCTGCTTTGGAACGATAAATAGTTCTCTCACCTTATGAGAACGACTTCACCAAAATTCGCAAACTGCTGCAGAAGCTCGTCGATCAAAGTGTCATCGAAGAAGCTGCTCTCTGGCCCCGAGCTCTGGACGGAGACCAGCACCGTGGCGTCGGGCGGGCCCTGCTCGGCCAGGACCTCCCTGTAGACGCTCTGCCTCTCCTCGGCCTCCACCTCGAATATGTCGATGTCGATGAGGGCGACCACGGGCCTGAGGCGCGAGGAAGACAGGTTAGGCTGCCTCAGGAAGGACGCGTGTCACCCTCCAAGGCGAGCCCAGGGGACGCAGCCGCGGCACCTGTGGTCAGAGGTCTTCAGCTCGGCCCGCCCGTAGTGCAGCAGCGTGCCCGGGGTCCACGTGTAGAGGATTTGGCTTCCGTCCTGGAAACTGGCGTTGAGGAGATCTAGGTCCTCCGCTGCAGCGACACAGAAGAGAGGGCGAGAGCGACGTGAGGGCGCGCCAGCCCCTTCCTCGCACTGCCGCCTCAGGCTGCCACGCAGACGCACTCGCGAACAGGCCGCAGGTCTGCACACCTTCAAGTCGGAAAGGCTTTTGGTGAAGTTCCAGTTTGATGTTTATGTAACAGGAAGTGAGGGGCGGCTTTACCTGAGGTTCCTTCAGGGCCTGTGCCCGGCCAGGGCTTCGTAAACAATTCCACAGAGAAGCAGCCGCTCCGAACATGTGCAGACACCTGCCTCATGTCAGAGCCTCAGCGGGCGGCCAACTAACATGTCACAAAGTTTTCTCGCTTCCCTTTACATGAAATAATGACACTGAGACACACTGAAACGTTCCATGTCATTAAAGGCAAACCTGAGAATATTTTTTAAAATCTGTTTTATATCTTTTATTTATTCTATCCTAGATAACCTTTGCTAAAAAATAGTACAGGATTGCCAAAACTGGTTTGGCTCAGTGGATAGAGTGTCAGCCTGTGGACTGAAGGGTCCCGGGTTCGATTCCGGTCAAGGGCATGTACCTTGGTTGCGGGCACAACCCCAGTGGGGAGTGTGCAGGAGGCAGCTGATGGGTGTTTCTCTCTCATCGATGTTTCTAACTCTCTATCCCTCTCCCTTCCTCTCTGTAAAAAATCAATAAAATATACCTTAAAAAAAAAATAGTACAGGGTAAAGGGGTCAAACACATGGTGACGGAAGATATGACTGTGGGTGGTGGGCACACAGGTGATACACAGACCACGCACCATAGAGATGGACACTTGAAACCTACATGAGCTTATTAACCACTATCACCCCAAAAGATGGAATTAAAAATAAACGAGCAAAAGAAAATTAGAAAAGCAAAAATCAATCAATCAATCCATCTGTAAGAAGCCTCGCCTGACACTCACACCCCTCCCCCCTCCCTCCCCCCCAGAACCCGCACCAACTCAGTGACATGAGGAGCCACTTCCCGACCTGATCGATCAAAAGGCCACTTCCTCCTCCTCCAGAGGACGCGGTCGGTCCACGCGGGGGTGCGGCACTTTTCGCTGGTGTCATAGTCTTCAGAAAACAAATCATATTTATATGTCGGAGCAAAGGTTACTTTTCCTTCTAAAAATCCTCTAAAAATCTACAATAAACATATACAAAGTAAGTTATTTATGTACAAAGTTAATTGCTCACAAAGCACAACATTTTCACTGAACAGCCATTCACTATGTCTACGTGCTGGGGCCTGGCAACATCTGTGTGCATCGATAAGCACGTCGATGGGCGGGACAAAGCGCAGGGGAGGAGCCCGACCCGGGGCCCCCGTGCCGATGTGACCTTGCACTAAGGAGCCACAGCACTGCCGGCACTTTGGAAGTCATGTGGTCTCATGTCCAAGTGCTCGAATGTAGGTCTGACCCCCAACAGCAGCAGTCACCAACCTCCCGGACCTCATGGACCCCAGTGGTCCCCAGACCACTGGTTGGCGACCGCTGCCCATGAAGGCACCAGAGCAAGTGGCCACAACTGCCTCCACCCTGAAAACACTTGAACCTAATTCTCCCGAACGCCGTGGTCATGTTTTAAGAAGTTTCGAAAAGGCAGATGAGCCCGGCTGGTGTGGCTCAATGGCTGAGCATCGACCTCTGAACCAGGAGCAGTCATGCCCGAGCTGCGGGCTCGATCCCCTGTGTGGGACATGCAGGAGGCAGACAATCAATGACTCTCTCATTACTGATGTTTCTATCGCTCTCTCCCTCTCCTTTCCTCTCTGAAATCAATAAAAATATATTTTTAAAAAGGGAGATATGTATGTTCTTCTTCTTAAAAGTTAACCTTACAGAGACACAATATATTTTTCTTCCGGGGAATTATGGGGTTTCCCTTTCTCTCTCTTTCTTTTTTTAAAGGGAAGGAAGTCTGTACCTGTCAGACTACAGTGTGTATTCACTAAGTGTAAAGAGAGCCCACGAGGCTGACAAGGCAGCACGTGGGTTAAGGAGAGCGCGCTGCAGAGCCAGGCCCCTTCTCCTCGCGGTCCTCCGTGCCTTACCTGCCCGGCGTTCTTCTGGCTGATCAGCTGATCCCCTGCGATGAGGGAGTCCCAGTTCTGCTGCCTGATGAGCTCCTTCACTTCCTCGTTAGGGAGGTCGATGCGGTAGTTGAAATCGCCGCACCAGAACACGTAGTCGTGGGAAAAGAGCATCCTTCCCTAGAGCCGGGAGAGGAGGTCAAAGTCAGAGTTCAACTCAAAATGTTTACAACGATTTCTTGACCCCGCCCTCCGCCACGCTCATACATTTTACCCGACAATGAGAACACGTGGAATATGTTTAGGTGAGCACTGTTGGTATTTCTGGTCACGATCTGAAATCCTCAGAAGCTGAGCGAGAGCTGGGGCACCTGAGCACAGCTCCCCTGCCCCACCTTCGAGGACGCCGGGCAGCTCACCATAGGGAAGCTCAGCTTCCGCACGATCTCCGCGAAGTCCTCGTTCCGCTCTTTGACCTGGGACTGCCCGGCGGCGAAGTGGCTGCAGACGAAGCAGAGGCTGGTCGTGTGGAACAGCATGCGGATGGCCACCGCTCCCTTGTTGCCAGTGGCGCCTCCCATTCCCGTCTTCACAGTATCCACGGCGACATCCCTGGGACACGAAGAATCCGGAATCAAAGATGTGACCCAGACAGGTCCCCGCACGCAGAAGACATCAGAGCGTGCATCACGTAATTACAGGAGTGCGCACATGGCCATGGGGGCGAGGTGGTGACGGCACAGTGTGCACATGCCTACTGGGGACTCCTGTCTCACACACACGGGAGCAGGAGGGAGGGGCCCCTGTCTCACACACACACGGGAACAGGAGGGAGGGGCCCGTCTCACACAAATGGGGAGCAGGAGGGAGGGACCCGTCTCACACACACGGGAACAGGAGGGAGGGGCCCCTGTCTCACACACACACGGGGAACAGGAGGGAGGGGCCCCTGTCTCACACAAATGGGGAGCAGGAGGGAGGGGCCCCTGTCTCACACACACACGGGGAACAGGAGGGAGGGGCCCCTGTCTCACACAAATGGGGAGCAGGAGGGAGGGGCCCCTGTCTCACACACACGGGGAACAGGAGGGAGGGGCCCCTGTCTCACACAAATGGGGAGCAGGAGGGAGGGGCCCCTGTCTCACACACACGGGGAGCAGGAGGGAGGGGCCCCTGTCTCACACACACGGGGAACAGGAGGGAGGGGCCCCTGTCGCACACACACGGGAAGCAGGAGGGAGGGGCCCCTGTCTCACACACACGGGAAGCAGGAGGGAGGGGCCCCTGTCGCACACACACGGGGAGCAGGAGGGAGGGGCCCCTGTCGCACACACACGGGAAGCAGGAGGGAGGGGCCCCTGTCTCACACACACGGGGAGCAGGAGGGAGGGACCCCTGTCTCACACACATGGGGAACAGGAGGGAGGGGCCCCTGTCGCACACACACGGGGAGCAGGAGGGAGGGGCTGGCGGGGGACCCACCGGATGAAGGGCGCGTGCTGTGGGCGGATGAAGACGAACAGGCAGACGCCCACCAGCTGCTCGGAGGCCAGCAGCACGTACTTGTTGTCCCGGGAGATGGTCTTCTGGAGCTCCGCGGCCCAGAGCTTCTGGTTCGTGGTGCTGCAGGATGGGGCAAGGGCATGGACAAGGGCACTGCTTCGTCAGACAGCTGTCAGTGACCCTTGATAGCTCACATATGTACTCAAATTCTTAAAGATGTTTTTATTGATTTTTAGAGCAGAGACAGAAACATCGATGAGAGAGAAACATCATCGATTGGCTGCCTCCTGCACACCCCTATTGGGGGTGGAGCCCTCAAGCCGGGCCTGTGCCCTGACTGGGAATCGAACCAGTGAGCTCTTGGTTCATGGGTTGATGCTCAACCACGGAGCCACACCGCCGAGGCTGAAATACTGTCTTCTTACAGGGTCCAAACAAGGCCACACTCTCGTACCATACTATCTCACCCATACGTTTATTCTGAAATCTTTTAAAAAGCCATCGAAGATGGGCAATTGCTCAGCTTTAAAAGCAGGCACACTTGGTTACAATAAAGCAGTTAAGCTCTGGGTCTCACTCAGATAATTTGCATTTGTAATGAGGCTTCAGAACAGCAATTCTCCAAGTGTGGTCTGGGAGCATCCCTGGGGGTCCCCAAACCCGTGAGCTCGAAGCCATTTCCACACACCCTGAGACCTGCTTCCCCCTCACTGTCCACGGGCATCTGCGTCCCGGGCAGAGACAACGAGGCCTACGCGTGCCGACGCCCTGCACGGAGCCGGCGGGTGCCTGGCGGGTGCCATCCTCACCGCCCCGCACTGCACGGTCCAGAGTGCATTTCACCGAGACGGCCCTGATGAAGCAGCAACACTGACTGGATCAGAGCACAGCCCCGCCCTCCCCCCCCTAAACCCCCCCCCGGGCTGCGTGACCAGGTCACACACACAGCACGCCCCCTGCTCCGGGCCAAGTGGCTGCATTTCCCGGAAAAGCGCTTGACAGTGTGAGCCGAGAGAAGAACTGCCACTTTTTTCACAGAAAACAATTTGTACTTGAAAGAACTAATCCAGAAAGACTGGTTATTCAGACTTAGGTTATTTAGCAAATACTTTTTGGACCAATCCTATCTTTTCAAGGGAACAACCCGCGGCCTGTGCTCCCAATGATGAATTTGAGTTTTTAAGCAAAACTGAGAATTCTGGAAAACGTGTGGCTGCTCCTGTGACCTTGACAAGTCCCCGATCCTCCAGAGCTGGCTAATGAGGTCATTGGCGATGGCACCGACGCATGTTCTGCGTGTGTAAGGGCACGGCCAACATGTGAAGATGTCCCTAACTCAGCGAGCTAACATCTTCCAAGTGAACAATATGCGATGTTTCAAAATCATGCATCAGTCAAAGACAGACCAATGGAAAATGAACGTTCGCACAAAAAGTTCATTGCTGTGTTTTTAGATTCCATATTTAAGAAACTACTCTGTTTGTTGAGTTTTGGTGTAGTCTCAGAGAAGAAATTATTGGAAAAGGCTATTAAAATATTTCAATTTCCAACTACATACTTGTGTAATTTTCTTCATATAGTTCAACCGAAACAACACACTACAACAGACTCCTGCGAAAGGAAACGTGAGAAGCCAGCTATCTTAAGCCAGATATGAAAAAGATTTGTAAAAAATTCTTTAAGATTTTCAACGTTCTTCAGAGTGTAGAAAAGATCCTGATACCAAGGCTGAGAACTGCTCTTTTACAGTTTAAAGGGACCTTCACAAATTTCCTCTCAATCCCTGTAAACAAACACTGCTGACTTATCTGCCCTCATGCCTTCCCCCGGCCTGCTGGCTTACCTCGCATTCACGATGTTTCCCGCATTCAGCTCCACCATCTCCTCAAACCCAATCGCAAATATGTCTGTTGGCTTACTTCTTCTCTCTACAATGACGCATTCAAGAAAGACCATGAAAATGCAGCCTCAGCCAAATGGCACCCCTGCCGCCAGCCCCCAACACAACTGGGATCGACACCAGATCTCACAAGATCCACGTTTGTGTTTTCAGTTTAACCAAATTCAAACTGAAGACAAAAACCCGGGAGGGAAACATCATCACTTTAAATTTACTCTCTACTCAGGGTCCTGGGGTTGCTTCTTTCAGACTGTTATTCTGGGAGACCCGTAAGTGCTTTCACAGATCATTTTGGAAGAATTCTTGCTCCAGTTCACACCATGGGCAGCAGAGAAACAAGCCCCTCTAACAGGCTAACGGGAACCAACACTGGAGGGAAGGGGTCTTAGAAAAGGCTCAGACAACAAGCGGCTGAGAAAACGGCAAATGCGAGGGAACGGTTGGGAGAGATTTTTCACATTCGAATTCGAAAACCGCAGGCCTGGTCCTTTGTGCTGTTCGGAAAGTAAAAGCCTAGCAAAAAAGAGGATGGGAGCTTTGGATGGGCTTGGTCTATAAAATGTTGGCCTTCCAACTTCTGACCCAGCTTCCTTTAAAGTCACGCATATTGAGAAGTGCCCCCTTGTCTTCCAGGTTAAGACATCAGCCGGGACGTGTCAGTTACACCCACGCGGTAAAAGGCCAACCTTGGAACTCCTGGATGCCCGCCAGCTTGGGCGCGTCGAGCAGCCAGTCGGTGAGCGTCTGGTTCTTGAACGCGATGCTGCGGAACTGCTTCCCGCCGTTCACGTTCCACGTGCCCACGCACACGCGGATCTTCTTGGGCTTGGAATACTTGTAGAAGTTCTCGCACATGCTCTTCAGGACTTTGGAAGAGGCTAATCAAAAACAAAACACAACAGAGTTTTAACTGCATTAAAACGATGATGAAACGGACTGTCACCACTGAGAAGTGGCGCCCGGCGCGCACAGCATCACGTAAACAAGCACGAAGTACCGCGGGCACATGCAGAGGCAGAGCGGCCCTGAGCACAGACCCAGCCCGATGCAATCCACCGGCACCGCTTAAAGGTCGGCCGCGTAGACACGGTGACCGAGGTGAGAAAAGCCACGGTGAAATTACTGAAGCCACACACAACATGCGGAGCGAACAGTTCTTCTCCATTAAATGCTACGTTGTTTGTCTAAGGCACAAAACTAGAGACAGTATGTTTTTCAGAAGTACGGCAACTGACCTTCATATACTAGTAACTTTCATTCAAAGGCTGGAAAAATGTGAATTTACTTTCTCCCCAGACAACAACATTTAAGGACATTACATGTAAGATTCCAGCTACTGACAGGTGGTTGCAGAATTCGGGCTCCCTGAATGACAAGGAGGGGTCGCGATGAAGTCACTGATAAATGCTGCCCGTCTCGCTCAGAGTGGACGCAACTTCCTTGAAACACGTGCCTTGACTTGTGCCCTCGCCTGCTACCCATCCCCGTTCCCTCACGGCTCAGCCACTGCCCGTCCCGCTGTTTCAGGCCCGCTCCTGCCACAGGGCCTTTGCACTGGCTGCCTCCACCGCCTCCACGCTCCTCCCTCCCTCCTTCAGGTCTCCACTTTGCAGGGAGGCGCCTCATGAAAACCTGCATTCCATGCCGACGCTCCTCCGCCCTCCTCGTGCTTTTTCTCTGTAGCATTTCTCACCATTCACGTTTTATCTGTTGATCTGTGACTGTCTGTCTCTCCGTAAGAATGAAAGCCCCAAGAGGGCAGGAATGTTGGTCTCCTGCACTACCTTAGTGACTAGAAGCCCCTGGTCCGTAGGAAGTGCTCAGTAAGTAATTGGTGAGTGCATGAATGCCCCATACACGTGAAATCCCTGATTCTTGCCCTATTTTCCTTCCTCCTAAAGCGCACTTGCTGTCGGTGAAGTTAAATTCTCGGCACTCACAGTGGATGGAGCTGTAAGAGGCCCCTTCATCTGCACTGAACTGGCAGCGCTGGGTCCGAGGAAAAGAAAACCAGAACAGTTCTCGCCTTTCACCACGTAACACTGTTTTCTTCTACTGTTTACTTAGGATACCGAGACACCGCAGTTTGGGACAGAGAGGGAAGTAACTTGTTAGTACAGCTCTGACCCCAGGGGCCGATTCTCCGCCCTCTCCCTGCTTGGTCGGCTGCTAGAGGCGTGAGGTGGAGAAAGCGGACGGCGTCCTCTGGCCTGCTGCCCGGGTGCTGGGAGCTGGCTGGCCCAGATAAAGACTCTGGTCTGAATAACCGAGTCACTGCCATGGCTACTACTTCGGAAACAGCTTCTGCATCCTTTCTGCACCTAAACACCAGTCCTGTCATGGCCTTGCTGCTGAAAATCATCGGCAGACAGTGAGTCGTGTGAACAAAAACGTGTCGCCACATTGTGTGAACTCACCAAGTCCGTTTACAAACGGGACCGACGTTTTAAAAACCCCAGCTGTTCTCCCCCGCGGCCCTGAACCTTAACCAGTCTGCTCCAGCGGAGGCCCCCCAGCACCACGCTGTCCCCGGCCAGTGCCCCTCAGGACGGAGCCCAGCGAGCTCGGCGTGTGCTCGTCCTCCATCCTTTCAAAAAACACGCCGAAGTCTCTCGAAGCATTCAGCACAACCAAGCCAAACAAGCCCTAAGTGACACCGAATCCGAATGAAGGGGAAAAGGTGTCTTTTCCACCAAATTTCTGGCAAGAGTTTAGCTTTTGTTCCCTTCACCACCAACTTGGGGTTAAAGACAAGATCACAAACTCGGACCAGGAAATGAAGGCATGAAATCGCTACGAACAGGAAAGGCAAGAAAACAACCGTCAGGTCTGACACGGTGAACGCCTCCCACCGTGTCGCAACCTCGGCGCTTTTCAACAGACCGCAGATCACCTTAGTTCGGGGCGTGGACAGAGGATGTCTCATCCACACGCGAGACACGAGCCAACGCCTTGTCAAATGTGAGTGGGGAACACTGCTGGGCATCACAAATATCATATAGTTCTCTGGAATCAATCCCAAATGGTCCCACCTGCGTTTCCCCATCAGCGCCCTGAGTGAGGCACGCCATAATGTTGGTTCAATGAAGTATCAAGTGACATGAAACTAGGTGAGCTCCATTTAACTGGAATTTAACAGTTGCTGCAGGATGGCAGAGAGCATTCTAAAAGAAGTTACCCTGTTTTCTCAAATCTACCGGTTTTTCCTCGGGTTAAAATGAGGTACCCATTTGTGCTGCTAGAATCTGAGGGGGAAAGAGCAAGTTGCCATTGAGGTGGCTTTATTTGTTTACAAATCACCCTTAGAAA
This sequence comes from Ia io, assembly GCA_025583905.1. NCBI lineage: Eukaryota > Metazoa > Chordata > Mammalia > Chiroptera > Vespertilionidae > Ia > Ia io. The sequence continues at coordinate 115,011,584 of JAJQQW010000009.1, read as the reverse complement.
AATAAAGAAACAGTTGCTGTTAAGTCGAGTGGGTTCTGTACTGTACCTGACTGCAATGTCTGCTCAGAAACTATGGATGCATGAGGAGGAAAACAAAGGATCGTTAGTCAACAGCAAGGCAAGGGCAAACCTAGAGGCGGGGCACCGTTCTCGGCGGCCTCCCTTCTTTCAAGCCCATTCGATGACCTTGTTCTCTCGGGCGGCTGCAGAGCACAGAGACCAAATGAGTAACAGCCGCAGCAAGCTGTCAGCACGGAGGGAACCGCACAGCGACTGCCGTCAGGTGCTGGGCCTGCTTCTCAGGCTGCTCCTGTGTGTGTGTGTGTGTGTGTGTGTGTGTAAATGAATGTGTGTGTGTCTGAGTGTGTTTGTGTGTGTGTGTAAATGAATGTGTGTGTGTCTGAGTGTTTGAGTGTGTGTGTAAATGAATGTGTGTGTGTCTGTGTGTTCGTGTGTGTGTGTGTAAATGAATGTGCGAGTGTGTTCGTGTGTGTAAATGAATGTGTGTGTCTGAGTGTATGTGTTTGTGTGTGTAAATGAATGTGTGTCTGAGTGTATATGTTTGTGTGTGTGTGCGCACATATGTGCACATACATGGGAGTGAGAACATGCACCCGAAAACCTGACAGGCTGGAGGATTCTGAGCATGGGAAGATACTGCCCTAACATACACCGTTTAGAATTCTTCCTGGGACTCACCCATTGATAAGCTCAATCAGTTCAGTTATAACAAAACACACGCATTCCAGAAAAATCACCATGCTGTGCAAAACCGTGCAATGTCCCAGCCACGGGGTTTATGAGAAAAACGGGGTTAGGGCCAAACAATCGCTTTGGCGGTGACGTACCAAAAAAGACAGGAGCCTAATAAAGACAACAGCACAGTTTTACACGTGTTCAATGGTTAAGGGGTGCCTAACTCCTTAGTCACGACCCGACGTCAGCTTGCAGCAACAGCCTCAGGAGGGCTGCAGCCTGAGTCACTGGGTGTCGGAGGCGGGGTCTCTGAAACGGACGGAGTGGCAGCACCAGCGATGGGAGTGGCTCTCAGCACAGCTGGGGACCCGAGGCAGAGGGGTGAGAGGCGTGTGCACAGGGGTATGTATGTATTCTTTAAAAAAAAGTTTTTATTGATTTTTAGAGAGAGAGGAAAGGAGAGGGGGAGAGAGAGAGAGAGAGAAACATCGATGAGAGAGAATCATTGAGCAGTTGCCTCCTGCACACCCCCTGCTGGGGACTGAGGCTACAACCCAGGCATGTGCCCTGATGTGGAATTGAACCGGGCAACCTCCTGTTGCATAGGTCGATACTCAACCACTGAGCCACCCTGTTGGGCTGTATGTATGTGTTTTATATTCTACTCATCTTGCTTCTGCTGGGGGCAGTTTTCTGTGTGCGCCTGGTACCACTGCCAGCGAAATCATGCAGAAGCTAATGCAGAACTGGCGTGCGCTCAGGTGTTCCCTAAGGTGCCATCCATCTCAGGACAAGTGCTACGGCAGAACTGGGTTTGTTTTTAAGGAAATGTGCAGGAAACTAAGCTGATTAAGTCTAGGAAATTTGGGGTCCCTCGCTTCTCCTTTTCTTTCCTTCACTGCTTAGTTTCGATGGTTCTTAGTGATGCCTTCGCGTCCGGGGCGGCCCAGGGGAGCACAGGGGGAAAGAGGTGGAAGGATGCAAGCAGCTAAGTCTCTACTGCTGGAAGCAAGAAGGAAGCCTGACGGCAAAAGCGTAGGTATAGCAGGTTTTTTAAAAAGATGTTTTTATTGATTTTAGAGAGGAAGGGAAAGGAAGAGAGAGAGGCATCAGATCCACTGGCTGCCTCCTGCACCTACTGGGTATCGAGACCGAAACCCGTGCATGTGTCTTGACTGGGAATCGAACCAGCAACCTTTTGGTGCACATGACACTCCACCACTGAGCCACACCGCCAGGGCCAGACGGTGCGTTAGAGCTTCAGTGGGCCGCAGCCCCCAGCCGACTGGCAGAGCCCGAGGACCTGGCTGTAATGAGCGACCTCCGCCATGACAGAGTCTGAAGAGCCCACGGTAATCCACCTGACCAGTCATTACCAGGAGGACGGTGCCTGGGAGGGACAATCTCTCCCACGGGAACAGGGAAAACTGAAGGTTTGGTTTGGAGATAACAGAGGAAATAAAAATGCTGAGTGCTAAAAAGTTAAAATAGAAAAAAACTTAGAGTAAGGAAGTCTAATTTACTAAGTTTTAAAATGAATGCTGAGTTTTTCCCATGATACCACTTAATATACGTTCCTGATATGAGCTCAAGTTCTTGTGGTTTAAATTAAAAGCACAATGAAAGATAGCCATATATTTATGTCAAATGTTAAAATTGGAAATAGTGGTGTCCAATAATAAGCAATATTTTAAATTATTAGTTAATACGATTTAGTATTTCTTCAAGCAATAGCAATGAAAAGGTAAGACTAAGTTATAAAAACTTTTGGGTGGTGACGAGCAAAATACCCAATATGGGATGCAGGTATTGATTTTTCAGTAAAGCATTTGTTTGCTATATAACTAGGCTACTGAATGGTCTACTAGCTGAATGTTCTATGAAACCCTGCCTTTTATAGTTCGTGCACTTAAACCATTAACCCCTCCATCACAACCTATCAAAGAAAACATGCCTGGGCCTCAGTTTATGGCTTAATAACACCTCTGATCCCTGGCCGGTGTGACTCAGTGGTTGAGCATCGACCTATGAACCAGGAGGTCACAGTTCAATTCCTAGTCAGGGCACATGCCTGGGTTGAGGGCTCGATCCCCGGTGTGGGGCATGCAAGATGCAGCCGATGGATGATTCTCTCTCATTGTTCATGTTTCTAACTCTCTCCCTCTCTAAAAATCAATAAAAACATATTAAAAGAAAAAATCTATTTAAAAAATCATGTTGATAGAAAATTCTTCCAAACTTACTTTAATCAACTCAATCTAAAAGTTATTTATGTAAATAAGTTTACATTTATCTCTTGGACTTTTAGAAGGAATAGAAGTAACATCAAGTAGGTAGAATATAAAGTAAGTACGCATACCACGCAAACTTCCAGTGGTTAAAAGTGCTCGCGCTTTGTCAGCTAAATCACTATTTAGAGTGTTTCCCAGGAGCAAAACGTCAATGGCCTCTTGCTTGGAGCTGTCAAAGAAGTTATTCTGAATCGTTCTAGTGACAGAACGAGCACCATCTTTTAACTTCCCAGCCTGTTGGGGGAAAAAGGAGCAAGGACTTTCATTCTAATCGTGTTATTTTCACTCGGTATTCTGAAACTTAAGGGTGACATAACTGTACTGCAATAAAGGACCTAATCATTCCATTTTAAATAGCGAATCATCACGTTAAAATGGCTCAGGATGCCACTGCTTCTCTTCCTCTTTGGACCACAGCTCTGCCCAGAGATAGAAGCTCAGTGCCACCATGCACCCCTGACGACACTGGGGCGCTGAGTGTCTAGCACTGTGGACGGGAAGAGTGAACTGCGTGCACTCGGACAGGAACTCACTTCCACATCATCACTGCAGACTCGGGGCGGGGCGGGGAGCAGCAGGGAGAGAGAGGATACATTGCACTCACAGGCTCTTATGAAAGCTGCAAAAGGCTTTAATAGTAGAAAATAAAATGGAAACTACTCCCTAGTAACCTCATTAGTTACAGCTATAACTGAACGGAAGATTGAAGGCCTAGTCTAAAGGAAGTTTATAAATATAGATCGCATGTAAACTACCATCTACATTTTAGGCCACTGGATTACCTGTGTATATGTAACTAACCAAAATAATAAACCTGGACTAATTCCTACAGGGAGAGAGCTTATATAACGTTCAATGAGCATATACTTACTTAGTATGTTAGTTACCATAAAGGTTTATTTTGACCTTACAGATTTTGATAATTGCTTTAAAAAAACAAAACTTTTGCCTTTTAGGAAAATAGTTTAGTTTACAATATATTATTTTTATTTCTTAAAAAACTAACAGTAATTGAGGCTTAAAATGTTATTCCCTCCCCTATAATTTCATAGATAAAGGACATTTGAAAAGACACTCACCATTCACATTATCAGGCAATTAATCAAAACGAACCCAGAGAAAGGAAAAGAAAGAACAGTGCAGATGTTAGACTTTAGTTCAATGCAGACTAGTAATTAACATATAAAACTTCGTGTCTATCAGGTTAGAGTCAAAGACCACTGACAACATAGGTAACCTCTGTACGTATATTGTCGTGGTCGCTGCAGAAACAAAAAGGCAAGAGAACGCTGAAGAGGATTTTAAGCAACAGTTGTAGAGCATCAGGTTGTAATAACAAGAATTGTGTTCTTTATGTAAAATGAATAAATGACAGTTTAACAATTTTAGGCTTTAAAAAACAGGATCACTTAGAAGACAATATTGAAATGTCAGTATGTGTGACGCTATGATTTGAACAAAAGGCACTGGCAGGCGGGGCCCCTCTGCACCTGTAGGGCGTGCTGTGACTCCGCAGGGAGGCAGACGTGGCAAGGAAAGCACTCAGAGAGGATGAGTGTCTCAAGGAAGTTCACTTGCTGCACTGAGAGGCCGAGTGAGAACGGGGGGTGACTGTCCTGTTTCTATTCGGAAGTAATGTGAGGAACTGCAGAGATTTAAAACTCACCCGGGGTCACGAGCCTTAAAATGTCAGTATCGTATATAAAACAATGAGAAATACCGCCAGTATGTTTCCAAAGTTCCTCAATATGGGCCAAATACTAGAGTGGAAAATAGTCTGTAGGTAATGCCAGCAATTAAAATGGAACAATGAGGCACAGAATTATAATTAAGTCCACATCTCACACTTCTTATGCACATTTTCTTAAGTCTCATTTTCAAGGCAATGTAAGTAAAGCATAAAAACATAGCCAGAGCCCTGATAATGTGGGGCTCACAGTAGGTGTTGCACACACTGTCCACTGATTCATCTGTCCATCTAGCATGTGTCATATGTTTATTAAATAGCAGGCCCTGTGTCAAGTGCTGGGGACCCAAAGCCAAATATGATAGGACCCTTTATTACGAAGACCATGGTTAAAAACATCCTACTTATAATAAAAACTAGAGGCCCGGTGCGTGAAATTCGTCCACGGGTGGGGGGGGTGGTGAGTCCCCTCAGCCCGGCTGGCACCCTCTCACAATCTGGGACCCCTCGGACATCCCTCTTGCAATCTGGGTCTGCTGGCTCATAACCGCTCGCCTGCCTGCCTGCCTGATCGCCCCTAACCACTTGCCTGCCTGCCTGATTGCCTCTAACTGCTTGCCTGCCTGCTTGATCACCCTTAACCATTCACCTGCCTGCCTGACTGCCCCTAAGCACTCTGCCTGCCTGCCTGATTGCCCCTAACTGCCTCTGCCCCCACCACGGCTTCATCCAGAAGGACAGCCAGAAGGTTGTTCAGCGTCTGGTATAATTAGCATATTTCGCTTTTATTATTATAGATAACAATATAAAAAGTAAAGCAAATATGCAAGGGAAGAGTAATTTTTAAAAATGTAAGCATGTTACATACAGGCCTCGGGGATTCTCACTAAATAACTACATATGTCTGTCATACAACCGACCCCGTCAACCTGGGGAACAGAGTACCTCCCGCTCGATCAGGGCCATGAAAGGAGGAGGAGTGAAAGAGGAGTAAAGGCACGATAAGGCAGAGTTCTGAAGAGGGACCTTGAAAACCCTCTTAATTAATAAAGAGGCACTGAGAATCCTTACCAAGAGGGCAGGAGGGCCTTGTCTAATGCGACAGAACCACTCACCTTGGCCTTGCCTTCCAGAGCCCCGGTCCCGGCATAGATCTTACTGATGGAGTCACCGTTCACCGACCACATGGAGCGGAAAACCTCCTGAAAGCGCGTCACCAGCTGGGGCTTCTCAGCCAAGCCGAGGGCTTCCAGCTGCTTCGCCAGCATCTGGAACAGCCCAGAGTGACTTTTGTAAGTAAGTGTACTGATACGTTCACTGTGATGTGCCTTTTTAAGAACTACCGAAGTAAACGGAAAATCTGCAGCGACAGGACTCTGTAGGACTGGATTCTGCAAACATAATAGTTTACCAGGCTGTGTTGTTTCCCACCATTTCTATTTTTAAAGTAAATACCACATCAATGAAACTTATAAGCAACTTAATATTCCCTTGTAGTAAGAAGAACATCTTTCTGGTTAAATGATAAAATCATGTTAAATTATCCCTATACATCATACTACTTTACCTTGTTCATCTAAAAGAACTAATTATTCGACAGCATGGAGCAGAGCAGAAAAAATTATTTACCAAGTTTATGTAAATGTGTCCAGAATAACTAAGCTCCTTTAGTTATTTGGATTTGGCTCTGTAAGTTTGGGTAATAAGGTCCAGAGATTATGAGGGAAAAAGAGCTGCTCTTGAACTGTCACAAAACAAACACTGACATTGGTGCCACGTGCCCAGGGCCTAGGGGCACGCAGCGGGCAAGGGTCTCTGGCCACCACATCCCCTCCTCACAGGTGGCAGTGAGTGTGTCAAGCCACTGCTCTTTCCTCAGGATGAACTTAGCCTTGAAACCCGGCAGAGTCCAAGCAATGCACAGCCCCCCTCTGGCCGATTTCTCTTCTCTGGAGTCCATCACTCAACTCCGTCCTATTCGGGTTTTCTTTGACCTCATCTGTAAGTACGGGTACTACCCATAAATCTCAAGGGATCAAAAACTAAATCCTATGAAAAACCCTACACCGGGTGTGACTGCCGGGGCTGATACCAGCACTGTCCTCGGGGGCAGAGACTGAGGCAAACCCAGCCGGGGTCGCCTTCGTCATTCGGACCGCTCTGCCTTTAGAAGGTGGGCAAGCTGGTCTCACTACTAGGCTGGCTTCATTTGGTAACCACTTAACCACGTTCTCACCCTGACTAGCAACAGTGGCGAACCAGCGGAGTCAGATTCTGAAAAGTGAAGCCTTGAAACAAATCTTGAAACTGCCTCAGTCACCCCCCTCTCAGAATCCACATCAATGCATCCAACCAGCTGGAAACAGAGCGAGCAGCACCACGCCGCACAAAAACTCCATCCACAGGCCAAATGCCTGCTTTCACTTTTCTTGTCTGTCCTATTTTCTAAGTAAATTATAATGAGAAATCTCAAAGCCAGATTTCAGAAAAGGCAAACAGTAAAATTTATTTAGTTACTTGAGAAATGTCTCAAAAGACATTTCTGTAGCAGAGCATTCTACACACTATGGTTTCATTTTTGAGACAAAGGACCGCAGCTGCCGGCAACTAATTAACCAACATTCTGGCCCCAGGTCCGACGATGCGCTGAGGAAATAGGAACGCGGGGCTTTCTATTCCTGTTTCCACGCCTCTGCGGCTCAGTCCCTGTAACTCAGTCCCTGCGGCTCAGTCCCTGTAACTCAGTCCCTGTCAGTCCCTGTAACTCAGTCCCTGTAACTCAGTCCTGCGGAAGGAGTAAGTGAAGACCCGCCCCAGGCGTGGCCCTCACTGCGCAGGACAGGAAGGACTTTGCCGGCAGGAGGCAGTGTGTCTGCACTGACACTGTCTGTATTTGACTGAACCTGATGGCAAGAGGTAAAGAAAAAGGGTCTTTACACAAAGACCATTAGAGAAGCCGAATCTCGTGCACTTTCATTCTCGCTAACACAGTCCAGTCCTTAGAGCCACTGATTGGCAGGCACCATGCAGGCTGCATTGGGGACAGACCGTCCACACGCACCTACAGGCTGTGCGTGGTCACGGAGCCTCCCCATTCCAAGAAACCATTAAAGGACCACACAGGGAACGAGGACAGTACAGAAATATACATATTTTTTCTTCTTCTGCTTCCAAAAGAAGCAATTACTGGACCAGGAGAAGCAGCAAGGCTGTGTTTATAGGAAAAATTAAGGAATAACGGAGGGAAACACAGGTATACATAGAGAGTAGAACAGGTAAAGGGAACTAAAAAGACTAGCGATGTTGGGGGGGGGAAAGACTAGAAGAGAAATGAGAAATGCCTTTACTGAACCTAACTGCTCTGGGGGCGGTCATGAGAGCCACTGAACGGTGTCACACGGCAATGCACAGGACGGCCACGCACAGGACGGGCACGTACAGGTCACACACAGGACGGCCACACACAGGTCACGCACAGGACAGTCACGTACAGGACGGCCACGCACAGGACGGCCACACACGCACGCTGGTTCCTTACCTCCAGGCCCAGGAAGGCCTGCACGCTGTTGGTCCTGTCCAGGCAGTCCAAGCAGTTGGTGCGGACGGTCCCACTCTGGCACCTGCAACAAAGTCACTCACGTTAAAGAGCTTGTTTGAGACAAAACGACAGAACTCAAACAGACTGAGAAAAACTAAGGTAAGTAAAAGGTAGCATCCACTTCCTCCCCCAACTTCTTACCATTACAATTTCAAACATACAAGAAGGTGAAGGAATTTTACAGTGAATATCCATCTTCTCACCAGGCCCTCCAACTGTTAACACTGTGCCTCCTCTTCTTTATCAACACACTACCTGTTCCTCCACACCCACTTACTCTTAACTAGGCCAGCAGTCAGGAGCTAAGCAAACATGCAGACCTACAACACCATGGTTCTCTGCACATAAAAGATACCACACATTTAAGGAATACATTTTGAAAACCTAAGATCTCTTATCTCTACTGACTGTCCTATAAAGTTTCTAAGGCATTGACTCTAAATATTGTACACTGAAAAAATGTGCTTTGTTTACTAAAGCTTACCTCAACCTGTATTCTTAATTTCAATCTTTCAATACCTACTTTCCTCCTCTACTTCAGATGCAAAAGCTAACACTAAATTACACTAAAGCAGACAATATAAACGTCTTTTACTTCTATTTGCATTAGTTGTCTTTACCAGGTCAAAAAATTTAAAACATCATTTTAAGAGAGAAGTGGAACAGCCTCGCAGTAACAGGCTGTGGTCGGGAGCCTGAAGGATTCCAGCTCTCACACACCCTGGTCACATGACAAGGGCAGGCTAGGCCAATGCCTCCTTTTCCCCCCTGCAAAAAGGGACAGAATAGGGCCTCGCCTTGCCACTGTCGTTGCTGATACATGGAAACCCAAGGGCACTGCCTGGCGACAGTGTGCACCCAACAAAGTAACCTATTATTATTACTAGAGGCCCGTTGCACGAAGGGATTCGTGCCTTCCTTCCCTTCGCTTCCAGCACCAGTTTTCCTCCGGCACCCGGGACCCAAGCCTTCGCTCAGGCCGGACTCTGCCATCTTCGTCTTTGCTGCTTCGCTGCAGACTCCAGCTGGAGTCTGCCATCTTTGCTGCAGACTGCTGTCTTCGTCTTTGCTGCAGACTCTGGCTGGAGTCGGCCATCTTCGTCTTCGCTGAGGCCGGAGTGCTGCTCCTGTAGATCCCTTCGCCCCCTGCCCTCCCTCTCATAGCAGGCGTCCTGCCCTGCCCGGCCACTCCGCGCCTGGAGCAGCTGGGTGGCCGCCATCTTTATCCTTCTAATTTGCATATTCCCTCCTGATTGGCTGGTGGGCATAGTGGAGTGATGGTCAATTTGTATGTTTCTCTTTTATTAGTGTAGGTATGCCGAATTCTCAAGAAAGGAAAACAAACCTAAAATCAAGTATAACCATTATAAACTTTGATTTTGAAAAAGACATTTAAGGGTGTAATGTTCAGAGTCATTTTTAAATTACAGCAAAGTTCCAATTTAAAGGAGAGAGAAACAGAGAAGGCGAACCTTCGAACGTCGTTTCCGTCGAAATGGAAGAAGCCGTAATCGAGGAACCTCTGGACCTGCGGCCTGAGGACGCTGTGCAGCTTATCGGCCTTGCCGCCCTTCACCATCTGGTGGTAGTCGAAGCTCACCATCTGCACGTCGGCGGCGTGCTCCGAAGCCTTCAGGTGGCTCTGGAAAGGAAGGCAGGCTTCACCCAGGGGGACACACGAGGCCCCCCGGTGCACGCGGTGGCGGGAGCCTGACCCTGAAATGGAACACTGACGACGCCAGGCTTTCAGCCACGCCGCAGCCAGGCACCAGATGCCATGTTTCTCCTAGCCCTCCCGCCCATCCCCGAGCACCCGGGATGGGCTGCCAGAGAACGTAAGTCACTTTCTCATCTGGTTCAGAAAATGAAAAACTATTTTCACCCACTCACAGTTCATGTTTACAATACAAATTTAATAACTGTTTATATCTACCATAAATCTCAAAATAAAGTGGCTTTTTTTTTAAGACAAAGACTATAAAACATAAAATTCTTTTTTTTTAAAATATATTTTATTGATTTTTTACAGAGAGGAAGGGAGAGGGATAGAGAGTTAGAAACATCGATGAGAGAGAAACACCCATCAGCTGCCTCCTGCACACCTCCCACTGGGAATGTGCCCGCAACCAAGGTACATGCCCTTGACCGGAATCGAACCTGGGACCCTTGAGTCCGCAGGCCGACGCTCTATCCACTGAGCCAAACCGGTTTCGGCTGAAATTCTTTTTTTATATCTTTGTTCAATACATACAAATGCTTTGAAAGTTTACCATAAAAAGTTACTCTCAAATGTATAATCTGTTTATGAATAATATTTCTTTCACAAAGTTAAAACAAAATAGCTGAATAATTAATTCTGGAGCTCATTAGATTGAATTTAAGGAAATGTTTTTTAACCATTTTACTTAAGCTTATAATTCTATGTAACATCATAGCTTATATTAATTATTGAATTGGTGTTTATGAAAAACGTGTTTTCTTTAGAAGGCTTATCTTTCACTTGAGATTCTCACATTCCTCTCATCAACACGAGAAGGTGTACTCCCGCCTTCGTCACCCCCTCAGGGCTGACACAGTGCCTGGTTTCCAGTAGCGGGGCCAGCGATCGCAGGGGGGGGAGCACACGGGGGGGGGGGAGCACATGGGGGGGGAGGAGCACACCGGGGGAGGAGCACACGGGGGGAGGAGCACACGGCGGGGGGGGCGGGGGTGGAGCACACCACCTGGGTCTTGGCCCCAGGACAGAGGGACACTCGGGGGAGGATCTTCTGCTTCTCCACCACAGCAACAAACCCACTTCAGGAAAGGGTCCACTGCCTTGGAAACTCCCACAACCCCAGCTTCACAACATCCCCCAACTGTTCCCTACCAGCCCGCAGGCCTCATGGCTCCCCAGGCACCCATCCCTTCTCTGGGAAGCCATTTCCCTCCTGGCAGAATCCCAGGCCTCTCCTGCATTCTGTTCAACACCTTCTTACCTGGAAGGCCTTACTCAGCATATGTTCCCCTTCCTTAGATCCAAGCAAATTTATTACTATTTGTTTGCCATACAGAGTCTTCAGTGTTCTAAAATGCCTGTTAAAGAAAGAATACGCACATGTCAGGTGATGAGGTGACATTTTTCTTCAATAAATAAGAATCCATTATTTATGAGAACTTACATGGTTCTGTTTAAGCTCACAGAACCGGTAAACTGAATACAAATTCATTCCACGTGGTCTCATGAACGTACGCAAACTCAGTCAGTAGTGTCCTCTCTGACTATGGGTGCGAGCCCCGGCCTGTGCTGGAGCTGCGGGATGCGCTGGTCCCTCTCCCCCTGGGAGCCTGGTGCTGGCCCAGCACAGAGAACACACGCCACCTACCGGCTGGGCGGGCAGGGCGGGCAGAGGGCGTAGGGCTGCCCCTCACACCCGAGGACATCACAGCCTCTGTGAGCATTTAACCCAGTGCAACCAAAACCCCATCTACACGTGTGATCAATGTGCTCAAAAACGTGAACACTGTAGTAGGCACTTCAATTCTTCTTTTTGCACCAAGTGCTTGAAATCCAGTGTGTACTTTACACTCCAGCACATCTCAATACGGGCCAGCCACGTACCCAACAGCGACGCGGGGGGAGGGGCTGCTGTGCTGGGCAGCCGCCCGCAGAGCGTCTCGAGGCTGAGACCAGTGCTGCCACTGCTAGAAGTCGCGTCACTAGGAGTCGCTGTCTTCCGGCTACGTTAGGAGTCAGAAATTTTACTCGAGCCAAAAGACGTGAAATGAATCAGTAAATGTAATTACAACAGGTCTCGCTGCTTAACCGTTTCAAAACCGAGAGCACCGCGCGGAAAGAGCCAGCCCTACCTGTCAAAGGCGGGCGCATTGGCTTCAAAGCCCCTGGACATCCGGACACGGTGCGAGCCCACCTGGGACAGAAAGATGCGGTCACACCAACAGCCCGTGAGCGCCCAGACAAGCCACCGCAACGCGCACCAATGCATTCGCTCAACACAGAGAGGACGCCCGGTAACGGACTGCCACTCACCACAGTCTCTTAAAGAGACAAGTTCCAAAAAAAAAAAGACAAGTTCTAGGACTTTCTCCTCCCTTTTATTTTTTAAAATGCAACCTCATGCCGAAACCGGTTTGGCTCAGTGGATAGAGCATCAGCCTGCGGACTCAAGGGTCACAGGTTCGATTCCGGTCAAGGGCATGTACCTTGGTTGCGGGCACATTCCCAGTGGGGGGTGTGCAAGAGGCAGCTGATCGATGTTTCTAACTCTCTATCCCTCTCTCTTCCTCTCTGTAAAAAATCAATAAAATATATTTTTAAAAAATGCAAACTCATAACCAAAGAGCTAGAAGTCAGACCACTATGAAACACTTGTAAACTAAGAAAAAATTTTGGTTGTGAAAGGTATTTTTAAGCAGCGACCCCTCACACAGTGCTGACTGCGTGTGCCAGGCACTGGTCTGCGTACATCTCATTCCATCCTTATGAGAGCCCTGAGCTGTAGCTACACTACTACTGTCTCTCCCGCTACAGAAAAGAGCGCTGAGACGCCGGAAGCCAACCCTCCCCATCCCCGTCCAGGTCGCAGGAGCAGAGGGGGAGGAAAGACTATTCAGAAGCTTTGTTTTTAGTGACGGCATCTTCCTACCCACAGAGGCCAAGCTGTTACGTACTAAGATACTGAGAGAGCAAATATGGAAACTAAAAATCAGTGCACCATGAAAATATCCAAACTTTATTATCAAACACAGCAGCTCAATTTCTACGGATGTTGAAAAAACATTACAGGAAAAGAATATCTGATATAATTCCAGGAACTCTGCACTCAGACCCTTGATTATGAATCTAGCTAATATTATTAGGTTGAGTAATAGAACTATCCAATGAACCAACAAACAATCCTGAAAACTTAAAACATACGGAAACCTTCAAGAGACTAAAACAACAATGTCGAACACCTACCTGCAAGCCTGGCTGCTCCCAGAACAACGGAACCGAGCCCCGGATTTGGATGAAGGAAGAAACAGAGTCATCTAAGTACACGACCTATGGAGAGAAACACGGATAAACCAGTTCCGCAGACACAGCTGTCACCTCTACGTTAGGAGACAAACTTACTAATACTGGCTGCACAGGTGGTTATCTTATGACCCACCTCTCATACACAAATTGTTCTAACAAAATATCCCCTATATATACAGGTTGGGGCAAAAGTGGGTTTATAATTATTTGTGTGGAAAATAATGCAATAATTAATAAATAATAATACAAGATTAAACTCTGTTTTGCATGTACTCCTAACTGTAAGGCACTTTTGCCCCAACCTGTATTAACCAGAAAAATATCCTGTGTAATAAAAGGCTAATATGCAAATTGTCCCCTCAACTGGGAGTTTGACCAGGGGGAAGGGGCCAGCTGGTCAACCACCCTTGGCCCCTCCTCCTGGCTGGCCCGACCGGATTGGCCCCCATTGGGGTGGGCCAGCCAGGCACCACCCATGCACAGATTCGTGCACCGGGCCTCTGGTTAGAAATATAAGCATTGGAATCACAACTTTTAAAAAGGGATTCCTGTTAAACAGTATATACCTTTCTGTTGTTTTATACACATACCTTTCTATTTTCACATATTTTTTCTTTAGTTTTTCCTATTTTTAAAAAATTAATTTGAATATGTGAGTTGGGCTTGAGGCATGGACTAAATTTGCAATTATACAGTTTCACAGCCAAAAATATCACAATGTTTAAGTTTAGATGGTTCAAGTATCTACAGACGGGAGTCGAGATTGACTTAATTCACAGGAAACACTTTCCCGAGTGTCCAGCTCTGTCCACGAGGATTTTAAGTTCAACACCGAAGGGCAGGCCCTGTGGCCATGCTGAGCAGTGACACGCCTGCTCCTATCTGAAGAGCGCACCACACCACGGCGCTCAGGGTAGCCTCTCTGAGCGCCAACAAGCTGCGAATAACAGAAGTGGCAGGTCGACGTCAAAAACGGGCTCCGAGTCCGACAAGCATCCACTGCCCTACCGCGTCCTGCGCCTCCACCGCACGCCGGGGGGGCAGTGAAGCCGCGTACCTGCTCCGTCTCCACAAAATTGGCCACGTGGCCGTCGTCGTTCGTCCCCCGGACATTGAACCTGGTCCCGGCGCGCTCGCAGCTCAGGCGGGAGATGAGGCAGGCCTTGGCCTGCTTGTGGGCCGCGTAGATGGTCCTGACCTCGACGCCCCCGCACATGAGGCGCAGCAGCCAGTCGTCGCAGCTCACGCCGTAGTGCTGCAGGTGCAGGTGCAGAGACTGGTTCCTGGGAGAAAGGCGGGCGCGTCAGCCCCGCAGCACAGCGCCGTGTCCTCCGGGACACGCCGCGGAACCAAAGGCACCGAGAGCGAGCGCGTCAGCTCAGCTCGTGTGCGGTTCCCACGCCCGGCCTCAGAGGGCTGGGCTGTGAAACCAGATCCCCGGGCAGGTGACCTGCGGCCCGGCTGCAATGCCTTCTTTACCTCTCCCGGGACGTCCGGGGCTCGTCCATCCGAGAGGTGCAGGGTTGGCACGAGCAGCAGAATCTGTCCCTCACCTGCGCCCGCCCGCCCTCCCACGCCATCTCCTCCACCGCTCCTTCCCACTTACTCATAGCACTGACTGTACCCACATCCCATTCCTACCGAGTCAAATAAAATTAAATAATAGGGGAATGTTGGCTTAGAAAGGCAATACTGCCAGAGACAAGACCTCAAAACTAAGAACAATAAAATGAGTAACACAATCCTATCACAACTAATTCACTCCTAATTTTAACTATAGGTCTTAACACTATTTCTGAAATGAGAGGTCAGTTGAGATGAGGGAGAGCAAATGGGTTTCACGTCACATGACAACTTCTATGAAGGGACCGTGGGTGCCTGCCTTGCCCTGCTGAGGATTCTGGGGCAGGGAGGTGTGCGGTCGCACGCCCATGCCGCCGTCTCTGCGAGTAAACGCTGGCCCGCGGTGGCCCACGTCACGGACTCACCAGAAAAACCTGTTGTCCGTCGTGTGCTCCTGCACGCTGCGATGGGCATTGAGACTCAGGTCCAAACTGACCCCCGAGGCAGACCACGCAAAATAGAAGTTCCCCGAGTTCAACACCTTGCGCACTTCTGAAATGCGATCCTCATCGGCAGAGTCGGCTCGCAGGGATATAAATTCGGTGGAAGTCACTCGGAACACTTCAGATTCCTGAATTTTCCCCACAGACATGCATCCGGTGACGAGGACCAGATAATGTAGCATGGTGTCGCCTGCAGAGAGCACAGACTGCGGTGACTAAGGATTTGAGAGACTCCATCTGTGAGCTTCCAGCTGGTAACGTCTTTCAACCTGATTACCTAATCCGGGATGATGTCGGCGGACGAAAGGCTTGCCGCCTGCTCAGGTTAATGATGTTGATGATAAACTTACCCAGGTTGAGTCGTAAAACACCGAGGAGTCCATACGCATCCAGCACTTTGGAGTATGTACCCTTAATTGCCTCCTTTTCTGCAGAAGCTACAAAAAAGGTTTCAGGGTCAGAAATAAGACCTGATACATCAGATTTTATTTAGCTATAAAGTCAGAGTTTCAACCAAAAAGTTCTAAATCTAAACCTGATATTCTTAACCAAGGTGTTGCAAAGATACTTTCTCCGACTTGTAGCCCAAACGTCCTTCCCAAAGAGTGAGCCCACATGCTCCAGCACCACCTTCTAGCCCATCCCTCCCACCGACGAGTAACAAGACCTGAGTAACCTTCGTCTGGGGCTGTTTGATTTTCTTTTCTCCCCGCTGACCGGTCTGTTGTGCTCCCAGCACCAGGCCGCTAGCAGGGCCCTTACAGGACAACACAGCTCCTTAGCCAGAGCTCTCTCAGAATCAGCCTCCACGCACCCTTCCGGCTTCATTTCTCATCACCCCCCTCCTCGCATGCCCTGCTCAACCGCACACTCTCACCAGCGCGGCTCGCCCTTTCCCGGGCTGCCCCTCGGACTCGGACTCGCCCTTTCCCGGGCTGCCCCTCACACAGCAGTCTGGCCTCCTGCCTGCAGGGCTCTCCCACCCCTGCCTCCTGGCTAATTCCCTTCACCTGGTGACTACAGGCAGAAGGCCACCTTCTGGAAGCCCGTTGGCACTCCCCCAGCACCGCAGGTCGGAGCTCCGTCCTCGTGTTCCCTGCGCTGTACCTGGCCTCACCCCCTCCGTCAGCCAGGCCGCCCCGAGGCGCAGCCCTGTCCTCCTCATCCGTCCGTCCCCGCGCTAACCAGGGTTCACACTCAGGGACTGAGCACCGTTACAGATGAAATCAACCGCCACACAGCTTCGCATGGGAACAGGAAACTGCCGTCTGGCCTTGGTCTTGTTTCTTCCACAATAAAAGTGATGTTACCTTGCCAATGGACATGCCCCACAGAGTAACTGCTGTACGGCAGGCTGTTTGATGGATAAATTAAGAAGAAAACAAACAAAACACCTCTGGAACTTTAAAGGAAAGATCTTCCTAGTTCTTAGCAAACACATGATTAAAAATTTGACAGAGAGCCAAAGCACACCACAGCTAGATCTCAAAGGGTAATTACAAACACCTCCCACACCTACAAAAGCAGGCAGGCCCGGAGCTCTGGCTCCCTCTGCCCCCCTCCAAGTCCCTTCCCCCCCCTCCCGCCCCGCCCCCAACCCCGCCTGCATATTCCTGAGGAATCCGTATCTCCAAAAGGCACCAAGGGAGTAAACCCTTATAATACCGTGTTATCCCCTCCCTGCACATTTTCCTTAAGGAGGAAGAAAGATTCCTTTATTTTATTAAATACATAGAGATATATGATGTAAGAGGGAGAGACCTAATCAAATTATTGTCCCATTTCTCAGCAATTTAATCTAGAAAATAATGTGAGTCTCCCACTTAGAGATGAGTTAAGATAGAAGCCAGGCCCCTTTAAAACAGAGTAAACAGCCTTTAGAGCACACGGCGCTTGTTAATCGCTCACTGGGCGCATCCCCCTCCCCCCCCACTGCCCCTCCTGCTCTCCCACAGGAGTCCCACGGCAGCCACACTCTCCCCTCTCCTCCTGTCCTCGTTCTTTCCATCGGGAATACCCGTCAGTCATCTTTCCAAATTCTCCTGTCCATCCTCCAATACCGAACTCAGACGCCACTTCCCGCCCGACTCTCCCCGCCTGACCCCTCTGGCTGCAAGTCGGTCTTCTCTGTGTCACGCCGCACGGCACACGCTTGCATCCTAAGAGTAACAGGAGCCAGGCCTCCTTTCTCTGTATCTCAGCGTCACACCAACCCAACACTGAGACGCGGACAGTGCGGCTGCTGAGTGTGCAAATGACAGACAGAGACAAACTGAGAGGTTCGGCACCAAAGGCATTGTTTTGTTTAAGGTAACACATAAAGCCCTGGCCTGCTTGGCTCAACGGATAGAACATCGGCCTTCGGACCGAAGGGTCCTGGGTTCAATTCCGGCCAAGGGCACAGGACCGGGTTTCGGGCTCCATCCCCAGTGGGGGGCGTGCAGGAGGCAGCCAATCCATGGTTCTCTCTTACCGTTGATGTTTCTCTCTCTCCTTCTCCCTTCCTCTCTGAAATCAATAAAAAAGTATTTAAAATAAAATAAAATAATACATAAAAAGAGATACTTTTTAAAATCCTCACCTGAAGATATTTTTCCATTTATTTATTTATTTTTTTAGAGAGAGGAGGGCAGGGAGGGGGGGGGGAGAGAGAGAAACATCGATGCAAGAGCGACAGATCAACTGGTTGCCTCCCACACGTGCCCTGACTGGGGCTGGGGATCTAACCTGCAACCCAGGTCTGTGCCCCGACAGGGAATGGAACCCATGACCCTCAGGTGCGTGGGCTGACGCCCTAACCACTGGGACACCGGCCTGGGCAGAAGAGAAACACTTTCCCCTGGCACAGACAGTATCTGAATGCTCTCTTAGTGCAATTAACAATCCTCACAGGGACATCTGGAAGTTCAAAGGCGATGCTGTGTGTCTGTGGTGGGACGTGAGAGTGGGCGTGGGAGACAGGCATTGTTAAATTATTTCAACCAGGAGCTAGTCACGTGCTAAGGGGTGTGGCATGCTACGGTGTGTGGTGTGCTCGGCAGAGCCAAGTGCAAGGAAAATGGAAATGGAGTCCGGGCGTGGGGACAGGAAGCTCAGGTCACTCTCCTGCCACCATGAAGCTCCTGCTCACCACTGTCAACACTCTGCTGTGGCCACGCCTCCCAGCTAGAGGACAGCCTGCCTCTGGGCTGGCAGGGAGGAAGAGGGAGCTATGGGGACAGCCTGTCTCTCGGGCTGGCAGGGAGGAAGAGGAAGCTATGGGGACAGCCTGCCTCAGGGCTGGCAGGGAGGAAGAGGGAGCTATGGGGACAGCCTGCCTCTGGGCTGGCAGGGAGGAAGAGGAAGCTATGGGGGCAGCCTGCCTCTGGGCTGGCAGGGAGGAAGAGGGAGCTATGGGGACAGCCTGCCTCTGGGCTGGCAGGGAGGAAGAGGGAGCTATGGGGACAGCCTGCCTCTGGGCTGGCAGGGAGGAAGAGGGAGCTAAAGAAAGTTAACGAGAATGAGAGAACAGGGTGACAGTGAGCATGACCTTCCTAGAACTCCGCCTGGCCTGCGGCTGCACGCCCCGTGGTTTGTGGGCAGGGGATTTGCATGCGGGCAGCACCGGGTGGGCAGACCCAGAGCCTCGGGGCAGAAAAGCTCGGCGATGAGGCGGCAGAGCGTTGGCTTCCAGAGACTGGAGGCGGTGGTTCAGCCGAGATCACAGAACCAGCCGCAGGAGAGCCTGCGCACACACACAGGGAAGAATGCTCTAAAGGCAAGGCTTCCTCTGCTTAATTAAATCATCAAATTCCAGCTGGAAGACACTGAACCATCCGAATTAAGGGTCCACTGAAGGTACACGTTTCCATCTCGGCAACAGGCCTAAACAAACCACCTTTCACACGTTCACGCCACAAGTATGTGCTGAGTGCCTCCCAGGTACCAGTGCCCATGCTCTGGTGGGACAGCACCCCACCGCCAGCCACACGCACGTGAGAGGTCTGGGCGTGCTGGGAGGGAGTGCCCAGACTGCAACAGCCTCCCCTAAAACCTCTGCAGAAGAGGCCTCTCCGATGCGGCCTGAGGAATGACCCGGGGCGAGCAGATGAGAAGTGGAGGTGCAAGTGTTCGGGCAGCGCACACACAGCCTCGGCCCAGCAACGCCATCCCTGAGAGCCCACCCATCAGCAAGGTGTGCGCATGGGTGTCACACCCGTGCCATTCCTAACAGGACAGACGCCGGAAGAGCCATACACGGCAACAGAAGTTAACAAGCTACTGTCACAGGCCACCACATGGGTGGCCTCCCACGTGGGCCGCTGAGAGAAAGAAGCAGACACAACAGACGACAGAGGGGATGGCTCCATTTCAGCTCAAAGCCAGGTCAAGAAGTGGGGCCCGGGACCACCTTCACGAGTCAGGAGGAGGTCACTGGGAAGGGACAGAGGGACTCTCTGGAGAGCGAGCCACAATGTCCCACTTCTCCACCTGGGGGCGGTAACATGCGAGTGTCATACTTCATCAGGCTGTGCGCTGGTGACTCGTGTACTCTTCCACACGTGGGAAGAGATTTATTTTTAAAGTAAAATGTTGAGCAGAGAGAACAGCATGTGTAAAGACCTGAGACCAGACAGCACTCGGCAGTCAGCACCGGAAGGTCCGTGTGGCTGGAGCACAGAAACCCAGGAGCGCTGGGTTCTAAGTCCAGTGCCAACCGCTGAGGGGTGTTAAGCGAGGGGATAATAGGACCGACTTGTGTTTTTAGAAACGGAAGCGTGGGGGGGCGGAGGTGGGGGGAGCAGGAGACCAGGTAAGAAGGCGAGCACGATGGCTCACGAAGGGCCCCGGAGTGGCTGGGACAGAGCAGCAAGGGGTGCGAGCGCTAGGAGGCTGAGCTGCCGGCCCGGGCTGCAGTGAGGGTGATGGGGGGAGGCGTGCAGACGATGCCTAGGTTGTTGGGGGGTGGAGTGCAATCCAGGAGGGAAGGAAGACGGGACGAAGAGCAGGTCTGAAGTGGGGAGCTGGCACGACCCCAAGGCTCACCAAGGCCCACCTCGCTGGCCCCCCTTCTCTCGGGAGCAGCATCTGTTCGTGCCTGGCAATTGTTTCATACATTGGGTTTGTTTCGTCTGTTGTTACTCACGGTGGGAAGGTAAATTCAGTTACTGTGACATCATGGTCAGAAGCCAACATCCTGGTATGGTCCCGGGCTGGTTACATTTTACAGGACAATTTAGAACATCTGCTAGACCTTAAACCATGTAATACAAAGTCTCATGACGGGGTTTTACTGCTCAGTGAGAGAAACGGTGCCTTCGCCCTCTGTTTCCTGATGGCAAAGTTAGGGTACAAAGGGAAAGCCCTTGGGGAGCACTAGCTGGCCCCACTCTTGTTGGCTGCCCCTGCCACCAGACCGGAATGGGAGAATGAATGTTTGCAGCTCCATCACAAAGTGACACAATCTCCATTTCATCATTTCTGTGCAGAAAAGTCACCTATACACAGTCACGTCTCCTCTCAGCTTGAACGTTTTTCTTACCAGAGACAGGACACTGCCACTTATCTAAAGGGCGATCGTGAAGACTGGCAGCATTTGGCAATCAAACAGAAAGGAACAGCTATGCTCACTGCTTGTCACCACCCACGACACTGTCACACAGAAGTCTAGAAGCTGACATTTAACTGGGCCACCAAAGGAACTCGGTCTTTAACGGCCCACCCTAAACCAAGCCATGCCTCCCTCCACTGTATTCCTAGTCCATGGCAGGAACACGCCTCATCAGAACACGCTGCCCTTTGCACACCTAACTTCAGTCTTCCACTAGCACCCCTTTCTTGCCCCGTCCACCCCCAACTCCCCAAATAACCACCGCCACCCTCACAACAGCACAAACAAGAATCACGGTGGAGAAAGCCAAACAGAAAGACTACGCCATTGGAGCCATTATTTCATTTCTCCACGCCTCAGGGTCCACGCCTGTGGTGTGGGGTAAAGCACAACCCACAGAATTAAATGAAATAACATATCTCCACATGTACGCTGAGATGCTCTAGGACACTTTGACCAACTCCCAGCAGAGCTGCGGGGCACTTTATTTTATAATCCTCACACAAGGATATATGGAGAGAGAGAGAGAGAGAGAGAGAGAGAGAGAGAGAGAGAGAGAGGGGGAGATACCGATGAGACAGAAACATTGATCAGTTGTCTCCCTTAAGTGCCCCAACTGGGGATTGAACCTGCAACCTTTTCACAAATGGAGACAATGCTCCAACCAACTGACGCGCCGCCCGGCCAGGACTCTGCGGGTGTTTTTGAGAGGAAGGGAGAGGGATAGGGAGGTAGGAACAATGACAGAGAAACATCCATCAGCTGCCTCCTGCACGCCCTCTACTGGCCGGGTGGATATTTTAAATTGGAGGGAACATGGAGATATTCCAAACGTCAGTTCAGAGTTTCAGCGCTAGATTGCAGTGCAGTCCTTATTGACATCATATCTTTCTGAGGCTGGGTTTGCTGGGATAAACATCAATGCAGATCCCGATGAGCATCGACCTATAAACCAGAAGGTCATGGTCTCTTATCATTAATGTTTCTATCTCTCTCTCCCTCTCCCTTCCTCTCTGAAATCAGTAAAAAAAAAAAAAAAAAAAATCAATGTGAAACAGGAAATGAGGTGGCACTGCCCAATCTGATTCTAAGGTTTGAGAAGCTGTCCAGTGCTCTACCGCCACACATATCCTATATAATAAAAGCCTAATATGCTAAGTGTTCGGTCGGCTATTCAACCAATCAAAGCGTAATATGCTAATAATATGCTAAGGCCACTCAACGGCTCGCTATGATGTGCACTGACCACCAGGGGGCAGATGCTCTGACCGGTAGGTTAGCTTGCTACTGGGGTCTAGCTGACTGGGACTGAGCAAGATGGGCCGGACACATCCTGGAGCCCTCCCGCAGTCCCTCCCCGGCACCGGCACCGGTGGGGTCCCTTGGCCTGGCCTGCACCCTCTCGCAACCCGGGACCCCTCGGGGGATGTCGGAGAGCTGGTTTCGGCCCGAGGGCGGAATGACCAGTTGCTATCATGCACACTGACAACCAGGGGGCAGACGCTCAATGCAGGAGCTGCCCCCTGGTGGTTAGTATGCTCCCATAGGGGGAGCGCCACTCAGCCAGAAGTCGGGCTCACGGCTGGTGAGCGCAGCGGTGGTGGCGGGAGCCTCTCCCACCTCCATGGCAGCTCTAGGGATGTCTTACTGCCTAACACCCCCGAGGGCTCTTGGACTATGAGAGGGCGCAGGCTGGGCTGAGGAACCCCCCCCTCCAGTGCAGAAATTTTGTGCACCAGGCCTCTAGTTTATTATTAATTTCAGAGAGGAAGAGAGAGGGAGAGAGAAAAACATCAATGATGAGAGATAATAATTGATTGGCTGACTCCTGCACGCCCCACACTGGGGTCGAGCCTGCAACCTGGGCATGTGCCCTTGACTGGGAATCGAACGGTGACCACCTGGTTCAAAGGTCGATGCTCAACCACTGAGCCACACCAACTGGGCAAATATAGAGAATATTGCATGTCTGTCAACTTTGTTGTCTAGTTTAGGTTCGTCTTGTTCCCTGTGCCACTTCTTGACTAACCATGTATTCTGCAAGTATGAGCGGAACAGTACTAACGCTAGGGGTACACGATTTCCCAGACATGGCCTTTCCTCCGGGAGTCGGCACCCACACAGACGCCCGCCTACGCTCCATGTGGCGTGCCGGCGCCGCACTGAGAGCGCTGTGGGAGCGCCAGCCCTCTGTTCAAGCTGTGGGCTCAAGAAAGCTCATTATTGGCCCCGTAACAACAACAAATGCGCTGTAATTCTGGAAACATGATTATTTTCAATAAAACTTGCAAGCTAAAGTTGTCTGTCCTGTTATCTATCATAGAAAGGCCTGCGTAAACTATGCTCAGAAACTGTCATCCCACCCAGCCCGTGTGGTTCAGGGGTGAGTGTGGGCCCATGAACCAGGAGGTCACGGTTCCACTCCCAGTCAGGGCACATGCCAGGTTTTCAGGCTCAATCCCCAGTAGGGGGCGGACAGGGGGCCGCCAACTGATGTTTCTACCTCTCCCTAAAGTCAATAAAAAATATTTTTAAATAAATTATCATCCCAACCCAATTCTCTCAGAATTGGGGGGGAGGTCGGGGCTGGAGCCCAGGCTCCGGGACTTGGGAAGCCTGCCCAGGCGAGTGTAATGTACACCCCAGGCCCACTGATCCCGTCCGAGCTGCATGACTCATTCACGCTGGGACCCGCCAAATGAAGACAGAGGCCAGGGCTGCATTAGAGGACACTTGGCCCGAAGAGGATCCCGATCTGAGGTGATGCTCAGTGTGTTCCCACCGACACCCCATTTCTGACATGTGCTAGTAACATGAAAGGTAACATTTCATGCGGGTGTCGCTGGCATAACCACTGCTGGCACAGCCCAAGAAAATGCAGTGACTGCCAATAGCTATTGCCGCGATATCTAATCTCCTCAACTTCACTCAGTAAAGCCAGGGCAACCAGAGCCTCCAGAACGCACAGCTGGGGGCCACGAAGACCGATTCCTGCTAGCTTCCCCGTCACCGTCTGCTTTCAAGAAAAATACCAGCATGTACCAGTAAAAAGTGGTCATCTCGGGGTACAGGCCGAGTTCTACAAAATAAAGGAAGGAAGACAGAAGGGCGAGCGGGAGGGGTGGGGGCAGAGCCTCGGGCAGGATGAAGAGGCCGCACTGGAAGGTGGAGAGGGCATCCTCGCAGTCAGGAAGCGGGCGGAGCCAGGAGCAGCATGATGGCGCTGGCAGCAGCCTGGCACCCCGGGAAAGCCCGAGGAAACACCAGCATTTCCTTAAAGGAGATCAGCAGGGACAACCGGGAGGGAGGGCCAAATGATGGGAGCCTTGTTTAACGGGTGAGGAGTTTGAACTTACTCTTACAGGAAAGTGGGTTATACTCCTGTTTAATATAAAAATGCGTTAGGAGATTCTCCTGGCAGGTGAATATGCAGGACGCACTGAGCTTTGGGGCCGGGCTTGCTGAGCTCGGAGCACGCCTCGATCTTTCCCCAGCACGTGCCCCGAACACAGCAGGCTTTTTAGAACGTGGCGGTTTGTAAAGTGAGCTCTAGAGCGCAACACAAACCTTGGCAGCACTCCAGACTCAATGTCAAGTTAATTTTCTAAGTCAAGTGACTTATAAAAAGATCTGTTAGCTCTTAAACACTAAAAGTTTATAATAGGAAAAGAGAACATACCCAAGAGATTATACATCCATTTATGCTAGCTTTACAGAGAGGCAATATTCAAGCTTTATTTTTTTTCTCCTGAAAGAATTACTTACGTAGTCTAAATCTAATACAGGAAGTAGAATTAATAAATGATTTAGTATTTTTATATCCTTTCTCCTTAGAATATCAATGCCAAATGGATGGTTGGGGATTTTTAAAAAAAATAAGTTTTGGCAAAAGGAGGGCGGCTGGAGGTTTGGAAGTATGGTTACCCTTAGGCTCCCTGACCTGGGAGGAAAGTACAGAATAACCCTGATAACCACAGGTAAAGCGCACCTAGGAGCTGAACATCTGGATCCCTGTCATTACCAGTACGACAATTAAAGAAACATCTGAATTTAGACAAATTAGAAAATCAGGTAATGCCATCAAAAACACAAGCCGCTAAAAAATGTTTCACATGCAGCTAAGCCAAACATTTCCCCCAAATATTTTTAATTAAGAATTCATCAGTATAATTATACTTGTAGTAGGAAAAAGTATGCTATGCAAATTAATATTATAGCAAGTTAAGTTTGGCGTGTTTAAGTATAAAAAACAATTTGAGTAACATAAGCCCGTACTGACTGAGAATAACCCATATTACTTGTTTCTTAGAACACATAGAGCCCCTTCCTGCTATATGTCTCTACGTAGCAAAAACATAATAAATGATAAGCAGTTATCACTAGAACACTCTTAAAAACACAATCACATTTCAAATAACCCCAAACTGAACTTATTTGCCAAAATCTTCTATTAAGACAATATTCAAATTAATATTTTTATTTTTAACCTCATGCATTTGCCCACAAAATAACCCAAAACATATTAATCTACTTTTTAAAAAAATCCTCACCCAAGAATATTTTTTTATTTTTTTTTTGGGGGGGGGGGGGGGAGGAAGGGAGAGAGAGAGAAACATCCATGTAAGAGAAGTATCAACTGGCTGCCTCCTGTACGCCCCCCAGTGGGGATCAAACCTGCAGCCCAGGTGTGTTCTCTGACTGGGAATCCAACGGAAAGAAACCCTTTGGTGTAGGGACCACGCTCCAACCAACGCAGCCACCGGCCAGAGCCGAACCTATTGTTTACGGGGGATCCGGTAGGCCTTTTCCTACTATCAAAGCGACTTTTACGTGACATGAAATTTTAAAAAGTGCTTACAATTCTCTAAATGAAAGTATAGTAAGGTCCTCACCATAAGACACTCCAAAAACACTAAATAAATAGTCTGAACAGCTCATGACCGCAACTGAGCTGTAAGAACTTCTGCCCGTTACAGGAAAATGGGAGGCAAGCCATTCACTCGCGGGCATGTGGGATGCGGTACAAACGGCAGCGATGTCTCCTCGAAGGAAGATTTACTTCCAAAGCCGCGGGAACACCCGCTAAAGCAAAACCTGTAACCACGACCTGCATCAACCCCCCAAACCCCCGCCGCAGGAGGAAAAAATGCAAGTTTAAGACAAAAAAGCCTCATCGGGAGCAGGGATCAGGGCGCAGGGATCAGGGAGCAGGGAGCAGGGCGCAGGGAGCAGGGATCAGGGAGCAGGGATCAGGGATCCGGGAGCAGGGCGCAGGGATCAGGGATCAGGGATCAGGGCGCAGGGAACAGGGCGCAGGGATCAGGGATCAGGGCGCAGGGATCAGGGCGCAGGGCGCAGGGATCAGGGCGCAGGGATCAGGGATCAGGGAGCAGCAGGGAACAGGGCGCAGGGAGCAGGGCGCAGGGAGCAGGGCGCAGGGAGCAGGGATCAGGGCGCAGGGAGGGATCAGGGCGCAGGGAGCAGGGCGCAGGGATCAGGGATCCGGGCTCAGGGCGCAGGGATCCGGGCTCAGGGCGCAGGGAGCAGGGCGCAGGGAGCAGGGATCAGGGCTCAGGACGCAGGGCGCAGGGATCAGGGCGCAGGGAGCAGGGATCAGGGCGCAGGGAGCAGGGCTTAGGGCTCAGGGCTTAGGGCGCAGGGCGGGGGGGGTCCCCTGACGCCGGCCCCCGCAGCCCCCGCGCACTCACACAGCACGGCCACCGCCGCCGACTCGAACAGGAGGCACTCCTCCCGGAGCCTGGTCTCCACCACGAGGCTGAAGGGCGGCGGGTCCAGCTTGTGGTAGACGCGGAACCCCTTGCTGAACGCCATCCTGTCCGCAGACGCAGCCTGTGGGGCGAGCAGAGCAGAGGTGGCGCCGGTTCCCCCGCAGCCGGTTCCCCCGCAGCCGGCCCCCCTCCCCCCCTGCGGGCCCCCCTCCCCCCTCCCCCCCCCGGCCGGGCTCCCCTCCCCCCTCCCCCCGCCGGGGCCCCCCTCCCCCCCCCCCGCCGGGCTCCCCTCCCCCCGCCGGGCCCCCCTCCCCCCTCCCCCCGCCGGGCCCCCTCCCCCCGCGTGGCTCCCTCCCCCCCCCCCCCCGCCGCCGGGCCCCCTCCCCCCGCCGGGCTGCCGGCGCCCAGAAGGCCCCTCCGCGGGGGGCGGAGCGGAGAGCAGGGCTTGTCCGCCGGGAAGGCGTCGCTCAGTCACCAAAGAGCCAGAGCGGGGCCCCGGCGCCACGCCCGGCGGCAGGACCGGCCTGTCCCCGCCGGAGCCGCTCACGGCGTCCCGCTCCGGGGCTGCCGCCGCGGGGGAGGGCCGGTTCGGAAGCTGGAACCAGCCCGGCCCAGACGGGAGGCCGGACGGAGGCCGCACTCCCCGGGCGGGAGGGGGGAGGAGGGGGGGACCCGCCCGCAGGGCTCCCCGGGCGGCGCCCCCGGCCCAGGCCGCGCCGGCTGCGGGCTGCGGGCTGCGGGCGGGAAGTCACGACGCGGGCGCAGACCTGACCGGCCCCTCGCGGTCCTGGGCCCGCGGCCCGAGGCGCCGAGCAGCCGGGCATCCACGGCGCCCGAACCCGCGTCCGTCCCGCGGGGCTGACAGCGCTGCCACCACACCCGCCGCCCGCCCGCCCGCCCGCCCTCACCGCCGCCGCTGGCACCGCGGACACCGCCGCCGGGAGCGCCGCCCGCGGGTCGGGACGTGCCGCTGCCGCCCGCCGGCCTCCCCGCCGCCCCGGCTCCCCGCCGCCTCCGCCCGCCGCCCGGGCCGCCGCCGCCGCCGAAGCGTCACTTCCGGCCCAGCAGACCCAGCGCTTCCGCATTGCGCCGCGCGGGGCGGGGCCAGGCTCGGGCGGGGCGGGGCCAGGCTCGGGCGGGGCGGGGCCAGGCTCGGGCGGGGCGGGGCCAGGCTCGGGCGGGGGCGGGGCCAGGCTCGGGCGGGGGCGGGCCCAGGGAGGCCACGCCCACTCGGGCGCCCTGCTGCCGGGCGCGGGGCGAGGGGGGAGGGGCTGGGGGCCGCCTCCGCGCGCAGCGGGCGGCGCTCGGCGGGGTCCCCGACCGCAGGGCCAGGGCCCGCCGCCCGGGGAGCCGGGCAATCGGCCTCCCCAGCCCGCGCGTGGGCTCCCGGAGCTGCCGGGCCTCCGGGAAGAGCCTTGCGGGCTGGGTGCGGACGCGGGCGCCGCGAGGTGCCAGGACCCCCCGTGCCGCCCCCGCGGCCCCCCGGGCGAGGGGCGGCGCCTGGAGAGCTGTCCGTGGTGCCGCTCGGCGTCCGGGGGCGGAGGAAGCAGCAGCAGCGCCGCTTTGGCTCTTGGGGGCTCAGGGGTGGTCGGGAGCGCCAGGAAAGCCGTCCGCTGGTGACGCGGATGGCCCCCCCCGGATGGCCCCCCCGGATGGCCCCCCCCGGATGGCCCCCCGGATGGCACCCCCGCATGGCACCCCCGCATGGCCCCCCGGATGGCCCCCCCGGATGGCCCCCCCCGCATGGCCCCCCGGATGGCCCCCCGCATGGCCCCCCGGATGGCACCCCCGGATGGCCCCCCCGGATGGCCCCCCGCATGGCCCCCCCGGATGGCACCCCCGCATGGCCCCCCGCATGGTCCCCCCGGATGGCACCCCGCATGGCCCCCCGCATGGCCCCCGCATGGCCCCGGCGGCTGTCATTGTCACCGCGGGGCCGGCCGCCTCTGGCTGCGGAGCCCAGAACCTGGGGGCCGCCCGCCCTGCCATCGCGCCCCCTTTCTCCGCAGACCACGCTCCCGGCTAACGGCGACTCCCAGCGGCTCCTCACTGCCTCCCCCTCGTGGGTCTGCGGATGGGGTCGCAGCCCAAGCCAGCAGCCCCAAGAGGCATCGGAAGCCCCACCCCAGCGCCCTGGGGGGCTTTCCCTGCAGCTGCCCCTCCTGCTCCCGCTGGAGCTGCCTTTGCGGCGCCCACGCGGCCTGAAGGCCGCCAGCGCGGTCACCGCCCTCCGCCGGCCGCGGGCTCCGCGTACCTTCCCCCAGATCAGGGAGCCGGGCCGCCGGCCCAGGATCCGGGGTGCCCGGGTGGCTGTCCCTCGCTGGGGAAGAGGCCGGTCTTCCCAGGAGGTGTGCGCACACGCCTGGGCTTCCTTCCGAGAGGGCGGGAAGGCCTGCCCACCCGTGCTGCCCCTCTGGGTCATCGTCCCCGATCCCCACAGCCCCTCTGGGTCATCGTCCCCGATCCCCACAGCCCCTCTGGGTCATCATCCCCCGGTCCCAACAGCCCCTCTGGGTCATCGGTTCCCCGATCCCAACAGCCCCTCTGGGTCATCATCCCCCGGTCCCAACAGCCCCTCTGGGTCATCGGTTCCCCGATCCCAACAGCCCCTGTGGGTCATCGTCCCCCGATCCCAACAGCCCCTCTGGGTCATCGGTTCCCCAATCCCAACAGCCCCTCTGGGTCATCGTCCCTGGTCCCTACAGCCCCTCTGGGTCATCGTCCCCCGATCCCAACAGCCCCTCTGGGTCATCATCCCCGATCCCTACAGCCCCTCTGGGTCATCGGTTCCCCGGTCCCCACAGCCCCTCTGGGTCATCATCCCCGATCCCAACAGCCCCTCTGGGTCATCGGTTCCCCGGTCCCCACAGCCCCTCTGGGTCATCGTCCCCCGATCCCAACAGCCCCTCTGGGTCATCGGTTCCCCGATCCCAACAGCCCCTCTGGGTCATCGGTTCCCGATCCCCACAGCCCCTCTGGGTCATCGGTTCCCCGATCCCCACAGCCCCTCTGGGTCATCGTCCCCGATCCCAACAGCCCCTCTGGGTCATCGTCCCCGATCCCAACAGCCCCTCTGGGTCATCATCCCCCGATCCCAACAGCCCCTCTGGGTCATTGGTTCCCCGATCCCCACAGGCCCTCTGGGTCATCATCCCCGATCCCAACAGCCCCTCTGGGTCATCGGTTCCCCGATCCCAACAGCCCCTCTGGGTCATCGGTTCCCCGATCCCAACAGCCCCTCTGGGTCATCATCCCCCGATCCCAACAGCCCCTCTGGGTCATCGTCCCCGATCCCAACAGCCCCTCTGGGTCATCGTCCCCCGATCCCAACAGCCCCTCTGGGTCATCGTCCCCCGATCCCAACAGCCCCTCTGGGTCATCGTCCCCCGATCCCAACAGCCCCTCTGGGTCATCGTCCCCCGATCCCCACAGCCCCTCTGGGTCATCGTCCCCGATCCCAACAGCCCCTCTGGGTCATCGTCCCCCAATCCCAACAGCCCCTCTGGGTCATCGGTTCCCCGATCCCAACAGCCCCTCTGGGTCATCGGTTCCCCGATCCCAACAGCCCCTCTGGGTCATCGGTTCCCCGATCCCCACAGCCCCTCTGGGTCATCGTCCCCGATCCCAACAGCCCCTCTGGGTCATCGTCCCCGATCCCCACAGCCCCTCTGGGTCATCATCCCCCGATCCCAACAGCCCCTCTGGGTCATCGTCCCCGATCCCAACAGCCCCTCTGGGTCATCATCCCCCGGTCCCCACAGCCCCTCTGGGTCATCGTCCCCGATCCCAACAGCCCCTCTGGGTCATCATCCCCCGATCCCAACAGCCCCTCTGGGTCATTGGTTCCCCGATCCCCACAGCCCCTCTGGGTCATCGTCCCCGATCCCCACAGCCCCTCTGGGTCATCATCCCCGATCCCAACAGCCCCTCTGGGTCATCGGTTCCCCGGTCCCAACAGCCCCTCTGGGTCATCATCCCCCGATCCCAACAGCCCCTCTGGGTCATCGGTTCCCCGATCCCAACAGCCCCTCTGGGTCATCGGTTCCCCGATCCCAACAGCCCCTCTGGGTCATCATCCCCCGATCCCAACAGCCCCTCTGGGTCATCGGTTCCCCGATCCCAACAGCCCCTCTGGGTCATCATCCCCCGATCCCAACAGCCCCTCTGGGTCATCGGTTCCCCGGTCCCAACAGCCCCTCTGGGTCATCGTCCCCGATCCCAACAGCCCCTCTGGGTCATCATCCCCTGGTCCCCACAGCCCCTCTGGGTCATCGTCCCCGGTCCCTACAGCCCCTCTGGGTCATCATCCCCCGATCCCAACAGCCCCTCTGGGTCATCGTCCCCGATCCCAACAGCCCCTCTGGGTCATCGGTTCCCCGGTCCCCACAGCCCCTCTGGGTCATCGGTTCCCCGATCCCAACAGCCCCTCTGGGTCATCATCCCCGATCCCAACAGCCCCTCTGGGTCATCGGTTCCCCGATCCCAACAGCCCCTCTGGGTCATCGGTTCCCCGGTCCCAACAGCCCCTCTGGGTCATCGGTTCCCCGATCCCCACAGCCCCTCTGGGTCATCGGTTCCCCGATCCCCACAGCCCCTCTGGGTCATCGGTTCCCCGATCCCCACAGCCCCTCTGGGTCATCGTCCCCGATCCCCACAGCCCCTCTGGGTCATCATCCCCCGATCCCCACAGCCCCTCTGGGTCATCGGTTCCCCGATCCCAACAGCCCCTCTGGGTCATCGTCCCCGATCCCCACAGCCCCTCTGGGTCATCATCCCCGATCCCAACAGCCCCTCTGGGTCATCATCCCCGATCCCAACAGCCCCTCTGGGTCATCATCCCCGATCCCAACAGCCCCTCTGGGTCATCATCCCCGATCCCAACAGCCCCTCTGGGTCATCGGTTCCCCGGTCCCCACAGCCCCTCTGGGTCATCGGTTCCCCGATCCCAACAGCCCCTCTGGGTCATCATCCCCCGATCCCAACAGCCCCTCTGGGTCATCGGTTCCCCAATCCCAACAGCCCCTCTGGGTCATCGGTTCCCCGATCCCAACAGCCCCTCTGGGTCATCATCCCCGATCCCAACAGCCCCTCTGGGTCATCATCCACCAATCCCAACAGCCCCTCTAGGTCATCGTCCCCGATCCCCACAGCCCCTCTGGGTCATCGTCCCCGGTCCCTACAGCCCCTCTGGGTCATCGGTTCCCCGATCCCCACAGCCCCTCTGGGTCATCGGTTCCCCGATCCCAACAGCCCCTCTGGGTCATCGTCCCCGATCCCCACAGCCCCTCTGGGTCATCATCCCCCGATCCCCACAGCCCCTCTGGGTCATCGGTTCCCCGATCCCAACAGCCCCTCTGGGTCATCGTCCCCGATCCCCACAGCCCCTCTGGGTCATCATCCCCGATCCCAACAGCCCCTCTGGGTCATCATCCCCGATCCCAACAGCCCCTCTGGGTCATCGGTCCCCCGATCCCAACAGCCCCTCTGGGTCATCGGTTCCCCGATCCCAACAGCCCCTCTGGGTCATCATCCCCCGATCCCAACAGCCCCTCTGGGTCATCATCCCCCGATCCCAACAGCCCCTCTGGGTCATCATCCCCCGATCCCAACAGCCCCTCTGGGTCATCGGTTCCCCGATCCCAACAGCCCCTCTGGGTCATCGGTTCCCCGATCCCAACAGCCCCTCTGGGTCATCATCCCCCGATCCCAACAGCCCCTCTGGGTCATCGGTTCCCCGATCCCAACAGCCCCTCTGGGTCATCATCCCCCGATCCCAACAGCCCCTCTGGGTCATCGGTTCCCCGATCCCAACAGCCCCTCTGTTCAAACTGCAGGACAAGAGCAGCTCCTCTCAAGGCTGCATTCTTGCATCCCCCCTCCCTGCTCAGGGACAATTTTCACAACTCAGGGGTAATTCACCCCGAGGAGTCTCCGGTTAGTAGAAAGTTCCCTTCCCTCCTCCTCTTCAAACAAGCCTCTTAGAACTCGTCATAACTGTCACCCCAAGCAGTCTAACAGGCGTGGGGCAGATACTGATAAGACACCGCCCCACTATCTCAGACCCAGGCTCCCCTCCCTTCCTAGTCACCTAGCAACAGCAGCCAGCGCCCTTTAAAAGAGCAGGCCAGCCGAAGCCGGTTTGGCTCAGTGGATAGAGCATCGGCCTGCAGACTCAAGGGTCCCAGGTTCGATTCCGGTCAAGGGCATGTACCTTGGTTGCGGGCACATCCCCAGTGGGGGGTATGCAGGGGGCAGCTGATCAATGTTTCTCTCTCATCGATGTTTCTAACTCTCTATCCCTCTCTCTTCCTCTCTGTAAAAAATCAATAAAATATATTTAAAAAAAATAAAAAAAGAGCAGGCCAGTGTTTATTCCCGCCCTGGTATTCATGAGCAATGCACCAGCCCTCTCCCTTGGGGAAAGTAAAACAAACTCTCTCTGCATCTCTCTCCCCTCTCAGTCGTGCACTCTTTCACAGCTCCACTCAGCGGCCAAGACCCTAACACGATTTCCTTAGAAAAACTATTTGCTCCTTGTAGTGGCTGCTGACGGCAGCCCCAATTACACTCAGATTAAGATAATCTACGGGTCCGTGAGGGCGGCTCTTTCTTTCCAGGAGAACCTTTTTCAGCTGGAGATTGCATTTTCCAGAGAAAACTACAAGGGAGTGGGTGAGGATGGAATTTTCTTATTTGTTCAAATTAAAATGGGTGTGTGTGTGTGTGTGTGTGTGTGTGTGTGTGTCTCTGTGTGTGTCTGTGTGTGTGTGTCTGTGTGCATGTGTATGTGTGTGTGTCTGTGTGTGTGTGTGTGTCTGTGTGTGTCTGTGTATGTGTGTCTGTGTGTGTCTGTATGTGTGTCTGTGTGCCTGTGTGTGTGCCTGTGTGTGTCTGTATGCGTGTCTGTGTGTGCCTGTGTGTGTGTGTCTGTGCGTGTGTGTGTGTCTGTGTGTGTGTGTGTCTGTGTGTGTGAAAACACAAGGGCCACTTTTACTAGTGACTTTTACAAACTGTCATTTCTTCTCTTTTCTTGTGCCCTTTTCCCGTTTATACTTCCTTGTGCATGGTAACGCTTGAAAACAGCGGGACAAATATTCACCCAATCCGAAGAATGTCTTTGGGGTGGGCTGACAGAATGCAGTTCAGCGGCACACCCACACTTCTAGGCGAGGCTCCGATGGCCTATGGAGATGGGCTGATACTTCGACGAAGCATCCCAGGCAGGTGGTACAGATACCAGCTTCAACAGCCTCAAGGAATTGAAAGCAAACACCTGACTTACAGGTGTTGCGTTTTGACCAAGTTATTTCTCCTATGGGCAAATTCTATCAGCTTGAAACATGAAATTGCCATTTCTATAAGTCAAAAATAGCCCAATCTAATAGTCTGTCCCCAGTAAACTACAGCTAGGATTAATAATTTAGGAATTACTAATGATTACCCCAAACAATGACATAAAAACAACTGTCACAAGACTATGAATTTTGGCAGATGTTTGCTGTTTACCTTTTCCGTACAGCCTGCATTTTCTCATCTAAAATGCTAGAGCCGCTGAAACCGGTTTGGCTCAGTGGATAGAGCGTCGGTCTGTGGACTGAAGGGTCTCAGGTTCGATTCCGGTCAAAGGCATGTACATTGGTTGCAGGCACATCCCCCGTGGGGAGTGTGCAGGAGGCAGCTGGTCGATGTTTCTCTCTCATCGATGTTTCTAGCTCTCTATCCCTTCCTCTCTGTAAAAAAATCAATAAAATATATTTAAAAAATAATAAAATGCTAGAGCCGTGGTCGGCAAACTGCGGCTTGCAAGCCACATGCGGCTCTTTGGCCCCTCGAGTGCGGCTCTTCCACAAAATACCACGGCCTGGGCGAGTCTATTTTGAAGAAGTGGCGTTAGAAGAAGTTTAAGTCTAAAAAATTAGGCTCTCAAATTTCAATCGTTGTACCGTTGATGTTTGGCTCTGTTGACTAATGAGTTTGCCGACCACTGTGCTAGAGGATGTTTGGCAAATTGGAGAATATTAACAGTCTGATCCGATGACCGTTGCCGGCTTTTTTCGGTTACACAGGCGAGAGCTACCGTTTGTGTGGGCGCTGCGGGGACCTCTCAGCGCACGGAGGGAGGCTCCTTGTTGGAACTGTAGGATGGGCGCCTCTGGAACTTGGACATCTAAGGTTACATGCGTACGGGAAGCTTCTGTGGTCAAAGTGTTTCTGTAAAGCAGCTTAAAATAGCTTCTACAGGATGTCAAATCCTGTAGTGTACCATGTGCTTTGAATCATCAAGTAGAGGATATAATAAGGTATATTTTCCAAAAGATCTTTTTAACTGGACCGCAGTAAGTCCTCTGAGAAAGGCTGTGCTAGCCATTGTGGTGCTGAATGATTCTATTTTTTAAAAACTATTATAAAGACTATTATATTGCCCTGGCCGGTCTGGCTCAGTTGATAGAGCACCGGCCTGCGGACTGAAAGGTCCCAGGTTCAATTCCGGTCAAGGGCACATGCCCGGGTTGTGGGCTCAATCCCCAGTGGGGGGCGTGCAGGAGGCAGCCAATCAGTGATTCTCATCATTGATGTTTCTGTCTCTCCCTCTCCCTTCCTCTCTGAACTCAATAAAAATATCATATATGTATATATGTATACATATGACTTTTAGAGATAGATAGAAACATCAATGATGAAAATCATTGATCAGCTGCCTCCTGCACATCCCACACTGGGGATTGAGCCCACAACCCAGGCATGTACCCTGACTGGTAATCGAACCATGACCTCCTGGCTCACAGGTCAACACTCAACCGCTGAGCCACGCCAGCCCAGCTGGATCATTCTAACCTGCACGCCTCTGCTCGAGTTAGGGCCGACAGGGCCAGGGAAGCCAGGACAAACTGCCAGGGCCCAGAGGTCTGAGCAGGCCAAGTGCTGCCCATCAGGACCAACCCTGTGGAGTACTTTCCAGCCTGCCCGCCATGGTGGGCACCCAGTGTGCAGACAGTTTCAGCTCTGGAGGACAACCTGCACGGGGTTTTGGATGACAGCCCGTTGGAGTGGGAGCCTCTCATCAGTCACACATTACGTCGCTGCTCTCACTCAGGTAGAAATTGCTCTCACCCTCATTTACTTGAACGGAGACCGGAATGCAACGTCCTTGACCAGGAGGAGAGTTCTTGTAACCCAGAACCACTACTATGTAGCAACTTACATTCTTAGCTGCAGTCTGCAGCTCCCCAACCTGGACCGTTTTTATTTAGGAGGGCTTCATGGTTTCAAGGGAATTAGCATTTTAAAAATTGATTTGAGAGGGAGGGAAACATTGATGGGCTGCCACCTCCTGCAAGCACCCCGACCGGGAAGCGAATCCACCACCTCTTAGTGCACAGGAACGACACTCGGAGCCACACCGGCCAGGCAAAGGTGGCCCTCAGAACTAGGAATTTGTCAAATCTGTTTGAACTTTAGATAACTTAGACTTCACCGTTATAACTGATACTTCAGTAAACCCGGCTTCTGAAGAATGAGGGAATTCTACCTTTTAGTATATCCTCAGGAGGGAGGTACTTGCTTTAGAACGCGAGCATTTTGGCCAGTTCTGGGGACTGTATCGCTGCGGGCAGGGTGCCCGGGAGCCCGGGCGTGGCGAGCAGCTCCTTTTCCTGATCACAAGCCGGTGAGGACGCAGCCGTCCCGCTCAGGTCTCCTGCAGGGGCCCTGGGTGCCCCCGGTCGCTCTTCTCCCCAGTGACTGTGCGGGGATGCTGAGGGGGTGCTCTGGGGCAGGGGCTCTGTCAGCCTTACTGCAACTTGCTTAGACCTGCACCCACGTCTGAGAGCGTCCAGTTCCTTCCCTCTGCTTCACACGGGTCACGCTCACCGCGCCTCCGGCTGGCCCGGCCTCCTCCAGCTCCCTCTCCTTTTTCCAAACCGAGTTTCTATCTCAAGCCCTTGTACACCCAATGCCATTCCAGCGACTGCTCCCCAGATGGGACGAGCACGCTGGGGAATGGGTTCTCCCAGGACATCACCCGGGACGCTCAGCTGGCCGCACAGCCCTCAGCAGAGCCGCGGGTGCTGGCCACTGGACGGTGGCATCCACAGGGACAGGGAGGGGCACCGTCACTTGGTACAACAGGAGTCTGACTGCCCGAGGCTTACACCGTCACAGTAAAATAGTTTTCCTTTTCAGAAGCCTTCGGTACCTGTTTCGAAGTTAATCAGAAGACTGCTCCGAAGGAAGAAACCGGAGGCGGGACCTGGGCTTTGTTAGGGTCGGACAGTTCCCTGCGTGAGAAAGGCGCTCGGCTGGTTCAGGAACAGGCGGAGCTGAGCCGTGGGAACCTCGCGTTCTGGGCGCGAACCGCTCCCGCCAAGGTCCTGGCGTGGTGCTCAGGCCAGTGCTGAGCCAGGAGAGCGGCGCTGTCCCAGGACCGCGTGCCCAGAGTTCCCGGCGGGCAAGGGCGCCTCGAGCAGCCCGAGGAGCGTCCTCAGGCTGTGGGGTGGGAGACAGATGTCAGGCACCATGATGTGCCTGTCATCTACACACATCCTCTACATCTTATGCCACGGACGCTGAATGCACGTGTTCTCGTACTTCTTTTCAGTACGCCACGAGGGCAGAGCCAAAAACATGCAGGTGTCAGCCGTGCTCCCCAGGAAATACCAACTTCACCGAGCAGTGAGCAGGTGGCACTGTCCTACTTAGTATCCGAGTTGACCTGGGGCACACATGCTAACAGTCTCCCTACAGTAACTTAGCTGAAATGCTCCAACTGAAATTAGTTCCCAGCAAATACAACAAAGGACATAAGTGAAAATTAATTTAATGCTTGGCTAAAGCTTAATTACATATATCATTATCAAACAATAGTCCTTAATTTCTAAAAAGTTCCTCTTTTGAAAATCACAGAATCAGAAAGCATAAACTTTGAAACAAGTCCCCTGGGTATTTACACCGCATATGAACCGTATAGAAGACCATGGATATTCAGTTGCCTGGGTGTGTGGCGAACCAGCAAGGAGTATTATTTATTGCATATATAACTCACATATGTGGGATTTAAAATGACAGATACCAAATTCAAATGCATGTATTTGTAAGCTGCTTAGGGAGTAAAATCATGAATGAGCCAGGATAGTCAGCCCAAAACCATGCAGTTAGGTTGTGGGTCTATTATTTTTAAGAATTAAACTTCCATATTCTTTTAAAAACCCTACATTGCGTGTTGAGTTCCATGAAGCCCAAGTTCGACACAGTGCCGATGCGGGGAGCTCACCGCCGCCCAGGGATCAAGCCACACCGACCTCAATGGGGAGGCAGCACAGCAGCCACCACGCTGCTACCCAAAGGGCGGGCCCTGAGCACTTGCCAGCCCTTTGTTGCAACAGTAACTTCCCGCTGTTAAAAGGCTTACTCTGTAGAAAAACACCACAAATTTCCAGTGTGAAAGTAACTCCATGGTGGTATAAATATATATATGCATTAATTACACAATTTACCCTGCACACATTGTTTACAGAGAACAATTAGCTGAGAGGGTTAATTGGAATAACCATATAAAATACTTCTGTAAACAAAGTATGACAGGCAACAAGGAAAACATTCATAAAACTTCCTAGAAATAATCTCAACTCCTTTCATTCTGAAGAAACCGCATTTAAGGACACAGTATTGGATATTAATAATGTTCTTTGTATTAAAACAAGAATCGCTATTTTACAGTGTAAGAAACTTTACATATATACAGAGTCTATACATGAGGAATGGTACTATAGCAAGTGGGCTGTGCGGTGTCAGGCCGACTTTCCTTCCACCAAGGACTTGAATTCCTTCACATTGTGTTCGCCTGCGACAGCCACCGCGTGATCCAGCGCGTGGACACTCGCAAGGAGCTTGATTATCTGTTTGATGTTTTCCCTAAAAGAGAAAAAAATGTAGCAGCATCCCATTAATTAGTACAAAAGCTCTAAAGGGAAAATTTGTTAACTTTAGGACCTTTTTTAAGGTTTTACAATCAGTTTTTCCAAGAATACATTTTTAAAGGAAAACAAAGAAATAAGCAAAGTACAGCATATTTAAATTACCCATTAAAAAAACAACACCCTGAAATTTCACGTAGATCAGGGATTTTCATTACTGCCCAGAATGCAAAAGCAGCAATCTATTTCCCAATTGCCCAGGGCCCTGCCCTGTTCCTCCCCCAACAGCGTGCTCTCTCAGATCACCCTGGAACCGGGCCATTTGTCCACTCAGCACCGCCCATCAAGACCCAGCACGATCCCCAGGTTCCGGAACCCACTGGTTCCTCAGCATCCTGGCTGAAAGCCATTCTGCCTTCTCGCACATTCTAGCAAACGCAGAAACACCCAGTGATGGGGACCAGTCCCCGGCCCTGCCCAGAGCTGACTCAGCAGGTGGGCGGGCCCGAGACCCTGCATTTCTGACTCAGCTCCCGAGTGACGCTGGTGCTGCTGGCCCGGGAACTGCACTCTGCCATGGGCTGTTTGAACACTTAGTCGGAACCACTTCTGAGTGGTCACACAAGTGACACTAGCCTTGTCTCTTCTTCACAAAATTCTAGGAATGACTTTCAGCAGAGGACGAACATCTGTAAAACGGCCACGACGTGGAGCACATGTTACGTGCACTGTGCCCAGCAGGTGCAGAAAGCTGCTTTCTGTGCACAGCCCACCCTGGTGATATTTCACCCCAGACAAAAACAGTGTCAACAAGTGACACAGCCCGACCAGCTGGCTCAATGGTTGAATGTTGACTCATGAACCAGGAGGTCACGGTTCCATTCCCAGTCAGGACACATGCCTGGGTTTTGGGCTTGATCCCCAGTGGGGGGTGTGCAGGAGGCAGCCGATCCATGATTCTCTCTTATCACTGATGTTTCTATCGCTCTCCCCTCACTCCCTTCCTCTCTGAAATCAATTTAAAAAAAGGAGACAGAATTCACTAAGAAAATGTAACACTGTGAGAAGAAATATTAGTACTAATAACCACCAACACACAAAATGGAATTAAGATATAAAGCAAAATTACCTGCCAAAGAATTTTAACATGAAAATCTTTACTACCTACTTTGCCTTAAAAATTTTTTTATTTTTATTGATTTTAGAGAGAGGAAGGAGGAGGGAGAGAGAGAAACATTGATTGGCTGCCTCCTGCATGCCCCCTAAATGGGGATTGAGCCCCAAACCTGGGACAACACTGAACCAGCTGAGCCACACCTACTTTGCTTTTAATTTTATCATAAAATATAGCAAAATTTCTCTTTGGAAAATAAGGTTCTTTTACATGGAAGAGGAATGAGGAAAAAAATAGGTTTTGTGAAAGGGGTATGATTAATGGTATGATATAAATATATATTTTTAAAAGCCTTTTAAATTATACTAATTATTATTTACTCTTTATTTTTAGATATTTATCCCAAAAGTACAAGAATATCCAAAACAATGTCCACAAAAAGAAGTCACAATTTATTTATCCCTTTCTTGCAACCTTTGATAAAAATTATGTGTCAGCTGCTCCCCAAAACTCTCGAGTGATGACCTTCGGTCTGAGTTAGGGGTACAGAAGCCTTTTCTTTATGCCTTCATAAAATATCCTGTTGAAAAAGATTAGGTAAAACCACAGAAACAGAAAATAATGTATACTTTTGGGATGTTTACTAAGACCAAGTCAATGTACAGTTTAAAGTAAAATATAAGCATGTCTTAAACCATTTTCTAATACTAAATCTAACAATTAAGTAAAGACGAGGTCACCATTTCATTAAATAATCACAACTAATTACCTTGCATTTCTTTTTTCCACATCAGAGCATCCGATGCTGTTTCTATAAATTGTATCTGCTAAGTGTACGAGGTATCGACAGAAGTTTTCTAACTGAGAAATAGTTCTCTCT
Organism: Ia io; assembly: GCA_025583905.1. Lineage (NCBI taxonomy): Eukaryota > Metazoa > Chordata > Mammalia > Chiroptera > Vespertilionidae > Ia > Ia io. The sequence goes on along the minus strand of JAJQQW010000009.1, from coordinate 114,971,001 downwards.
CCTTTCAGATTCATGAACCATTGCTTGGGGAAACAATTGATTACCTATGGAGAAGATGCAAAACGAAATAGAATACACAGAAGTGTCTAAAATCTGAGTCTAGATAATGAACTAGAAGACTTGCTACTGGGCTTTATATAACTAATAACTTTGAAGGGATATTCTTTCAATGTACAATAACTATATCATTTTCCTTAACGTACCTGAGTTTTTACTTCAACACATAGGTCAGGTACTCAAAGCAAAAGGCAAATGATTGGCCCAATATTTAAGTACATTAGGGACATAACATTGATAACCAAAGGCCAGTCTTCCAGAAGCCCTGAATGACCGGAATGCTCCTTTATCAGCAGCTTTTGGTTTAAAAACAAGTGTAGCATAAACCCACCCCAGGGAGCTCCCCCAGGGGGCACCGAGCGCAAGAGCCTACGAGAGGTGAGGAGACTGGCGGCAGCACACACCCAGGCGAGGGAGGCCGAGTCCCGCCCAGCCCTCCCCAGGCCCGAGCCCCACAGAGAACCAGGGATGCTTGGAGAGATGATCCCAGGGCTGGGGCTGAGCAAGTCCCAGATGGGCCCGAGCATCATGTGCCAGAAAGCAAGACAGTGTCCCTCAAAATGAGAGGACATGTCACAAGGCCACAGAAGTCCACTTGAAGGGACTGCCACTGATGAAATCTGGAGTAATTGTTGGCAATGAGGCAGAACCTGGATCTCATGGTAAATTATCCGACAAACCCAAACTGAGGGACATTCTGCAGAACTGGCCTATCATCTTAGAAAACGTCAAGGTGACGAAGGCCAGGACGAGACTGAAGAGTCTCCCAGATTAAAGGAGATGGGAGAGACAAGACGATCAATGCCAGAGGCGGCCGGGGCGTCTTTCCTCCCCTCATCACTGTGACTGCTCACTGGCCACGGGGCAGAGGTGTCAGCATCAGCTGACCGCAGCATGCAGCTGCTCCTGGTGCGGAGGTTACACTGCAGCACGGAGCAGAGCATCCATGCTCACAGGCAACAGACAGAGCACCTGCGGCAAGGCCTCAGACAGACCCCGACACCATCCCAGGAAAAACTCCCCTCGCAAATCCGCCTTAATTTTGTGACTGTTTCAAAAAATATTTTTTAAAAGAACAAATTAGGGAACTCCTGTATAAAGTAGGAAAAGCAATATTAAAAAAAATATCTTAAGTTAGGAAATGAACTATTTCTTTAGTAACATTCAAAATAGCATTCATTCAACTGTTAAAAAAATTACCCATATACAACAATACACATTTTATGCAAAAAATGCTGTGTTAGTTTGTTTGGAACTACCTGGGTCAACCTCACACTAAGTCCAAAAATCAAAGGGGTTTTTGTAAAATCTCAAATTTCTCTTCAAACAAAGAAAACAATTCATGTTAACGTATGTGCCTTGGAAATGATAATGTGTGTATGTGTGTCATTTAACTCACGTTTTGGGCTTTTTTTATGCTGTCATCTCCATATTCTGAATTCTGAAAAGCCATGAGAATATATCTATTTAATAAGCCATCTATTGATAACTCCTGAAGAGTTTTATTGGAGAAAATGCCATACCATTGAAGAAAATTCCCTAAGAGCTAGAAAGAAGAAAAAAATAGTGAGGGCAATGTTAAGCAATTCAATTAGGTACAAAATAAATTATTAGTCAAATAAAACACCATTAGAATACAGTGAACCTTGTCTTGCAAGAGTACTAATAAGCACTTTTAAAGGCCCAAATACTTCCTAGAAGGACCCAACATTTCAATTTTAATTTTTAATTAATTGAGGCGTCACCCTTTCTGACTGCAACACTTGTGTTTATCAGGTCTCGGAAGGCTGGCCTGAGCGAGGTCACCGGACAGCTCCAGCTCCTCCAGCTCAGCACGTGTGATCTGCAAGCCGCCATCACCCATCGCAGCCCCACCATCCGCCGTCATGTCTCGTTCCCAGTATCTCTCACTCAGTAAGTAGTAACACATCCATCCAACTGGTGTGGCAGCAGCTGGGATGTCCTTCTTGAGCGCTCCCTCAAGGTGGTGTGACCCCAGCTGCACCCAGTCTACCCGTCTCTCTCAGCTCCCTCTGCGCCTCCCTTACCTGGGCTCCCACCCTCCTTCCTATCACTCCAGTGGGCAGGAGCGCTGGTCAGTCTTCCTCAGCAGGGCTCCAGCAGGGCACTCAATGGTGTGGCTGATTACTTTTCCCAGGGATGGTGCACGGCTAGTGCCATTCCAGATGCGAACGAAAGGAGAACTCATCCTCCCCCCCGGAGGCCGGAGGGCATCAGGGATTCCTTCTTCCACAGGCCCCGCTGAGAAAAGCTGCTGCAGAGCCAGCCTGGCCAGAGCTGGATTCCCTCACTCCAACCGGAGACCAGGCCTCACTGTCCGCCAGCAGTCACAGTCACGGGCCCATGAGGACCCAGCAGGATAATCTACATAAGAGTGGCCCGGAGCTTGGCTCACAGTGAACACACAATCAACACTCATTTCCATTTCCATCATTACTATCCTTCCTGCTTCAACCCAGTATCTCCAAAAATTTGTTCATGTCACTTGTTGCTGTAAAACCCTTCTATGACCCACACACACAAAGGTGAAAAGCAATTCAATAAAGACCAGTCTTTTCAAAACAGTGCTACAACAAATGAACTTCAAACAGGCCTCACACTCTACATAAGAAGTAATATATAAATGTAAAACCTAAAGCAAGGGAACTTCTAGAAGTTCCATAGAGAAAAACTTGGTGGCCTTGTGTTAGGCAAATACTTCTTGGAACACTGAAAGCACAAACCATAACAGGAAAAAACAATAAATTGGACTTCGTCAACATTAAGAATTTCTGCACATTTACACAGTGTTAAGAGAATGAAGACAGTCCTGGCTGGTGTGCTCGGTGGTTAGAACATCAGGTTTGATTCCCAGTCAAGGGCATGTACCTGGGTTGCAGTTTAATTCTCCCACCCAGTCTGGGCATGTTTGGGAGGCAACCAATCGATGATTCTCTCTCTCTCTCCTTCTCTTCTCCCCTTCCCTTCCACTTTATCTAAAAGCAATGGAAAAATGTCTTCAGGTGAGGATTAAAAAAAACACACAACTCAAAAAAACAAAAAACCAACAAAATAAAACAACAACAACAACAACAACAAAAGAAAATGAAGACAAGCCACAGATTGCAGAAAAAAAGAAAAACCCTTTCTAATCCTTTATTCGATAAAGGACTTACTAGTATATCTAGAATATAGAACTCAAAGCTCAATAATAAGAAAACCCAATTTTAAAAAATGGGCAAAAGGTCTGAACAGATACTTCACCAAACTACACACAGAGATGGCCAATATGCACTTGAAAACATGCTCAGCACCACCAGTCATTAGGGAGCTGCAAACTATAGTACGAGATGCACTATCCTCCCAACAGAAGGACTTCGAACACAGCTGGCCAAACCACTGGCAGTAGCAAGTGCACTGCATGGTGAGAGTGAGGAAGAATGGAGTAACTGGACTGCTAACATAGTGTTGCTCTGGAAAACAACTTTGCCTGGGTATTTGCCCAAGTGAAATGAAAACTGATTCCCAGGAAAATCTGTGTGTGAACACTTATGGCAGCTTTATTCTAATGACCACAAATCAGAAACAGTCCAAATATCCCTCAACGGAGGCATGGATAAAAAAAACAAAGAAAGTGGTGTATCCACTAAACAATGAATGGGCTACCACTTAGCAATAAGAAGCAATGACCTACTGATAAGGCATGACACTGGAAAACTTCAGATGCATGTTAAGTGAATGGAGCCAGACTCAAAAGGCTACTGTGTAATTCCATTCATAAGACATTCCTGCAAAGTAAACCATCTATATATATAAAAGCCTAAGTGACCGTTCACTGTTAGCTATGATGTGCACTGACCACCGTGGGACAGACGCTCAACGCACAGGCATGGAAACATGGAACAGACTAATGAATCTCAAAGGGAAGGCGGGAGGGGGAAGGGCAGGAAGAGATTAACCAAAGATTTTATATGCACACCAGAGGCCCGGTGCACGGATTCGTGCACTGGTGGAGACCCTCGGCCTGGCCTGCGGGGATCGGGCCGAAACCAGCAGTCTGACATCCCCTGAGGGGGTCCCATATTGTGCCAGGGTGCAGGCCAGGCCGAGGGACCCCACCAGTGCACGAATCCGTGCATAGGGTCTCTAGTAGGACCATAAAAAGGAGTGGCCAGGGTGTAGGGTGGGCTTGATCACAAAGCGGTGTGGGGAGTTTCGGGGGATGATGGAAGTGTTATATGTCTTGATTTGGGTAGTGAGCATATGACTGAATTCATGCATCAGAACCAACAGGACTATACACGGAGTCAGTGTGACTGTGTGCAGACCAGTTTCCTAGGACTTGGTGCTCCTGCCTCATCCTCCCTCCCTCGAGCCACCCTGACTTCTGTTCTTCCAGTGAACCTTCCCCTCCCCTCAAGGTCCCTCCTCCTGATGCCTCTGGTCTAATAACCTGCATATGGCTTCCTCAGGGTCTAATAACCTGCATATGGCTTCCTCAGGGTCTAATAACCTGCATATGGCTTCCTCAGGGTCTAATAACTCACATATGGCTTCCTCAGGGTGAAAGGGTCTCTGCTGACTCCCAGGCAGGGTCTCCGTGCACTGGACCTTCTCCACACCGGAGATGCCTGGTCGTCCCCCCCGCCCCCCCCCCTCCCCACCGGTCGGCTCTGCGGATGACAAACTTCAGGAAGGCTCCACTTCTCCTTACTGGGCGCCTTATTCCCCACACTCAGTGCCGAGTACTACTTTCTGAATAAACTGTGGTTAGCAAGGCATTTTGCTGACTAGCTTGCATCTTACTTCATTTTCTCCTATGGAAACATTAAACCTAAATAAACTTTTGGAAGAAAATCATCTTGCAAAATGGAGACTTTGTGTATACACAGATCTAAGCCTATGGAGTTAATTAAACATAAAAATAATTTTCAAGATATAATATATAAAGTCAGGCAAATCTGAAATCTTTTGGATACCACATACATACCTTAACTGAAGACCAAAACTGTCGTTGAAAAAACAAGTAAGGCCCAGAGTTTTTATTTTCTAAGACACTGAAAGAGAAACACACCATGCTCAAGTGTTTTATAGAGACAGCACCACGATTCCCAGAAGAGAATACTTCTACAAGGAAGATGAGTAAGCAAAAGAAGTAACTAAAAATTTCAAACTATAATAATTTTATGAAGTAATGGGAATGTATTTTGGACTCGGGGGAGAACAAAGCATCATCCGCTTTGTTCTAGTTAAGGGACAATGTCCCTCTGAGCTTGTCTCCTCGGCAACAGGCTCCCATCACAGAGGTCAAGTGCGTATTTTAAGCGATCGCTCGTCTTTCCAAGTTCCAGAAGCCTTCTCTGGAAGGTAACGGAGACTGTCACCATCCTTAACGTTCCTAGGAGTTCCTTGTTACTTACTTTTTGGGATATAAGGGCATGAATACATCATCATCTAAAGTTCTCCTCATTCTCAGCAAGAGTGCTTTCAGATACACCTACAGAGGTACAAACAGATCACACACTGTAGTGAGGGCGGTGGTAAGACTCACCAGCCATATTCCAACTCAGAGAAGTAAGTGCCAACTGCGAGTGGACCCTCTCCTCCGTCTCCCCTCCTCACCGAAAGCCCTGAGGTCCAGAACCCCCTCTCCTATTCGTCCCGCCTCAGCAACGACGAGGCGGCAAAGCCCCTCAGAGCCCTTCAAGCCTCAACCTGTGTGCGAACACTACGACCAGGCACACGGCCCGGTCCCGCTCCAAATGACATCCCTGAAAACGTAACCAAGACAAGGGCACCTTTTCTCTGGCTAACCGGCATACAAATGCCCGAGGAGGAACAACAGCAATTTGAAGTTTGGAAACTAGTTATGAAACAATACCTAGTGGTTTTCCACGCTATTTAAACATCTTAGCACTTAAATAATCAATTGTTACCTACTCTAGTAGTTTGACATTTTTATTTTCCCTAACAATACAGCTCTTACAGGGATATTTGATTAGTCCCACTGGGAGTTCGGGTGGGGCGGTAAGAGGGTGAAAACAGTAAAACTAAGGGGTTATCTGGACTCGTTACAGCACCCTGCCAATGCAGAGACTTTAAACTGCGAACCATAATCTCAGAGTTGGTGCATTTCAGACTTTATAGAGGACCAGAGGGCCCAAGCGGGAGAACCCACTTTCTAGCTGACTTAGAACATAACCCTCATCCTCTCAACTCCTGCTTGTTTTCAAAAGAAAACAATCAAACAAAAAAAACAAAAACAAAACACCTTTCCAAGATAATAGTGAAGTTACCTGTGTATTTTTGTTTTCTGCATTCGCTACGGAAGGATATCCATTTACTAATTTTAACGTGATCCCAACCATTCTTGACGTCTGTGTTGTGGAAAAGGGGTCCCACATGCTTTCAGCTATCACTGTGAGGGAAAGGGAGAAGGTGCTCAGATGTAAATGCCAACTGCAGCCGACTGAAACCTGATGCCGAGCAGTCCTCACTCACACAGGTGGCCTTCTGCTTCTCTAGAGCTAAGCCTGTCCCTTGTCATACACCTTGGGAATGCCGGGGATTAGGAGAAGTGGAGAGGGGATAGATGCCTCCATTTTCTGCTAATCAGTGAAAATAAATTCGGGGGAAAGATTTCAATACCCAAAGAAACATTGTCCCAGCACCAAGAATTTCTAACTAAAAAAGCTGAAACTTATATTTAATACTTTCAATCAGTTCCTGCATCAAGTATTTCTAATCTCGTGAGAAACAGATGAAAGTAATGAAACTGCTCTCCAGAAAAATGCATATGCCCCCAAATTTATGTTTTGTTTCAGGCAGTCTTTAAAGGTCTCTCAAACTTTCACTATAATCAATTACTGTCCCAACTCCAGGCCCCTCCGAGATGGCCTTCCAGTCCCAGGTAGAGACAGGCATCTCCCCTGAGCTGGCTCCGGCCCGGGGTAACTGTCCTTGATAATGGACCGCCCATGAGGAACATGCGTAACGAGAGCCCTACCTGTGAGTTTAGGAAGGATCACCTTCTCCACAATGGTGGGCAGCAGCGTGATGTCCACGTCCTCCCTCTCCTGCTCGCGCTCTTCACAACCATAAAACAGCAGCGATTCAAACCACAGCATGTTCTCAAAGTCCCGACACTTGGCCTACGAAAGGTTAACAAGGTCACCGACACTGAAACGGAGGCGGCAGCTGCTTCGAGCCATCACAGGAGTGAGACCTGGGCTTCACCTCAGTCACACACAGTGTGAACCGGACGAAGGACAGGAAACCCCGCTTTCAGACAGCGCGCCTTAGGTGGTTAAGGACGCGGCCCTGGAAGACGGGCATCGGATGAGGAGAGCTGCCCATCAGGCGGGCAGGGTGGGGGCTGCAGGCCGGGTAAGGACTTGCTGAGCTCAGGAGACAGAAACTGGGTTCAGGGAGGCGGAGACTCTGGAAGCTGCGGGGCAGAGGAGGGAGCTACACTTGGAGAACTCCAGAATGCACACAGGTCCTCATGAGCCTTAGCCGTGTACTGTGTACTGTGGACTAACACACACATGCATGTGCACACCGGTCCTCACAGGCCTGTGCTGTGTACTAACATATACATGCATGGGGGACACTCCATAGGTCTGGCAAAGAGTGACAGGGGGCTGTGAGCTGGATCGTTCTAGAGCTCACATTTTTTTTCAATCGTTTCCAGAGCTTCAACCTCAATTCTTTTTCACTCCAGTTTAAACGTTCAACCCAACCAATCACATTCATGCCCATTCATATATTGGTAACTTCCAAAATCCTATCTTAAACACAACCACTAGACATATGTAGTCAGTTCTAGTCTCCTCTCTGAGATCCGAGGCCAGCAGGCCTACTGATTCCACCTCCTGGATTTATCACCTTGCTCATTCGTTCAGGCCCGCATTTCACACCTGCCTCACTGCGCTTCCCCAGGAGGCTCTAAGCTCAGGCTCAACGGACCAATTCTTCCTACCCACGCATGTTCACATGTAAATTTAGTGGCTGAGAAAGGCCTTGCTGGAAAGCAGCAGAGTGCTCTCGAGAAGGAGTGGAGCCCAAGAAGAGAGGTCCTCGATGAAGGCCAGCTGCAGTCGGCGCCAACCACAGCCCTGCACGCTCTCCCGAGGAATGTTTAGCTCAGCGTCCATCTCTAGCTTTGAGATTAGCATTTCCCAGGCCCCGGGTACGTGGCTTTCAGGCAATGACAGAGCCACCCACCTCAAGAGGAGTCCAGGTGAGAAGCTGCAGCCGTATGAGGGGGTTGAACAACTTGGGCAAACAAAGGCCAATGTAAGCATCCTTGTAGGACGTGTAGTATCTCGAACGCCAGGCTTCAAATTGGGATTTAATACAGTCGATCGAGTAGAAACTCTCCAGGACATCTTCAAAAACCTTGCTGGACTCCTTTGAAATGCGATCTAAAAACAACCCCACCCCACAGAGAACATGGTTCAGTACGTAACAGAGAAAGCACAGGTCAATGTTGGCAGCGTTTTCTTTGTAGCCTGGCTCATTACCAAGTCTTACTTGTTCACTACCCTTAAGGGGAGGGATACACAGGGGAGTGTAGGTTCACCCCACAGTGCAGGCACCCTTTCTTTTGCCTGGCTCCAGTATGTACCATTTGCTATTACACGGTTTAGTTAAATATCACCTGTCCCCCAACAATTCAGTTCAAACTTCAGTTACCATGGTACCCTAGCGAGTAACCACATAAAGTACCAACTATGCTGAGCTCTGCAGTCCACGAATCACGGTCAAAAACACATGCGCATCCGTGTCAGTGACCCACTGTGCCGCTTCTTTCCAAGTCAGCGGGTGACTGCAATGCTGACACAGACCAGAGTCAGTGACAGCGCTGAGGATCTTTCAGGGAAAGGCCACATGATGCCCCAGATGACTTGGGAAAGGGCAGTCTTTCCAATGGAGATCTAAGTGTGACAACCTACTTCTCAAAATCCATCTAACTTGCCAATAGTGGGGCTATCTGACATTGGTCACGTTATTATGCAACAACAAACAGCATTTTTTATTAAGTATTCTTACCCAAAAAATAATAATAACTTCAATCTAATCAAGGGCTCAGAACTAAATTCCAATTTATAAGAAATACAGTGAATAGAGGAACACGCTAATACCACAAGCAAACAGACAAATCTAGACTGCAGGACATTCTGCTAGACAAGCGGCCTGCTCTTTTCAAAAAAGTGGAAGTCTTAGACAAGCAGATGGATAACAGGAGTGTGTATGTGTATGTCAAGTACGGGTGGATAGTCATTAATTCCAGAAAAAAAGTGCTAACAACCAAATGCTGGGCAGGAACCGTGTGTGGATCCTGGTTTGGAAAACACAAAATTTTGTGGGGGCTGCTGATGAGGAAACAGATGATGGTAAGAAACGTTGGTTCATTTTCTAGGTGTGAATGGCATTGCGATTCGGGGGAAAATACACTTGTTTCTGAGACACACACGGAAGCTTTTAGGAGTGTCGGTGAGGATGTCTGTGGGTAACTCTCAAATGGCTCAGCAAACACCATGTTCAGACAGTACATCCATCCAGGAAGGGTCAGAGCAAACCTGGCGGAGGAGTGACATGGTCGGCCTGGGGGACAGGTGCGCGGTAACCACTGTGCTGTCCTGCTGAGTTTTCTCTGTTAGAAAAGTTCACTACGAAAAAGTCCCGAGAGGGCTGCAGCCGACGTCACTCCACATCGTAGCCCACGGGGCGCAAGGGCTTCTACTCGGGGACCCTCTGGAAGTGCCTGGCGCAGACTAACCTCCCTCTTGGGAATTATTCGGGGCTCCCAGGCCGGGAGTGTCCCCAGGGCTGCGCACTCCACTGCCAGCTCACCTTCCGGAAGGCAGGCGCCCTGGGACCTGACACCACTGCTGTCACTTAGGTCCTACGGTTCTGAAGTTCAGCAACACTTGCTCTCCAAGTGCTCCGTCAACCCCACAACAAGGGCCACGACTAGTTTGAGAACTCATCACGATGCTCATAGTAAAAATGGGTCACGTTTGCACAATCGGCTCTAACGGAGACCACGAACCATCACCTCCAGGTAGAAGCCACACCCCAGCAGGAACCAAACTGACAACAAGTCTCATTCCCAAACAAACGGCTGACCTTTCTCCAGGTTGAAGTTTGTGATGTCTGTAGACGTCTCTTCGTCGTCACTGGAAAGGCCTTCCAGGTGATCTGCCATCTTCCCCGTTTGCTCTCTGGCTTGTCGCCGCCGAGTCCTAAACAACAAACATGGAGTTCAAACCCGACCAGAGAGCTGCCGCCCTGCCCACGCCGCCAGCAGCAGGCGCCGCGGTACCTCCTGGCCTCGCGCTCTGCAATCCGCCGCTTTGCATGCTCCTGATACAGGGCCCGATCTCGCCCAAAGGAATCGAGATTTGGTGCCATCAGAGCCTTATCTGTAAAACAACAATGGTCACAATGAGAACCCTTCTCCGACCACCCTGAGGAAAGAGTTTGCACAGAATCAGCCACATGACAGACCGCTTGCTAATCTCAACAGCAGGATCTGCCGGCCTGACGGTCACCAGATTGCTTTCCAGCCCCCGGCAAACCTCCTATCGCTGTCCTCACAAAAAGGAGCAGAGCAGTAAGTTCAACGACCCTGCGTGAGTGCGACTGGATTCAATCTCTATTTTTATCTCTAAGTCACAGAAGCTGATGCGATCATGACGACCAAATAAAAAATCTACATTACCTCTGCAAAGGGCAAATAAGACATGTTGAATGACATGAAATGACAGGAAAGAAACACATGTAGGACGAGACAACAGCTTTGCTGCAGTTTAACTATGTATTCTAGTTTTGCTGTGCAGCAACGTATTCTCTATTACGACTTTCAGAACCAGGGCAGAATCAACATGTAGACTGAAAACTATCTACCAGGACCAACTTCTGCTTCTCACACACTCCTCTTTTAAAGCAGCTCCCTTCTTTCCTTTCTTTCCCTATTTTTCATCTCTCTTTTCTTAACTTTCTAGGGCAACTTTTTAGCTTTAGCTTCCAACCTGCCTATTTAAATTTATGTCCAGTTACCATATTTTTAGTTTCCATGAGGCGGTTCTTGTTCTTATAACACTCTTTCCTTAGCATCCTCTGCCTGCCTTCCATGTGGGAGACCTTTCACTGTTCCCCCAAGATCAGTTAAGGTGACCTGCCACCTGCACTGCCTGGGGGACTCTGACTATCAGCTACCTCACATAAAGATGGGAGGTCTGTGGACACAGGGGGAAGCTAACACAGCCATCTCCGTCAGATCGCTGGGGAGAAACTCAACTCTTCTGTTGGGGCCCAAGATTGTCTCAGGGTCTTCTCTCCAAACCCATTCTTTCTCCAGAAAAGAATCCTCGGATCTCTGAGCATCTGGCTGCAATCCCTCCTCATCTCCACTTGAGCTCCGCACTAAGAAGACGTTCTGTGACACAGTCAGTCCTCACTAACCCCGTCCAGTTTACCACAGGCTAACTGCTGCGAACAAGAGGTAAGTGCCTACAGCGTTACAGCCAAATACTAAAGGACCTGCTACAACGGCAGCGGGAAGGAAACCACCAAGGGTTAGAGGGGAGATCATGTGCTAAATGACAGCAAGCGTAGCTGCTGCCCCCACCATGTGTCACCAACAGGAGCAACAGGAAAAATAAAAACAAGACTCGTTCTCTACCCGGCCCCATCTAACTCTTCTAGACGATTATGTTTGTAAAGCTGACTTTCTTACTGGGTTTCTTATTCATATTTCAAAATAGCTCAGATAGCAGGAAGGATGCTCCAGCTCTCACAAAGGATAAAGAGGTGAGTCTAGGACATAGAGGCCCAGCCTTCCCTGCCGTGTGAGTTCCCACACCACAGATGAATTAGGTAAGGAGTCCCAACCCACAAAACAATTCCTGTCTCTTTAAGAGGGACTCTTCATTGAAGAACTATTTTAAAGAATATTCATTACTATGATACATATTTTAAATGTTGCCATATTTATGGGTTGTATGAAATACCTATGTTGAGGGGGGTGTGAGTTGGCGGCTCACGTGACAGCCCCGGCATTTCTGTGAGAACCACATGCAGTCACTGTGACAAGTGTTTGCAAATGGAAAGAGATGAACTTGGGCTTATTTGTTTATAAAAGATCAGAAAGGGAATTAGTACTTCCGTGCCCCATGTAATTTTCCTCACATCTTTGGCAATTAATGAATACTCCCTCTAGGGCAGTATTTTTTTCACTCTCTCATCACCTTTCAATTTCCAACTCTCGGTCTGATTAGCATACATCATCATTCCAGCCTCCTTCTGACTCCGTGTACGTAAGGAGCGCCAACTGAGCAAGGACGGCCGCGAGGCAGGAAGGGCCTGAGGAAGTGCGCAGCGCACACGCGGGTCCCTCCGAGGGAGCCGCTCCCGTGGGGGAGGCGGGCTGGCGGCTGGGACCCGCCCCAGAACGCTGCTTCCGTCTGGACCAAGAGGGACTTGGAGGGGTGTACTTGTCACTTAGGCGCCCGACACAGAAACGCCAATTTAAACTTCGGTGGGAAATAAAAGGTCCCAGACACGCCCAGGGCTTCACCCGAGTCTGACTCTGTGAGGGCCGCGTCACCACCTTTGTCACCACCTCGTCACGATGCTCTAAACTACCAGGACGGCGGCTTCCTCAGGGCCCTCCCAGGACAAAGCCTGGTCTTCAGGGAGAAGGCACCAGGGCCCTGAGCCGCGGAGGACCGGGTGGGGCTTAACATGCAGGTGACTTGCCGCCATCCAAGGCCTAGCCAGCACCGCTGGGAAGGACGGGAAACCTGCATTTAAGTGAGCGCCCGGGCAATTCCCATGCACATTCCCCCTGGACCTGCTGGCTCGGGAACAGAGATGACAAAAAGCCACCAGCAGCCCAGGCTGGGAGAACTCCCATTCCAGCACCCAACAATGTGGAGGGCCATGGGAAAATGGAATGAAAACTTTTAAACATCTGGCCAAAGAATCTCACTAAGCTAGTTAATAAGAGGTTTCCTATTAATTTTGGTTTTCCAAAACACTCATCACAGTGAAAGAGGAGAAATTCTATTTCTAATTTTTACACCTATTCAAGAAATAGAGGTACCAACTGACTAAAAATCCTAGTGTAGTATATGACAGACTGAAAAACACAAATGATTTTTAAATACAAAAAATTTGCTTTATCCAAGGGGTGAAGCTCAAAACTCATTTATGTAATAAAACCCTTCTGCCCCCCAAATTCCAGTCCCTAATGCAGACTCTCTGTGAGCAGCCATAGTGTTTGCACTGCGGCCACTGGCAGGATGAAAATGGGGGCAAAAATCATTCAGAGCCAAAGAGACAGTGGCTTTAAGATAAATGCTGGGATGTCTCTGCGAACTCCAGAGAATAACAATATGCCGAGGGAGAGTAAGATGGCGGAGACAGAGTAAGTTCTTGAGCTCCTTTATGAAGCAGTACTTTTAAACACAACGCAGGTACATGCTGTTATAGTTTTTAGATCTATCTAACACAAGAGCAAGGGAATTCATTTATTCTAAAAAAAAGGGGAAAAAAAGATGCTCTGAGATCTAATTTTCAATTAGGCTGCACTAAGTAAACAAGGTTGTTTAATGAATAATAAAAACCTTCAAGATGGACTGACTTGAATGGCTTGAAAACTCCGAAGATTCATCTTTAATATCATCTTGTCGTCTTTGGACAAGGCGGGAAGCTCGCTGTTTGTACAGCTGATGTATTGCTGATTCAAGTTCATTAATCAGCGGCACCTGTGAAAATACAACACACTCCGTAACACCAAACTCCTCAGCTGCGCACGTCCTTGAGGGTTCCACACTACTTCCGGGTTTCTGAAACAGTCCCCTCTATGGACAGAACCATCATCAATTCCCAGTGGGACACCAAGAGCAATGCGGTTAGTTCTATGCTGTTTAGGAAACATCACTTCTTTTAATCCATACATAGCGCTATCATGTCCGGTGCCTAGTTACTGGAGCAAAAGTTTGGTTAGGAAACTTAACACTTCAACATTAGTGAAGAAATGCAAAAGTTCGATTGCCTTTCTTTGGAATAAAGTCCTTGGCAGTCTTTTCACATCCAGTTGTAACTTCCCGGCAGCGCGTCTGCCCTGCAGTCTCCTAGTTTACAATAAGCCATCGTCCCTGACACCAAGCCTGCGTAGTGCTGCGCAGGCGACAACAGGGGCCGACGGCCCTGGAGGCACGAAGCCGCTCCTCCGCTCAGAGGCCTGACTGCAGCTCTCTTACCATCTGCAACGTAAACGGCACTCGCTCACATTGATACGGCAAATAACACTCTGGCTCTCACTAATGCGCCAGAAAGCCCTTCCTGTGTTTCCATCCTTCATAATAAAATAAAATAAGTTTTCACATGAACTGTCACTTTACAGAGCCACGAAGTTTTTCAGTTACTATCCGTGGCTAAACACCCACATGGCTCACCCAGAACACAAAAGCTGACAGAAAAAAGACCTAACTGAGAAGAAAAGAGCAGCCCTGGCCGGGTGGCTCCCTTAGCTGGGCGCTACCCTGTGCACGGAAAGGCTGCCGGTTCGATTCCCGGTCAGGGCACATGCCGGGGCGGTGGGCTCCATCCTCGGTTGGGAGGCACGCAGGAGGCAGCCTATCGATGTTTCACTCTCACATCTGTTTCTCTCTCTAAAAATCAATTTAAAAATCTTAAAAAGAAAAGGTCTCTTTATAACCTTATCTTATAACCAAATGTTACGAAACTTTCACAAAACACTAACGACCACTGCAGATACCCGAGGAAACCAGAAACTCGTTTCCCGGTGGTTAGTGCGAATGGAAACACATGATTTAGCCTGGGACACTGGCCCATGTGTGGCAGCAGCTTCCTGAACGGAACTGACTGCGAACGGAAATAAAAGGCAGGTGGGACACAGAGGCGTCTAACAAAAGCAATGTCACACGCTGGCACGACTATCGCAAAAGCAGCTACGGGGGCGGAAAGGTCCCAGGGACAGTCATTCACCCTCTGACATGCCTCCCTGTGGGAGCGGGTCCCACACCTGCACTGACTATCGCTGGCAGCTGAGCCAGAGACCGCCTTCAAGTGGACTCCCACCGGCTTCTGAAGCAATCGCTGCGGCGGCTGGGACTTCCTCCCGCCCCGGCTGTTCTGACCCAGGCCGGCCGCAGACACACACACCCATGTGCCTACGGGCACTCCTCCAGTCTGGCCACTGAACGCTCCCCTACCTGACGTTGCAGGGGACAGGATTTAAGTATTCAACTTAGTGAAAATGCCGATAATGCGACTTTCCTGCTCAGGTAACTGGAATGTCTTTAACCACGCCCAGAGAATTCTACTGAGAACCACAGCCCTGAGGCGCATTTTCAGCTCTCACTCATGGTTTTTAACAGTACGGACTGATCTCAAGAGTAAGCACCATGAACAATCTTTAGCCTCTCCAAACTCCAAACTGTTATTATTGACTATTATTATTCAAGACCAAATATAAGGTGAAAACATAAGAAGGAAGATGACTATAGAGAAACAAAACAATGGAAAGTTAAAATGATCTGCAGATAATTAAAAATCTAAGATCAAAATCACTTAAAACTTTTATAACAAAAGAAAAGAACTAAGGAATGTTTATCTTTTTATGGTCTTACTCCAAAACAATATTGTTATAGTATTACTAAGATCAATATTCAGATCTACCCAAATGTTCCTAAATATTTTCCAGATGACAACTTATGACATCATTCACTCAGCAGGAATCTCTTAAAATTGAATGTATATGAAAATGTCAAAATGAAATAAAATACTCATCTTTAAAAGGGGACTTATCTACATCTTTCTATTAAAACATAGTCACTGTATAACATACAAGGACTAAGATCTGCTCCCAACCCAGTCCTCGGTGCCTCTGACCCCTCACAGTCTGAAGCAGGCTGCTCTGGGAACAGGGACCAAGCAGGGAAGGCACATGAAGTTCGAAAGAAAAAGCCCAACTACGCCAAGCTCCTCAGGGAGGTTCAAGAAGGTCCTTTCTCCAGCCCCACCGGCTAGGAGACAGCCCACCACGCCCCGGGGTCAAAGGGCGTTATTGGTAGGAAAGACACCACCAGCTCTGACACCTACATCGGCCCCTGCACAGAGGCACCCTGTCTCTTTCCCACCCTGCACCCTAAGCCTCCCATCTGCCACAAGGGACGCAGCATAGCTCAGCTGTGGCTGCTCCTCCAGAAACCAGGGGGCAAGTCCTAGGGGCCTGGTGATGCTGCCCCAGCGGGGTCTGACCACGGCCTGGCTGGAGCCGAGACCCACCAGGAAGAGTCTGGCCGGGCTCTCCTGCCAGCCTTGGCTTCAGTGCTGAAGTAATCCGGAGAGATCACAACAGGCTAAAGTACTCACCTAAACATACCACATGCTCAGAGTCTGCGCCAGGCCGCACAGCCAAGAGCTAGGGAAAGGGGCCTCTACCCTGCACCACCGGAAGCTCAGAGGCTCCCGGGATGTTCAAACACCACCCCTTCCCTTAGCTCACTTTAAAGACCAAGCTGCAAAATCCACAAATGCTTACAAACCAAGTCATCAGACAGTAGCTCTTATCTTAAAGAGGAAACATCAATTAAGAAGTCACTTGAGAAAAGGGGTTTTTCTATACAGCTAATTATAAAAACATAAATCATACTAAAAAAACTGAACTTCACAGTAAAAGAAAAGAACCTGGAAGACATGAGACCTTAAAGGAAACTATGCCATGAATGGTTTCTGAAATGGATGAAGCATAGGCTGATTTGGATGAAAACCATGAACAGCAAAGGTGAGCAACTTTAGGGAAAAATAAAAACGACTATCGTTTTGCAACTTTGTCCATATTTGGAACTGCTTGTACAGACAGCTTCAAGACGAGTTTAAACCTGACCCATAGAAATTAATCCCATTGGGTGAGTCCCTTCCATTCTGACATTCGGGGCAGGCCAATCACCTATGTCACACTAAGGCAGGCCTGGCCAGTGGCTGATGTAAATGTGCTGTTATCTTTTTTGTTTTCAACAAAGGCAGCATATTTGCCCCCACGATACAAAGCCACTAACAAAGTGAAGCAAACGGAGCATGACTTTCATCACGTCTAAAGTCGAATTCAGCGATACATTCTGAGCAATACAGACATGATCTACACAAGACCGCCTACACTTCCCTAACTTGGCCTATTCAAAGAGATTAATATTTTTGCATTCTTACCTTTTCACTGAAACACTCAAGCAAGTCTTGGACATACCCTCGCATTTCTTGCAAAAACTTATACCGTTCACCAATCCCCCCAGAAGACCCTTCTAGTCTCTCAATGGCCCTGGTGGAGTCCACGCGGCTTTGCAGGTGCTTCTCGTGCTGCTGGCGGTTTGCTTTGTGCTCGTCTTTCATGGAGTCCAACCTTGGGAACACAAAGGATACATACAACACGTTTACACCCCAAATCTATGCTGGCAGGAAGCTTACAATATGATAATGCATCAGTTCCACTATTAGTTTTACAAAAAAATACTTGGAGTGGCATCTTTTCATCTGCAACGCTTTCCTCTGAAAAAAAACAAAACAAAACAACAAACCCCCAAAAAACAAAGGCAGCAGTTTACAGACTTCACAGTATTTGGTGGGCTAACCAAAATTTCAGTTCTGCTCTCCCATCTCTCGACTACACTTTTTCAGAGTCCAAGAGGCGCAAACTCAAAGTGTCTTCAACAAGATCACGGAGTGGCATTTAACGTGTCTCGAGGTTCCCACCGAAGTCATCCAAGGAGGCAGAACAGTGACGTCACCTTCGGTGGCTCTGGCCACCCGACTACACGGCGCTGAGGAACACAAAGCTAGGACAGGTCTTTAGGAAGCCGATCTGCCCTACCTGTCTTTAAGCTGTTTCTTTACCAGATCAATAGTAACGGGAGTCATCTCATTACTGGGAGTTTTGAAAGGGGCTGAATTATCTGTTTTTTGAGATTTGCCGTCAGAAGACCCATAGGCCGTGTAACTGTACGGAATGCCGTAGGATGAGCCGTAAGGCATGGCCTGGTAAGTGCTCGGGTAGTACATGTTCACTTCCGCGGGCTGGCTGGCTTGGACCTAGAAAAGAAATGGGAGGTCTGTGAAACTAGTGACAAAAGCTATGGAAAGAATAACTTCAGCCTTTAGGGTTCACCACCACCACCACCACCACCACCACCACCACCACCACCACCACCACCACCACCACCCAATAGCAAAAATTATACCCATTTCCCAAACAGCATGTAATTAAAATAAATAGAGCTCTTCAAAACCAAATAAAAGTAGGGCTGAATGACTGTTCCAACTCTTATGGGATTATCGGATTCATTTCTAAGAATTCTCAGGAAAACATATCAGAGAAACCAAGAGTGGAAGGGGACATTAAAAATAATCCAAGGCCACCATTTCATCGATGGAAGAAGATAAATGACTTGCATGGCCACAGAGTAAACAGACAAGCAGAGGAGTCTGAGGCCCACACCTGGTCCAGGACTTGCCCATTAGCAACAAAGGGTCACGTTCACGCACCCTTCCCCTGCACTACTTCCTGTGTAAAACAAACGCTGTGACTATTTAGGAAGGCGTTTTTCATCTACAGTAAGAGAAACCATCTTCTACAAAATGATTTCTGAAGTCAGAGAAAGTAAGCGCTGCAGGAAAGCAGCACGTGGCCTGGACAGCGGTCCTGACAGCAGTGTGCTTCGGAAGCACCTGCGGGCGGACTGGACTGGACGGATGCCAGGCCCCACCCGTAGTTTCTCATTCTCTAGGCCTCGGGAGGGAGAACTGGCATTTCCCACAACTCCCTGATAGTGATGCTGCTGGTTGAAGAACCACTTTGAGAAACTAGAAATTCTTCCGTTACTGGACTAAAAGAACAAACTAGAATACAGTTTCTTCTAAAAGCTCCTTGGATACATACCTTTTTGTAATTTTCTTAATTATGTGACTTGAGCAAATGACAAAGGTTCAAATTCAATATGCAATATGTTTTAACTTTTACTTTAACAAAATAAGTAAAAACGTTTTTTGTTTTTTTTTTACTTTTTAAAATTTACTTTTTAACTCTTGAAGCTTAATTCTTTATTTCTCACCTGAGGGATGTTAATTCCTTTTCGTATCTGCTCCTGCTCCCATCGGCTAAGCTCCTCGTCTTGCTCCCCAGCGACTAAGGCGTCGTCATCGCTCCCCTCAATGCCTGCCGTGGAAGCAGAGAAGCGTCATGGCAGAGGGACAGGAAGGGGAGATGCTACCTGACATTTCACAAAAATTAAGCAAAACTGCTGGTGCTGGCTCCGCCTTACTAAAACGTCTGTTATGATCGCCACGCCCCTGACGCTCCTGACTGCTTGTCTTACACACAGTGCCCCGCAGCGGGAAGCAGCGTGAGTGCAACGGTTAAAGCGTGGACGGGTTTCCTAACCTGTGCGCTTGGCATCGACTCGGCTGGGAAGAACCCCTAATGCCTCCTGAGAGTGCCGAGCCCCAGGTACGGGTGAATGCGTGCGAAGCGCTCAGTGCTACACCGGCCACAGGAGGAGCTCACTTAGACATCATGCTAGAGTTTTCAAAAAACTTCAGTAAGGCACTGTACCTAAGCAAGAAAAGCCCTCTAACACTAAACAAAGTTAAATAAATGTGGACACTCGGACTTTATTTTCACTATCAAATCACGTTTAATGGCAATGAGCTTTATGTCCTGAATCAATCAAATTACCTATTTCCTCGGCAATTTTCTGTCTTTGTGACTTTTCTTTCACAGAGAACACTATCCGGCGTTTCTCGTCATCATCTTCATCGTCGCTGGCATCGTTCTCATCTTCCCGAACAAGGCGGCCTTTCCCGGGCTCGCTGTCGTGCGGAGTGAAGTCCCCCAGCTCCCGGGCCATCTGCCGCTTCTTCCTCGCGGCATGTATGAACGCTGCGTCTGGGATTTCTCCTGGAGACAGACGGTAGGATCATAAACATGTCGGGGCATGAAGTTTCTATTTTCCTGAGAATATGCAGAGTAAGTCACCTGACGGACAGCCTGTCGCAGTGATGATGTTCTAATGCCAGCTGCTGCACCCCTTCCCACACGGTGCCTGCAGCCCACCGACTTCCGTTTAATTTAGTTTAAATGGAAACTCAGAGTCACTAAGGAAACGGAAACGAGAACATAATGGCCATATGGGAAGATGTGTGTGTGGGGCAGTGGGGGGGTCCACCAAAAGCAGCTTTAACTATTTTTTATCTTTAAGTAAAACAAAGGTAATAAAAATTATATTAATAAACTAGAAGAGATAAAAATTTAAAAGGTGCCCACATCTCATGACCCCAAAAAACACTATTTCATTCATAGTGTATTTCTCTTGCAAATAATTTTCAGTTTACCTGTAAGCACACCTATCCTATATAATAAAAGCCTAACATGCTAAGTGTCCAGTTGTCCAGCTGGCCGTTCAAAACCAATCAAAGCATAATATGCTAATGACATGCTAAGGCTGCTCAACTGCTCGTTATGATGCGCACTGACCACCAGGGGGCAGATGCTGAACGCAGGAGCTGCCCCCTGGTGGTCAGTGCACTCCCACAGGGGGAGTGCTGCTCAGCCAGAGCCAGGTTCACAACTGGCGAGCACAGAGGCGGTGGACTCTCCTGCCTCTGTGGCAGCGCTAAGGATGTCCGACTGACAGCTTAGGCCTGCTCCCTGGGGAGAGCAGGCCTAAGCCATCAGTCAGACATCCCCCAGAGGGCGCAGGCTGGGCTGAGGGGACCCCCCCCCCCCCCCAAGTGCACTAATTTCATGTACCGGGCCTCTAGTATATATATAAAACGCTAAGTGCCCAGCTGACCAGCTGGTAGATATGACATGCGCTGACCAGCAGGGGGCGACACTCAACGCAGGAGCTGCCTCAACAGCAACTTTGCAGCGTGCTCTCGCGAGCTCTGGGACTCCTCAGGGGATGTTGGATTGCCAGTTTTGGCCTGATCCCCACAGGCCAGGCCAAGGGACTCCACCTGCTGGAGGAACCCTGCTCACTCCGCAGATGCCCTTCGAGCCCTGGGCCGCCCCAGGTGCGGCCAGCTGGGGAAGGACCAAGGGAGGTGGGTTCCAGGGTGTGTCCAGCCCGTCTCACCCAGTACCGCCCCACCAGCCATCTTCTAATTAATTTCCTTTCAACGTGCACGAATCCGTGCACAGGTGGGGTCCCTCGGCTTGGCCGGCGATCGGGGCCAATCAGGGCTGTCTCTTACCCAGTTCCAATTAGGGCTGGCCCGCAGGGGGGGAGGGACCGCGGGAGGTTGGTGGCCGGGGAGGTTGGCTGTGTGAGTGCATTGACCACCAGGGGGCAGCTCCTGCATTGTCTGCCTGCCTGCTGGTGGTCAGTGCGCCTCATAGTGACCGGTCATTCGGCCGTAACAGTCACTTAGGCTTTTATATATATAGCTAGCTCAACAACTTAACAGACAAAGCATAATCTACTACACAATTAAATTAACTGACCTTTTTACCTATAGTAACAATTGCCTTGCTACTTTTCAGATTGTTATTTTAATAGCTATGTAACATCCCTTCATGTAAATGTACCTTCATTAGTAAACTATGCCTCTCTGGCTACATATTGTTTCCAAATATTGCTCACTGCAATATTGCAATGCAAACATTACTTCCTTGGGATAAACTTCTAG
Source organism: Ia io (assembly GCA_025583905.1). Lineage (NCBI taxonomy): Eukaryota > Metazoa > Chordata > Mammalia > Chiroptera > Vespertilionidae > Ia > Ia io. The sequence continues at coordinate 114,949,224 of JAJQQW010000009.1, read as the reverse complement.
ATATGGAATTGCAGGGTCAAGAACATTTAAAATCATTGCCAACAGCTAAAGGACTGTACCAATTAGAATGCTACTAGATCTCTATACATAATGTTTTACAGCTTTACCAGCCCAGAGTAAGCATTTTAAATTTTAAAAATGTTAATGAGTTAAATACCTTTTCATAACTTAAATTCAGCTACTAAGCACTTAATTATTCAAAAGCTGATTAAATAGTAAAGAGATCTGCAAACTACTTCCTACAGAAATGTACAAAATGAAGGAAATGTGGACAGAAAAGTAATAGCTGCTAGTTTTGCTTTAGCAGCAATTCTAAAGGAGTTTACACCTTAATCTGAAACACACAAGACTTCAGCACCATTTACCCACTTCGCTGAACCCCACATTTGCTCTGACAACACAACTGCCTGTCTGATGAGGACCTTGGCAGTTTCTAGTTCTCCCCTCGTTTAGACTTGCAGAAGGAACCCCGGCTTCCCATAAGGACGTCCTAAGAAACACCACCTGGCTAACTCCCTCCTCACTAAGGGGCTTTACGGTGCCCTTTTGCGGCAGGTGAGGACGCACCTGGACGGAGAACATTCAAAGACGACAGAGCATTGGAAAAGGCTCCGCCGCCAGCCTTGGGCTTCTCTTCTTCCTTCTCGCTCTCCATGTCCATTTCATCTTCCCCGTGCTCACCAACAGCAGCTCCGTCTTCTTGGCTGGGGTCCTTAACATGTCCTATTTTGTCCAAAGGCGGTTCATCTAGTTTTGAAAAAATTAAAATGATTTTTTAAAAAATCCATAAATTAAGGAGGGACTTTTTATTTGATTATGGGCTCAATTCATTAAAACTTGGACTATTTTAATTATTTATAAAAACCTCAAACCACTGATGTATGAAAATGAAAAATCACAAGACATAACTGGAAGATAAAAACAATATAGGGGACACAGAGCTGCCTCTGAGTCCTGCTCAATCCCATCTCTAGTTAATGTCATCAAAATTAACTGTGTCTCCCTCTCAACTCCGAGAGGTAACTGTGTGCACCCTTGGAAACATTATTTCATTTTACATGGCAGTATTTCATTAAACCTGAAGCTCACTCCAGGCAGCTTTTATCCAGAATAAAGTTTATGGACCAGAGAAATCTCTCTGGGATGAATGGTCTGGGGATACCTTCTTAGTTCATAACCATTTGCCACCCATCATCTGAAAGGGGGCCAAAAGTCACATTTACCCTGTGGAACCTGACCTCATTGCCATGTCTAAATATTTGAGACCGAATTTGTGACCAAAGCAGAGACAACCTGATTCTCTCTCTGGGAATCTAGAACTGGGACAGAGAGACAAGCCAGAGACCAGGTGGCACAAGAGTGTCCGCGTGTGTGCCAGGCAGGGAGCTGCTGAGTGGCTGGATGGTGCTGCGTGGGAGAGGAGAGCTCTCCTTTTTCGGTTCTAATTCTCAGGTCATTCCCAAGGCCAGGTTCAAGACTGCTCTCCTGCCACTGGGTTTTGAAAGCCTATAGTTGTTTACTTTACACCAAGTGTTGACTTTACTTATAACTAAATAGTCCTATTACATCCTCCGTCCCAATTAAAAAAATCAAAATTTCCCACCCTGAAGCATTTGAACCTGGCAATGCACATAACAGGCACGATGAATATAAGAGTAAAATCAAGGTTTTTCTAAATATGAGATACCTTCTCTGTTGTTTCCCAGCACATTCCCTTCCCAAAAATTGTTTCAAAAGTCCTCTCTTCTCCTCAAACCATATTCTCTCCCTGAGACAAGAGTCCCAGGATAACACCCCACCCCACCGCCCCTGAACTTGACCGAGAAGAGGTCCATCATTCTGTCTCAGGCGCTCTAATTTCCCGTTACCATCCTAGCTCCTTCACCATGGACTTCCTTCTGAAGTGCATTCTGAGGCCATGAGGTTTCAAGATTCACTTTATCAGAGGTATATGGTTAGATGTAGTAAAAAAAAAAAAAAAAAAAAAATACCCATTTCCTCCAGCTCTCAGCCAACATGAAATCAATGGCTTTTAAGAGACAAAACAGAACTGTGGGGGCCAGCCAGAGCAGACACGCTGCGATAATGGCTTCTGCAGGTTTTGAGGGTGCCAGGTTCTGTAAGTTCACAGTCTTTGTGGGTGACGGAGCAAGGACTAGCCTTCAGCCCAGTGACAGCGGCACTGTCCGCGGTCAGATGCTGCTTCCAGACGTCGTCGTAGGAGGCGCTGGCAACCTTTCTCTAGGCTCCTGTGCCGTGTCCCTGCGAGCACTGCTTCAGGCAACGCGCCCACAGGCACGCTCCCCCCGCGGGCTTGCTCAGCTCCCTCTCCGTCTTCACACAGACACACGCTTTGGTCCAATGGCCCCGCTGGCTTCTGCCCGTCTCTGCCTAACCCCCAAAGGAAGCAGTGGGGACCTGCTGCCTCTCCGCTTCCTCACCCACCTGCGCGCCCCAACACCGCATGGCCTTTGTGCTCTCTCCCCTCCCTACCAGCCTGCCCGCAAACAAACGGCTGCAGCCACAGCGACTTTATCCAGTGTCCCCGAGCAACGTGCAAAATGCCCCCCAACGGGCAGAGCGTGGCTGGTGGGCCAGTCTCCTCCAGAAAAGACCTGGCCACCCTGCCAACGGCCCTTCCTCTGCTGGCACCATGTCATACAACTGACCGTCCCATCTTGAGAACGTCCCTGTCTTTTCTCCTTCCGCCTTTCCGATTCCTGCATCTCCTCGTGAGTCTTCTCCTCCGTGCGCACGCTTTTCACAAGCCCTCTGGGCGGTCTCTGGTCCTCGGGCATATTTTCTTCATGCTGTGCCCTCAGCAATTCCATTTCCTTTTGCTTTTATCATCTCAATAAACACCAAACCTAACCCTACCTCTCCCCCCGTTCAGCAGCCACTCCACTCCAATTCGGTTTAAAAGTGGATTATCATTTTAGGAATGCCACAGAGGGTTCAGGTTGGTGCTGCCCTGGTGCTGCAGGCAACACGGCTCGGCCTGTCTGGGAGGGCTGTGAGCAGGTGAAAGACAGCCCCATGGCACCATCGTTCAGGGTAACGATGGCCATTAGTGACCGAGTCCACCTCTGGGAGGACACTGACCGAGTCATCTGGTGCAGCTACGTGCGCGTGGAGACAGAGGTGTCACAGGTGATGGCTTCATCACCCTCGCACCTACTTGGATTTCAAAACCCAACAGCACATGGTCCTTTCCCAGCCGCCCTCTTCCTGACCTTCCTCGTGTTATTTCATTACATGCAGGTGCTGGAAAAAACGAAGCCGTTTCCTAGACTCCAAGATAATTGGTTCCCCTAAAAATACTCCTCCTCCCACCTGCCGTCCCCATTTCTGTATGTAATACTTAATTATTCTCTCAGTCACCTGGCAGGAAAGCTCAGATTTAACCCTTTCTTTTAAAAAAATTTTATTGATTTTTAGAGCAGAATGGGAAAAGAGAGAAAGAGAGAGAGAGAAAAAGAGAGAGAGAGAGAGAGAGAGAGAGAGAGAGAGAAAGAGAGAGAGAGGGAGGGATCGGTTGCCTCCTGTATGTTCCCCAAATGAGGATCACCCACAACCTCCACAACCTGACCAGGTATCGAACCCACCACCTTTCGGTGTACGGGACAATGCTCCAAACAACTGAGCCACACCAGCCAGGGCTTCCCTTTTTAAAAAAATGTTTTTATTGATTTTAGAGAGAGAGGGGAGAAGGAGAAAGAGACAGAAATGTCCATCGATTGGCTGCCTCTTGCCATGTCCTTCACCAGGGGTCAGCCTGCAACCCAGGCATGTGCCCTGACCGAGAATCAAACCGGCGGCCTCTTGGTGCATGGGTCGTCGCTCTACCACTGAGCCACACCAGCCAGGCATGACAATTTCTTTTCAATCCAATGGCTAAAGCTTACATCAAACCTGCCAATTCTTCCCTTGGAATGTTTCTCAAATAATGCTTTCTTTCCATTTTTTCTCTTCCACCCACAGCAAACATTTACACGCATCCACAATTTCCCAGCGAGACAGGAAAAGCCTCGGTCTTGCTCCACTGAGATTCCTGACCCACCAGCAATGGATCAAAGCTGACCCTTGTGTTTAAAGTGCTTCAGGCCTCCAATCTTGGGGCCAATCCATGCTGCACGCTAACACCAGGTTAAGGTTCCACAGGCATTTATCATGTCAGCAGCTTGGCAAGCCAGTGCACACAGTAACTCTAACCCCCAGACACGAAGCATCCTCCTCACCTGTCAGCAGCGCCCTCTCCCACACCCGCTTCCTCTGCCGGGCCTGCTCCTTCCACACAGCCCGTCACCTTTACTCTGCCAACAGCCACCTGCCCGCTTCGACGCTGAAATTGAAGTCGTCCAAGTCCCGCTGCAAACCTACTTCACCTGATGCATTCCTTCTCCCGCCTCTTAAAACAAGAGTGTAGTTACCCTTAAACAATTCGCTGGACGTTTTGCCAACAGTGGGCCCAATTATATATACATTTAAGCGACGTCTCCAAAATTAGACTGAAAATTTGAGATACAGTGATATATACTTTTTCACATGAAGCCTGTAGCGGAGAAACTGGGAAATAATAATTTTATCTTTAATTCCTTAAAATAAAGGGCGTTTACATGAGACTAACTCAGACACAGCACAGGAGGATGGACAGGAGCGACGTCTGTGGGGGGGGGGGGGGGGGGGGGGGGGGGGGGGGGGGGGGGGGGCGCCCTCAGCCTCGGCTGCTCGGCTCTGGAGCGGGCGTCAGCACCAGTGCGGGGCCTCCTGCGCCTTCGCTCAGAATCAGACCCGCGGCATGGGCACCACGAAGGGCAGGAAGCCTGTCTACAAACACAAACAGGAGCCTGCGCAGCCCCCTCGGGAGGACCCAGCGAGTCTTGGGACCAGGCCAGGGAAGCCTTTCTCTGCTCCACGCAGGCTGAACACCGGGAGGAACCGGGAGGAAACGGACAGGTGCAGTCAGTGCTGTGCAAACATTTTGTCTTTTTAAAAAACACATTTATGTTGCAACTGTGTCAGTCAGAAGAGAACTGTATCGCCGCCCGTGAGACCCAGCACAGTGATAGAGACAACCAGACCAACCATCAGGTTCACCCATTCCAGCCCACGGGAAGGCTGTCGGGTGACATTTCCAACCATTCCTGTTAGCTTGGTACTTACTGTCAGCTGACGAGTTGAGTTCTGTCTTAATCTTCGATTTTTCAAGATCTTCTTTATATTCTTTCTTAAGTAATTTTACTATCTTTTTGCTATAACTTGATTTCTTCACTTTGAAAACTTCTTCATTTTCTTAAAAAAGAAATGAAACAAAGTCTGTAGCAACCATTTTAGACACACTCTTCCCTTCTAATGGGAAGATCATGCACTTTTACATGATCTTATGTGCTTTTCAAATTCTTTCCAAGATACACTCTTACACCCAAGTCAACTTCATAAACTAATCTGGAATAATGTGCATCTGAGACTGTTTAAAAGGCATCAAACATGTAAACTGCACCTTCTGATGTCCTACTGTCTTCCTCAAATCACCTCCTTCGGGAGGAAAACCACTGGGAAAGCCCTTAATGGGCAAATGACTCGGGTGCTTGAAACAAAATATCCAAAATCAAAGGTGCCGCTCACCGAGCTGTCAAGTCTGAGCGAAACCCATCGCCAGTGGATACACTGTTATTTCAGGACGGAGCTGACAAAACACTTTTCAAAAACAAGTTCTGATGATGTCTCCATCCTCTTGGACTTGAAGAGTTTAAAGTCAAACGCAAACACTGCCAAATAGTCCTTACATCTTCAAAAACGCCGATCGGGCCGTCCTCCTCTCACACAAAATAAAAAAGAACAGAGAGGCCGAAGAGAGACCGCCTGCCTTACGGGAAACACGAAAGCATCGCACACCCAGATGCAAACGGGATCTCCACGAGTCCTGCCTCCTCATTCTGTAACGTGGGCTCGAGGGGTCAGACAAACACCCCAAGATACTGAAGGCTCATTGAGGGCCACAGACCTAAGCGCACTGCAGCCGGCCTCCCCCATCCGGCTGCGGAAACGGCCCCGTTACTGTGACCCCGTCTCTGCCCACTGTCCTGAGGTCCACGCACCCTTCACTTCTAACGGGAAACTGAGGCTCGGCCACTGCCCGGGACCGGCCCAAGGCCGCTCAGAACCCGAGCTTCAACGCCGGGCTTCGGCTCCCAGACCCGGCCTGCGGGTCAAGGATGTGCGGACGGACAGAGCGCCCAGAGGCGTGGGTGGCCTGCGGCGCTCGGAGAGCCGGCCACGAGCAGCCCGGGGACCGACCGCCGCTGTCCCGAAGCACGCGGCCGGGCAAGAGGCGGGGCGGGGCCGCGGGCTCGCACCGGGAACCTTCCGGAGGGCACCTTCCGGAGGGCACCTTCCGGAGGGCACGGCCTCGGACGGAGGCACCTTCCGGCGGGCGGCCTCGGAGGAGGCGGCGGCGGGCGGCGAGGAGGCGGCGGCGCGGGAACGCGTCCCAGCCGGAGCAGGAGGCCGCGGGCGGGGAAGACGTGCCGGGCCGGGCGGGGAAGGGGCTCCGTGGCGGTGCGGGCACCGGGGTGGGCTGGGCGGGGGCGGGGACCGGGCGTGCGGGGTGCCGGCCTACGCGCGGCGGTTACCTTCCTCCTCGTCCTGGAAGCTCAGCAGGCTGGCCCGCGGCACCTCTTTGTTCTCCCGCGGCCTCTTGCGCGGCTTCAGCCCGTTGCCGGGGTCGGCGCCGCCCGGGAAGCAGCCCCCGGCCTCGGCTCCGTGGCCCGCGGTCAGCGCGGACGGCGGCGGCGGCGGCCCCGGGCCCAGCGGCACCTCCCCCGCGGGGGCCCTGTCGCCCGGCTCCTCGCCAGTGCCCGGCGGCGGCAGCAACGGCGGCGGCTCCTGCTCCTCATCGCGCTCTCGCTCCTCCTCCTCCGAGTCGTTCCGCTTGCGCACGTTCACTCGCCGGGCCTTTCGGAACATCCCCGCGGCCCGCACGGCGCCCTCGCACCCGCTCCCGCACGGCGGCCCCGGCAGCGCCGAGCTCGCCACGCGCACGCGCACGCGCACTCCCAGCCCCAGCGCGGTCTCGTCGGCCCTCGCCGGCCGCGCACCCCCAGCGCGCATGCGCTCGCGCTCCCGGCACTCGGAGCGAACTCCGCGCCTCTCGCGAGAACCTCTGCCTCCTGCACTGGCCCCTGTCGGCTGGGAGGCCTAGGGGGGCACGGAACTCTGGGACTCGGGTGCAATTCGACGGGTCACAAAGAGGACCATAGAGAGCGGAGGAGAGAGCGGCCTCCGGGGAAGGGGCTGCTGAGCTTCTTCCGGTCTTTCGCGGGGCAGTCCCGCGAGACCTCCCGCCGAGCGCGCGGCACCCGGAGGAGGGGCGGAGGCTGGGCGGAGCCAGAGGAGGGGCCAGAGGAGGGGCGGGCGCGGGCGCGGGGGTCCGCGGGGGTCTCGGGCCTGTGAGCTGGGTATGAAATGGCGATCGGCGCGTTCAGCTCCGTTGCGTCTCATCTGTGATGGACGACACCGGCCTGATGTTAGCCCCCTTCCCGCCATGTCGGGACAGCATCGCGTGCCGGTGCCCGGGAGGGGCGCCAGGCTGGCCGGTTGCAGAAACGCGCGGCCGGAAAACCGCCGGGCTGGGTGGAGGTGGTTAGGACACCGTTCGGGCTGGCGTCGCCGGGGCCACAGCCCTGAGAGGCGCGGCCGGCGCAGGCACCGGACCCCGAGGCTGGGCTCGCGGCTTTCCTGCGGGACCGCCACCCTGGGCCTTTCCCCCGGGGGCGCGTCCACGTGGACGTACCTCCCGGTGTCCGAACCCGGCGGTGACCCGGGCGCTCACACGGCCGGAAGCCAGGTCCCTAAGCCACCAGCTCCGGGCGCGGTCCGGGCCCGCCCAGGCTCCCCCTGGGACACTCGGGGAGCGTCGGGGCAAACACTTTTGTGCGGCACCTGCCTCGCACCCTGTGTACACAGTGACTTCTTTGTTCAACGAAACCACGAGAGGAGATTGGTTCACGCCTGTACACGAAGAGTGTGCTCTCGCTGTTAGTCCTCACCCGAGGATGTCTTTCCCCATTGATTTTTAGAGAGAGCGGGGCCGGGGGGAGACACAGACATCCAGGTGAAAGACACGTCCATTGGTTGCCTCCTGCGTTTGCGCCCTTCCTCCCCACATCGGGGTGGGGCTTGGAGCCTGCAACGCAGGTACATGCCCTTGTCAGGAATCGAACGCCCAGCCCTTCAGTCCCCCGGCCGATGTTCTAACCGCTGAGAACCCGGCTAGGGCAAAAAGTGTCTCTTCTTTTACCAGCTGCATAGTGACCCGTTGTGTACATAGACGTAGGTAACCCACCCCATCACAACTGATGTTGAGGTTATTTCCAGTCTTGGTATAATAACGCTGCAATAAAAGCTTCAAAAAAAAAAAAAAAAAAAAAAAAAAAAGGTCACACCTGCAGGGTGAACTGGAATTGGAATCGCTAGGCCAAATGTGTGCGTTTGTAAGTTCACTAATTCTCAGTTGCTCTTTGCAGAGGCTGGGCCGATTTGTACTTGTACCAGCAAACATGAGTGCCATCTGCCTATGCCATCCTGTCAAAACTGCACTTCAGATTTCAGTTCCAAGTTGAAGCGGATGATCCCAAGCCCACGAAGAACTTGTATCACACACACCTGCCTCTTGGTTTTCTTGGATTGGATTTAGACCTGCCTCCAGGACTCACTTTGGGAAACTAAGATGATCTGGGCTAAGAGCATCCTCTGTGACAGTTTCTTCCAGTTAGTAGGAAATGGCTTCCATTCTATTCAAACTACTCTAAGTTCTTGTGTTCTGGCTGTTCAGCACTGATTTAAGTTCTGATTCCAAGAGTGTTTCATTGGTGAAATTGAACTCCAGTTCCCATCACAAAAGATTCAAATTATGCCTGGTCAGCCTCCAGACACCCGAGCCAAGAAACAGATTAGCAGTAACGTGATTCCGGTAAAGGTAACAAAGATAATAACGTCAGAGCAGAACATGTTAATATCTTGGCCTAAAACTTCAAAAAAGATCTCCCACTGTGAAAATGTTGATTTAGTATGGGTAGAGGGAGAGCACTTGGCATTTTTTAAAAGTGAGCCAAGATAGTAAAAGACAACAAATGTATTTATAACTTTGACAGTCTACATAGTCAATAATTAAAGGGTAAAGTTAAACACTTAAAAGTTATCTTGATGCCCAAGCAAGTCACGGGGTCCTCCTAACAGCTAGAGACCTTGTGGAAATTAAATCCCTGGAGCCGAATAGCTGCTCTAATCTCCTGTCAGCAGTATATTATCAGACATTAGTTGTTTTATAAGATTCTTCTGTGCTTTGTGTTAAACTGACTGGTTTGTTTGTGGAATATAGTCTGTCATCACCATTTCATCAATATTGGAGTGTTTTTAGTATTCTGGGAAGACAAAGATCGCTTACCTAGAACGGTTACATCCACCATTGTGTTTGAGTCATAAGTTAGTTCAATTCTTTTTTAAAAGTCGTCTTGCCCGGCCGGTGTGGCTCAATGGTTGAGCATCAACCCTTGAACCAGGAGGTCACTGGTTCCATTCCCAGGCAGGTCACATGCCAGGGTTGTGGGCTCGAACCCCAGTAGGGGGTGTGCAAGATCGATGATGTTTCTCCCCCATCAATGCTTCTACCTCTCTATCCCTCTCCCTTCCTCTCTCTCTTAAAAAAAAAAAAGTAAAAACATACGTATTTTTTTAAAAAGCCATCTTTCCAAACAGTAATTCTGATTGTTTTTTTTTTTTTCTCACCAAATTGCGACGGGGATAATTGACCCATAAATTCAGACAGAATAGGCCAGTCAGTTGTGTCTGTTTGGCTCACCCATCAGTGGTGACTGTGCTGTGGAGCGGTGGTTACCAAACGCGGGTCTCCGACCTGCGGAAACTTGCCCCGGTGAGCTGCCACGTGAGCAGCGGAGGACAGCCTGTCCGCGTGGAGCAGCGGATGTCCTGACTTGGGGAAAACAGTCCTTTATTCTGAGATTGTCTTTCTCTTTCCATGTTGAGACACTAAAATCTCCTGCCTTCTGGGAAATGGTGATGAGAGTGTGTTCATTTGTTCTCATACCCTTATTTGGCAAACTAAAAAGCTACGAGTCTTCCCCAGTTTTTTATTTCACCTAAAATTTTTATTTGGCAGGTGGAATCCGATAGCCTAGGAATCCCTGCTTTAGAATTTTTATTTTATTTCTAAAACTATACTTCAACAATTCTATTCTGGGGGTGGGGGGGCTGAATAAATTTAGTTAAAAATTGTAAACCTTGCCTTGCTGAAGGTAGGTCTGCTTTAACTTAAGTAAAGTACAAGCTTCGTGGGGGAGAGATTTTATGTGCTGTTCTTTGCTGTTTTCACGGTAATTACAGTAGGGCCTGTTGGCACACAACAGGCAATCAATATCCATTGACTGAATGATGCCGAGCAATATCTGTTTAATTCGTAAGCGATGTGTTGCCCCGTGTTGATATAAATTAACATTTTCTACAGCTCGCATCCCTTTGTTCCCAAAACAAGATCACAATACATTTGTTATAGATTACTCAGCAGATTAGTCTCTAAAGTAGTAACAGATCCCCCCACCCCCTCGCCTTTGGGAACTGCCTCCCGTAGTGAGAAGAAGGCTGGGAGCCTAGTTACTGCTCAGACTGGGCGAAGGACAGGCCCCTGACGCAGGTGCCGGATCAGGTTCTCCCAAGATTTTGCACCTGAAACGGAGACAATGAGTCCTGCTTGTGCTGGACTTGCAATGACCTCAGGAGCCAAAGGAAAGCCGTAAATTCCCCATGCAGGTCAGGAGCTGAGGAAGGAGTCTGTGGAGCAGGAGGGAAGAGTGCAGCGGAAGGGGACAGAGCAGGGTGTGGGCTGCCTCCCGGGGCCTGCCCACAGCTCTTCCTGGCAGGACGGTGCTCCTGTCCGCGCAGGGACCCCGGAATCCCAGAACACACTGCTGCTTTGTTCTTGTTGTTTTTCAGATGTGTTTTTATTGGCTTCAGAGAGGAAGGGAGAGAGACATCCATGATGAGAGACAATCACGGATCGGCTGCCTCCTGCACGCCCCGCACTGGGGATCGAGCCCACAACCCGGGCCTGTGCCCTGACCGGGAATCGAACCCTGACCTCCTGGTGCATAGGCGGACGCTCAACCTCTGAGCCCGCGGGCCGGGCACATCTTCTTTGTTTTGTTGTTGCTGATAATGCTTTATTGTTTGCTTAAAGGAATTCATTCGTTTCCCTTAGAACCTGAGGACACGAGGACCAAAGAATTCTAACAGAATAACCAAGAGTTACTTGAATTTTGTAGTAATGTTAATATTACCTGTGTAAATTATATGGTTGTTTAAAAAAAGTTCACTAGTTAATAATAGTCTTCAGCTATAGCTTTTGGTCAGAGAGGAGCTTTTACTCACTTCATTCCTTTTTTAAAGAGCCATGCATATATGCTCCCTGGCACTGACGCAGTGGGCCTTACCTTGCAAGAATACAGTAATTTCGAGTAATGAGAGGCAGGTACCCCCATCCAGAGCATCTGAGTGGTCCCGTTCAACAGGTTAGAAAATGGCCCTGGCCGGTGTGGCCCAGTGGATAGAGCATGGGCCTGAGGACCAAAGGGTCCTGGGTTTGATTCCAGTCAAGGGCACGTACCTCGGTGGCAGGCTCCTCCCCGGCTGGGGGCCTGGTCAGGGCTCATGCGGGTAGCAACCAATGGATGTGTCTCTTTCTCACATCGATGTTTCTGTCTTTCCCTCTCTCTCCCACTCTCCCTAAAAATACATGGAAAAATATCCTCGGGTGAGGATTAACAACAAAACAAAAGAAAGAAAATGTCTACATTCTTTCCAACTCTATTGAAATTTAGCCGCTATCTCTAATTCAGTAAGATTATTTTTTCTATCTAACTGTGATTATTAATGGCATCTAGGTTTAAAAGATTCAGGTTTTAAAATAGGGAACATCACCATTCCCTCCTCCCCATGTATGTGCTGTGGGTTTTTCTGTTCTTTATCCCGTCAGGGCAACCGGGACCACATTTTCAGTCCAGAAATCTGGCGACCTCAGGCTTGATTTCTAACACATTAACTTCCCTCACCTATTGATTTAAGTCCCATTGACCCACAATTATTTCTTATAAGAACCACTTAACTCACATGAGAAAGGGTTTTGAAACTATTAAAAGCCACCAAATGGAAGATAAGCACATTAAAATGTCTAGAATTTCTAACATCATTCAACTTTATGCTTTATTAGTAAAATCCCATTAAAATTCAATTTTTCACATTTTCAGGAAGTGATGACAGTTAATGTATTTATCATTAATCTTTTCACTGATATCCTTCTTGTCTCTCTTTGCTCATTCCTTCCTTGTCTTCCCCATGACTTTAATCTCACTCATCTCTCAAGTAGAATGTCAGTAATGAGGTCATTACATTTTTCTATTAAAATTCATACTTTGGTCTTAGTTGTGGCCTGATTTAAACACTGACATTATGGACTCATGCTAATTAGCCCGGATGGCCAAATCCCCCACCAATTAAGCAAATGTAGACATTTCAGGTTATTTCTGTTACATTAAGAGAAAACTATGGTGAATGTGACCTAGAGTCACCAGCCCCAAGACATCACAATAAAATCCTGTCTTCTAATTATGGTATCACGAATGCAACCATGTTTCATCCCTTTGCACTCTGAACTTAGACCTTTCTATCATAATCGCCATGGACTCTTTCTGTTCTTTCTACTCTAATGGTAAGTTGGCTTCTGCGAGGAAAAATGTTCTTTGATGAGTCGGTTTAATTTTTAAAAATTTGCCTTAGGTAGGGGCTGGAAGGAAGGGGGTAAATGGAGGGGGGCAATGGGAGATATCTATAATACTATCAACAATAAAAAATATATCTTGGCCAGTGTTGCTCAGTGGTTAAGCATCAACCTTTGAACCAGGAGGTCACGGTTGGATTCCCCGGTCAGGACACATGCCCGGGTTGCAGGCTCCATCCCCAGTAGGGGGTGTGAGGAGGAAGCCAATCAATGACTCTCTCTCATCGTTGATGTTTCTCTCTCTCCCTCTCCCTTTTCTCTGAAATCAATAAAAATACATTTTAAAAATTATCTATTGGTCGTAGGAGCACGTTACCCATTGGAATGCTACGTGATGGCTGGGTTCCCAGGCTTGCTCCTGGTGGAGTGAGATGTGGCTCTAATGATGTTGATCTCACTTCTGGTTTGGGAGCAGGGGAGGGAGGAGGGGAGGGATGGGGAGAGTGCGATGAGACACGGAAGGTGGAGACAGGGACAGCGACAGAAGGAGGCAAAGGAAGAAGGAAAGGCCAGAGAAGGGCTGGACGAGGAACCCTTCCCCAGGGTCCAGGCAAACTCGGGGGTCCTGCCGTTGGTTTTGTGCACCCTGATCTTCACTCTGTTCCCCCCTCGAAGCCTGGTGCCCTCCCTCATTTGGGCCCTAAGCTCCCCCCCACCCAGGCCTCCCCCACGAAATACACTCACAAAGCCTCCCTTGCTCAGTGCATCTTCTCAGCACGGTGTTTGGAAGGGAGCCTCCTCAGTGTAAGAACCTTCCTGTTCCGCGGAGCCACGGCCCTGGAGCCTCTGACATCCATCACCGACTTAGGAGCAGGCCCAGGCCCGGCCCAGGCGCAGGGAGAACAGCCAGGGCCGCGCTGAGGAAGGTGGTTCCGGGCTCTGCCCCGCGCTGCCCCAGGAGGAGGCCCTGGCGCACTGCGGCTCCACTCTGGTCCAACAGGACGCCACGACCCTGGGGTCGCAGGGACCCCCTCCAGCTGGCCCCCAAGACGCGTTCTGGACGGAACCCGTTGGCTTTGGTTTCCTTTTGTCTTGTTTTTCCCAACAGCCCTGGTTGGGCAGGGCCGGGCGAGGGGCTGGTGCGGTAGGAGGGGCCCCGCTGGGAGGGTGGGAGGGGAGGCTGCGGATGAAGATGCCAGGAACTGACTTCCGTCCCTTCTTCAAATGAGCACAGTGGCCCGCGTGCCGGCGGGGGCCAGTGACCTGTTAGTAAGTGAATGTGACCACGCGGCTCCTGTTGCTCAGACTCGGGAAGGCTCTAAAGTAAGGTGACCAGATCGTCCCGCTATTGGCGGGACAGTCCCGATTTTTAACAATTTGTCCAGCGTCCAGCGGCGTTTTAAAAAAGTCCCAATTTTTGGAAAGATTCAGCATTGCTGTAGAAATGCTTAATTTGTCCCGGGACGCGGGACAAATTGTTAAAAATCGGGACTGTCCCGCCAAAAGCGGGACTATCTGGTCACCTTACTCTAAAAACGGCAAAGGAGGGGAAGCTGCCGGCGATGTCGGCCACGGTTTGGACGCTGTAGGCCTTCAGGCCCGACGCCCTGTTGAAGAGGCCCATGTCCAGGAAGGAGATGTCCGCGCAGGACGGCCGGCCCGGCGGCCACGCGGGCGGCTCTGGGTGCTGCTCTCGGGGCTCCCTGAGCAGGAGGAGGCTCTGCGGGGCCGCGGGGCGCCTGGCCTGGGCGGGGCGGTGACGCGGAGCCTCTGCAGGCCGCAGATGGCCAGGTGCCGGGCGGGGCGGGTGTGCGCGCTGCACAGCGAGAGCCTCAGGTCCCGCACCAGCGTGAAGGTCAGCAGGAGGCCCGGGGGGGCGGCGTGGGTGGACCAGACGGTCAGGCGGCCTCTGGGGCCGGGCCGGGGGCCGCGGGGGGAGCCGGGGGCCAGGCGCCATCGCAGCGGCACAGCAGGCTGTCCAGGCTGTAGTCACAGGCCAGGATGTCGCCGGGGCAGCTGCAGCTCCGCACGGTGTTGTCCTGGGTGAGGACCAGGGGGCTGCTGAGCCGGCCTCGGGCAAGGGGGTCGAGGGCAAGGGCGCCCAGCGTGACCAGGAGGAGGCTGTGCCCGGGGGCGGGTGCCATGCTGTCCCCGCGGGGCCGGTGCGCTCGGGTTCCCTGGTCCGCCAGGCCACGGGACTCCCTGAAAGAGGGGTGCAGCTCGGTTACTCTCCTCAGCAGGTGCTGCTGACGGGAAGGGAGCCCTGATGACGCCGTAGCCCTTCTCCCTGGCGCTCGCTCTAACCAAGGCAGGTGGTGCCAGGGCCGCCTGCAGGATGCTCACTCCCCACAGGCAGCGGCCAGCGCAGAACTGCTCATCCGAGGCCCAAACTCCCCGACGGCGTCTGCTGACAGGGAGACCCACACGCCCGCAAGGGAGGGGGCACTCGAGGAGGAGACCTGGGCCCTGGCCGTGGTGGGGACCTGGGCGATTTCAGCGTGCACGTCCCCCAAACATCCAGTTGCTGGTGCTGAGTGCCTGTGGGTCCCCGGAACGTGCACACCCGCTCTGCTGGCCACACCTGGTTCCCGGACCCACCGACGGCGCTCCCTGTGGGCCAGCAGCGTGGCCGCCAGCCGGCCAGTCAGTTCACGGAAACTTTAATTTCCAGCCAGACAACGTGCCCCGTCCCACTGATGTGCTGACAGGTGACCCACGCGTCTCCTGGCCCCCTGCTCAGGGAGCATCTGAGTGGATTCTAGCTGCGCTGACAGACAATGAAAAGGCCAGTCTCACCAGTTCCTCCCAGCGATCTCCACTCACCCGCTCCTTTCCCAGAGCAAATCCTATGAACTGACTTCACCAAGGCAGTCGCTCACTGAAGGCCCCGAGCTCAGCACCCCCACGCACTGCCCTCCCCCCCTGCCCCCGCCCCCTGCCTCCCCCAGTGGTCCAGATAAGGCAGGAATGCGGGCGGGGCTCCGCAGCACCGGGGCCAGTTCGGGAAGCGCCCGAGCGCCTGGCACTGATTGGAATCAGATACACATCACGAAACTGGGCCCCAGAATTCAGTTCTGCGAAAATAATGACATTTCCCCTGAGCTGATGACTGAAGAGAGAGACTCAACAACACAATACAATTTGTCTGTATTCGCAAGGCCTCATGGGTACAGTGAGAAACGGGGGTGACCTCTGACCAGGAGAGTCCAGCTAGGACTGGGCCCCTGCAGGGAGGGACATGGAAGGGTCCGTCTGGGAAGTGCACACATGTCCACAGAGGCTGGAGACGGGAGGACAGAGGCCAGGCCCGCGTGCAGGATGGGCGGGCCTGCCACCAGCTGCAGGAGGCTGGGAGGTGGAGGCCAGGAGAAGCCCGGGGGCAGAGCTAACAATGCCAGCTCGCTGGACAGACAGGCTGACCAGGCCACCAGCAGGGGCCGGAGTGCAGGGGACTAAACATAAGCTCAGCCAAGAACATTTGAGCAGAAGATGAAACATCGGTTTTCCTAGCAAATGCCAGGGGGGCAGCCCAGAGTCAGACAGGAGCTGACAGAGCTGATGTTCAAATGGACTTGATTCTGCTTCCAGAGCCCAGGGCGGCCCGGCCTGCGGTGAGGATGGGGGCTGCAGCCGAGGGCGGGGAGGGGCGAAGGTGGGAGCCGGCGGGCTCAGCAGGGCCACGTGCCGAGGCCAAGCAGAGAAGCGCAGACGAACAAGGGCTTCCATGCTAAAGAGGAAGACACTGAGAGGCCCCACGGAGCGCACGTTCTGTGATGGGAACGTCGCAGGGGTCAAGTCCATTGGAGGATGAGGAAGGCACTGGTAATCATATGCATTCTATTGCTTTCAGAGAGGAAGGGAGAGCGGGAGAGAGAAACCTCAATGACGAGAGAGAATCACTGATCCGCTGCCTCCTGCACGCCCCCCACTGGGGATCCAGCCCACAACCTGGGCATGTGTCCTGACCGGGAATTGAACCCTGACCTCCTGGTTCATAGGTCGATGGTCAACCAATGAGCAACACCAGCAAGGCCCGAATAAGGCACTTCTTTTTTAAAAAAAATATATATTTTATTGATTTTTTTACAGAGAAGAAGGTAGAGGGATAGAGAGTTAGAAACATCGATGAGAGAGAAACATCAATCAGCTGCCTCCTGCACACCTCCCACTGGGGATGTGCCAGCAACCAAGGTCCATGCCCTTGACCGGAATCGAACCTGGGACCCTTCAGTCTGCAGGCCGACGCTCTGTCCACTGAGCCAAACCGGTCATGGCAGAATAAGGCACTTGTTAGTGTTTTGTGTATATCTTTAAGTTGGCACAAGGTTTGATTATAAGATTTATTCATCACCTAATGCTAGTTAAAAAGGCGTTGAGAAATGCGTGGGCGGAGAGCTCCCTGAGGCTGAACAGTGTTCTGGAGCCTCCGACTGTGGGACAACCTCCCACTTCGTGAGGAACGTGGACAGTTTGTTAATCCCCAGATAACTGCAGAGGATCAGCTGCCCCAGATTCCACCGGCGGTTTCTGGGGCTTCAGGTCCCAGTGACCCTGCCCCCCGGGCCTGGGCGTCCACCGTCAGCACCACGGGCCTCGAAGGGAAGGCAGGGAAGAGGGCCCGTGTACCGCCTGGAGCCCCACCCTCCGCGCTGAGCGTCGGGGGGCACGCGTGGGTGAAGGATGGGGACAAGGACACAGATCTCCTGGAGGGGGTGCGGCTGAAAGTCCCCAAAGGGGTTTGTGAGCAAATTCCCAACAGTCCAGGCCCCGCTTTCTAACCTGGGGGAGTGAGGCCAGAGCCGGAGGCCAGAGCCGGAGGCCAGCCGTAGGAAGCCCAGGTGGGGTCCAGAACGGGACACGCCCCTGGGAACACTCGCGGGGTCCCCACAAAGATGCCGGCGGCCTTTTTCTCCGTGTCGCCACGAATTTCTGCTGTGGGTTTGTTGACTGTGGACACCCTACCTTCTCTACCTGTGTATTCCCCTGTGGGCAGATGCCGTGTGGCAGAGAGGGCACACACGTACGCTACGATGCCCTGCCCCGGGCTGTGTCCCTGCCTGGGTGGGGGGCGAGGTCAGGGGAGGGGGTCGGGGGTGGGGCCCACGGAAGCTGAGTAAATGACGTCAGGGTGAGTCCACAGCCCTTGACTCCCCCTCCCACTGCCACAGCCACCCTCTCTCTGTCCACTTCTGCAGTTTTCAAAGTCTGGCCACCAGGTTAATTACATAATCGTCCTTTCTCCCACTCGAGAAATATTCCCTCTTCAGGTGCCACCACTCCATGAAGCTTCTCGTGGCATCTCCCAGCCCAGGCAAAGCTGGGTGCAGACTTACCCCGAACGAATTATTGTCTAAAGCAGTGGTCGGCAAACCACGGCTCGCGAGCCACATGCGGCTCTTTGGCCCCTTGAGTGTGGCTCTTCCACAAAATACCACGGCCTGGGCGAGTCTATTTTGAAGAAGTGGCGTTAGAAGAAGTTTAAGTTTAAAAAATTTGGCTCTCCAAAGAAATTTCAATCGCTGTACTGTTGATATTTGGCTCTGCTGACTAATGAGTTTGCCGACCACTGGTCTAGCAGGGGTCCTCAAACTTTTTAAACAGGGGACCAGTTCACTGTCCCTCAGACCGTTGGAGGGCCGGACTATAGTTTTAAAAAAACTGTGAACAAATTCCTATGCACACTGCACATATCTTATTTTGAAGTAAAAAAACACCCGCATGTGGCCCGCGGGCCGTAGTTTGAGGACGCCGGGTCTAGAGAGTGCCACCCGGCACCTGGGTTATTGTTGCAGGTGTCCCTTCCCTGGGAGAACCCCCGAGGGAGCTCTAACTGCCTTTAGAGCCTCCCTTTCTAGCACAGTGCCCAGCAACCCCTAGTTTATCAAATGTCAGCGTGTTAACACTCTTTTAACTACTTGTTATAGAAACCCAAATCAGACGCTTCAGTGAAAAAACACACACACAAATCCACACAAACAAAACTTGGTTCCTACATATTTTTTTAAAATCAGGAAAGGATGTC
This sequence comes from Ia io, assembly GCA_025583905.1. Taxonomy (NCBI): domain Eukaryota; kingdom Metazoa; phylum Chordata; class Mammalia; order Chiroptera; family Vespertilionidae; genus Ia; species Ia io. The sequence continues at coordinate 114,930,415 of JAJQQW010000009.1, read as the reverse complement.
AGGTACGGCTTGATCCAGGTGCTCACAAATAGGTCGTTGGGAAGGTCTGTCCATTTCTTGTCTCTGTTTTCCTCTGAGTTGGCTTCCTTCTCAGACAAGGTCACTCCTTCCAGAGACCAAACGGTCACCAGAGGTCCAGGTTTCTCGGGTACACACTGAGCCACCCCCAGAGGCAAACATGCACTGGCCCACCTGGTCATGTGCTCAGGCCTGGAGCCAGTGAGTAGGCTCAGCCGCCCTGGACGGAGAGGGCAGAGGGCGGGATCTGCAAAGGGGGAGGAGAAGATGACCAGGAAGGGGCAGGCAGGCGGTCATAACGACGGCCGCCCTCGGACCCACAGGTGAGCCGCCACCTTCCGCTCCAGGGGCCGCCAACACCAGCATCCTCTTCCGGTGCCAATCCACGTTCCACCTTGTGGGACACCCGACTCCAAATTCCTCTCATCGTCACGCCCTGGAACCTACAAGGACTGTTGCAGGGACCCCTGTGGGGACCGCATTGGTGAGAGACACCCCGGCCTCGCTGCCGAGTCCTGGCTTCCCAGCGGCGTCCTGGGCGCTGGCTCCTCTGCCTCTCCCAGCGCCGGGCTCCCACGGGCTCCCACGGGCTCCAGGCCGCCGGGGCCGGGGCAGCTCACCTGTCCTGGGCCCCTCATTTCCTCACTGGAGTCTTTCCCTCAGTGCCTTTCCCTTTCCAACAGAAACCGCGTCCATTTCCAGTTAGACTCCCCTCGGAACTCACACTCTCACTGTTTGTCGCTGCTGTAGGGTCTCAAGCACAGCACGGTCTCCACACCGGACCTCCCGTCGATCGTGTTTAGACTGTAGCGTTCAAACCCTCGTTATTCATGACGTTTCCAACCCGCTTGGGGCAGCTGGTCCCCAGGCCACCTCCCGTGGGCGACATCTCCCTCCTCGTCCTGTCTTCCCACCCTCAGGGGAGTTGGGCCGCCGCAGTCCCTGTGCAGCACCCCAAGTGCGAGCACCCCGGTGCTGGGTGTACCCCCGACGGAGAACCGGCCAGGAACAGGTTTTGCAGTCACTTGTGTCTCTGCTCTCAGGCAGGTGTCTGTGGCTGCCGTCGAGGTTTCTCCAGCGGCCGGCCCACAGTGAGAGGAGCGCCGATTCCCAGCAGCGGCTCCGGCTTCTCGCCGTGCGCAGGGATGTCAGGGCTCAAGGATTTAAGGGTCACACAGTTTCCAGCGTCTTGCTCAGATGAACGAGACCACCTGAGCGTTTCCTTGTGTCTTACAACCCGGGGGAGTCAGAGATGCCGGGTGCCCAGATGCCCACGTCCCCTCTCCTCCCGCACAGAGCTGGCCTGCATGCCCACGCTGCTTGCAGTGAGGAGCGGGGTGCCGTGGGGCAGGGCTCCGGCCAATGGAATGTGGGCAGGAGGTGCTGGGGGACCCGGAGTCCCTGCGTGACTGTGAGGAGCAGAGCGCACCCTCCCACTGCTGCCCCTCCCCCCACCGGTGGTTACGTGGGGGAGGAATCAAAGACGTTACTGTTATTTTCAATATATATTTTCCTTTGTGAATCCTCACCCGAGAAAATTTTTCCATTGATTTTTAGAAAGATTGGAAGGGAGGGGGAAAGACAGAGAGAAACATCGATGCGAGAGAGACACATCGATTGGTTGCCTCCTGCACATGCCCTGACCAGAATCAAACCTGGGACTCTTCAGGGCCCCCTACATGTGACCGCTCCAGTCCTTTTAATATTAATCCCAAGATAATATTAGGCCGACCCTCAGTAGGGCCTTTAATATATTTGTATTGACTTCAGAGAGGAAGGGAGAGGGAGAGAGAGATATAGAAACATCAATGATGAGAGAATCATGGATCGGCTGCCTCCTGCACGCCCTACACTGAGGATGGAGCCCACAACCCGGGCCTGTGCCCTGACCGGGAATCAAACCCTGACCTCCTGGTGCATAAGTCGATGCTCAACCACTGAGCCACGCCAATTGGGCTGACACTGAATTTTTAAAGTTGACAGTATACCAGTTGAAGCAGTAAGTATACTGATGTGGAAAAGAAATTTGGGGAATCTAAGCCAGCTGTTGAAAAGCACTCATTCCCATACAATCGTTATTGAATCTGTTATTTTCAGAAAGTACCTCATGTCTATCAAATAAATTAAAAACGTTTTCTTTCAAATACATCGCATTATTTGGCCTAAAGATAAAAGCCTTCCCAAAGACCACCACTCTTTCTATTAAAAATATCCAGACAAAGGGGTGTGATAGTTGGGTTGTTTCTAAGGGCGGTTTCCATGATTCTCTCTCATCATCTCTCCCTTCCTCTCCGAAATAATAAAATTATATTAAAAGCCCTGCTCAGAGCCAACAGGGAAACGCAGGTTTTTTAAATCAATATTATGCACAATTCTTTGGAACTATTTTCTTTCCTCAATATGCACCGACACACTTGTTGCTAAGATGCTGTTCACAAACGTGGTTATTAAATAGGAAATACATGCGGACTGTGTCAGCACTACGGATCTTGACTGGAACATCGTCTTGCCTTTAACGAAAGTATTTATCGCGTTTTATTTCGCTTTTGAATAAAGGGACCAATTTTTTAAAAAAATTAACCCATTCAGATGTTAATGATCACCTAAACTTAGTTTCTCCTCACCTACCCGCATTTTCTAACGAGTCGCATGTGAATAAGCAGCAAACATAAAACCATCGGATAAGATCAGGCAAAGGAGCCACACCAGGGGGTGCTTTGAGAGCGCCCGGGTTTGCCTGCGCCCCACGCAGCGAATGCGGTGGGACCCCCTCACTGAGCTGTTGGTTGGCAGGGAGAGTCAACAGGAACACGCAGTGGCCTCTGGGGTAGAAAAGGAAGCCGACCCCGCCCAGGTCTCCGCTGGTCCCATCAGCCTACGTGAGCCTGCCTGTGCGGGCCTAGAGGGGGTCAGGCCACTGCCGAATGCCAGGAAACATCGCCTTCAAAGGCAGAACCGGGAGCCTCCGAGGGCCGGTGAGACCACCCCCAGTGCAGGTTATGTGCGAGGAATGCACATACCGTGAGGAGGTGCAAATGCCACTCTTCACCCCTGTACCCCTGCCCCCCGCCCCCTGCCTTCGCCTCCGCCAGGCACAGGGAAAAGCTCTGTCCAGCTCGGCCTGATTGCAACCAAGAACCGAGAAACCCCCACCTGTGGGAGCGCCTCCTCCCCGGGCCCTGCGGGTCCTCAGGTCCTCACATGGGGAATCTGCGGGCGAGGGAATGCGTGGTCTCCCACTTGCTGTTTCCAGAGGGCCAGCAGCTGGGCGTTTCCGTGGCAACCAGGAGGCGCTGCCTGCCTACCCGGTGATTCACACCAGGGAAGGAGAGAACCTGCCTTGGTGAGGGCTGGCGTTGCCACAGGGTCCCAGGAGAGTGCTGGTGCGGGCCTCGAAGGGGGGTCGTGGAGGAGTCTGACTGTGGCAGGAAGTTGGATGGGGAGTGTGGCGCGTGGAGACACCTGGACGCTGTTCCTTCTGTGACTCGTCCCCTTCTCTCTGGCCTGTTGACTCGCTCCTGACGGCAAATGTCTGAACGAGCATGGAACGGGGCCTGTTAGGGTTGTTCCAATGAGAAAACGAACTCATTTTAACTCCAAAGACATAGTCCTGCCCCCTCTCTTTAAAAGCCACAGAGCAAGTAAATATGTAAACAAAACGTTCTGTCCACATTAGCCAATGAGTGCTCACGGAGTAAGCGGAGAAATCTGGTGGATGGCGGTGGAGGAGGCAGGTCTGGCTGATTAAACACACCAGGAGACTGGAGCATTAACCAGATACCAATTGCCCAATGTGTTTTTTTATTTTTTAAACTAGAGGCCCAGTGCACGAAATTTGTGCACAGAGGGGGGGGGGTTGTCCCTCAGCCCAGCCTGTACCCTCTCCAATATGGGACCCCTCAAGGGATGTCCGACTAAATGGGCAGTCGGACATCCCTCTCACAATCCAGGACTGCTGGCTCCCAACTGCTTGCCTGCCTGCCTTCCTGATTGCCCCTAACTGCTTCTGCCTGCCAGCCTGATCACCCCCTAACCACTCCGCTGCCAGCCTGGTTGATGCTTAACTGCTCCCCTGCCAGCCTGTTTGCCCCCAACTTCCCTCCTCTGCTGGCCTGGTCACCCCTAACTGCCCTCTCCTGCAGGGTTGATCACCTCTAACTGCCCTCCCTTGCAAGCCTGATCCCTCACAACTGCCCTCCCTTGCAGGCCAGGTGCCTCCCAACTGCCCTCTCCTGCTGGCCATCTTGTGGTGGCCATCTTGTGTCCACGTGGAGGCAGGATCTTTGACCACATGGGGGCAGACATATCATGTGTGTTGCAGTGATGATCAATCTGTACATTACTCTTTCATTAGATAGGATAGAGGCCTGGTACAGGGGTGGGGGTCAGCTGGTTTGCCCTGAAGGGTGTCCCGGATCAGGTGGGGGTTCCCTTGGGGTGTGGGGCGACCTGACTGAGGGGCCTGTGGTGGTTTGCAGGCTGGCCATGCCCCCTGGCAACGAAAGCGGAGGCCCTGGTATCTGAAATTTATTTTCCTTCTACAATTGAAACTTTGTAGCCTGGAGCAGAGCCAAGCCTGGGGCTCCCTCTGGGGCCAGCAGCCATTTCTGTGGCAGTTAATTCACCTTCTACAATTGAAACTTTGTAGCCTTAAGCGGGTGGGCCTGGCCAGGGTGTGCGGAAAGCTTTGCTTCCCCTGTTGCCACCGGCAACCCTGGCCTGCTCTCTCAAGCTCCATTCTGCCGCCATTTGTTTGAATTTGTTTACCTTCTATAATTGAAACTTTGTAGCTTGAGTGGAGGCTTAGGCCTGGCCAGGGCAGGCGGAAAGCTTGGCTTCCTCTGTTACCTGGGAAACCTTGCTCTGGGTTAATTTGGGTTAATTTGCATGCTTGCTCTGATGGAATGGTGGGCATGGCTTGTGGGTGTGTTGGAGGTATGGTCAATTTGCATATTTGTCTATTATTAGGTAGGATATTCTTTTATTGATTTCAGAGAGGAAGGGAGAGGGAGAGAGAGATAGAAGCATCCATGATGAGAAAATCATTGACCGGCTGCCTCCTGCACGCCCCACACTGGGGATCGAGCCCGCAACCCGGGCCTGTGGCCTGACCGGGAATTGAACCGTGACCTGGTTCACAGGTTGGCGCTCAGCCCTTGAGCCACGCTAGCCGGGCTCCACTGTATTTCTCGCTACGGAAAGTCGTCGCCTTATTCATCTGGTGAGCCCTCCCTCCCTCCGCACGAGCAGAGCTTTGAGGGACAGCAGGTAGAGGCAGGCTCTTGTCTTCAGGACGACACCAGGTGGGAGGGTGGCCCTCCAGGTGGATTGTGGGAAGGGTTGAAGGGAGGCGGGGGTGAGGGAGGGAAGCACGTGGGAGTCTCAGAGAAGGCAGGGCTGCTGGCAGGGGGATGGGTGAAGGCTTCACGGAGAGGGAGTTTGACTTGGGCCTGAAGGACGCTGGGACTGGAGGGTCACATGTGGGGAAAAGAACACCTCGTGGGGCGACTCTGGCCAATGGAGACTGTGGGCGCACCCCAGACTGCCCACACGTCACCCGGCTCCTCAGGTGGCCCGCGGGCCCCAGCCCTCGAGCAGGGAGCACGGAGCTGGGCGCAGGTGGTAGGGGGGCACCGGCCGCTCGGCTCTGTGGGAGCCAGGGCGCCGCCGTCAGGAGCCAGGGGTTCGGGAGAGCCGCCTGTTGTTCAGCTTCGGGAAGCAAACACGTCAGTTCTGCCGCGGGGCGGAGCGGAGCGGGGACTGTGCTTCACACCCGACTCAGCCCCGTCTGGGACACCGTTCAGCGGGATGAGCCCCCGTTTCCTCGCTATGAAGGGGAGAGGATTGATGCGGACAGGATGCCCGAGGAGGGAGGCAGGGGGCTGACCAGCCACCACATACCTGCTTCCCCCACTTTGCAGAGCAGTTGTGGCTAGTCCATGGTTTGGGGGCTCCCGCCTCTGTCCCCCCACCTTTCTCTCTCGCTGCCTCTGCTACAGAGATGAGGGAGCTGACATTCCCAACTGGCAGAGCCCTCAACGCCACGGAGCCGGGGCTCTGGCGTGATGTAAGCCTGACTGGTCACGTATCCTCGATTTGGAACCGGCCACAGAGAGAGAGAGAGAGAGAGAGAGAGAGAGAGAGAGAGAGCGAGAGAGAGAGAGAGAGAGAAGAGAGAGAGAGAGAGAGAGAGGGAACCACGAGGCTTGTTCGGAACTGAGCTGGCGGGGAGGAGAGCGAGGAGAGCTCCGGGCACCTCTGTTGCGAGCGGTCTCCGCAGAGCTGGCCTGTCTGGGCGAGCGCTGGCGGGGGGTCGGGGGGGGTGGTTCTGGTGACGCCCCTGCTGTGGCCGCTGTGCCCGGGGGCGGAGCTCGGGACCGGCGCTGGCTTCCTGTGGGGACCGCGGCCTCTTCATGCAGCAACTTCCTGGTCCTGGAAGAGGAGCAGCTCCTTGAAGGCCCCGTTCTTTTCTTTTTTAAATTGATTTTTATTTTTTAAAATTTTTTATTGATGACTTTTAGAGAGAGAGAGACATAGACATTGATTGTTGTTCCACTTATGTTTTCATTGCTTAATTCTTATATGTGCTCTGGCCAGGGTTCGAACCCACAACCTGGTGATCGGGACAGTGCTCTCGCCACTGAGCTGCCTGGCCGGGGTTTTGAGCGGCTTTAGCGGGAGACCGAGGGAGGGACGGGAACAGCAGTGACGAGAGAGGAACATCCACTCTGCTTCCCACACGCCCCCTATTGGGGGTCCAGCCCGAAACCTGGGACGTGCCCTGAGCGAGAATCAGACCCGCAGCCTGCGGGCACGGGACGGCGCCCAAGGACCGGAGCCACACACGGGGCTGCAGGCCGACTCCGGGGTGACTTTTGGGGTTCCCGTGAGTCTGCTCAGCCGCCCAGGGCTTCGCGCGCTGTCTGCGGTCTGGGGAAACGCCTTGCTGTAAACCCGCTGGATGGACTCCGTGTAACCGGCGCGAACCCCGATGACACGTCAGAGGCCAGGGGAGGGGTCGCCGCTTTCTGCCTAAACTGGACACGGACAGAAGGGGCGGGCTGTCACCCAGGCGCAAGCAGGACCGCGAGGGAGCTGGGCCTTGAGGACATGGGGACCCCCAGCAGCTCTGGGCGCCCCGGTATTTAACGAACAAGATAAACTCCTGTACAGACAGCCCTGAGAGTGAACTGCGCCAAGCAGGCTGGGCGGCGGTGGCTGCTACAGTTCCGAGCCTGTCGCTGTCTCACGACACCCGTGCCTTCCGGGACCCTGCTGAGAGGGGCCTGGGGCACAGGCAGCGGGCGGGGAGGCGCGGCCCCCCTGGAACTCCAAAGTCACGCCGCGGCTGGCGAAGGGCGCTGGGGTCTGTGTGCCCGGTGGAGCGGGCACCGGTTCTCTCGGCACCTGCAGCTTCACTCGCTTGTTCTGCGTGTGGACTGGGCCGCAGTTTCGGTTGATTTAGGAAAATCGGTGCAGGGGGCCAATGAAACCACAGAGAGGCCTGTCTGTCCAGCTGTGGAGTCCGGGGCGGGGGGGCGGGGGGAGACAGAGGCACGTGTTGTCCACCGTGGGCTGGAATTCCAGGTTCCTCGACGAACTCTCTTTCTTTCTTTTCCTAATCACAAGGGCAGTGCAGCTCCTGACAGCTCGCTGAGACACCACCCGGTGTGCTAAGTAACCATGAAACCTCCTCCCCCCCAGCGCCCTCTGAGGTCACACGTGCGCACGTTGACGCGGTCTTGCTTTGCCTTTGAACTTGAGCCACTGCTTTGATTGTGAATTAATGTGGGGGGGGGCACACAGCTCCTGAGGGACAGGGGAGGAGGGAGAACACCCCACTGGAAGGCTGGCTCCCATGAGCTCCTGCAGAATCTGAGCCCGGGGGCTGGGTTAGGTGAAGCTTTTGACAAAAGAACCGTAATATGTTCATTAGAAAAGAATACAGCGCCTGGCTGGCGTGGCTCAGTGGTTGAGCATTGGCCCATACACCCAAAGGTCATGGGTTCGATTCCTGGTCAGGGCACATGCCCAGGTGGCAGGCTCCATCCCCAGTGTGGGGCGAGCAGGAGGCAGCCCATTGGTGATTCTCTCTGATCACTGATGTTTCTCTCCCTCTCCCTCCCCCTCTCCTTTCTCATCTCTCAGATCAATAAAAACACGTTTTTTTGTAAAAGAATACACGCATTGGTCCTGAGGGAAACAGCGGCTTGATCACCCTCCTCATTCCCTTTCCCGTCTCGCTCGGTTTCGGGCAATGCCCATAGGGAAGGCGTGCCCCAGGACGTTTCCTTCGACCCCCTGAACGTTGCCGATGGCAAGAAAAGAGGGGTTCCCGGCTCTTCCTGGGGAAGTGTGACTGTGACCCCCTTGGAAGGGAGAGGGCGCTGTGCACACGCAGCCGCAATGACGTCACCCGCGGGAGAAAAGACGGGGACACAGTGCTTTTCCTGGCACCAGATGGCGCTGTTTCTCCAAAAACCAAACCAGATTCCCGCCAGATCCCGGGAGCCTCGCGACTCAGAAGCCAGATCACAAGTGGCACCACCTTCAGCCTTCTCTGCACCCAGGGGGGCGATGCTGAGCCCCGAGAGACTCAGTCAGCGCCAGGGCAGGAGGGAGAGGGGAGCAGGAGGGGAGCCAGGTCCCCGCATCACAGCGAAGCTCCAGTGCGGACACGGTGCGGGCTCTGGGAAGGAGCGTGGCCCTGACTTTGAAGGAGACTGGAGTTGCTGCCTCTCTCTCTCTCTCTCTCTCTCTCTCTCTCTCTCTCTCTCTCTCTCTCTCTCGTGCTCCAGGCCAGGCGTCCTTCCCGGTGGTGGGTGGTGTTGGAAAGGAGCTGAGCACCGAGCAGGTGGCTTTAGGCCTCCTGGGACGCGGCCAGGGGTCAGGTCACTGGGCAGGGCTGGCATTGCTGTCATTGGCCTCCTTATCTGGAGTTTCCCCCGAACATTTCTCTCAGTTGTGCTGCTCCCCCCATCGGTATGTACGCAGAGAACTCCATGTTCAGAAGCAGTGTGCAGCACGTTGCTGGGCACGGAGGACGCACGATTACACGCTGCATGGTCATGCCGGGCCCTGGGAACGCACACCCAGCCGCCTACCTGCAAGAGCCAATATTTTGGGACACAAAGTACATTTTCTAATTAAAATGTTTTACATAGCAGTTAGTTTTCAGAATTAACCCATAATACAGTCTATTACTTCATATTTTATCATTTTCTTGGCCATTATGGTAATCTATGGTTATTAAAAAGTGTAACTCTTAGGAAAAGTATTGTAATGTCACCAAACTTATCCTCAGAGATAATCATGTTAACATTTTGGTGTCAATATTTTTCTCTGTGCATTACCAAAATTTGTCATAATTTTTCATTATCAGGAGCATTTCTTATCCTATCTAATAAAAGAGTAATATGCAAATTAACCACCACTCTGCTACACCCACAAGCCATGCCCACCAGCCAATCAGCAGCAGATATGCAAATAAACCCAAGATGGCTATGGCCACAGAGAGCAGGAGGGAGGCTTGGGTTTCCCAGACAATGGAGGAAGCCAAGCTTTCCACCTGCCCTTGCTGGCCTAGGCCTCCACTCAAGGCTACAAAGTTTCAATTATAGAAGATAAATAAACCCCAGATACCAGGGCCTCTGCTTGGGTCGCCAGGGGCGTGGCTGGCCTGCAAACCACCACAGGTCCCTCACTCAGGCCGCCCCACGCCCCAAGGAAACCCCCACCTGATCTGGGACATCCTTCAGGGCAAACCAGCTGGCCCCCACCCATGCACCAGGCCTCTATCCTATCTAATCCTATCTAATAAAAAGATAATATGCAAATTGACTGTCACTCCAACACACAAGATGGCTGCCCCCATGTGGTCAAAGATCCTGCCCCCATGTGGACACAAGATGGCCACCACAAGATGGCCAGCAGGGGAAGGCAGTTGGGAGGGACCAGACCTGCAGTGGAGGGCAGTTGAGGGGGACCAGGAGAGCAGGGGAGGGGAGTTGGAGGGGACCAGGCCTGCAGGGGAGGGCAGTTGTGAGCGATCAGGCCAGCAGGGGAGGGCAGTTGGGAGGGACCAGGCCTGCAAGGGAGGGCAGTTGGGGGTGATCAAGCCTGCAGGGGAGGGCAGTTAGGGGTGACCAGGCCTGCAGGGGAGGGCAGTTAGGGGCAAACAGGCTGGCAGGGGAGCAGTTAGGCATCAATCAGCCTGTCAGGGGAGTGGTTAGGGGGTTATCAGGCTGGCTGGCAGAAGTGGTTAGGGGCAATCAGGAAGGCAGGCAGGCAAGCAGTTGGGAGCCAGCAGTCCTGGATTGTGAGAGGGATGTTCGACTGCCCGTTTAGGCCCAATCCCAGTGGGATTGGGGGGAGGGTGTGTGTGTGTGTGGGGGGGGGTGTGGGGGTGTGTGTGTGTGTGGGGGGGCAGGGCTCTGCCCGAGGCCTCCTCAGGAGCCTGCAGGGCCTGGCAGGCACAGACAGATTGCCCTTCCTGCTCCGGGGTCTCCCCCAGGGTGGCCAGCTCTCTGGGGTTTTATTTTCGCCACCAGCGTTGCCCTCCGGTGCTGCCAATATGGTTACAGGTCACAAACAATCTCACATGATGCTCACGTCCAGGGCGGCCTGCGGACCTCAGCGACCAGCCCCACGCTCCCACCTGGGCCCTCACCACGCACTGCAGGCCTCCGGGGGGGTGGGGGGTCCCTGATCTGTGCCAGCTGGCAGGGAGGGTCTGAGAGTTCCCCCGAAGGCAGGCAGGTTGCGCAGCTGCTGCCGTCACCTGCCTGGCAGATTTAGTTTGGGGGCTGCTGGCCGCCGCCTCAGCCGAGGGGAGAGTGACAGACCTCGTCCTCTGCCGGCCTCCTGGGTCCCTTTGCCTCAGGGAAGGGCCCCTGTTTGCCCAGTGCCACCCCCGGGCCTGGAGGGAGTGCGCCCGAGTGAGCCCAACGCAGTGCCTCCTGCTGGTCCCTGTGTCCATCTCCTCTCGCTGTCCCATTGCTACCAAGGCCGCACCTCCACGGGAACAGCAAAGGGAGCTCGAGCTGCCTGTTTATGTCTGTCTGCTTTTTAATGTTTCAGAGAGAGGAAGGGGGAGAGAGAGAAACACCAATGATGAGAGAGAATCATCGATCGGCTGCCTCCCGCACGCCCCACACTGGGGATCGAGCCCGCAACCCGGGCCTGTGACCTGACCGGGAATCGAACCCTGACCTCCTGGGTCATAGGTCGATGCTCAGCCCTGAGCCACACGGCCGGCTGGAGCTCACTGGATTGTGAGCGCGCTGCCTGCCTCCTGGTGGGTCCCAGGGGGGACCGGCCTGCCAGCCTGGCTGGGATATCACTTACCCGCGCCCGGGGGCGGTGGCAGCATGTTTACAAGCTGTGTAGCTGTTAGCAACATCCTCCCTGGCTAATTAGCCGGCGCTGACGAGGCTGCTCTGCAGAGGCTCAAGGGGCATCGGGGGTTGGGTTTCAAATCGATACGAAAACAACACGAGCGCTCGAGCTCGTCCAGGTGCGTGTGGAGCAGCGCCTCCCCCGCAGGTTGGCTGTTTGCTCGCTTCGGATTCTGAAGGCCCTTTAATTGGTCCCGTGCAGCCTCTGTTTTCAATGAGTGACAGGGCCGCTGCGCCAGCCCGGGCTGGGGAACCTGGTCATCAGGCCCTGCCTCTGCATGGCCGGGGGGGGGGGGGGGGGGGGGGGAGCCTGGTCATTAGGCCCTGCCTCTGCCTGGCCAAGGGGAGTGGGGGCCGGGAGCCTGGTCTTTAGGCCCTGCCTCTGCCTGGCCGGCGGGGAGGGGGGGGGGGGGCTGGTCATTAGGCCCTGCCTCTGCCTGGCCAGGGCGGGGGGATGGTCATTAGGCCCTGCCTCTGCCTGGCCAGGGCGGGGGGATGGTCATTAGGCCCTGCCTCTGCCTGGCCAGGGCGGGGGGATGGTCATTAGGCCCTGCCTCTGCCTGGCCGGGGGGGCGGGGGGGGGACCTGGTCATCAGGCCCTGCCTCTGCCTGGCCGGGGCCAGGGACGTAGATTCGTGTTGTTTTGCGCTGGGAATGGGGGTCACGTCCACGCGCAGACACCTGCTCCTCCGGCAGGAACGACAGGCCCCTTCACGCCTGCAGCGAAAGCGCCCCGTTTCCTCCAGCGGCCAGAGGACGCGCTCAATTTCTCAGTCGCCCTCTCGCTTCAGGAACAGCGTCTTTGGCGGCAAATGGCCTGGACCATTGTGTATTCAACTCCTGCTCCTCTGCAGCTTTTAACGTTGGCTCTGGTTACAGGGGATAACGCGGGGTTTGGAGGCCCCTGACTGGTCGCCCTGGGTTTCATCGCCCTGGACCCGAGTTATTTACTGCCCTTTGCCCCCTGGGAGGAACGTGGCGGGTCTGATCAGATTCGCCCCAGGAGGGTGGACCAGCAGCCCCGGCATAATCCTAGCAGAGTGAAACAATAAGTAAATCCGACAACAGCCAGTGGCTCCCATGTTGCTTGCGAGACAGTCCCCGGGGGCAGCTGCAGGCACGTGTTGGGCACTTCAGCATCCAGAGGACATTCCAATCTGCATGAGAAGCTGATCAGGCAGCGAGCAAGGCCCTCAGGGCGCACAGCGACAGGACAGCGTCCCCAGCACGGAGGGAGGCAGCGGGACGCGGATAAGACTTTCACTTTTTATTCTTTTAAAGCTAGATAGGTGCTCACCTATTTTCCCTTATTTTTTTATTTTTATTGATTTCAGAGAGAAAGGGAGAGATAGAAACATCCATGATGAGAGAGAATCATGGATCAGCTGCCTCCTGCACGCCCCACACCGGGGATGGAGCCCTCAACCTGGGCCTGTGCCCTGACCGGGAATCCAACCCTGATCTCCTGGTTCCTAGGTTGATGCTCAACCACTGAGCCACGCCAGCCGGGCTCACTTTTATTTTATCCTCTCCAGTATATTCTGAAAAACATAAAGAGCATTTGTATCTTGGTTTTCAATACCAACAAAGAGAGACAGAGAGAGACGGAGACAGAGATCTGTTCTCAGCCTCGATTCACAGGCTCGAAGAGCCCCTCCCTGCTTGGAGTGCTTGCCTCTGAGTCACAGAGGGGGCTGCAGCCTCAGGCGGCCTGGCGGGGGGCAGCTTTGCCCAGAGGAAGGCAGGAAGTTCACGCTTCCTGTCACCTGTGCACCAGGTGGGCCACGCCCTTTTATCTGGGGGCACCTGAGCAGGGGGAGGAGCTGCAGCTGGAAGAGGGGAGTGGGTGCTGCCTCCGATGCGGGTGGAGCCCACGGGCGCTGAGGGGGCTGCTGCTCGCTAACCACACCCTGTGGCCTGCGCTGAGGGAAGGGCAGCCCCATAAATGGGAGATAACAGCCCAGCCCGCTCCTCACGCTGCCCGAGGGTTCTTCTCCTGAAATCCTGTCCTGGGCCTCAGCAAGTCTTTGAACCACATGCAACTATTCCCATCCCGATTTTAGAACATCCCCCACGAGGCTGTGCTCTCGAGAGGGGACAGAGGCATCATCAGTCATCAGAGAGATGCAAATTAACACCCCGAGGGGCCACCGCACCCCTGTCAGAATGGCTGCCACCAACAAATCAACAAACAACAAGTACGGGGGAGGATGCGGAGAAAAGGGAGCCCTGTGCATTGCTGGTGGGGGTGCAGGCTGGGGCAGCCACTGTGGGAGACGGTGCCGAGTTACCTTTAAAAAATTAAATATGGAACTCCCATTTGACCCAGTGATCCCAGTTCTGGGGATATACCCTAGGAAACCCAGAGGATCCATCAGAGAGGCCACATGCACCCCCATGTTCATCGCAGCACCGTGTACAACGGCCAAGGTCTGGCAGCAGCCCCGGTGCCATCACAGACGCGCGGACAAACAGCTGTGGTGCATCGTCACAGCGGAACGCTACTCGGCTGCAAACAAGAAGGAAACCCTACCTTTGGGGACAGCGTGGAGGGACCTGGAGAGCATGGTGCTGAGCGAGCTAAGCCGGCGAGAGAACGACAGATACCACGTGACCTCACTCCTGTGTGCATCAGATGAACAAAGTAACCACAGTTCACAAAGAGAGAGGACAGGAGCAGGTTTCTGAGCGCCAGCAGCCCTCGAGGCAGGAGCGAGGACAGGCGTCTTGTCTGGGGATGCTCGGGGGCAGGGAAGGGGGGCCGTGGGTCTCCCCGCCTGAGTGCTCACGCCCGCTCCTCCAGGCTCGCACCCTGGGCGCTTCCCACAGCGGCGAGCCCGCAAGGCCCAGCAGCCCTTCGATGGGACGTTGTTTTGCAAAAGCAAATACCGGCCGCGCGGTGATGTGAAGGTTTCAGGGAGCCGGCGAGGCGCCGGGCCAGGCCAGGCTAGCTGCGCTTGAAGGAAGACCACGCGCTGCCTTCACCGCATCCCTTCAGTTTCATTCGATGAAACAATGCCCACGATTAGCCGCGAGGACAGCAGGCCTGGCTGACGGAGGGACTCCGTGTGACAACTCCCACTGCAACATCACCAGCTCACCCCGTGACGCGCCCCAGTCGGCCTGCGCGGGGCCGCCTGCAGAAAGCCCTTCCTTTAGGGGTCAGATTGCCGCGAGGCCGGGAGATGGAATGTGTCAGAACACTCGTTCACCAGCCTGGCACCCCGTGCTGGCAGGGCGCTGGCATAGGAGGCCCGGCCGAAGACTCCAGCGTGCTCTGTGTTTATACCCCCTCCCCCTGCAGCCTCAGGGACACGTGCAGACAGACGTGACTCGTCAAACTCAGATCTGACTCAGCGGCTCTGGGAGGGGCTGAGAGTCTGTGCTGCTGACACCGTGCTGACCGCTGGCCCGAGGACCACCTCGAAGAGCAGGCCTTGGGAGGGTATAGAGAAGATCCAATCATAACAGATGCACTAGCCTGGCTGGCGTGGCTCAGGGGTTGAGCGTCAACCTATGACCCAGGAGGTCAGGGTTCGATTCCCGGTCAGGGCACACGCCCAGGTTGTGGGCTCGGTCCCCAGTGTGGGGCGTGCAGGAGGCAGCCGATCCATGATTCTCTCTCATCATTGATGTTTCTATTTCTGTCTTCATCTCCCTTCCTTTCTGAAATCAATAAAAAAAAATATTAATAAGAACAAAAACAAATCTGTTCATTTTTATGTGAAAAATGTGTTTTTCACGTTCTCTTGTGGAAGGGCTTCAGCAAATAGATTGGCTTTATTTTGCTTGTTTACTTGGCTTCGCAAGTTCCAGAACGAGAACGGCCATCCCCACGCTGCCCTGGGAAGAAGTAGACAGGGTAGTCGACATCGACAAACAGCTCCCCTGGACCCACAGGCAAAGGGAGCCCTCCGTTCAGAAAGCCGCCCGACTCCCCCAAAGGCGCCTTTTTACACAAACGAAAGCAGAATCCGTGTCAGCAAGACGAGAGGGTCCTTTCAAATGATGGACAATAGAGACGGAGAGCATCCCTGAGCCTGACTCCGGAGGGAGGCCTGGGTCCAGCCTCATGGACATTGGACCTCAGCGTCCTCATCTGCGGAATGAGGGAGGGAGACACCCAGACCTCACATTTGATTGGCGTGTGAGGCAGAGTGAGGTGGACCAATCTCCATGGGCTCTCCTGGATGTCCCATAAGGCACTAGTGTTTTCCTACGGCTTCCCATTGCACAGCCGGGCGGAAAGGCTGTTAGAGAGCTCACTTACAGCCACGGAGACGGGACGCAGACGTCAATGGCATCTCCTCCCACAGGGTCCCACGCACAACGTCCATCCCTTCCTGCTAATGTGCTGCTTTAAAAAATATATATACCAGAAGCCCCGTGCACGAAATTTTCTCAACCCAGCCGGCACCCTCTCCAGCCTGCACCCTCTCCAATCTGGGACCCCTTAGGGGATGTCTGACTGTTGGTTTAGGCCCGATTCCACTCACAGTCTGGGACCACTGGCTCCTAACCGCTTCTGCCTGTCAGCCTGATAGCCCACACCTGCCCTCCCCTGCCGCGACCCGCCTTCTTCGTCGGGACCCGCCTCCTCCACGCTGTGCAGAGCCATGGGACCCCCAGGCCTCACTGCACAGAGCGGCCGCCGGGCCCCACCTCTGCTGTGTGTGGCCATCTTGTGGCAGCCATCTTGTGGTGGCCATCTTGTAACGACGTAGCACGAGGGCGTGATGCAGCCTAGGCTTTTAGTATATAGGACATATACACGCATATATATCCTATATAATAAAAGGCTAATATGCAAATCGACTGAACGGTGGAATGACTGGTCACTATGATGCGCACTGACCACCAGGGGGCAGACGCTCAATGCCGGAGCTGCCCCCTGGTGGTCAGTGCGCTCCAGCCAGGCATATGCTGCTTTCTTAAGCATCGGTCTCCTTTTTAGGGCTGGAGGCTCTGTCTGTTAGGCTGCCGTGTGCCAGCAGCGTTTGCTTCTCGCCAGGAGTAAGACAACAAGCAGCCCCATTTATTCATTTCCCCCCACATCTTCGCATGGACCTTGGGTCAGCTCTGGCCACCCCTGGGTTCTGTTTAATCTTCACGGGTTGTGAGGAGAAGCTGCCCACACAGGTGACCGGTTGCTGATGGCCCTGCATTTTCTGGTAGCTTCCATCCATCGCAACGTCCACAGGGAAATGCCGTTTCTCCAAAACACGATTCCACTCAACATGTCATTTCTGAGCTCAAACTTCCACACGGTCATGGCCTCTGTATTTATTTATTTGTTTATTTATTTATTTATGAAATATGGTTTTATTGATTTCAGAGAGGAAGGGAGAGGGAGAGAGAGAGAAACATCAATGATGAGAGAGAATCATGGATCGGCTGCCTCCTGCACACCCCACACTGGGGATGGAGCCTGCAACCTGGGCGTGTGCCCTTGACCAGGAATCTAATCGACACTCAACCACTGAGCCACGCTGGCCGGCTGGCTTTTGTCTTTAAAATGTTCTAAAATGTCATGACCACATGGCAAAGCCTCTCAGGTGTGACAGCAGGGGGAGGGGTGCTGCAGGGGAGGGTGCTGCAGGGGAGGGTGCTGCAGGGAAGGGGGTGCTGCAGGGGGGAGGGGTGCTGCAGGGGAGGGTGCTGCAGCAGGGGGAGGGGTGCTGCAGGGGAGGGTGCTGCAGGGGAGGGTGCTGCAGGGGGAGGGTGCTGCAGGGGGAGGGGTGCTGCAGGGGGAGGGTGCTGCAGGGGAGGGGGTGCTGCAGGGGAGGGTGCTGCAGGGGAAGGGGTGCTGCAGGGGAGGGTGCTGCAGGGGAGGGTGCTGCAGGGGAGGGTGCTGCAGGGGGAGGGTGCTGCAGCAGGGGAAGGGGTACTGCAGGGGGAGGGGTGCTGCAGGGGAGGGGTGCTGCAGGGGAGGGTGCTGCAGGGGGAGGGTGCTGCAGGGAAGGGTGTGCTGCAGGGGAGGGTGCTGCAGGGGGAGGGGTGCTGCAGGGGGAGGGGTGCTGCAGGGGAGGGTGCTGCAGGGGGAGGGGTGCTGCAGGGGGGGGGGTGCTGCAGGGGAGGGGGTGTGCTGCAGGGGGAGGGGGTGCTGCAGGGGGGGGGGTGCTGCAGGGGAGGGGGGTGCTGCAGGGGAGGGTGCTGCAGGGGGGGGGGTGCTGCAGGGGGAGGGGTGCTGCAGGGGGAGGGGGGTGCTGCAGGGGGAGGGGTGCTGCAGGGGGAGGGGTGCTGCAGGGGAGGGGTGCTGCAGGGAAGGGGTGCTGCTGCAGGGGGAGGGGTGCTGCAGGGGGAGGGGTGCTGCAGGGGGAGGGGTGCTGCAGGGGGGGTGCTGCAGGGGGGGGGGGGGTGCTGCAGGGGGAGGGTGCTGCTGCAGGGGGAGGGGTGCTGCAGGGGAGGGTGCTGCAGGGGGAGGGGTGCTGCAGGGGGAGGGGTGCTGCAGGGGGAGGGTGCTGCAGGGGAGGGTGCTGCAGGGGGGGGGTGCTGCAGAGGGAGGTCGCACAGTTCTGGGGGCAGCGGGGGAGGGGAAACGGCGAGACCACCAGGCCTGTCCCACGTGCAGCCTGGTGTGCCGTTTGCTTTGGCTGAGTTGTTCATAACTCTCTCCCATCCCCCCCATCCCCTCCCCCGCCCCCGGTCCCAGGCTGGGGCGTACACGCAGTGTGGCCTAGAGGCGGGCAGCTCCATGGACACGCCGCCGCCGCCTGGGCCGCCGGCCTCCGCTGTCCTCTCGCAGCGCAGCCTTTCCTTTGCTCAGGTTCCCGCGGCCACGCCAGGGTCTCTGAGGCAGATCGCGCCGTTTGCTGGGAGCCCACCCCTGCGCAGTGTCAGCGGAGGAGGAGGCGCCGGTGAGAAAAGACGTTCGAAGGAATGTTTGAATGATCGGCTGCTTGCAGTTTCCAACAGGGTCTGCTTTTCAGGAACTGTCGTCGGAAACGTGGTCATGAACCTACAAATGGGAAAGGGCAGCTCCTCGAATCACCAGGAGTGTGGCCGCCTGCCCGACCGACGGCAGGGAGACAGCCCTCCAATCAGCGGGAATTGGAAAACTCCTCGTCTTCCTCTCTTGTTTGTTTGCTTCTCCTACAAAGTGAGGGGAACACATCACTTTTGCTTACTATTCTGCTGTGGCTGTAATAAACCAGAGTTAGCTAACCCAATCCAGCCTAAAAACCAGCGCCAAAGGAAGGCTGAATCCCCTGCTAACAATACTCCGCTCACTTCCTGTAAAGCTTTCTGACTCGATGATTTCACCTTCGTTTAATTTACTCCCCAAACAGCGGGCAGCGCCGAAGAAAAACGAAACGGGTTTTACCTGGTCTGCACGTGATTTTACCTGGTCTGCACGTGACGGGCAGTGGCCGAGGCTCAGGAACCTAAGTGGCCGTGTGCCAGGACCGCAGGTTAAAGGAGGGAGTGTACCCAGCCCCCAGCAACAGGCCCCAAAATGCACAGAAATGAAGTTCTTGCTCCCCCGCCGCCCTTTAAAACGACCATCTTCAACAAACCAACTCCTTAGGCTTCAGCTGCTTCGAGAGAAGCAGGGTTCCGAGCGGAACAAAATGTTTGCTGCCAAACAATGGCCTTTTGCTTAATTCGACGCTTTCAGCAAAAACCCAATGATATTCCGTGAGCCCCCCTGGGCGCTACTTTTTTTATCCTTTGCTTTTTTTTTTTTTTTTTTTTTTTTATTTCACTTGTGGGCGGTGGGGGAGGGGCGAAGGCTAAAACAAACTAATTTTTGGTCTTTTTATTCCTTCCGCAAACAGTCTGAAGACGGGGCGATTTGTCCTGACAAATCTGGGCTTAGCGGGCGGCCCGCAGTCCGCGCGGTCACGGAGCCGACTTGACAGGGGCCGGCCACTCGCTCCTTTGTCAACTGTCACTCTGCGAGGGCTCCCCTGCCCGGCGGCTCCGGCGGCCTCCGCGCGGTCCCGCCTCTGTATAATGAACAGACTGTTTCATTAGCGGGACAATCCCCGCGCAAATCCAGCCCAAACATCTCAGTTCACGATTTGTGAGCAGAATTCCATTCGGGGGAGCCGGGGGCCGGCACACAATGTGCGAGGGATCAGGACAAGTGCCCGGCGCGTCTGCAGCCGTGGGGGCTGGGCCGAGGCCACCGCATGCAGATCAGCGGATTAGGGGGCGACAGCCCCAGGTCAAGTGTCTCGAGGGGGCCGATCAACACCCCGAACCTGACAGCAGCTCGCCCTCTCTCCCGCGGCCCGCGGAGTGCGAGCCAATCTGAATGCCCTGCTTACTCAGGCCCTTTTCTTCCGAAGACACTCCGTCCCTTTTCCGCGGCGGCTCGCACACAAAAAACGGCCCTTTTCCGCGGCGTCTTGACGAGGAGCCTTTGTCTCAAGGTGTGTGAACGGAGCCAAATCCACCTCGAGGGCCCGGCTGCGGCCCCGGGTTTAGGCCCAGACAAAGGCGCACTTTGAAGGTTACACAATCGCACGCTGGTTCTGGTCACACACACAAAACCCTCTCGTGTCTCGCACCGGCCGTGCGCAGACTCCGCTGAATGGCAGCCCTGCACAGCCAAGGGTCAGAGGACAACTCGGGATTAATAATATCCTAAATGAGCATTGCCATTCATGCGACCCACGGAGCAGCCAGGGAGCTGCATTTCTGGTGTCTTAAGCATCGCAAGCGGGACAGGCCCCGCTGACCGTATGAGGTCGTGTCTGGGTGAACGCGGAGGGCAGGACAGACAGCTGTGCGGTGCCCACTCGCTGACGGGTTCCGGCTCCCACAGGCTCGCACGTGGCAGGAGTGTTCGCGGCAGCCTGCTGCTGCTCCGTGGCGTCACTCTTCACTTCCTTTGGCAGCTGAGTGTCAAGATGATCACATAGGACAGCGGTTGGCAAACTCATTAGTCCACAGGGCCAAATATCAACAGGACAACGATCGAAATTTCTTTTGAGAGCCAAATTTTTTAAACTTAAACTTCTTCTAACGCCACTTCTTCAACATAGACTCGCCCAGGCCGTGGTATTTTGTGGAAGAGCCACACTCAAGGGGCCAAAGAGCCGCATGTGGCTCGCGAGCCGCAGTTTGCCGACCACAGACCTAGGAGAGCCCTCCGAGAGTTAGGGGTCACTTTCCCAGACAGTTCATCGGAACTCCTGGATGTAAGACTTTGGAAGATATTTTTCTTTTGATAGATATTTTGGCTCTATTTTTTCAAAACGTGTTTTTATTGATTTCAGAGAGGAAGGGAGAGGGAGAGAGAGATAGAAACATCAGTGATGAGAGAGGGTCATTGACCGGCTGCCTCCTGCACACCCACCCTGGGGATGGAGCCCGCAACACGGGCATGTGCCCTGACTGGGAATCCAACCGTG
The DNA here is from genome assembly GCA_025583905.1 of Ia io. Classification (NCBI taxonomy): domain Eukaryota; kingdom Metazoa; phylum Chordata; class Mammalia; order Chiroptera; family Vespertilionidae; genus Ia; species Ia io. The sequence continues at coordinate 114,909,639 of JAJQQW010000009.1, read as the reverse complement.
ACCTCCTGGTTCCTAGGTCGACGCTCAACCGCTGAGCCACCCGGCCGGGAAGAGGTGGTTTTCCGTGTCTTCCTTTCCCCATTCAGGAGAGCAGCCCCACCTGAGGGCCGCTGGGTAAGGCCCACCAGGGAGATTGTGAGCAACAAGCAAACCAACGGACAGGGCGTCTGGGAGGGGGAGGGGGAGGGGAGGGGGGAAGGAGGAGCAGGGAAGCAGGAGAGTCCTACGTGAGGGCCCGGTGCATGGGGTGCACTACTGAAACACACGAGCCCCGCCCCCCCCCCCCCCCCCCCAGGATGCCGGCACCATCGAGCCGCCCACCACCTGAGCCCACTATAAGCGGGCGATCCGGAGGGCACCGAGCCGCACCCTTGGTCAGAGGAGCCCGGGAGGGGTGACAGCCGACTGCCTGCGTGAGCGATGGTGACTGCTGTCCGCTCGGCAAGCTGCGCAGCTCACAGCACCAGCCACGCACGCCGCGGGCTGGCCAGGCGACTCGGCGCACGTCTGTGATGGGACGCTGGCTGCCGCTCCTGCGCCCGGGAGGCCGGTGCTGGGCAGGGGCAACGTGGGCACTCAGGCCGCCGAGGGCGAGGGGGCAGGAGGGTGAGGAGGGTGAGGGGCTACGTCTAGGGCAGGCCTCACCCCTCGCATCACCGTCATCGATGGGGCGCCCGGCCTCCGGCGCTGCCCCCTTCTAGGGAGCAGTTGTTGGGAGCCTGAGCAGCAGGAGCCTGGCTGGTGCCTGGTGGGCGTGGGCGCGGGTGTGGGTGTGGGCGTGGGCGCGGGCGTGGGCGTGGCGAGGCGGGATTGTCCCTCCTGACGGCATTCAGACCAGCAGGCAGGCGGTGAGCCCGGGCTGAGCCATGACGACCAGGCTGCTGACAGGTGAACGTGAGCGCGAGCCCGGGTGTGGGAGGCCTTTCCCGGGGCCTGCGCTGCCTCCTTGGCAGGTCTGGGGGCCTGGGGCCTGGGGGCCGGACGTTCTCGGGAGGCGGCCACTCTCTCAGCGCGGGCTGACCTCGTCCCCACGCGCAGTCACCAGCTGGGGCAGCCAGGACCACGAGGGACACTTCGCCTGAGGCACCTGCAGAGCCCGGAGGAGGAGGAATGAGGCCAGTGGTCCTGCCCCTGTCCCCCCAGTGCCTTCCACCCCCACAGTGTCCTATCCCCACCGCCATCCCCACCCTCTTCCCATCCTTCTCTTCTCTCTCATCTCTCTCTCTCTCTCTCTCTCTCAGCTATCTCTAAGATATCTACCTGCCCCCTCCATCGATCCCTATCATCTCCATCCACTGCTATGGTGTCTGTCTCCATCATCTCTCTCTGGTCCTATCTATTGTCTATCATCTGTCATCTATGTACGTGTGTATGTATCTGTCACCTATCACCTATCATTTATGTATGGATGTGTCTAGCTACATCTACCTTTCATCTATCACCTTTCTATCTGTCTATCTGTCTATCTATTGTCTATTGTCATCTGTCTGTCTACCATCATCCCATCCCTTCAGATCCTGTCCTTTGCGGGGTGACAACAGCTAAAGCTATTGACGTGTTGGTGCATTCGCTTCCGGGCCGACATAACAAGGTCCCACAAACCGGGTGCTTTATTTCTTTTTATTTTTGTATTTATTTTTTATCAAACGCATTGAGGTGACATTGGTTACTGAAGTCACACAGGTTACGGGAGTCAGTTCTATAACACAGCCTCTGTATTTGTACGGTGTGTTCATACCCCAGTCAGTCTCCTTCCATCACCGCTACCCCCCCTTTTCCCTCTACTCCCCCCCAACTGGGCGATTTAAACGACGGATGATCGTCTCCCAGGCCCCGAGGCTGGAAGTCTGGGACGCGGAGCCACAGGGCGGGTCCTCCCGCGGCAGAGGGACCATCGGCTCCCGGGCCTTCTCCAAACCCCACGTCACTGGCTGCCTGGGCACGGGGCGCGTCACTGCAGTCCTCCGCCTCCCGTGGGCTCCCCCACGGACACCCCGTCTCTCCTCACCTCCCGTGGGCTCCCCCACGGACACCCCGTCTCTCCTCCGCCTCCCGTGGGCTCCCCCACAGACACCCCGTCTCTCCTCCGCCTCCCGTGGGCTCCCCCACAGACACTCCATCTCTCCTCACCTCCCGCGGGCTCTCCCACCGACACCGCGTCTCTCCTCCGCCTCCCGTGGGCTCTCCCACAGACACCCCGTCTCTCCTCCGCCTCCCGTGGGCTCCCCTACGGACACCCCGTCTCTCCTCACCTCCTGTGGGCTCTCCCACAGACACCCTGTCTCTCCTCACCTCCCGTGGGCTCTCCCACAGACACCCCGTCTCTCCTCCGCCTCCCGTGGGCTCCCCCACAGACACTCCGTCTCTCCTCCGCCTCCCGTGGGCTCCCCCACAGACACCCCGTCTCTCCTCACCTCCCGTCTCTCCTCACACCCCGCCTCCTCCCTCGGGGCTCTCCCACCGACACCCCCGTCTCTGTGTCTGTCCGACGCCCCTTCTCTAAGGACATCGTCCTGTGGGACTGGGGCACCTAGTGACCCCATTTTGACTCTTCCGCTTTTGTGAACATCCTGTTCCTAAGTAAGGCCACATCCTGAGGGGCTGGGGCCAGGATGTGGGCATATTTTGGGGTCTGGGGGACATAATTGAGCCCTGGCAGCTGGTCAGCCAGGGGCGCAGTTTTACAAGGACAGAGCCTTCGGGGGGTTCGCTGACTCTGGCCTCGTCCTCCCCTACCCCACCCAGGATGCTGTCACTCCTCGTGGGAGCGGTGTTCTCTGCCGCAGGACAGGGCCAGGCCTCCGAGCTCCATGGACACAGCCCACCTCCCCCTCTCGCAGAGGCCTCGGCACACCGTGCCGACCGACCCGTGGACAGAATGCCGAGTGGGAGCAGTTCCTGTCTTGGTGATGAAATATTAACCACATAGGAGATGTGCCTGGTTCTGCCGGCCTGGCTCAGGGGTTGAGCGTCGACCTATGAGCCAGGAGGTCACGGTTCGATTCCCGGTCAGGGCACATGCCCGGATTGCGGGCTCGATCCCCAGTGGGGGGCCTGCAGGAGGCAGCTGATCGATGCTTATCTCATCATTGATGTTTCCATCTCTTTCTCCCTCTGAAATCAATACAAACATATTTTTTTTTAAAGAAAAGAAAAGGAAGAAAATGTGAGGGAAACTGGGCAGGAAAACCGAGCAGCGGAGCGTACGGCGTCTCTGAGGGGCTGCTGGCCACTGCTCCGGGTGTCAGTCCCGGGCGTCAGTCCCGGGCGTCAGTCCGGGCGTCAGTCCGGGTGTCAGTTCGGGTGTCAGTCTATGTGTCAGTCCGGGTGTCAGTCCTGGTATCAGTCTGGGTGTCAGTCCCGGTGTCAGTCCATGTGTCAGTCTGGGTCAGTCGGGGTGTCGGCTCCGGGTGTCAGTCTGGGTGTCAGTCCCGGGTGTCATTCGGGTGTCAGTCCCGGTGTAATTCCCGGTGTAATTCCCGGGTGTCAGTCCGGGTGTCAGTCCGGGTGTCAGTTCTGGGGTCAGTCCCGGGTGTCAGTCCGGGTGTCAGTCCGGGTGTCAGTCCTGGTATCAGTCTGGGTGTCAGTCCCGGTGTCAGTCCATGTGTCAGTCTGGGTGTCAGTCCTGGTATCAGTCTGGGTGTCAGTCCATGTGTCAGTCTGGGTGTCGGCTCCGGGTGTCAGTCTGGGTGTCAGTCCCGGGTGTCATTCGGGTGTCAGTCCCGGTGTAATTCCCGGGTGTCAGTCCGGGTGTCAGTCCGGGTGTCAGTTCTGGGGTCAGTCCCGGGTGTCAGTCCGGGTGTCAGTCCTGGTATCAGTCTGGGTGTCAGTCCCGGTGTCAGTCCATGTGTCAGTCTGGGTGTCAGTCCTGGTATCAGTCTGGGTGTCAGTCCCGGTGTCAGTCCATGTGTCAGTCTGGGTGTCAGTCGGGGTGTCGGCTCCGGGTGTCAGTCTGGGTGTCAGTCCCGGGTGTCATTCGGGTGTCAGTCCCGGTGTAATTCCCGGGTGTCAGTCCGGGTGTCAGTCCGGGTGTCAGTCCAAGTGTCAGTTCTGGGTGTCAGTCCCGGGTGTCAGTCCGGGTGTCAGCTTCGTGTATTGAAGGCTGAGGCCTCGCTGCGTGGCCTCCCGGGAACCAGCTGCAGGCACCCCTCTGCGTCCCGAGGTTCCCCGGTGGCCGCGTGCCTGTGCGGCTCATCAATTTTCCTCCGCGTGGACTGGTGGGCACGGGCCGCTCCTCCCCCGATGAGTCCTGGCACCGGGCCGCCATGGGCCGCAGCGCCGCTCTGAGCTGCATTCTCTCTGCCGACAAAGGCCACTGCACTCGGAGCACCCGCTGGACACCGCTCGGCCGACAGGGCCTGGACGGACTCGGCGTCTCGGCGCTGATGCCTCCCCGGACGGCGTCGGTGCCCCACCCCCATGGAACGTGGCCAGGCGCCTGTTGCAGGTTCAAGCCCGGCCGATGTCACAGGGAGACAGGAGAGAGCGGTGATCCCACGCAGACAGAGCCTCGGCGCCCTCGATGGCCTTGGGTGTGACTTGCCCAGCCTGCCTTATACCAACCCACCGACCCAGGCAGGTCCTGGAGCTCCCAGAGGACACACACAGTTCCCGAAGAGAATTCCCAGTCTTTTCTTTCTTTTTTTAAAAAAATATTTTTATTGACTTCAGAGAGGAAGGGAGAGAGAGAGAGAGAAACATCAGTGATGAGAGAGAATCATGGATCGGCTGCCTCCTGCACGCCCCCCACTGGGGATCGAGCCCACAACCCAGGCCTGTGCCCTGACTGGAAATTGAACCGTGACCTCCTGGTTCCTAGGTCGACGCTCAGCCACTGAGCCAGGCCGGCGAGAAGTCCCCAGTCTTAATCTAATGCCCCACTGACTGAGGCTAAAGACCAAGGATGGGCATTTGTTTTCCGTGCGCTTTAAGCACACGCTTGAAGTTGGGTGATTCAGTTTCCGATATCCGCCCGGGCCTGCGCCAATGCCCGCTGGAGGGACACCCCGCAGGGATGCTGCGCTCAGTGTGCACAGGTCCCGCCCAGTTCTGGAGGGACAGCGCCCAGAGCAGATGCCGGGAAGCCTTCCTGCAGGGCCAGGGTGCCGCCTCAGACGGGGTTCCGGTCCGGCGTAGCCTGGACCCCTGGGGAAGAGGGCCTCGGGCAGTGATGGTGAACCTATGACACGCGTGTCAGCACTGACACGCATAGCCATTTCTGATGACACACGGCCGCATGCCGAGGATGAAACATTTGCTGCTCCTGAGGATGAAACATTTGCGACTAGAGTCTTGGAGTTAGTTTTTTTCCTCAAAGTGACACACTACCCGAGTTATGCTCAGTTTTTTGGCGAAGTTTGACACACCAAGCTTAAAAGGTTGCCCATCACTGGCCTCGGGCTACCTGGCAAGCGTGGTTCCTTCCGCAGAACAAGGCTGAGTGAAGAGACCGTGTGAACACAGAGACCCTGCAAGATGCTTGGGGCCCAGCAGCCGCAGCGGGCGCGTCCCGTGGATTTTCTGGAGGGGTCTGTTCACCTGTTGGCAGGGTCAGGCCCTGCCCCGGCTTCACATCTGGCAGGTCCCTGGGAGGGAGCTGCTTCTGACCATGCAGGGGTGTGTGTGTGATGAAGCTTCTGTGCCCAGCTGACCTGGCTCAGGGGTTGAGCGTTGACCTACGAACCAGGAGGTCAGGGCTTGATTCCCGGTCGGGGCACAGGCTCTGGTTGTGGGCTTGATCCCCAGTGTGGGGCGTGCAGGAGGCAGCCGGTCAGTGATTCTCTGTCATCATGGATGTTTCTCTCTCTCTCTCTCCCTCTTCCTTCCTCTCTGAAATCAATAAAAATACATTTTAAAAAATGAATGGAAATAATATCCTCAGATGCAGATTAACAAGCGAACAGAAAAGCGAATGTGTGTGTCCTCTGGCCCAGCAGTGTGGGTGACGCAGCCCAGCCTCTGTCACACCCTGCCTGCTCACACCCACGCTCTCCACGCCCCACGCGGCCCCTGGATCTTAGCAGGAGAGACCCCTCACAGCGCGAGCGTGGGCGTGTCTCCTCCCCGCATTGCTGAACACTGGCCAGGAGGTCCTGCCTGTCTGGGAAAGTTTCCACAAACCTTTGTCATGAAGATTTCCGGGAAAGGGGCTGAGAGTCTTAAGGTCTCCTTTTTAATACCAATGAGCTGCTCTGCGGCCTGGGTGTTCTGGTCCCGCTCACCGGCCTCCGGTCCTTGGTTCTCCCCCTCGCCCGGAGGTTGTCTCCGAAGGAAACATGAAGATGCGCGGCCATCGCCGCCATCCTGCGCGTCGGTCGCCTTTATGTCCCCGAGGGGAAGTGCAGGCGCAGAGAACAGCCCTTCCCCTGCTGCTAATAAGCTGTGGGCACAGAGGTCATTTCTGAATTTCTCTCAAAGACCCTGTGATTCAAAGGTCAGCCCGAGTGGATAACTGTGAGAAGCGGGGAATTCAAGCGCTTCCAGTTTAAAAACAGTTTCGTCTCTGCATCATTAACACTCAACTTCCACCTGCTGCCAGCGTCAGCCTTTACCCCGAGGCTGTTGTGGTTGGAGCGAGAGGAGAGGAGGGCGGAGGCCTTGCCCATGGGGCACAGGGGGCAGCACCATGGGGGCCGTGTGGACGGGAGAGTGGCTGCGCTGGGCTGGGCGGACCGGGCGAACTTCATCTCAGATTCCAAAATGCCTTTCCGTTGGTCATTGGTGGTCACAGCCAAAGGGATTACGTTTAGAAAATAGATATGGAGTGATTCAGGATGCTGGAAATACTACAGCCACACTTGCCAGCTCTGGGTTTTGACTTAAACTTGACCTTTAAGCCGCCAGCCTGTCATCAGACTGTCTAGATCTTACCACACGTTACTGCACATGGATTTTGGAAACTATATAGATAGATATCTAGCATTTCTATCAGCGCACGTAAAACAGATTTCTTTCAAAAGATAGGGAAATGCTGTGGTTTCTTCGCCTATTGAATCACCGAAACAAAGCTTAATCCATTCTTCATGTTTCTATCGCTTCACGCAGCCGTCTGTCAGGTGGTGTTTCCATCGAACACAATCTCCTTGTATCTTCAGAACGACTGTGTAGGTCAGGGGTTACTATTCCCATTTTATAGATGAGGAAACTGAGGCTCAGAGCATGATATTGCCTAATAACTGAGACCGGTGTTTGAACCAGGGAGATGAGTGGGAAGGTGATGTGCCTCTGAGGGGGCAAATACATTAGAGTGAAAGGGTGAATGGATCTGAACACGGTGGACTCGTTCACAAAGAGCGGGGCGGGGGAGGACCATGTCAGGGCAGGGCACCGCAGTGCGGGAAGGTCTGACATGGGCGGCAGAAGCAAAGGCACGCACCAGGCTTCCAGGTCACATCCCGCCGGCCGTGTCCCGAGGGGACGGCCTCCATCCTCATCGGGACACACGGGGCCCCGAGCCAATGCCATTCTCCCCGAGAAAGAGTTTTAACGCATCATACCACCCGGCATGCTTCAGAGTGCATGCGCAGGGGCGTTTGGACACGCACACTGAAGTGATAACTGTACGAGTAGATGCACACGGCCTGCCGGTCTACCCAGGCGAGCCTGTAGCTCACAGTGGGTGGGCGTTTTTGCAGAGCTGGAAACGAATTCTTGCAAATCTAAAAACTTGCTACAGAAGTAGTGTATGCGTCGTGGTTCTCTAGAGACACAGAAGAGGGGAGAGCTTAAGAATTGGCTCATGAGCCCGGCTGGCGTGGCTCAGTGGCTGAGCGTCAACCTAGGAGCCAGGAGGTCAGGGTTCAATTCCCGGTCAGGGCACATGTCCAGGTTGCAGGCTCGATCCCCAGTGGGGGGCATGCAGGTGGCAGCCGATTCATGATTCTCTCTCATCATTGATGTTTCTATCTTTCTCTCCCTCTCCCTTCCTCTCTGAAATCAATAAAAATATATTTAAAGATAAATAAAACAAAATAAGAATTGGCTCATGTGATGTGGTGAGCCGGGAGCCTGGAGAGCAGGGAAGAGACGTCTTGAGTCCAAAACCCAGGGGCGGGCCAGGCCGGGAGTCTGTGTTGTACACGGAGGCAGAAGACCTTCCTGGGCAACCTTGGTCTTGGCTCTGAAAGTCTTCAACTGATCGGGTGTGGCCCGCCCACATCATGGAGGGTAACCTGCTTTACTCAAAGCCTGGCATTCACGTGTTTATCACACAGAAAGCAAACCTGCATGGCAGCGTCCATGCTGGTGCTGGAACAGACAGCCGGATGCCGTAGCCCGCCGAAAGGGCACCTGAGGTCAGCCTCCGCCCCGGGAGGGAGTGTCCCGCACGGAAAGGCTTTTGCTGCCAGGAGTTCAGCTCGGTGTCCTCACTGGGGTGGACACAGGCGTCAGGGTGACGCCGGCTTCCCCGGGGACTGCTGGTGGCCACAGTGAAGCTCACTGTTGGCTGTGCTCAGTCCGCTCGCTGCCGACAGGACTAGAAGGACGTCCTGCGAGCGCGGGCAGCGAGAGGCGGCGACCCACCGCCCTCGGCATCGGACCAAAGCGCACACGCTGCTCTGTCGCAGTAAACATAGCAGCAGCTACTCGAGTCCGATTGTGTTCATGTTTTCTTCTAAAAGCCTTACATTTGCGTATCTTAACACAGCGACACGACCTAAATATCCAATAGAGTTAGCATGCATCGCTGAGTCAGAAGACAGGAACAGAATCCAAAGACGGTAACAGCTCCTGGCACGGGCTGGCTCTCTCATTGGTCCTGCTCCCGTTTCTACCCATCGCCCTGGCGTCTCACGTGTCACTGCGCCTGGCTTTTCCGTCAGGTGCCTGCAGCCAGCCAGACACGTGCAATAATCCTGCGGCAATTTCCTCCTCCATACAGGGAAACACTCGGATTTGTCAGGGGTGACGGATCATGGACACGAAAGGGCTGTGAAGGCCCAGCGGAGACAGTTTCTGGGCCTCTCTCTCCTGCCTTTTAGGACGCGGGAGCGTTAAAACATGGCAATGCTCTGGCGTTGGGCAGCGATTCAGACGAAGCAGCAGACGCTGGTGCAGGGCCGCCGAGGGGCCGGCACCTGCAGGGGGAGGGGGAGGGGGCTTGTGCGCAGATTATCTGTCTAATCCCCGTGCAGCGCACGGACGCAGCTCGCCGACGCGCTTACAGCATCCAGGGACTTGGCCACGTTTCCAGAACTGGGAAGGGGCAGGTCTGGGGTTTGAACCCAGGCAGTCGGCCTCGGCCACACTCCCCGCCTAAGCATTCCCACTCCCTCATCACAGAGCTTTGTGAAGCCGGGATTACAGCCTGAAGCCCTCCCCGTGGCGAGGTTTGTGGGGAGATTTGCAGACGGGGAGGAGGCGTGGCCGCAGGGGACAGGAAAGTCCATCGCGACGCGTGCTGGGCGCTGCCATCGGCACCACCGCGTAATGAGAGACGGAAACATGGCCGTGCTCAACAGGGATCCATCGCCGCGGAACGGAGCCGGAGTACAAGCAGGACGGAAGCCAAGAGCCCTGGACCATGGGCCTGAGGCAGGGAGCTCGTCTCCCACACAGCGGCTGGAACTGCAGACACAAAGAGGGGGCAGAGCGAGGGGTGGGGTGCAGCCCCCCCATAGAGACTTCATCCGCTGCCCAGGCCTAAGAGACATACCGACTAAGACGAGGAAAACAGCCAGGCCGGCGTGGCTGGGGTGGGTGGAGTGCTGTCCTGTTCGTCCAAGGGTTGCAGGTTTGATTCCCGGTCAGGACACACACCCAGGTTGCTGGTTCGATTCCTGGTCAGGACACACACCCAGGCTGAGGGTTTGATCCCGGTCAGGACACACATCCAGGCTGCGGGTTTGGTCCCCGGTCAGGACACACATCCAGGCTGCGGGTTTGATCCCGGTCAGGACAGACATCCAGGCTGCGGGTTTGATCCCAGGTCAGGACACACATCCAGGCTGCAGGTTTGATCCCTGGTCAGGACACACATCCAGGCTGCGAGTTTGGTCCCGGTCAGGACACACACCCAGGCTGAGGGTTTGATCCCGGTCAGGACACACATCCAGGCTGCGGGTTTGGTCCCCGGTCAGGACACACATCCAGGCTGCGGGTTTGATCCTGGTCAGGACAGACATCCAGGCTGCAGGTTTGATCCCAGGTCAGGACACACATCCAGGCTGCGGGTTTGATCCCAGGTCAGGACACACACCCAGGCTGCGGGTTTGGTCCCCGGTCAGGACACACACCCAGGCTGCGGGTTTGGTCCCCGGTCAGGACACACACCCAGGCTGCGGGTTTGATCCCTGGTTGGGGCACGTGCAGGAGGCAACTGATGGCTGTTTCTCTCTCTCACATTGATGTTTCCCTCTCTCTCTCTCTCTCTCTCTCTCTCTCCCTTCGTCTCTCTCTGAAAAAGAAAGAAATCCTCAGGCGAGGATTAAAAAAAAAAAAGAAGAAGAAGAGGAAAAACAGATACAGCCCTGCAGGCAGGACCCGGCACTTTCCCAAATGGCTCGGGGTCTAGGACTGCAGCACCCCGACTGTCCGGGGGTGAACTCTGGGAACCCACTGCCATCTGTGCCTCTGAAATGAAGGCCCTCAGGAGCGGGCAGATGCCACAGGGCTCCGGGAAGGGCATGGTGAGCGCCGAGAACACGCAAAAAAATGAAACAAGACAGATATCACACCCGCAAAGCCAGCACATGCAGCACACGCAGCACACGCAGCTCACGCAGCACACGCAGCACACGCAGCGATCAGGAAACAAGTTCACTTGAGAGAACGTGAGAAGCAGAGTGCAATGTGGAAGTGATTTGCAAAGTCACCATGCTCAGTGTCCCTAAGAGTTAGAGGAAAGAGTAGCAGGGATAAAAATGATTTCAAAAATTCAGGATTGAGCCAGGCAGAAATGGACAGAGATGCATACTTAAAACACACACAGAGCAGTTAGATCCATAGACATAGTAGCACTGAACAGATTGCCAAACCTCAGAGGGAAGGCAAGGGGGGGGGCGTGTGGTGGGAAGAGATCAACCAATGACCTTGTGTGCATCGATGCATGACCCAGGGGCACAGACAATAGTGTGGTGAAGGCCTGGGGCGGGGGAGGGGATGGGAGACGCTAGAAGGGCCAATGGGGGAAAAAGAGGGACATATGTAATACTTTCAACAATAAAGATAAAAAAAATTAAAAAAAGAAGAAATCCTGGAGATAAAGCAGATTACCGCCAAAATGCACCAAGCTAGAGAGTCAGGACAAACTAGAATGTCTGGCTGAAGAGAGTCGATGAACCGGCGGAGGGTGGTGGAGGAGTTCACGCAGGGGCAGCAGCTCGGCTGTTGTCTGCATGGTCAGCAGCAGGAGACAGAGTTGGACACCCTTAGCCTCAGGCTGCACTGATCAGAACAGCTCGATGTGGTCGCCAGTCAGCCCCCAAACAAACGGAAACACAAGTACATGGATTTGCTCACACGATTACGGCTCTGACCAGTCTCAAGGCCTGCAGCGGGAGCTGGCACACTGGACACCCGGGGGCGCCGTCAGGGGTCAAAGGCAGGAAAAAGCCCATGTCCAGTTCAAGGGACATCTGATGGGAGGGCTTCTCTCTGACTTGGGGGAGGGGCCCCCTTTGTGCCATCCAGACCTTCAGCTGATGAGTGAGGCCCACCCACACGGGGGAGGGCAGCCTGCCTTCGTCGGTCCACCAGTGTGTGTTCTCTGATCCACAAACCCCCGCTCCGACACACCCAGTCACGTCTATCCAACAGCTGGCACCTCACCGCCTGCTCCTGCTGACACATACAATGGACCCTCCCGTGTGCCCTGGGCAACTTCTGGGCACAGCACCTGGTCAGCCAGGAAAACAAAGGAGGACAGGAGGATGCGCCATAGGGTGCGGGTGTTGGGGCTCAGGGGGCTGGGACTCGGGGTTTACACTGCAGAAAACACACTTATTTTGAAGCCAGGGAGACCAGGGAGCCTCTCCCCCACTAGCTCTGTTACTTAAACCTCTGAGCCTCAGTTTCCTCCTCCCTCTCTCTTTTTTATAAAATAGATTTTTATTGATTTCAGAGAGGAAGGGAGAGGGAGAGAGAGAGAGAGAAACATCAATGATGAGAGAGAATCATGGATCGGCTGCCTCTTGCACGCCCCACACTGGGGATCCAGCCCACAACCCGGGCCTGTGCCCTGACTGGGAATCGAGCCGTGACCTCCTGGTTCATAGGTCGATGCTCAACCACTGAGCCACGCCGGCTAGGCCGTTTTCTCATCTTTTTTAAAAAAAGAATAATAATAGTACCTAACTCAAAGGTTTATTGAGAGGATTTAGAAATGATATATACAATCCTTAGCAAATCCTAAGAAATTGGCAGATAGGCAGTGTGTGTGTGTGGGGGATTCTTCCCTCTCCTCCTTCTCCCCACTCCCCATGGCTGGGTGCCAGCCCCCTGACTGGCCGCACCCTAACCTTTAAAAACCCTAACCTACAGCAGCTCTGGGATGGTCAGCACTGAGGATGTGGACAGCACCCCCCGCTGGCCCCCAGCTAGACCCTCCCTCATCACCGCCAGGAGGACTGTGCAAGGGCTGAGCCACCCATGTATGAGATTCCATCAACGTGGGTCTCCATCCAGCTCCCCCTCCACATGCACACTAGCTGTGAGAACTGGGGTCCCCCCTTTACACCCATGTGTTTGCTTCCCCCTTACAAACCGAGGATGCGACACTGCCCCTGCACCCATGTTTCCGAGCTAGGGGCGCTTTTTCCCTGGCAACACTGGAGACCGTTCTGATGGTCAGTGTTGGGAGGGGGCTGCTACTGGCATCCAGTGGGTGCAAGTTGGAGGTGCACCCAACATTCTGGAACGCACAGGGCAGTCCCCACAGCAGAGAATGACCTGGCCCAAAGGTCAACTGTGCTGAAGTTGAGAAACTTTGAGACAGAAACTGTATATGAGATCATATTCCTAACAGGCTTGGCTCTATTCAAATCAAGGCTGTCATCATCACCACCACCACCACCATCATCATCATCACCACCACCACCATCATCGTCATCACCATCACCTCATCATCACTGCCATCATCGTCATCACCATCATCATCATCACCTCATCATCATCACCACCTTCATCATCATCACCACCAACATCATCGTCATCACCATCATCATCATCACCTCATCATCACCACCATCATCATCATTACCACCAACATCATCACCACCATCACCATCACCTCATCACCACCATCATCATCATCACCACCGACATCATCACCATCATTATCATCACCACCAACATCATCACCATCATCATCACCATCATCATCACATCACCATCACCATCATCACCATCACCACCATCATCATCATCACCATCATCACCATCACCACCATCATCATCATCACCATCATCACCATCACCACCATCACCATCACCACCATCATCATCACCACCACCACCACCATCATCACCATCATCATCACCACCATCATCATCATCACCTTCACCACCATCATCATCACCACCACCACCACCATCATCATCATCACCACCATCATCATCACCATCATCATTGTTGTCATCATAAGAAAGTGGTCAGAGCCCGGCCGGCATGGTTCAGTGGCTGAGCATCAACCTATGAACCACGAGGTCATGGTTTGATTCCCGGTCAGAGTACATGCTCGAGTTGTGGGCTCGATCCCTAGTGGGGGGGCGTGCAGGAGGCAGCCGGTCCACGACTCTCTCTATCATTGATGTTTCTCTCTCTCCCTCTCCCTTCCTCTCTAAAATCAATAAAAATATATTTAAAAAAAAAAGGAATGGGCAGATAGGCAGTGTGTCAGGGGAGGGTTCTGCCCTCTCCTTCTCCTCCCCCCTCCCCACGGCTGGGCGCCAGCACCCATAGGACCCTGACGGCCGCATCCCCATGCGCAGAACCCAGAGCGGGAACCTCAGTGACTTCCCCAAAGACGGTCTGGTCTGCCAGCTGCAGGCTGGACGGGCCCGTTCTGGGCTCTGCTCTGGGGGCTGCATCTGGGCCGCTGTCTGGATCCTGTAGGACCAGCCTCTCAGCGACTCGGCCAGTGGTCCCCAGCGCCCTGTGGTCCCCAGCGCCCCATCGCCTCTTGCAGGCCACCTCCCGCCACCTCGAGCTGCCCTGGAGCACGCGGCTCCCTGCTCTTCGCCCGTCCTGGGACCCTAGAGGCGCTCTTCCTCACGGCCTGCGCGTGCAGGGGACCCGGAGCGACCGCCAACGTCCACAGGAGCGGCCGCTACGCTGCTCCCACCCCCGCCCGGAAATCTCCCAGCGCAGATCTCCCTCCCACGTCGCCCAACTGCCAAACACAGAAGAAAACTTCGGACAAAAGCCGGCCTCGGAGGTCTTTGTGGGGCCTGCGGGGGCCCACACTCCCCACCGTCCAGGGTGGGATTCGGAAGGCGGCCGGGACGCAGCCACTCGCATCCTCACGGCCGGCTGCTGTGCAGCTGTGCGCGCAGAAGAGCGTGTAGGTGCAGAACTTTCTGGGCGCCCACTCCCCTTGAGGCCGGTCCCACCGCCACGCTGTGATGGAAACAGCCTGTTCTTGGAACAGTTGCCCCCAGCGCCCGGCGGGATGGAGCGAGCTGCCCCCCAGGCCCGCTCTCTGGCTGCACTGGGTGGACTTTTTCTCTTTCCACAAATGGGCCACAAACACAGAGAAACCGAAGAGTTAATCTGCGTTTTGTAAACCCCTTCCCAGTGCCGGCACCCAACCCTCCGTCCAGACATCAAGTTGCAGCCCTGCTCCCTGTCAGCGCACACAATGTCAGGCCATTAGCATGTTAATCAGGCCGGGCGACAGGTGGCCTCCTCGACGGCTCAATTAAGCTGCTCATTAAACACACGCTAACGAACAGCCGGGTAGGGCCTGCCAGCGCCATTCTGTGTGCCATGATGTCAGCGCGGACAAATGAGGGAAAATAACAAAAACACTGCGGCGCCGCTAACAAGCACCCTGCCCGGCCGCGGCCGGAATCAATGAGCCCCGGGATCAGAAACCGCCACCGCGTCCTCAGGAGACGGAGCGCGGCGAGATGTTTGTGGTCAGTCCTTAAAAAAAAATAAAAATCCCACCCCAACCAGAAATTATCGCAGAATTCCACAAATTAACTGCTGGAGCAGCAGCAACAACAAAACGGAAAGGAGCGAACGTTGGACACGGAGCTAATCACAAAGCCGCAGAAACGCGCGGATGAAAACCCTCATTTAACGGGGTCACCGCGGGCGTCTGATGGGCACCTTCTCCCAGGCCCCGGGTTTCGGTCCGTGGCCGCCTCTGAGCTCAGCCAGCTCCGGGCAGAGGCATGCCGGGTCCCGGGCCAGGTTTCTGGGCGAGGATTCTGCTGATGACTGTAAAAGGAGGGGTTTCGGCAGTAGCTGAAGGTTCTCTCCCTATCAAGTGAGGGGCTTCCTGAGTAATAAAGCACCCCCTCTCCCGGGCCTGGCGCTGGCGCTGGAGGCACAGCCCGCTAAACGGAGAGGCTGGCCCGCATTAGAAGGCCGTGCCCCCGCCTCTGATCTCCCCTCGTTAGCTAGCGGTTAGCGCCCACACCTCCTCTGCGTGGACTTCCTCCAGGCCTGGGAGGCGCTGCTGCTCCCAGGAGTCTCCTGGCCGTGGCTGTGGGGAGGCGTCTCTGGGGGACCAGAGACCGGGGAAGCGTAGATCTGCCCACGTGGGTTGTGCCTCCTCTGCAGCCTCGGTCCCAGTCTCTGACCCGGGCGGGCAGGGCTCTCACCTGAGTGTTGCTGAGCGGTCCCTGGCCGCCCTGACTCCGCTTCCTTATTGACCACATGCAATCGGACGTGGCGTTCTCTCGGCCCTGCCATGCCAACAGGGTCTTCGGTACAAACTGTGGGAGATGCTCGAGGAGTTGGCCGTTTGGTTGGAAAGACCAAGCGAGGCACTGGAATCGGCAGCGAGCGGAGCCGTCCCCTCAGCCGGAGACCGCCGGGGGAACTGCGCCGAGCATGTTCCAGGCCGCCATTGTGTCGCCTGAGCCGTAGTTCTTAAAGTGTGATCTTTGGCTCACCGGCATCCAGTAAAAATATTTTTAAAAAATTAAAGAAGTCCTAGCATTTTCTCTCTATATTCCAGAGGATCCTATTGGGCAACTCCTAGGGATGTACACCCCACAATTTGGAGACCCCTGATTCAGGTGTGAGAAAGGAGGAGAAAGAGTGTCAAAGAACAAGTGTGGAGTGTGTGCGTGCGCGTGCATGTGTGCATGCACGTGTGTATGTTTGTGAATGTATGTATGTGCACGTTTGTGTATGCACATGTCTGTATGTGTGTGCACGTATGCATGCGCGTGAACAGTGCGTGCACTGTTGGGGGAGGGGCGGGTGGTGCCTGAGCTGCCTGCCTCTGGAGATGAGGTGGGCGGAGGTGGGCCAGTGGGGCGGGACCAGCTCTCCGCCGAGGGCCACGGGCCGAGGAGGGACCGCCTAGGCTGGCGGGTGAGAGCAGCGCCGCGGCTGAGGCCCCTCTTTGCTGGGACCGCGCTGGGCAGAGGGCACACGGCCTGCAGGGCAGCGGGGTCGTGGGAACTGCTGGGGGCGCCTGGGGACTGCCTGGCGCAGGTGAGAGCGGGGTCGGTGCCCCAGGAGAAGGTCTCCGCCGCGGGGGCCAGGGTGGCCGGCGTGTGGCTGCTGCGCACCGTGATGGGCTGGAGCCACGGAGACGCTGGGTTCTGTCTGGAGGAACTGAGACGTGCGGTCACTGGTGGCTGGTGGGGCCACGTGGGCAGCGCGGCTGCGGAAGTGGGAGGACGGTGACGGTGATGTGCTTCCTGTAGGGCCACCCGTCTTTCCTAAGGCCCCCCTTTCCCTCTGCGCGGGGCAACGGCGTCTCAGCAGGGGGCCCCTCAGCACCGCTCCCTCCCCAGACCCGCACCCGGCGGCGGGGGCTGCTGGCGTGGACACACGGATTGCTAAGAAATGAAAACACGTTACGTTTAGGACATTCTTCCCCTCTTCTATTCTTTTTTTAAATCTATTTTTATTGATTTCTGAGAGGAAGGGAGAGGAGGAGGGAGAGAGAAACATCCATGATGAGAGAGAACCATGGATCGGCTGCCTCCTGCCCGCCACATACTGGGATTGAGCCCGCACCCCGGGAATGGAACCGTGACCTCCTGGTTTGTCGGTCAACACTGAACCACGGAGCCGCCTGGCGGGCTCCCTCTTCTGTGCTGATGTGAGTTCCCATCTTACCCCCCCCCCCCACCCCCCGGCACAGGGGGCGGCCTGAGGACTCCCTGCCCTCCCCGCCTTGGGAGCAGGAGGCCCAGCCGCAGTCCCAGCCGGCCCACCAGGGGGCAGCGGTGCGCTCTCCGTCCATGGCTGGGCAGGTGCCGGCCTGTGAGGCTGTGGTTTCCAGGAAGCGGAGAAACCCTGACCTTGGGTCCCAGAATCTCCCCTCTCCGTCCCCCGTCTCCATCCGCCCTCTCCTTCCCTCTGTTGCAGAAGACCAAGAAGACCAAGGATACTTCGGAGGAAGTTGGAGGGACACTGCTTAATACGCCGGCGGACTCAGGGAGCAGCCTTCCAAATCTGAGTGAAGGAACACGCATGGCCCCTCCCTTATATCCCCCTCCCTGCGGTCCTTGTCCCACAAACATGGATGATGCTTCCGGTCCTTTTCGCGGGCCTTGCAAGAAGGCCCCAGGTGTTGGGGTCTCCAGGCCATATCTGGTGGTCTGGCCTGGCGCCAGCGTTACTAACCCTCCCTCCGGGCAGTGCACTGTTCACAGCCCCATGGCCTCTGTAACCGGTTCTGCAAGCCCAGTGTCTGGGAAGGTGGCAGTGACTTACTTATAGGTCATCAGGAATGGACACTGAGCTTACTGGCCTGGATTCAGATCGCCAGCCCCAAATATCAGGGCTACATTGGAATCAGCCCGTTTAGCCTCCTCACCTCCAGCACAGGCTCCACAGCACGTGGGGTGGGGAAGCCGGGAAGCCATTTCCCTTCGAAAGCGAAGCTGAAGGGTGTCAGCGGCCGCCGAGCTCCGGCTCCTTCCTGTTGACCTGTCTGTTGTTGTGACGGACACAGAGAGAAACGTCCCGAGGCCCAGGCCCTGCGGGGAGACGGGGCTTCTGTTCCAAGACGGTGGGGGACACGGGTCCGTCTCCGGCCCCTCCTGAGACCCCGAAGCACCAGCAGGGGAGGCGATTCAGAGAACATGACCTCCAGGGCGAGAAGGACACGCGTGACGAGAACGCGGTGACATGTGGAAGCTGAGGAGCAAATGTGACGCTGAGAGCGCTGAACCGCAGCCACCAACGGCCCCGGAGCGGCGCAGCCCTGGGCGCGGGGCACACCCGGGGGGAGGGGGGGGAGGCGGGCGGCTGACCAGGAGCCCCTGGAAGAAGCCGTGAACTTAGGGTTAGAACAGCCAGCGGCTCAGCGGGGGAGCGTCCACCTGTGAGCCAGGAGTCAGGGTTCGATCCCCGTCAGGGCACAGGCCCGGGCTGCGGGCTCCATGCCCGGTGTGGGGCGTGCGGCGGCAGCCGGTCCGTGATTCTCTCTCATCACTGAGGTTTCTCTCTCTCTCCCTCTCCCTTCCGCTCTGAGGTCAATAAAGATATTTTAAAAAAGAAGAAGAGGAAGCAGTAAGACCTCAGGCCTCCCCCTCCCGCTCAGCAATGGCGGCCGGAGGGGCACACACATTCAGAGGCTGCCCTCTCCGGCCTCTTCCCGCCGCCCCTCCAGCCCCCCCCGCCCCCCGTGTTCCCATGACGGTCGCAGGGACGGTAGCTCCACCTGGGGGAGAGGAAGGACGCAGACCCCTACCCAGGGCCCCAGGATCGAGCCCGGGAAGGCCGCCCTCTGAGCGCCGGGGCCCAGCCCTGAGTGTGTGCGCCCCCCCCCCACACAGTCCCCCCCTCCATACACAGTGCCTCCCTCACACAGTGCTCCCCCCACAGTCCCCCCCCATACACAGTGCCCCCCCACACAGTGCCCCCCCCACAGTCCCCCCCTCCATACACAGTGCCCCCCCACACAGTGCCCCCCACACACAATCCCCCCTTCCACACACAGTGCCCCCCCCACACACACAGTCCCCCCCTCCATACACAGTGCCTCCCTCACACAGTGCCCCCTCCATACACAGTGCCTCCCTCACACAGTGCCCCCCACACACAGTGCCCCCCCACACACACAGTCCCCCCCTCCATACACAGTGCCTCCCTCACACAGTGCCCCCCCCACACAGTGCCACCCCCGCGGGCAGTGCGGTGCACAAGTCTGAAGACACAGGATCGTGCGACCTTGGAGAACAGGCTCTGACAGAGAGGAGAGGGGGTGGGGGTACGGGGCGGGGGGCGGGGTGGGGGGCACCGGAGCTCCGGACATTCTGCGGGAGGTGAGTGGCCGTGAGGAGTTTGGTCGAGGTGACGAACACAGGGCCCGGTGCCCGGCCCTCCCGGGGCCGCCTCAGAGCTACGGCCCAACCACAGGGCGGCGCCCGGAGCCCCGCACCCAGAGCAGCCCGGGCACGGGAGGGAGCGGAGGGAGGGGGCTCCGCGCTCGGGGCCTGAGGCGCGTGCTGCTGTCCGTCCGTCTGTCCGCCTCTTTTTATTTCCCTTTCACTGGTGTCTGTGTGATGCCTCACTCGAGGCCATCTCCCCGTTGGCTTTCAGGGCAGTGGGAGTGGGGACACAGAGAAATAGCTCACACGTCGGTGGGTTCCTCCGCCAGGCATGTGCCCTTGAGCGGAATCAAACCAGGGCCCTTCAGGCCTCGGCCGGAGCTCTAACCACTGAGCAACCGGCCAGGGCTGTCTCTTCTCTCGAGGGTCACCCGTCACCCTCGATGCCCGATGGCTCCCTGCTGAGCCGGGGGGGGGGGGTGGCGCTGCGGAGGCGCGAAGGGCCGAGCTGGCGGAGCACTGAGGGCATCGGTACTGATGGGGGGCTGGGCCCAGAGAAGGAGCACCCCTGTCCCGCCCCGTCTCTCACCCCGAGCAGCTCGCCCCGTCTCCACGCCCTGAAGGGAGAGCAGGCCCCGGAGCGGGGAGCGGGCAGAGGGCGCTGCTCTGTCCGCCAGGCGATGGCCCGGGAGCTGCTCGGTATGTGACTGCAGCACCTCCCGTGGGTGCCCCCCAACTCCCTTCCTTGGACCCAGACACCCTGACCCCACAGGCTCTGTGCCCAACCAGGGGTCCCCGTGGCTTTGCTGCCCTGGCCGGGCCGGGCCTGGCGTCGGCGCCGCCTCCTGAGCGGGACCCGGTGCCAGTGCTGGGCCTCCGCTCCTGGGGAAGGACATGGTGCTCAGTGTGGAGTCCGGCTCCGGGCGGTCAGTGTGCACCGGCTGCCGGGGGCGGGGGGAAGAGGAGGGGGGAGCCAGATGTTTCCGGGGATTAGCGCCTGGAAGAAAAGTCCGGTTGTCCTGAGGGTCACCTGCTCCCTCAGGGCAGCTTCCCACACGAAGCCTCAGAGCTGGGCCTGGGCACCACAAGCCCGCGTCTCGGACCCCCTGCACCCCAGGTCACATGCCTTCGCCGATGTGACCCTCACAACAGCCATGTCACCGAGGGCTGCGTGTCCTCCCCAAACCCCCTGAGTGGAGTGCGAACCCAGCGCCTCAGAATGGGACTCTCTGGAGGGGCCCAAATTGAAAGGGGGTCACTCGGGCGGGCCCTGACCCAGAGCGCGGGGTCAGGACACAGACACTCGGAGGGACGAGCACGGAGGACACGGGGGAAGACGGCCGGCTCCACGCCGAGGACACAGGCCTCCAGAGCCACCTGCCCACACGGCCCCGGCGCCGGCCTCCGGGCGGGACAGGGTGTGGCTACCGTTCAAGCCCCGGCCGTGGCCCGTGGCTAGGGCGGCCCCAGCAACCGTGCACCCATCCCACAGACAGAACCCCCGGCTGCAGCCAGGTTGGAGGAGACGCCCGGAGGTCGAAGGCTCTGAGTGGCCACCTGGGGCCCAGGGGTGGTTCTCAGGCTTGTTTGCAAATTGGGAACAGACTCCTCCCCCGCGTGGAAGACAGGGTGAGTGCGCCCCTCTGAGGGAGACGCGGGGGGAAAGGCCAGGGGTCCCCATGCCTGGCCCGCAGGTGATTCTGGGAGAGGAACACGGACGTCTATGCGGAGGGTCCCGGGACAGCGAGGCCCGCACAGCACTTGTGACTGTGAAGAATGCATGCCAACTACATGTGTGTGCTGGACAGCGACCTCGCAGTGTACATTCCAGCCGCAGGTTAGATTCTAGCCGTTACAACACTGTGCTCGGTTCACTGGCCCATGGTGTCATAGCGAGTCAGCATCCGGTGAGCGGAACATGAGAAGATTGTGTCTGACGTCTGGAAGTAAGGAGAACGTCATGAATGGTGGCTTCAAGTCCATGTGTGAAACCTATAGCACATGATACATGCATTAACATAGGACTTCTACCACCCAAGGGCGTGGCTTCCCCCAAGCACCTCGTCACTGGGGGAGACGCCTCTGGCTGTCACAGCTGGTGAGAAAGTGCTCCTGGCGCCCCGCGGGGGGAGGCAGCGGTGCTGTTAAACCCGTGTCCTCACCACAGAGCGCCACCCCGCGAACGCCCCGTGCCGGGCTGGGAGACACCTCGAGGGACAACCCAGCTCGCCAGCCAGCCCGGGAGGTGGGTCAGACTTGTCCTTTCTTGAGATGGGTTGGTGTGAGGTGTGGGAGGCAGTGGGACATGGTGGGTAGAAGGAGGTGTGGGAGGCAGTGGGATGTGGTGGAGTAGAAGGAGGTGTGGGAGGCAGTGGGACATGGTGGAGTAGGAGGTGTGGGAGGCAGTGGGACGTGGTGGGTAGAAGGAGGTGTGGGAGGCAGTGGGACGTGGTGGGTAGAAGGAGGTGTGGGAGGCAGTGGGACGTGGTGGGTAGAAGGAGGTGTGGGAGGCAGTGGGACGTGGTGGGGTAGGAGGTGTGGGAGGCAGTGGGACATAGTGGGTAGAAAGAGGTGTGGGAGGCAGTGGGACGTGGTGGGGTAGGAGGTGTGGGAGGCAGTGGGACATAGTGGGTAGAAGGAGGTGTGGGAGGCAGTGGGACATAGTGGGTAGAAGGAGGTGTGGGAGGCAGTGGGACGTGGTGGGTAGAAGGAGGTGTGGGAGGCAGTGGGACGTGGTGGGTAGGAGGTGTGGGAGGCAGTGGGACGTGGTGGGTAGAAGGAGGTGTGGGAGGCAGTGGGACGTGGTGGGTAGAAGGAGGTGTAGGAGGCAGTGGGACGTGGTGGGTAGAAGGAGGTGTGGGAGGCAGTGGGACATGGTGGGGTAGAAGGAGGTGTGGGAGGCAGTGGGATGTGGTGGGTAGAACGAGGTGTGGGAGGCAGTGGGACGTGGTGGGGTAGGAGGTGTGGGAGGCAGTGGGACATGGTGGGTAGGAGGTGTGGGAGGCAGTGGGACGTGGTGGGTAGAAGGAGGTGTGGGAGGCAGTGGGATGTGGTGGGGTAGGAGGTGTGGGAGGCAGTGGGACGTGGTGGGTAGAAGGAGGTGTGGGAGGCAGTGGGACGTGGTGGGTAGAAGGAGGTGTGGGAGGCAGTGGGACGTGGTGGGTAGAAGGAGGTGTGGGAGGCAGTGGGACGTGGTGGGTAGAAGGAGGTGTGGGAGGCAGTGGGACGTGGTGGGGTAGAAGGAGGTGTGGGAGGCAGTGGGACGTGGTGGGGTAGGAGGTGTGGGAGGCAGTGGGACATAGTGGGTAGAAGGAGGTGTGGGAGGCAGTGGGACGTGGTGGGGTAGAAGGAGGTGTGGGAGGCAGTGGGACGTGGTGGGTAGAACGAGGTGTGGGAGGCAGTGGGACGTGGTGGGGTAGAAGGTGTGGGAGGCAGTGGGACGTGGGGTGTTAGGTGGTATGGGAGGCAGTGGGACGTGGTGGGTAGAAGGTGTGGGAGGCAGTGGGACATAGTGGGTAGAAGGTGTGGGAGGCAGTGGGACGTGGTGGGTAGGAGGTGTGGGAGGCAGTGGGACGTGGTGGGTAGGAGGTGTGGGAGGCAGTGGGACGTGGTGGGTAGGAGGTGTGGGAGGCAGTGGGACATAGTGGGTAGAAGGTGTGGGAGGCAGTGGGACATAGTGGGTAGGAGGTGTGGGAGGGAGTGGGACGTGGTGGGTAGGAGGTGTGGGAGGCAGTGGGACGTGGCGGGGTAGAAGGTGTGGGAGGCAGTGGGACGTGGTGGGTAGGAGGTGTGGGAGGCAGTGGGACATGGTGGGTAGGAGGTGTGGGAGGCAGTGGGACGTGGCGGGGTAGAAGGTGTGGGAGGCAGTGGGACATAGTGGGTAGAAGGTGTGGGAGGCAGTGGGACATAGTGGGTAGGAGGTGTGGGAGGCAGTGGGACGTGGTGGGTAGGAGGTGTGGGAGGCAGTGGGACGTGGCGGGGTAGAAGGTGTGGGAGGCAGTGGGACGTGGTGGGTAGGAGGTGTGGGAAGCAGTGGGACGTGGCGGGGTAGAAGGTGTGGGAAGCAGTGGGACGTGGCGGGGTAGAAAGTGTGGGAGGCAGTGGGACGTGGGGTGTTAGGTGGTATGGGAGGCAGTGGGATGTGATGGGGTAGAAGAAGCTTTGGAAGCCAAGGGATGACCTGAAACCTGAGTCAGGGCCGCCCCCTGTGTGGTCCCTGGCGAGTGGGGAGACCCCAAATTCAGCCACTGAAGCAACGCCTCCAGCGTCCAAATTAGAAACTTCAGTTCCTGCAGCGCCTTCCCCCTGTTGTCAACACGAGAACACCAGGGGGCGTTCAAGAGAGGATGAGGCAAGGGACTGCGTGTGTGTCTCCACCTGGGACCCCAGCGGCCGGGGAAAGAGATGGAGATCCAACCTCCCCCCGCCGCCCCCCTTTTCCCTCAGCCGCGCCAGCTCAGCCCGGTTCGGTGAAGGACTGAGGAAAGACAGACAGAAGAAAGCTGGGGCTGGGTGGGACGCTGTCCTCTGATGGAGAGCCTCTCTGGTGGGGAGCTAGCGGCAGCGCCACGGCCTGCCAGCCGAGTCTTTATTTGACAGCAGATGCCACGAGGCAAAGAAGGGCGTGGTCACAACGTTCTCGTGGCTTTCAAATCTACTCAATTCCATGCACCTGAACTCTATCAAGCCCACGTCACTCAGCCTCCTGGGACCACAGGTTCGGCCACAGGGTCAAGCTCACAGCCACAGCCTTTGGCTGTAACTGTGCTGGGCGGCTCTGCCCCCCACGCTGGGACCTGCACGTGGCTGTGCCAGGAGAGGACCTGCCCTCTCATCAGTCCGAGGCCTGAACCTGTCCAAACGCAGTGGCCGCTCTCCACACCTCACTCCCCACGCCCGTCCTCTCGCTGCTCCACGGGGCTCAGCCAAGCCTCCGACATCACAGCTAAGGACGTCCTTTGCGGGGGGGGGGGGGGGGGGGGGAGGGCTGGCGAGCAGCTGCGTCCTGGCCCTTCGGACTCGCGCCTGCGGAGCCTGGGAGGGTTTTCCCTGGAGACAGGCCCCGGGGAGTGGCAGGCAGATGGCTCCAGGCCAGGCCCGAGTGTGGTTCCTCCGGCGGGAGACTCCCGTTCACTGAGCGGAGGGTGTGCGGCTGCCCCTCAGGCCCTGCGAGGGCCCACGGCTGCCCTAACTGCCCTGTTACGTGGACTCGCGGGCTCAGGGCTCACTCGGGATGAGGAGGGTTGCCTGGTGCATGCGTTTCGTACGGCTGTTGGAACAGGGCCCCCCACTGGGCGCCCGGAGATCAGGGCGTCGGCAGGGCTGGTTCCCTCCGAGGCTGAGAGGGCTGCTCCAGCCCCCCTCCCCCAGCTCCGAGGGTTTTCCGGAACCTCTGCTTCTTCAGCTTATACTCCCATCGCCCCGGCCGCTGCCTCTATTGCCACCCGACACCCTCCCTCTCTGCCTGTCTGTGTCCAAATTCCCTTTTTCTAAGAAATGTGTTTTTATTCATTTTTTAGAGCGAGAGGAAGGGAGAGAGAGAGAAACATCAATGATGAGAGAGAGTCACTGATCGGCGGCCTCCTGCACGCCCCACACTGGGGATTGAGCCCGCAACCAGGGCCTGTGCCCTGACCGGGAATCGAACCGTGACCTGGTGCCTGGGACGATGCTCCATCCACGGAGCGAGGCCGGCCGGGCCCCAGTTCCCTTTATCAGGACACCACTCATGGGTGAGGGCCCACCCGCATCCTCACCGGTCCCCTGCGAAAACCCTGGTGCCAAATGAGGCCACGTTCCCAGTGCCGGGGCGAGGACGGCACCGCCTCCGGGAGGGACGATTCAATCCAAACGGGCGGACATCTCCCCTGTCTCCCCGGAGTCAGGGCCACGGCGTCCCCGGAACTGACTGCCGCTCTGCCAGCACGTGCCTCCCAGGACGAAGGGGCGGTGGTTTCCGCCGGAACCCGACCCCCGGAGCCGGGCGGCAGCTGGACTGTGGGCCATGGGTGCCCGCTCCTCTCCAGGGTCTGTGCCCGCTGCCCAGGGCCGCCCTCCGAGCGCAGGGCCAGCCGCTGCCAGTTGGAGTAAATGGAAGACGCGTTTGGCTTGGGAAGCGACGCGCACAGGCTATCGTGTTGCGCGAACTCGCGGTGAGGACGGTTTCCAGATGCCTCGGGAATGCGAGCCCGGAGGCCCCGCAGAGGGGCTCCGTCCGGGAGGGAGACTCTCTGTTGGGATGGAGCAGGCACGGGACCCAAAGCTTTGAGCCGGGTCCCTCGGAAAGTGATTTGTGCTGCCCCGCAGAGAGAGGGGCTGACCCTGCACCCTTTGTGCCGAGGGCACGTCTGTACACACGTTTAACAAGTTAAAGGGTTTGTGAGCAGACGCTGCAGCAGGAGGACGAATTTTGGAGCCTCGCTTTGGGTTTAGAAAAGCAGACACGGCCCAGCCGGCGTGGCTCCGTGGCTGAGCCTCGACCTAGGAACCAGGAGGTCACAGTTCGATTCCTAATCAGGGCACAGGCCTGGGTTGCGGGCTCAGTCCCCAGGGTGGGGCGTGCAGGAACAGCCGATCAGTGACTCTCTCTCATCATTGATGTTTCTCTCTCTCTCCCTCTCTGAAGTCAATTAAAAATATTAAAAACATTTGCCGAAGCCGGTTTGCCTCAGTGGATAGAGCGTCAGCCTGCGGACTGAAGGGTCCCGGGTTCGATTCCGGTCAAGGGCATGTACCTTGGTTGCGGGCACATCCCCAGTGGGGGGTGTGCAGGAGGCAGCTGATCGATGTTTCTCTCTCATCGATGTTTCTGACTTTCTATCCCTCTCCCTTCCTCTCTGTAAAAAATCAATAAAATATATTAAAAAAAAATTAAAAAATAATAAAAAATAAAAATATTAAAAACAAAAACAAACACACAAACACATCCTGCTCACCCCCGGTGGCCAGCAGGATTAATCAGATTCCAGCAAACCCACCGCTAACCCCGCTAGCCATGACGTGCACACGGGGTCTGATCCTGTCACAGCCGGCTCTCTGGGGCCGTGGGGGACCTGCCGGGAGGAGGCTGCGCACTCTTAGCTTCAATAGGGAGTCACCGAGTTGGTGAGGAGCTGCGGCCAGGGACAGACCACAGGCGCTGGCGTGGGAAGTGGCCGGTTCCCGGATTTGTCGCCGGTGCGTGGCCAGCCCTGACACCGGTGGTGGCCTGTGTGGCTTCAGATCAGCCGAGAGGCCTCATGTGTCATTCGGGCCTTTTAACAGTGCACCTTCCCACGTGTGGGAGGGAGGCCCCGAGGTGAACTCGAACCCGGGAAAGAGGGAAAGCAGCAAGGGGAGCCCGGCTCCTCCCTCCCTCCCTCCCTCCCCTCCTCCCTCCTTCCTTCCTTCCTCCTTCCTCCCTTCACTGCTTCCTCCCCTCCTCCCTCCCCTCCTCCCTCCTCCCTCCTTCCTTCCTCCCTCCTCCCTTCACTGCTTCCTCCTTCCTTCCTCCTTCCTCCCTTCCTTCCTCCCTTCACTGCTTCCTCCCCTCCTCCCTCCCCTCCTCCCTCCTTCCTCCCCTCCTCCCTCCCTCCCTCCTTCCTTCCTCCTTCCTTCCTTCTTTCCTTCCTTCCTTCCTCCCTCCTTCCTTCCTTCCTCCTCCCTCCTTCCTTCCTCCTTCCTTCCTCCTTCCTCCCTCCTTCCTTCCTCCTTCCTTCCCTTCCCTCCCTCCCTCCCTCCTCCTTCCTCCTTCCTTCCTTCCTTCCTTCCTCCCCTCCTCCCTCCCTCCCTCCTTCCTTCTTCCTTCCTTCCTTCCTTCCTTCCTTCCTTCCTTCCTTCCTTCCTTCCTTCCTTCCTTCCTTCCATATATTTTGGTTGATCTCAGAGAGGAAGGGAGAAGAAAAGAGAGAGACAGAAACATCCATGATGAGAGGGAATCACGGACCGGCTGCCTCCTGCACGCCCCACCCTGGGCCCACAACCCGGGCCTGTGCCCTGACTGGGAATCGAACCCTGACCTCCTGGTTCATAGGTCGATGTCCAACCACTGAGGCCCGCCGGCCGGGCACGCACCGGTTTCTGCAATGTCACGGGCGGCCCTGCGGGCAGGTCTTGGTGTCCCCTTCACACTCCTCCCGGCCGCTCTCCGGCAGCGGCCTCGGCTCCTGTTAGTCTTTCTTTTATCCGTGTTCTGGGGCCCAGCAGCCAGCGAATACCCCCGCCTCATGCTCCTGGCTGCACAGCAACCCCCGTGACCACAGTGAGGTCCCTCTGACTTCATGTTGCAACACGTGTGAGCAGTGAAGCAAACTTGGTGGTGTCTGGTCCCAGCACAGCCGTGCAGGTTGTTATGGAAACCCCGGGAGGTGGGGGGCCTGGACCGCGAGGATGTGGCTGAGAAGGGAAGGCACAGACCACCCCCGGCGACGGTCTTTAAAGGGTTGTGCGGGCGGGAGGAGGGGTCACCAGCAACATGAGAGACGGACACACGGACAGGAGCGGGAGAGGTGTCACCCTCGGAAAAGGGCTCCGTGCATCTGAATCCGATGTCACAGGGACCTTTTGGGGGGACACAGTCACTTTCATGTTCCTGATGTGCTGGGAGGAAAGGTTTCAAAGCGAGACAATGTGATTCCCCAAGGCCTTCCTCCCCCCGCCCCCCCCCCCCCCCACACACACACAGCCGGGCTATTAATCTTGACGGAGTGAAAGGAAGTATTATACGGATTTCAGGCCGACCTTTGAGTCTTAAAGGGCCCCGAGGACGCAGATAAAGCGGCCGTTTTCACTCGGCGGTCCCGCGGGGGTGGCTGGCGTCCACTCCCCTTTCATCTCCGTGGGCGGACCCACACGTCGGGCACACAGGTCGCTGCTTTGGCTCTGAGGCCCCGGGAAGGTGGGCCCGGCCGCCGTTACCTTGGAGGAGGTAGAGGAGCAGAAGTAAGTGCCGCATAATAGCGGCCGGAGACCCGCCCTCCGGAGGAGCCGCCGCCTCCCCGAGGCCAGTTTGTTTGCTGATTCTGCGTCCGGCCCTGCCTGTCGCCCAGAAAGACCAGTAGCAGCCGCGATGCCGATCGATCGGCACCCCCAGTCTCGGGGCAAAGCCGCCCGGACCCCAGTTTTCTGCCAACACTGCTTTCCCCGGTGGTTGATGGGGGCCCCGGCCTGTTCGTCGAGATGCTCGAGGGCTGTTCACTTTTCGGGGACTGAAAAGAGAGCGTGTGCGTGCTCAGTGTGCAGGCGTAGCTGTTTCCGGGGGAGCCTGACCCCGGTGAAAGCGGGAGAATTCTCCGGAGCCCGCAGCTCAGGGGCGAGGGGATCCAGCCACGTGGGAGGCCGGGGGCGGGGGGGACGGTCCACGGGAGTTGGAGGAGCTGAGGACTAGCCAGGACGCAGGCGGCGCCGCTCGGGGCGAGGCCAGCGGGTGTGGGGTGCTGAGAGCCACGGCAGGTACCTCCCAGCACAGAGCAAAGGGGACCTGCCTGGCAGGTGCTTTTAATAGATTTTTATGGGTTTCAGCGAGGAAGGGAGAGGGAGGGAGAGATAGAAACATTAATGATGAGAGAGAATCACGGACCGGCTGCCTCCTGCACGGCCACCACTGGGGACCGAGCCCACAACCGGCCTGTGCCCTGACCAGGAAGCCAACCGTGATCTCCTGGTTCCTAGGTCGATGCTCACCCACGGAGCCATGCCGGCCGGGCCTGGCAGGTTTTTTTAACAGACAGGACACAGAGCGGCACTTTCCCCAACACGGGATCGAAAGACACCAACGGGCGTGAAAATGGGCAGGAAGATGGAATGGCCTTTTCACTGACGTGCACTGGGCTCCTCCTCATGCCCACAGCCTGAAACAGCTAAAAAAAAGAATTTAAAGCCTCAAAAACGGTTTTTTTATTTGCATAATAGTTGTCACACGTGCGTGAGAAGGTTGTAGGGTTGCGGGTGGGGAGGGAGGATGGGAAGAACCCTGTATTTCTAGTTATGGACACGGACTTGTAGACTGCTAGCATTTCCACGATCATAATAGAAACCCCGTTGCTCAGTGACTAACTTAGCGATCAAACATGAAAACGCGTCCCTTCACACCTTTACCCTAATTTTGTGAAACCTAAAAGGCTTATTTTTTATGCGAATTGGACAAATGCTCTGATACATCCCTTTCCCACGTTAACCATGTCTGTGAGCTAAATGATGCCAATAGCTTTCTCCCAAGCCAATGGGTTGCTCCCCTCCAGCGCCCACATTGGATGGCCACAGGTGTTTCTAGAAGAGTCCAAGAATTCTGCAGCGAGCAGAGCGCAGGGCCTCCTGGGTCTGAGCCTGAAACCGGCCCTTCCAAGCCCTTGGGAAAGGAGGGACGGGGCGTGGGTGTCTGAGCAGGAGGTCTCCGAGCTGCAGCCACCCCTCTCCACACTTCTGAAATATCTCCATTGGGTGCAAATCTTGATTTTTTTCCATCAAATTGGCAGGAGGGGAGTGGGGGGACCCACTTTCTCTGGAAACTGGTAGACAGTAAGGAAGCCCAAGTTTCCGTTTGCTCGCTTCCGCTCCCGGTTAAGCCAAAAAACAAAGCTCAGCACAGGCACCTTGCGAATGCCGGTGGGAAATGTCCCACGCCCGCCGGCACTTGTGACCAGGCTCAGTTCCCAAAGGTGCTGCTTCCGCCTCTTATTTATTTACTAGAGGCCCGGAGCTCAAGATGGGTGCACTGGGCGTGTGTCCCTCAGCCCAGCCTGCACCCTCTCCAATCTGGGACCCCTCTCACAATCCAGGACTGCTGGCTCCTAACCACTCACCTGCCTTCCTGATTGCCCCTAACCGCTTCTGCCTGCCAGCCTGATCACCCCCTAACCGTTCCCCTACCAGCCTGATCAATGCCTAACTGCTCCCCTGCCAGCCTGATCACTCCCAACTGCCCTCCCCTGCCGGTCATCTTGTGACAATGTGGGGGCGGCCATCTTGTGATGACATGGGTGTGGCCATCTCGTGATGACATGGGGCAGCCATCTTGTGACGACATGGGGCGGCCATCTTATGGTGTGAGGGCATGGGGATCAATTTGCATATTACCTCTTTATTATATTTATTTATTATTTATTTATTATTTTTAATCAGTATTTTAAAAAATACATATTTATTGATTTCATAGAGGAAGGGAGAGGGAGAGAGAGATAGAAACATCAATGATGATAGAGAATCATGGATCAGCTGCCTCCTGCACACCCCCTACTGGGGATCAAGCCCATAACCTGGGCCTGTGCCCTTGACTGGAATCGAACCCCAGACCCTTCAGTCTGCAGGCCGAGGCTCCATCCACTGAGCCACACCAGCCAGGGCTGCTTATGCATCTTAAATGACTCCAATCCCCCCCCCGCTGCTTTTCTAATTTGGTTGCCAATGTACAAAGCATCTAAGGGTGTTTTAGCTTTTGTTGGCTGTTCCAAATCGAATCCATTTGAGAGAGGGTTTGCGCTTCTGGGCCTGGACCCTTTATTAAGACCAGACAAATAAAGTAAAATGAATACAAGAAGGCCTCGTCCGTGGCGTGCAGGTTCCTCACTTCCATTTTATTTTAAAGGCTGCGTGTTGGACTGCGGGCCCCTCCGGGCCTCCGCGGCAAGCTGGTGACATCGGGGGCGCGGGTGTCTGTGTGTACCTCTGTCCGTGCTGCTCCCTCCGCGGTGGAGTTCGGAGCGGGCCTTTCTGCCGACACACACAGCCCAGGATGAAAAGGGCTGAAACCCACCAGCGCGTTCTCGCCGCCCTCCCACCGTCATTAGACCAAACCCCCGTCATCCCAGATTCATTTTCCCGCATTCAACCGCCCGGCTAATTCCTGCCGCACTCAGCAGGCTTGTATCTCCATCCTTTCTGTTACACGGAGAATGCGCGCTGAAAGGCTGCGTTTTCTGGGTACATGCACACATTGGGAGCGGTGAACCCTGTGTGAAGGGACACAATGCCGAGCGCGGCTGAATGGTGCCCGGGCCGCCACACTGCGGCCGCGGGACACAAAGCCGCCCACGGAGCGCGGAAACACGGGCCCATGTCGCCGCTCTCACCCCACAAGCTGTGGGAAAGGAGTCACCATCTGATGTCGGACAGTGCGGGACATGGTTCTGGCCGTGGCCTTGTGTGCCGCATTGACACACACACACACAAAGGAACAAGGAGAAAGGGGGCGGGGGGGGGGCGGGGAAGAGGAGAGAAGAAAGAATAGAGCTACATTTGCTGATTTTAATTTGCCGTCTGGGGGACCGGCACAGCGGAGGGCTCTGCCCAGGGGCCACCTGAGAAGCCGGGCCTGGCCACTGTCCCCTCAGCCGCCCCCATCCGCCCCGGCCTCCTTTGATGCCCATGTCACCACCAGGGGCCCCTCAGCGTCCACCCTGCCGTCTGGTTAACTTAACCGCTGAGCTGGGGCCGGCGCCTGCCTGATTTAATGACGCCTTTTATTCCAGGGAGTGATGGGGAGACAGGGCCGGGGACACGGCACCCTGCCGGCTGCACAGGAGGCGTTACCTGGAGACTCGGGGGCCCCCGGGCAGGGCACCTGGGGGGCCACAGGGGTCACGCAGGAGGACTCCCCAGACGTGGGTTTCTCCTGAGGCTGAGGCTGCAGGCGGGCAGGGGTGTGGGGTGTACACCTGGGTCCCCACCCCAAACAAGGAGTTTAGAGAGTGAGTGGTGGCCTGTGCCCCTCCCCCATGCAGGCAGGGCTCAAAAGAAGGTCCAGGACACGGGGAGACTGGGCGTCAGGACGAGGAACACTGGAAGGAGCTGTGGGGGTGGGTGCTGGAGTGCAAGTCCAACTGCGACTGGGTTTTGCTGAGCACACCGACCCCACCCCCGCCTGCTCCAGGTGCTGGCGGGTAACAAGGAGCCGCTCTGGGGGAAGCGCTCATCAGCTTGCCTGCGAACCGGGGTTCCCATCCGGCCGGCCTCCAGCTCAGATGGAGGCACGTCAGCACCACCAGACAGACAGCCTCTGGTGTCACTGCCCCCCGCCCCCCGCCCCGCTTCTCCAAGGGCTTTGCCTCCTTTTACCTGGACCATGTTTTTCACCCCATTGCCTTTGCCAGAGCCCAACACAGTGTTTACGGATGATTCAGGGTAAAGCCACCTCCTCCCCAACTGAGCAAGTGCACTCGTCACTAGCCTGTCCCCCACGTGCCCCCCGCCCCTCCCCCCACCCTGCCCCGCCCCCACCCTATCACCTG
Organism: Ia io; assembly: GCA_025583905.1. NCBI lineage: Eukaryota > Metazoa > Chordata > Mammalia > Chiroptera > Vespertilionidae > Ia > Ia io. The sequence continues at coordinate 114,877,027 of JAJQQW010000009.1, read as the reverse complement.
CCCCTCCCACAACCCTACCTCCTGCCCCTCCCACCACCACCCACCCCTCCTCCATTCCTATCACCTGCCCCTCCCCAAACCCCACTACTCACCCCACCCCTCCCCCACCCTTATCACCCACCCCTCCCCCACCCCTATCACCTGCCCTGCCTCCACCCCTATCACCTGCCCCTCCCCCACCCACACCACCTGCCCCACGCCCTGCACCTGCGGCAGCCAGGTGACTGCTACTTGGGTCACGGGTTGCTGACAGCTGCTGAGCCCAGGTGGCCTCCAGGACCGTCCTGAGGCAGCTTCCTCCATCTCCCGTGTGGGCGGACGAAGCCCCCGCTGAAGGTGGGGGAGGAAGTGTCTCCCCTGGGAGCGGGGACGGAGGAGGGGTGGCCGTGCCAGATCCGTGCTGTCCGTGACCTGCCGGCCTGGACGCGGCCTCCTCGCGGCCATCCGTCTGACTCTGACCCTGCCCAGCGCGGTGCAGGGCCCTGAGCAGCGTGGCTGTGACTGTGCCATGCGGGGACAGGGCGCGCCCTCGGATCCTGGCTGAGGAAAGAGCGGTTCCCACAGGCAGGTGCTCACGTGTCCCAACAGGCGCATGAGCATCACGGACCGCCGCCGTGGGCAGCGGGTGACCGCTTTGCCCTAAGCACCGGTCACAGCTGAGGAGCCACACGACCTGGGCTCCAATGAAATGACTGTCACTGACGGTAGACAAACAGCCCAGCCCGTCACCTGACGCACCGCCATGCCCAGGTGCCGCCCTGCGCCCAGAATGCCCCGTGGGCCACCGTCTGCGGGAGGGGGGCGGGCCGCAGCGCCGGAGCAGGGCCGAGGGCAGGGGGAGGGGTGATGGGGACAGCTCACCCCGATGGAAATGCCCTCGGACTTTGCAAGGTTCTTGGAGAAGGAGTTCCAGAAGGACCAGCAAGCCCCCGCTCAGGGGCCGTCGGAGCTCAGCGTGCGGGATTTCTCGCTCAACCAGGCGCGTCCTGACGAAGGGAGCCATCGGGGTGTTCACAACAAACACCGGCACCAGCCCGGCCGCGTGGCTCCATGGCTGAGCGTCCACCTGGGAACCAGGAGGTCACCGTTCTATTCCCGGTCGGGGCACAGGCCCGGGCTGCAGGCTCCATCCCCAGAGCGGGGGCGTGCAGGAGGCAGCTGGTCAGTGATTCTCTCTCATCACGGATGTTTCTCTCTCTCTCCGGCTCCCTTCCCCTCTGAGATAAAAAACAACAACAAAAATCCACATCACACCGTGTCTGAACCTCAGTCTTGTCTTCAGCCGAAACCTCCGCCCCTGTGCAGCCCCTTTTCTGTGTTTCTCTCTCCCACGCTCCCCCCCCCCACCCCAGCGCTAACCCGAGGCTGGATGGTGGAGTGGGGACCGCTGTGCACCCCCCTCCCGAGGGCTCTGTGAGAACTAGGGGGCTCTGCCTGGGCGGCACCAGGCCTGATCTGGGTCCTCGCTCACCTCCTTGGGCCTGGGCTCACACAGTGACCCCCACTCCCCCAGCCCGCCCCGCCCGACCACGCAGGCAGTCCCGCTCCCCGCTGCCTGTGGGACCAGAGGTGGTTGGGCCCCTTAAAGCCACTGAAGACCCCAACCCCACGGCCACCACCCCCTCCCTTCCTGGCCTTGGTCAGAGCTGTTCTCCAGGAGAACTGGCCGCACCTCTATCCCCGCCTGCCTCACCCCCGCACACCTGGTCACGCCACACGGGCGGGCAGCGCCGTGGCAGTTGGTGTGTCGGCCACGGGTCACGTCCCTCCTCGGGGACCGGTCGGCACTGGGCAGTGTGGAGGGGGCGTCGGGGATGTTACAGTTTGGGGCAAACACTCCGGCTCGGCGTGCAGAGCGACGGCCAAGTGATTCTATGGCAGGAGGTCTCCACGGGAGGAGAGGAGCCCAGCGCCTGAGCTGAGCCGTGTCCGGGTCACACGCAGGCTCATCACGGAAACGCGTTTCTTGTTGTGGACAGAACTGTCCGGAACGCTGCCCTGCCACGGATGGCCCTGAGACCACGGGTTTCCTCTGGGGAGCACACATTCCCCCTACAGTCCTGGGACCCCTGGCCTTGGTCCCCCCAGCCCTGGACCCCCCTGGCCCTGGTCCCCCCTTACCCTGGACCCCCCTTACCCTGGACCCCCCAGCCCTGGACCCCCCTGGCCCTGGTCCCCCCTTACCCTGGACCCCCCAGCCCTGGATCCCCCGGCAGCCCGAGCACACGGAGCCCATCGGACGTCACAGCTACGGCAGCCACGTGCCCTTGGTTCACGGGGAGGAATCATGTAAGTTAGCAGCGTCTTTGGCTCATATTTAAAAACCGAAAAGACACAGCAAAGTACACAGCATCACGTGTGATCAGAACTCACTGCTGTTCACATCGTTTCATATTTGTTTTCATGCTTCTCTAGAGAAAGCCCCCCCCATTCCCCGCCCCCTCCTTCCGGGGCGTCTGTCCCCTGTGGTTGATGCCTGCTTCTCGGCGTTAGCACTTTGACGGGACGCCCCGGCATGCTCTGGGCGTGGCCTGAGTGGGTACCGGGTGCGGCTGCATCTGCCTGGGTCTGGCTTCCGTCACTGGGAATCGAGTTTTGTGATCATGGGGCACATTCTCCATCCAGAGGAATCGCACCCAGACTCCCAGGAGGCCCTCTGCCGTCCGGCCGGCGTGGCTCCGTGGTTGAGCGTGGACCTATGAACCAGGTCAGGGTTCGATTCCCGGTCAGGGCACAGGCCTGGGTTGCGGGCTCGATCCCCAGGGTGGGACGTGCAGGAGGCAGCCGATCCATGATTCTCACAATTGATGATTCTCTCCCTCTCCCATTCCCTCGCTCTGAGATCAATAGAAAGACGTTGGTGTGTAAGAGAGACGCCCTCTGCCCACAGGCTCTGCAGAAGGGACCCTGGGAGCCTGCGTTGAGCGCTCCGTCCTCCGCATGGGGCGAGGCTCCTTCTCGCTCCCGGACCCCGAGCTCCCGCAGCGACAAGTGGGGAGAGTCAGGGCTGGATTGCACTCCTGCCCCAGGGGAGCACCGAGCACCCTCCGGGCCTGGGGTTTGCAGAGACCCCCACCCCCACGTCCCCACCTCAGTGGGAGGGCCTGGGTCGGGCCGCCTGGTGAAGGAGGGAGGCACCGAGCGGGGGCAAGGCTGCGGGCCTCTGAGACTGAGCTGCAGACATGCCCACGAGGCCCAGACGCCTGCCAGGGGCCTCCCATCGCCTCTATTCACGCAGCCAGGGCTGCTGAGCGCCTGCCCTGGGCTCTGGGGCAGTGATGCTCAGTGGTTAGGGCAGGGAGTTCCCATGGAGACCTGCATTCCAGCCCCGGCTGCATGTCTTCAGGCCAGTACTCCCCTCTCTGCGCTCCCGTCCCCTTCGCTCTGAGGACAGTTATCGTGGTGTTTACTTCCAAGGCTGCTTTGAGGATTCAACGCGCTGATGCATGGAAAGGGCGCTTGGCAAGAGTAAGAACTGAGTGACTGTTGGCTGCTTCTTTTACGCATGTAGCTTTTAATCAGGCTCGGCGGCAGGCGCTCGAGCCTCAGCGATGGATGGGACCTGGTCCTGCCCCGAAGGTTTCATCTTCCAGTTGGCTGCCTCTAGATTATTCTCTCTCTTCGTGAAATCCTATCTAATAAAGAGGGACTATGTTAATTGACCCTCATGAGGTCACAAAGATGGCAGTACCCACAGCCAATAAGGAGGGAATATGCTAATTGCCCCACCCTCAAAGATGGCGACGCCCACAGCCACAAGATGGCGGTGCCAAGTCCCCTCAGCCCTGCCAGGGCAGCAGGCATGCGTCAAGGCCAGGCCTGCCCCCAGGCGGGCCCGGCCGCTTCGTGCGCCTGCCTCCGGAGTCCCCCAACCCCCTCAGCCCCCCAGCCGCCCAGGGCCGTCCAAGGCGCCGGTAACCAGGGCCGGCCGAGACTTGCGCTGCCGGCAGTGGCAGCAGAGGTGTGATGGGTCATTGCCTTCCCCTGATCACCAGGTCACCTTCTGCCCCTGAGGGCTCCCGGACTGTGAGAGGGGGCAGGCTGGGCTGAGGGACCCCCCCACTCCAGTGCATGAATTTTCATGCACCGGGCCTCTAGTTAAAAAATAAAAGTGCAGTCCGGCCAGTGTGGCTCAGTGGTTGGGCATTGACCTGTGAACCAGGAGGTCACGGTTCAATTCCCGGTCAAGGGCACGTGCCTGGGTTGTGGGTTCGGTCCCCAGTGTGGGACACGCAGGAGACAGCTGATCAGGGACTCTCTCTCCTCTTTGATGTCTCTCTCTCCCTCCCCCTTCCTCTCTGAATCAATAACGAATGTTTTTAAGTCCATGAAGTGCCAATGACCCCACTGGCCCTGGCAGCAATGCTTGGGTTTTGGGGAGGGGCGAGGGCTCACTCGGGCCATCACCGTGGCAGAAGCAGAGGAAAATAACAGGTGGGAGCCTCCTCCCTGGGGCCCTGGGCGCAGAGTCCCGCTTCCTGCTGAGCTGTGAACGGCGCTATAAATAGCAGAGCCGTGGCCAGGATTGTGCCCAGGATTACCCGGCCCCTCAGTCACCAGGCTGGGAGCTGTGATTTTCCTACACAGATGCTGGTGCTGCTGGTTAGAAAGGAAAAAAGTCATGCCGCTTTCTCCGACGTTTGGACAGAAAGGGCCGTGGGGGATGGCAGCATTGCGTCCACGCCCTGGCTGCCCCCCTCCCCCGCCCTGTCTTCACGCCGCTGTCTTGCTTTCTAACGGGGTGCTGGCGAAGGCAGAACTGCTGAGGGACTAAAACGTACCCAGAAGCCCCCTTCCTGGTGTAGCTTATGTGGAAACGCAGACATTCAGAGAAAGCAGCCCGTCCCAGATCCACTGGGCAGGGCCCATCACCGAGGGCAGGGCGGGCCGCTCCGCAGGGAGGATGGCTCAGTGGGTAGAACGTCGGCCTCGGACTGAAAGGTCCCGGGTTCGATTCCGGTCAAGGGCACGTGCCCGGGTTGTGGGCTCCATTCTCAGTGGGGGGCGTGCAGGAGGCAGCCGATCCATGGTTCTCTCTCATCATTGGTGTTTCTATCTCTCTCTCTCCCCTTCCTCTCTGAAATCAATAAAAACCTACTTTTAAAATAAAACAGGAAAGTTCTTAGCTCTGTTAAAGAAAAGAAGCTCGTGGAGAAAATGTGATGATCGGATTGGCTCTCCCGGGGACTGGTTCCTGGACGGGCAGCATCCCCGCCCGACGGGAGCGGAGCCCGGGGAGCTGGACCACGGGCAGTTACTGGACGCAGCCGCCGAGGAGGCAGCAAGTTGTCAGCAAAAGGAAAGGAAGGGTCGTTTCCGAAAGGTCGCCTCCCCGGGGGAAGGCAGGGGTCAGGCCGCTGCCTCAGCCTCTGGGGCGGGGAGGGGCTGGAGAGGCCCCGGGGCTGAGGGCTCCTTAGAACTGACCACCGGAGTCCGTTCCCGGCGGAGGGTGAAACGGCAGGTGGGCCGGGCGTCAAAGCCAGGTCGGCGTCGTGGGCGCTGGTACGTGACCGCCTGGGGCTGTGGTTTCTCTCTAGCGCGTCCCCAGTCAGCTCTCGCCCGGGCTCTCATTTCACTGGACACCAGCCCTGCAGGCGCACAGCGGGGTCCACTCCTGGCTGGGACCTGCTCCCAGCACCGGCCGCTGCCGAGCCCTGGCCCTCCACCCGGGCTGCCTCCGTCTGAGACATCAGATTCCGTCCTCACTGCAGCCCAGGGACCTTGTGATGGTTCCCACGCTCCTCCTGTCTTCTCCACACGTGTGTGCGCGCACACACAGCGTCATGCTCACACACAGCATCATACTCACACACACAGCGTCATGCCCACACACACAGCGTCATGCTCACACACAGCGTCATACTCACACACACAGCATCATGCTCACACACACAGCGTCATTCTCACACACACAGCATCATGCCCACACACACAGCGTCATGCTCACACACAGCGTCATGCTCACACACACAGCATCATGCTCACACACACAGCATCATGCTCACACACAGCGTCATGCTCACACACACAGCATCATGCTCACACACAGCGTCATGCTCACACACACAGCATCATGCTCACACACACAGCGTCATTCTCACACACACAGCATCATGCTCACACACAGCGTCATGCTCACACACAGCATCATGCTCACACACAGCATCATGCGTGCACACACAGCGTCATGTGCACACACAGCGTCATGCTCACACACACAGCGTCATTCTCACACACACAGCATCATGCTCACACACACAGCGTCATGCTCACACACACAGCGTCATGCTCACACACAGCGTCATGCTCACACACAGCATCATGCTCACACACAGCATCATTCTCACACACACAGCATCATGCTCACACACACAGCGTCATGCTCACACACAGCATCATGCTCACACACAGCATCATACTCACACACACAGCGTCATGCTCACACACACAGCGTCATGCTCACACACACAGCGTCATGCTCACACACAGCATCATGCTCACACACAGCATCATGCTCACACACAGCATCATGCTCACACACAGCATCATACTCACACACACAGCGTCATGCTCACACACAGCGTCATTCTCACACACACAGCATCATGCTCACACACAGCATCATGCTCACACACAGCGTCATGCTCACACACAGCGTCATGCTCACACACAGCATCATGCTCACACACAGCATCATGCGTGCACACACAGCGTCATGTGCACACACAGCGTCATGCTCACACACACAGCGTCATGCTCACACACAGTGTCATGCTCACATACAGCGTCATGCTTACACAGCGTCATGCTCACACACAGTGTCATGCTCACATACAGCGTCATGCTCACACACAGCGTCATGCTCACACAGCGTCATGCTCAGACAGCGTCATGCTTACACAGCGTCATGCTCACACACAGTGTCATGCTCACACACACAGCGTCATGCTCACACACAGCATCATACTCACACACACAGCGTCATGTGCACACACAGCGTCATGCTCACACACACAGCGTCATGCTCACACACAGTGTCATGCTCACATACAGCGTCATGCTCACACACAGCGTCATGCTCACACACAGTGTCATGCTCACACACACAGTGTCATGCTCACACACACAGCGCCATGCCCACACACACAGCGTCATGCTCACACCCGGGCTTTCTCTTGATGACTGGGCTGCCACGGAACTTTAAGGTCAGCAGGATTCGCCCTGGCCGGTTTGGCTCAGTGGATAGAGCATTGGCCTGCGGATTGAAGGGTCCTGGGTTTGATTCCAGTCAAGGGCACCTTCCCAGGTTGTGGGCTCGATCCCCAGTAGGGGGTGTGCAGGAGGCAGCCAATCCGTGATTCTCTCTCATCATTGATTTTCTCTTTCTCTCTCCCTCTCCCTGCCTCTCTGACATCAATAAGAATAATAAATAAATAAATAAATAATAAATAATCAGCAGGACTCACGGGAGGAAGCCGCGTCTGCATTTTCCATTTGGCTCAGCTCTGGGGTGTGGAGTCCCGGCTCCGTCCTGCTCACACAGTGGTCCTGCGGGTCCCTGGGTGGGAGGGGGAGCTGAGGGGCTGAGTCCTGGCCGAGGCAGAGCGGAAAGTACCGGTATTCTTTAGAAAGACACCTGGCGGGTGTTTTGAGAGGAGCTGTAATCCCCAGCCAATCTGCATGCTAATAGGAAGCGTTTACTCAAAGCCGGGGTCTAAGAACATAGCTTCCCATAGTAACAGCGCCTCCACTGAGGACTTCCACTGAGTCCCAGGGCCAGCCCGGCTCCTGGGAGGTTTGCAGGATGATGAGCAGCCGGGGAGTGAATTAGGACCAGCTCCCGTCCCTCCCGCCGTCTCTATGCCTCTGATGAGCAGGGAGCCCTAAACAGGATCAGGGAGTAAAACCACGATAATCGCCTTAGCGTCCGGATAACATCTCCCACATGGAGGGCGCTAAGCCTGCCTACGTTTTGCGAAGGCTTCTCGCCAGCTCCTTCCGAAAAAAAGCAATTTTCTTTCCTAAAATCTCTGTGGTTTGTTCACGTGCTCCCCAAAATGCTGATGGACATTTGCAGCCGCCTCTGGCTGTGTTGTATCCCAGTCTGTGCTTCTCCGCTCAGGAGTCGCACCTGCGGCTGTGCCAGCCTCGGAGACCCGCAGGGGCCTGAGCTCTGGGTCCAGCTGTGCCCGGCCAGCCATCCAGCGGAGAGCATCCACTCCATGTTTTCCTGGTGGCTAAGCTCCCACATTCTACCAAGTCCTTCCCTTACGGGGTCAATAAACACTGCTGATTTTTTTAAAAAAAATATTTTTATTGATTTCAGAGAGGAAGAGGGAGGGAGGGGAGAGAGAGAGAGAAACATCAGTGATGAGAGAGAATCACTTATCAGCTGCCTCCTGCAGGCCCCACACTGGGGATCGAGCCCTCAACCCAGGCATGTGCCCTGACCGGGAATCAAACCCTGACCTCCCAGTTCACAGGTCGACGCTCAACCACTGAGCCACGCTGGCCGGGCAACACTGCTGATTTTGACTAAATAAAAGGCATCGTTTTTCTTCTGGGAAAAAGACAAAAGTAGGTCCAGATGTTATGAGAAAAGGATAGTGGATCATGAGAGAGGGCAGCATAAGACAGAAAAAAACAAAAATTGGGACTATTCCCATATGAGCAAATACGTTTAAAATTCGGAGGAAAAGCTGAGGACGAGTTGACTCTGTGTTATGAAACTCTGTTTAAGAAGGCAGGAGGCAAGAGCATCCTGGGGAGAAGGACCGTCTCTTCGGGAGAGGCTGCCGGGAAAACGGGACGCCGCATGCAAAGGAATGACACCGGACCGCTATCTTCTCTCCACACAGAAATGAACTCAAAAGTCATTCAAGACCCGACTATGAAGCCAGAACCCATGAAACTCCTGGAGGAAAACAGGCAGTAAGTTCCTCTACATTGGCCTTGGCGAGGACTTTTTCAACCTGACACCGAAAGTAAAAATAAATACGTAGGGGCCCTGGCCGGTGTGCTCAGCGGTTAGAGCGTCGGCCCATGCACTGAAGGGTCTCAGGTTTGATTCCTGGTCAAGGGCACGTACCTGGGTTACAGGTTCAATCCCTGGCCCCCATAGGGGCTCATGCAGGAGGCGCCCAGGCAATGTGTCTTTCTCACATCCATGTTTCTCCCCCACCTCTCTCCCTCTCTCTCTCTTCCCCCATCGCTCCCTCCCTCTCTTCCACTCTCTCTAAAAAAGCAATGGAAAAAACATCCTCGAGTGAGGATTAAAAAAATTAGTAAATAAATAACAGGGAATGCATCAGACTAAAAAGCTTCTGCCCAGCAAAGGGAACAGTCAACAGAACGAAAAGGCAACGTGCAGACTGGGAGGCGTTACTTGCAAATCATATACCTGATGAGGAGTTAATATCCAAAAATATATACCAAATTCATATAACTCAATAGCAAAAAACAAACCGTTTGATTAAAAACAAACCGGAGGATCTGAATAGACATTTTTCCAGAAAAGACACATAGAGCCAGCAGGTACGTGAGGAGATGCTTGACACACACTCACCACCAGGGAGATGCGGATCAGAGCCACGGTGCACTACCACCTCACCCCGCCTGCACAGCTGTCACCCAAAAGCAAGCCATCGCCAAGAGATGGCCGTGACGGCAAGGATTCGGAGAAGAGGGAAGCCCCGTGTACTGGGGGCGGTGTGTGTGTGTGTGTGTGTGTGGGGGGGGGGGGTAAATTCGTGCAGCCGCTGCGGAAAACAATTAAAAATAGAAGTATCATCTGACCCAGCAGTTCCACTTCCGAGCATTCACCCGAAGAACATGAGAACGCCAACTTGAAAATATACATGCGCTCTCCTTTTCATCACACCATTACTCATGATTTCCGAGGCATGGAAACAGCCTAAGTGTCCACAGACGTGCGGGTGGATAAAGAAAACGTGGCAGGACTCAGTGTTGCTTCGCCATGAAAAACCCTGTTGCTTGCGACGCGAATGGACCTCGAGGGCATTGTGCTGAGTGACGTAAGTCAGACACAGACAAACACGGCATGATCTCCCTTACACGTGGAATCTTAGCAACAGTAACAAAAAAGCTACAGCTCAGCGACACAGAGGACAGCCTGGCTGGTGTGGCTCCGTGGCTGAGCATCCACCCAGGAACCGAGAGGTCACCGGTTCGATTCCAGGCCAGGGCCCTCCTGGGTTGCAGGCTCCATCCCCAGTCGGGGGCGTGCAGGAGGCAGGAATTCAACGGTGCTGCACTCGCATCGATGTTTCTCTCTCTCTATCTCTCTCCTCCCCTCTCTCTCTAAAAATCAATAAAGGGGGAAAAATTTTTTTTTAAAAGATACAGAGAACAGATTAATGCAGTGATGGGCAACCTTTTGAGCTTGGTGTGTCAAACTTCGCCAAAAAACAGCATAACTCGGGTAGTGTGTCACTTTGAGGAAAAAACTAACTCCAAGACTCTAGCCGCAAATGTTTCATCCTCAGGAGCAGCAAATGTTTCATCCTCGGCATGCGGCCGCGTGTCATCAGAAATGGCTACGTGTGTCAGTGCTGACACGCGTGTCATAGGTTCGCCATCACTGGATTAGTGGCTTTCCGGAGGGGAGGGTGGGAGCAACGGGTGAAGCGGGTCAAAAGGAACACGGTTCCGTTCTAAGGGAGGTGACGGGCGGCCTGGTGACAGGGGGTTAGGAACACGTATTGGTGTTGCGGATCTGACCGGTGCTGAGAGGATCTTAAACAGTCTCATCACCAGAGGGGATACTGGTAACTAAGAGGGCGGGTGTTAACGAGACTGACGGTGTGGTCCTCTGGGTCCATACAGGTCAGAAGGACGCTGTCCACCCGAAACCAACGGAACGTTTTATGTCAATTAAACCTCCGTTTTAAAGATTAAACGGCAGAAAAGGCAGGGACATGTACAAACTTCAAAAAATACTTTTGCCTAAAGGCATTGCTTTTAAAACAAACGTTGGCGTCCTGTGAAAGGTGTGAGCGTGTCAGAAATGTGCCCGCCCCGAAGCCCGCTGTGCTTTATCCTGCGGAATGACCAGGTCCTCTTTGGCGCTCCCCGGAAAGTCCCTGTCACGCCCCCCACAGACCAAAGGGGAGGGGCCTCTCTCCCTATGGGGGCCAACCTGGCCCTGCAGACGCGCCTCTGGCCCCGCCCCCCCCTGCATGTCTGCGCCCCCCTCTGCGGGCACCCACACAGGCGCGCTCCACGGCAGCTGGTGGGCTGGGGCCGGCGGCCGGGTGGGGCAAACAGATGCGTGATTAATGGGCCCCGGAGCACAGACCCCGGGCGGCGGGAGCCAAAGTGTGAGCTGGCCCGGCCGTGCGGGGGTGAGTGGCAGCATCCCCACCGGGGGCCACCTCGCCTTTGTCCCCACAGCCCGCATTGTCCGCCGCGCGAAGCTGCCCAGTGTCCTCCCCCCACAAGGCCGCCTGTCCTCCCTGAACCCTCAGATATTAGTTTTGAGAGCAGTGGGCGTCATTCTCACAGACCGGACAGATGCCCCATTCACGCGCAGGGGGAGTGAGGATCACATTTTGATGCTTTCTGTGTGTTCGTTAAACTCAGTAGCTGGTTCCTCCTGCCCTCCGCGGGGGCTTGGCTGGGAATAGGACCGGAGGAGCCGCGTCCGGCCCCCAGGCAGCAGGCCGTGCCAGGGTGTGTGCTGGGAGGAGCCGGCTGGGCGGCGCTGCCTCCTCCCCCTGGGTTAGGGGTTCAAGGCCAAGGTGAGCCATTTCCACGCGTTTTCCGGCTCGAGTCTCCTTAGGGACATCATCGTCTAAGTTAAAGTCACCCACGTGGCGTGGCCAGGTGCAGCGATGGAGATAAACAGAGGGGAGGGGAGGAGGAGGAGGAGGCTGCCCGCCGGGCCAGGGCCGTGGGAACCCTCTCGCAGAGCAAAACCAGCGTTTTACAGCAAGAGTGGCACCGACGGAAGTTAAAGCAGAAAATGGCCATTTTCCATTTAGACAGGGCTGCCCGTACGTTGCCATCCTGTATCACAAAGGCTTGCATTTCTCTGTGTTTTCTTTTGGGTTTTTATTTGCACGTGGAATGTTCTAGCACCGTTTTGACAATGCTGTACGTAGGACATCGTGTTCTTTTCCATGGTCCTGGTGCTGATCGGCTTGATCGGTTTTAATACGTAGGCAATGTTCCGTTCCATATCCGCACTTTACAAACTGCTTATCCATTGCCTACCACTAAGCTGGCAGGTTATCTTCCATGTTTCCCTCTCGTAAATTACACTGCTGTGAACACATCAACACACCCCCTCCCTCCTCTTAAATTACTCCCTTGAAATAAATCCCAGAGAATGAGATTCCGGGGTCACAGAGTACAAGCATTTGTATGACCTTTGACCTGCATTGACGGCCACTTTTCAAAGAATGAGTATCTGCCTCCCCCGCCTCCCCGCCTCCCCCGCCGTCGGCGCGGCGCTGCAGGGCTCCTGTGTGCTTATTCTCCACTCTCGGCGGACTGCGGTGACAGAGCCTGCCCCGGGTGCGGTGAGATGTCGCTGTACAGCTCAGCGCGCCTTGGATAACTCTGAGGGCGCAAGGGGAAGAAAAGAAAACAGGAAAAAACCCAACCACACAGCAAGCCAACCCAACACTCGGCAGCAGTGCCGGTGCCTCAGGGCGCTGAGGATCCTCGGGCAGCCTGGGGGTCAGCGTGCGCTCCGAGATGCCCCGTCTGCTCCCCGTGTGGTGGGGGGCGCCCAAGGGGACAGGCTGGGCCCGGCGTCCCTCAGCCCCGCTGGGAGCGGTGTCTCCAGGGCCGCCAGGCAGGGTTCGGGGAGAGTGGGAAGGTCAGGTGCTGAGGAGGGTGGGCTGGGAAAGGCGGGCGTTTGGAGAGTGGGCCCTTCACTGGGAGAGAGGGGCTGGGAGGGAGACCGCCGCTGGATAGCTCGCTCCCTCCCAGGAGAGGGTCCCTCAGTGTCAGCGCCCATTCAGAGCCCACGGCCCAGGTCCCCACCTTCCCAGCCCCCCTCCCCCCCCTCCTCCTCTCTCCCCCTCCCGCCCCCATCACCCTGAATAATACAATCCAGGGACGGTGCGGACGAGGCCCGGGCGCTTGGCCGCCTTGACGGGCAAACCTAAGTTCCCACAGGTTCTTCCCCAAACCGTGGGCACCGGGCCGTGCCGTGCCCAGATGGGCCGGATTCCAGCTCAAGCTGCTGCCGGTGAGGGCCGGCTGAAGGGACAGACACTCCCGTCACCCCCAGAGGAGTCACCGCCCCCTCCGCAGTCACCGGGAGGTGTCTCCCCTGGGGGCAATGCTCTCCCGCCGCCCTCCTCGCTCTGTGCCCCCCTCCTCGCTCTGTGCCCCCCTCCCGGCTGGGCTAACGGAACCTCCTCCTCGCTCTGTGCCCTCCTCCTCGCTCTGTGCCCCCTCCCGTCTGGGCTGGACGGAACCCCCTCCTCGCTCTGTGCCCCCCTCCCAGCTGGGCTAACGAAACCCCCTCCTCGCTCTGTGCCCCCCTCCCGGCTAGGCTAACGGAACCCCCTCCTCGCTCTGTGCCCCCCTCCCCGCTGGGCTGGCCCGGGGCACATCCCCGCTCCGGTCCCCTCCCAGCGCTGGTACTGCCAGGTCACTGAGTCCCCGACACCTTGTCTCTGTCACAGAGGGCCCGCTCCCCGGGCTGTGTGGGTCACGGGAGCATCTTGGCCCCGGTTACCCCTTCATTCCTTGCAATCCCAGCCCCCGGCATAGATCACACGCTAGTTAAACCCTAACTCCGCCCGCCCAGGGGTCCCCGGGCACCGTGGTGAGCGTGGGTCAGTGGGGGCGCGGCCACTGGCCACTTGGGGGACGAGGACTTTCTCTCCTTGACCTTGGAAAGCACCTCTGAACCCATGTTGGTTACCGACGGTCCTCTCCCGGAACTGGCTCTGCACCGAGGCCCTTTACGTTGCACCCGCGCCGGCGCGTGCACGCCTCCTGGCCTGAGTCAGCTCACCGGGCTCTGGCCTCTGTCACTCGTTAGTTCTCTTGTTTCCTTGCCTGCTGCTCGCAAGCGGGGGGGAGACAGAGCCCCCAGTTCCTGGGCCCAGCAAGCACCAGGCGTGCGTGCCAACAGGTGCAGGGTTTCTCTCCGCAGAGATCAGGGAAGGCTCCAGGAGGAGGTGGGGGAGGGGCCGGTGCGGCCGGTCAGGGCCCAGCTGTGCAGACATGGAGGTTGACCAGGAGGCCCACATGGGCAGAGGCCGCTCACTTGCCGGGGAGGCTGAGAAGGGACCCCCATTTGCACAGGTCCTTCCCAAGCTCCGGGAGGCCCCGCCCCTCGCTCACAGGCTTTGGGGAAACCTGTGTCTGCCAGAGGTCCTCACCACAGTGGACGGGCCACGGAGTCTCTGCTCAGACTGCCCCCCACGCCCCGCGGCTGTGGGTGCTCGAGTGGCCGGAGCCTTGGGGGGCGACTCAGGGGTGGTGGAATGGGGGGGCTATTTAGTTTAGTGGGGCCACCTGTGTGCTTTGTAGTCAGGTCTCTGTAGTGAAGTCATCACCTGTCGCCCGGGTGTAGACGTGGCTTCCCAACCCCCTGCTGCCACGTGTGGAGTCCCCCCGACGCGGTGACAAGAGATGGCAGGGTCAGAGGTCACGCTGCAGCATCCACGCGGCCTCTGGGGCCTCGCACCTGAGGTGGAGGAGAAACAGGTTGAAAAGGGGTCAGGTGAGCCCTGGCCGGTTTGGCTCAGTGGACAGAGCATCAGCCTGCAGACTGAAGGGTCCCGGGTTCGATTCCGGTCAAGGGCACATGCCCGGGTTGCGGGCTCGATCCCTGGCCCTGGTCAGGGCTTGTGCTGGAGGCAACCGATGGATAGGTGTCTCTCACATCGAAGTTCCTCTCTCTCTGTCTCCCCCCCTCCCTTCCACTCTCTCTAAAAATCAGTGGAAGAATATCTCTGGGTGAGGAGTAACAAAAAATAAAGAAAGGAGAGGTGTCGGGCGGGAGCAGTCTGTGGCGAGCACGTGGCCGTGCGCCCGGCGGTGATCCCATCCCTGCGTCTCTGTGTCTCTCTCTCTGATTCCTTTTCTCATTCTACACAGACGTTCTGGTTCGCACCTGCTTTGGGCTCACACTTCCACGCGCTTTCCTCTCTCTAGAAGCTGGATTTGCGAGCCCTCCGCCATCCCGCATGTTCCAGGGCTGGGCAGGAGGCACCCCAGCATCCCACCTCCAGCTGCACCCTGCGGGGACCCCAAGGCAGGCCTCCCCAGGCCCCTCCTCCGGGGGCGCAGCAGCTGCTGGGTCCTCAAAGGCTGGGCTCTGAGGCCGAGGCGGGGGACCTGGGAGCCGGGGCCTGCCCCCCAGCCTTCCTTCCTGGCCACCCCCGGGGGTTCTGTGTGGCCATTCACGGCAGACCCCCTCCCGGGGAGGCGAAGAGGGTCGCATTATGCCAGGTCAAGCTCACGGTTGGCATCTGCCAAGATGCGCTCACTTCCTGTCCCGGGGCCCGCAGCCTCCGGCGCCCCACCCCCGCTGCGCCCCTCTGCTGAGCTTCAATAGTGGGGGCTTTTCTCCTCTCTCCTTTCTTCTGGCCAAGACAGGGTGTCTCTCTGGCGGAGAGAGGCCGTGTGTTCGCAGACGCAGCTGCATTTCAAAGGTACTTTGTTGGAGCGTCCTGGACGTGCCTTTGCTCGTGTGGGGAAACGGGGGGACGCGTTGGCTCCCCCCCAAACTGAAATTGATGTTACTTCTCTGCCAGGGGCACCCAAGGAAATGCTTTGTTCCGTTTCCTCCCCTTTCAGGCTGAGCCCCTTTATGCGGGAGCTGGGGCCCTGCCACCGGGATCATTGTCGCCAGCGCCGCCGGGTCCGAGGCGGCCAAGTCCGGCAGCTGGCTCATGCCTCCCCTCCCTGAGGTCCATTTCCTTGACAACATGTTCTTGTTCGCACCAACCTTCGTCTCCCCCGCGTGGTCTCCCTCCTTCCCCAAAGGCCCCTTACAGTTTCTTGGGGCTTAAAATTAAAAAGGAAAAAGGGTGAGCATGTGTGTGTGTGTGGCGGGGAGGGGAGCATGGGCAAGGGGTCGAGGAGATAAAGGCCTTGGGAGGTGCAGAGAGGGAAGGGCCCGGGGCCGGGAGTGAGGGGCGAGTGGTGGGCAGTTTGCACCATAAATAACAGCATCTAATCCGGGGTTCTTTGGACGGCTCCCCCTCTCTTGTCTACACCCCCAAGCTGTACAGCACCCGCCCTCGGCCTACCCAGCCCAGGCTTTCCGGCGGGACACCTAGGTGGCCCGAGGGGACCCCTGACCCCTATATCCTGTTCCTTTCTCCCTGCCCTGCTACTTTTCTCCTGGACAAAAGGAGAGAGTGAGAGATAATGAACAAAAAACATGGCCCGGGACAATGCCGCCACCGGCCCCGCCGGGGAGACGCACCCTGGCTCCTAGGTGAACTCGCCCATCAATCTCGCCTTTCGCCACTGGGTGGGTGGGAGCACGGGGCCCGCCCCGCCCTCCCCCGAGCAAATGCTTTCTTTTGACGCGGAACAAAAAGAGGTCTCGGCGGCGAGGTGAAATCTGGGTGGCATGGGCCCGCACAATGGGGCCCTGTCCCGGGCGGTGTACAACAGGGGAGGGGCGGCCCGAATGGTCCGGGGTGGAAACAATCCCCCCCGATTCAGGCCGACAAACGCGTCTTCTGTTCCACGGAGCCCCGGACAGAGAAAAGCCACAAAGGAAGGGGAGGGGGCGGGACCCCGACCAGGCGTGAGGCTCACCGTCTCCCCCAACCTGCCTGTCCCCCAAGGCGAGGCGGCGGGGGCCCCAGGGTCCGCCTCGGAGCTCCTGGGCCACGTCTGAATGGCGAGGCTGCGCTGATTTATGAGGACCCCGGGCGCCTCGCTGGAGAAAGGCAGGCGCTTTGTCTTCAGGACGGACAATGGGCCACAGGGTGGGTCCCCGGGGAGGCCGGGGTCCTGCCTCGCTCTGCCCTCTCCTCCCGCAGACGCCAGAGGCCGTGACAAACGGCGGGGCTGTGCCTGGGGACAAGGCCGGGCCACTTGAGGCCCCTGAAGAGGGTATTATGGCCAGGACATGTTTGCGCTGTGGAGATGGCGCACTCCACGCGCTGATGGCTCTCTTCCGGCGGGACAATGGCCCCTGGCCTGGCCGGCTGTCGGGGGCGCCCTCGGAGGAGCCCTCTCACGCAGACCAAGACGGGACATTGTGTCCACCTACTTGAGTGGAGGGGAGGTGACCACGGGGCAGCCCGCCTTGTAAATTACCATTGAAACAGGGCAGACAGCGCCTCTGGGCCGGGAGCCTCAGGGAATGATCGCTGGGCATCGGGGAGCCCCACAGGGACAGGGTGCTGGAGAGAGAGCTCCCCGCCGGCTGGGAGCGCTGCTGCAGCGGGTTCTGAGCCGTGGGCTGGAGCGTCCCTGAGGCTGCCCTAGGCGAGACCCTGACACCTCGCCCTGTGGCTGAGCCCCTTAGCCCAGGCCTTTGTGGCTTAACATCCACCTCTTCCAGCCTCCAGCCAGACTCACCATCAAGAGGAAAGAAAGGAGAGAGACAGAGACAGAGAGAGACAGAGTCAGGCAGACAAAGACAGAAAGAGAGAGGCAGACAGAGAAAGAAACAAAGAGGCAGAGACAGAGAGACAGAGAGAGACACAGAGAGATGGGGGCGGGGAACCAGCCTCCGTTTGTAGCTGAGAACGAGGGGACACCGAGCGTGACCTGTGCTGAGAAGGGGGGGTCTGGTCCCCGCTGTGAGGGCTGCAGAGTGGGTCTCCCACAGAAACACCGAGGGAAGCGGGCCATCAGCCAGGAGCGCCGTCCCCTGAGGCCGCCGGGCACCTGTCACCGGGCCGTTCCCGCCTGTGCTGGGACCTTACAGAGCCGGCAATGCCTTTTCCCTCTTTTCAAGCGACGGTCTCCACCCTGGCCACCGCCCCTCTGTGGCGGGTCACAGCCGTGGTTCCGCACAGAGGCTCCAGCTGGGTGAGCTGCTGCTGTCGGCTCGGGGGGCAGGTGGACTAGGCCGTGGGAGCGCCCGGGGACCCACCCCGTGCCGCGGGGCCTCCTCCTCGGGGACTGTCCTCAGCCACATGGTGGGGCCAGGAGGGCTGGGGGCCCCGGGCCTGCCTCCCACAGCCTCTGTCCCCCTGTCACCTTCCCTCTGCTTTGCTGCCTCCATTGTCTTGTGAGCCCCAATAACTGTCAGAACCCCGAGGGTCAGAGCTCGGGCGCGGTGAGCCTGGACGGTGGCCTGTTTCCCGCCTGTGAAGTGGGCACGGCGCCCACTCTGTAGCTCCGTGGGAAGATGAAGTAAGGCAGCTCCTGTGTGTGCAGGGCGGGGCCGGCGTGCAGCACGCACGGTGAATGCTGCGGTTATTGCAGGAGTGAGGTGGCGGGGTGAAAGGGTGCCCTATGACACAGCGGTGTGCGTTTCCGTTCTTGTAATCTGCACGGAGGAAGGCCTTCGATCTTGCTGGCTCATCTCCAGCTTCCTGGGCGGGGGGCAGGGCTCAGCATGGAGCATCAGGCTAGGTTCAGTCCATCGCTCTGTGTGAGGGTCCCACATGCCATGAGCCACGCGGGCGAATGCTGGGGGGCACAGCCCCTGCACCAGACGTCCAGAGAAAGAAAGCTTCCACCCTGGCCGGTGTGGCCCAGTGGATAGAGCGTTGGCCTGTGGACCAAAGGGTCCCGGGTTCGATTCAGGTCCAGGTCACGTACCTCCGTTGCAGGCTCCTCCTCGGCCCCGGCCCTGGTCAGGGCTCATGCAGGAGGCAACCCATCGATGTGTTTTTCTCACATCGATGTTTCTCTCTGCCTCTCCCTCTCTCTTCCACTCTTTCTAAAAGTCAATGGAAGAGTATCCCTGGGTGAGGATTAACAAAAATAAATAAATAAATGAGAGAGAGAGAAAGAGAGAAAGGGGGGGGGGGGACTCCCCTTGCTCAGGAGTAAAGCATCTCAGATTTCAGGTTTTGAACCCCTGCGGTGGCTCCCAGGTGTGACCGACAGATGAGCACCTCCCCACGTCACCCCGACCTCACCGAGCAGGTGTGTATTGCCCAGTCCCCTCCCACCACCTGCGGGGAGCAGAGCTGGGAGTGTAGACTGCAGCCTCCCGCACAGCTGGGAAGGGACGGGCCTATGCTAGCTAGGCCCCTGCCCCTCCCTGTTGGGAACAACAGGCCGTGGACGGTGTCAGCGCGGGGCCACGCCGTGAGAAAGTCCTGCATCTGCACAAGAAGCGCCGCCCTGCTTATGGAGCACAGGGAGCTGCCCTGTTACCATCCGTGTGAAGGGGCGTGATCTCTCCATGTGAGCTCTCTGCAGAGGCTTTATACACAGGAGGTCTACCATCTGCCCATCACGTGTCTATGGTCGGCAGGATGTGACAGTGGGCTCTGGACATGATGGACAAAACCCACAGCCATCAGGAGGAGCAGCCTGTTTCACAGGAGAAATGGGACGAGGATGATGTTTTCTTAGTTTTGTTTGTTTTCTTAATATACATGGAGTGGCCAGATGATGATGCTCTCTGAACACATACTAATCTGGCCACTCGGTGTATGTATATTAGAGGCCCGGTGCATGAATTCGTGCATGGGTGGGGGCCGGCCAGCCTGGCCAGGGGGAGGGGACATGGGCGGTTGGCCGGCCTGCCTGCTGGTCGAGGGGACAATTTGCATATTAGCCTTTTATTATGTAGGATATACACGGAGTGGCCAGATTATTATGCATTCAGAGATCATCATCATCTGGCCACTCAGTGTATATTTGTATTGATTTCAGAGAGGAAGGGAGAGGGAGAGAGAGAAACATCCATGATGAGAGAGAATCATGGATCGGCTGCCTCCTGCACGCCTCACACTTGGGACTGAGCCCTTAACTGGAATTGAACCCTGACCTCCTGCCATAAGCCACGGAGTCAGGGTTCAACCACTGAGCCACACCGGCCAGGCATGATGTTTTTTTGTGGGGTTTTTTTGGTGTTTTTTTTTTACCAGTCTAGCAAAGCCACCCGGGTAGGAAGCTCACAACCCTAACTCCCTGCCGGCCTCCATTCTCACCAGCCGGCAGAAGGCAGAGATCTGATCGCGGGCAGATAAGAACCCCGTCACGGAGACGCTGGGAACAGCGTCAGCACTCCGGGCAGGTGCCCGCTGTCCGCTCTCAGCTCCAGGGGACCTGTGGGCAGGGCAGCAACGGCCACGCCTCTGCCCCCGGGGCCTGGACAACCAGCACTGTGGGAGCCGCACCCCTGGCCGCCTGCTCTGTGGGGCTAGGGCTTCACTCCCCAGCCCTGGCCGGCTGCCTCTTGACAAGGCTGTTGTTGTTTTTGGTTTTTTTTAAGTTTTTATTGATTTTCAGAGAGAGAGGAAGGGAGAGGGAGAAAGAGATGGAAACATCAGTGAGAATCCTGGACCAGCTGCCTCCTGCACAGACACACTGGGGAGGGAGCCCGCAGCCCGGGCCTGTGCCCTGACCCAGAATTGAACCGCGACCTCCTGGTTCATGGGTCAGTGCTCAACCACGGAGCCACCCGGCCGGGCAAGGCTGGTTCCTATGAGCTCGCCTTGCTCGGAGCATCGTCCTCAGCTGAGAGCCATGTGTGATTGACTGCCTCAGTTTCCCTAGATCCTCCTCTCTTTCTTGGTGGACCTGCTAAATCTCCCTGAAGCCACTCAGTCCACAGAATCTACAGAGTCACCTCCAACCGGATTGGGAAAATCCAAGGACCGACTGGTATCTGCTCCGCCTTGAGGAACTGCCCCCGGAGACAGTTGTCGGCCGGAGAGTGGCTCTCCAGAGAGGTCACTGTTCTGAGGGGTCAGGAGAAAGCCAGGGGCAGCCGGGGGGGGGGGGGGGGAGGCTTAAATCGCAAGGAGCTCCATTCAGTTTCTCTAACCAGCTTCGAAGGCCTGGTGAGTCTCCGTCCGCAGTGGGGCTGCGTTTCCGTCACAGCTAACTGCTGAGTGACAGCCGTGCAGGCACAGCTCCCCGTCCGGAAGCGCGTGGATTCCGTCCTGCGTGCAGCCCTCAGCCGCCCCTGGTGGCGATTACGGAGGCAATAAGGCGGCATCACTACCTGCTGGGCCACCGGCTCGGCTCCCTCCCGTCTCCCTCCTTGGACAAAGCCCATTTGTCATGAAAATGCTGGGCTCGCGGGCTCCCGCCACAATCTGGATGTTGCCTCCACGCGGAGGACGGTTTCTGAAGGGAGTTAGCAGGATTAGGAGAGGCTCACATATGCTCAGCCTCACTCTTGGTATTCAAGTCATCACAGCCACCACCCAGGACGCTCCTCCGGGACCGGGGAGAGGAGGCGGAGGGCGGGGGTGGGAGGAGGGGGCTGGGAGGGACGCTGCCTCCCCCGCCCCCCAAGGACACCAAGCTGGAGTGAAATGCAAATCTCAGGAGGCCTGATGCTGGGGATTCCCGGGCGATGGCTCTGATTTTGGTTTTGGCACTGCGTTCCCTTCCTGTGTGACTATTTCTCCCCCGGGGACCTGGCCACGGTGGGGACAGGAGGTGCCAGAGCTATGCCCTGCCCACGCTGCTCCTTGGCATTCCAGTCCCCCCGCCCCCCCCCCGCAGCCAGCAGCACAGTTGGTGGCAGGGGACCAGGTGCCTCCTCCTGAGGGCCAGGAGGGGGCCAGGAGGGGGCCAGGAGGGGGCCAGGAGGGGGCCAGGAGGGGCCAGGGTGTCTGCTCCCCCACCCGCCCCTGCTCCACAGCACCCTGGGGAGCCAAGAAGAAGTCAGGAGCATACACACTAGAAAAAAGTAACTCACGTCCTGATAGACAGTATGATCATCTGCACTCGAAATCCTAAGAAATCTACAAAAAGACCTGGAAAGTGGAGACAGCAAGGCTGCAGAACTGAAGGCCAGTGTGCACAAATCAATTGTATTGCTGTCTACAAGCAACAAATAATTGAAAACTGAAATAAGAAAATTTTCTGCCCGCCCGGCGTGGCTCCGTGGTTGAGCATCGACCTATGAACCAGGAGGTCAGGGTTCGATTCCTGGTCAGGGCACAGGCCCGGGTTGTGGGCTCCATCCCCAGTGGGGGGCGTGCAGGAGGCAGCCGATCAGTGATTCTCTCTCATCATTGATGTTTCTCTCTTTCTCTCTCCTTCTCGCTTCCTCTCCAAAATCAATATATATGAAGATCTTCTACAATATCGTCCAAAAAGTGAAAGTTTGGGGATAAATCTGACAAAAGATGTGTAAGACTTGTACACCGAAAACTGCAAAACCTTGCTGAGAGAGTAAAGGACTCAGTGGAGAGATACACACATTTACAGATCAGGGGATGCAAGCTGGTGAAGGCATCGATTTTCCCCAAACTGATCACTAGATTCTACTCAATCCCAATCAAAGATTTTATCTCAGTAGCAAATGTATTAACTCTGGTTAATACTTCTGACTTCTGATGGTGGGATTGTGGGTGGTTTGTAGTTTATTCTTTAGATTTTTTTTGCTTGCTTAAGTGTTTCTAACGAATGCTTCTGATTTAAATAAAAGGTAATATACCTGCAGCTGGATTAAGGCAGGAGTGAGGTGGCGGGGTGAAAGGGTGCCCTAAGAAGTGTCAGTGTTACAGTTTGTTTGCTTTATTGTTGCCCCGGTAACTGCTCATCACCCTCGGAAGGTAAGTAAGTGCGGACGGAAGCTGCTGGATGGGAACCCCACACAACGCATTCCCCAAATGCTTCCGGGGTCATTGCGCCCTCCTCCCTTGCTGTCTGTTGAGCGGTTTGGGATGGAATCAGCCAGTGCTTTTGTCGTCGTCGTAATTAGACAGTTCACCTGGATAAAGGAGGGACGCGGAGGGGCGGCCAGCACTGCGCCCATGCTCACCAGGAAGCTGCAACGCCACATTCCCCCGGGGCAGGGGCCCAGCAAAGGGGGGCTGGGTGCAAGCGCAGTGAAGTCGGGGTGACATAGGGGAGAGGCCTGACTGTCAATCTAGCCTGGGGACATGGACTGGCTTGGGGGACCCCATGTGAAGCACGTGAAATCCTGAAAAGTTAAAACCCCAGGCAAAGGGTCCCCTCTCTTGTTGGTTCCCCATTCGCCTCCGTTTGCTTTTGCTCCGTGGCCCGCGCTCGCCGTGTGCCAGCCTCTCTCTCCATGCCATGTGCCTCCGGTCACGTCCATGCACGCCCTCAGGAAGCGCTGACTGGACTCGGGCCACGGCAGGGAGCACATGCTGGGAGGACGGGTGGGGTGTGTGTGTGTGTGTAGAGGGGGGGGGGGAACGGGGTGGCATTTGCCAAGGGCTGCGGCTCCTTGGGGGGTTCGGGGCGCCTGGCCGGGAGCCCCATGGGAAAGGCGCTCGGGTGATGGGGAGGCTGTGCAGCACGTTTCGGGGCAGGGCAGCGTGTGCTGGGGGACAGGGGGGGCTCCCGGGGAAGGTCCTGAGTTCCCCTAAAACCTCTGCCCCCCACCTGCTCGTTTCCCATTGCCCCCATGGCGCCACTGACGTGGGGAGGGGGGCGTGCCCTGGACCGGCCAGCAGAGCCCCCTCCTCCGGCACCAGCGGCCGGAGCGGCTCTGGGACAAGGAGAGCGGGTCCCTGCGGAGGGTGACCCCAGGCCCCTCCGGAGAGAGTGGGGCTCCGGGGGGTGAGTGTGGGCGCGGCCAGGACTCTGCACGCTCCCTGCCCGGGGCATCGGGTGCGGGTCCCGCCGGGTGAGAGGCAGGCTCTGTGGCTGCAGCCTGGATGGAGGTGCCACAGCCCACGGCTGCATGCTGCTCACTTTATCGGAGACAGGACCCGAGTCTTCGGACAGGACGCTCCACGCCCGCCGTGGAGGCCGGCGTGGGGACTCCTGCTCAGCGAGCCCGGGAAGGAAGGACAGCGTCCCTGCATCCCTGCGAGGGGACCGCGAGCTGGATCTCGGGGACAGGGTCAGGTGAGAGCCCTCGGGGTGGAGCGAGTCCCCGTTTCCACTCCCACAAGCAGACGAGGAGGAGCCCATCATAAGGCGGGGTGATGGGAAGCCGTCTCCAGAGCCGGCTCCCCTTGAACCCCGCCCCCAGGACACGCCGTGTGGGCCCCTCACACGGGACCTGACTGGCCTGTGATGCACGTCCACTCGCAGAATGCAGCGGCAGGGACGGCGCGGCCCGTGGTGCTGAGCCGCAGGGCGTCGGCAGCTGCTGCGTTGGCCTCTTGAAATGGACCCGGGTGCCATACTGTGAGGAAGCCCAAGCAGCCGTGGGGAGGGGCCCAGAGAGACCGAGGCCTGGGCCGCCCGCCCCAGCCCAGCACCCACTGGACCCCCGGCTGCCCCAGCATCTCTGCGGAGACCCACCAAGGCCCATGGACTGGCTTGTTCTCATCTTAAGTGCCTGGTCCTGGGGCCACGCATCCCGCCACCACGGAGGCCTGACGGAGGGCGTTTCCCCTGAACTGACGTAGCCACATCTCCATCTGGGCTCGAGCAGAACCAGGACGCGGGTCCATCGTGTCCCTGTGCTCGGGACCGTTCGCTAGGCCGCACGGTTTTAAAAATGAGGGCCTGTCCCGTTGCCATGGCATTGCTTCTTAGAAGGAACTGAGGGTTTTCCTACCCACCTGCCCATCGCCATGGACATGGAATGATCAGGAGAACGAAGAAGTTTGATGAGTCTGTGCTCACACCGGCCGCGAAGCATGAGACACGGGACGTCGTAGCACGGCCGATGCCCCCCGGGCTGACCACGTTCGGTTCTGGCCGGGACGTGTCGCGGGCCGTCCAGCGGTTTCAGAAGACTCGGGGGACCGTGGAGGGCACACGTCTGCAGTGCTCGGTGGGAAGACATAATTACTGGCGTCAGGGTGCCCGGCTCCTACCCCGATAATGAGTAAGATATTTAGTCCTGAACCGCTTGTGTGACATTTCAGTAAGTAATGCCGCGATGCGCCAGCATTTCCATATTCCTCTTTAAAGTCCCAGTGCCTCTGCCTTAATCCAGCTCCTTGGCATTTATTACTGTTTGTTACACTAACAAGTAAGATTACGAGAATTCTAATGAAGGCTTCCAGTGCAAAACTCGGTGATTAAAATGCCGTAATAACAGTTGCATGCATTTATGTGCCTGATTACCATAATCTATTTAGCCCGAGTAAACACACAAACAGAAGGAGAAAAGCCAGCCAGTGACACTCCGGCAGAGGGAGCGGCGAAATGCGGGGAGACGGTGTAAATATGTAAATGTCTGTGTGTCCTTTTCATCTCTCTGCTTTCTCATCCCGGCCTTTTTCTCCTTCTTTCTCTCTGTTTGCTAATGAGAAGACTATACCATGACATGTGGGCCAGCCTCCGGGGGCCGAGGTGCGTGGGGGCCATCTGCTGGGGCCAGCGCCCTCGCAATGCCACCCAGGGAGCTCAGGGTGTCGCTGCCCCACCTCTGACATCGCCGCCGAGGAGAGCTGGTGTCTCGGGGGCCACAGGCTCTGATGTCCTCGCTCTGAACGCTCAGTTCAGCTGTTGCTCCGTGAACGCGGGCCTGGTGGGGCGTGGCCACGGGCCCCCTGCCCGCTCCCTCCCGATCCCTTCCCTCACAAACCAGGTTTCTAAATGAGCGCCCTCTGTATCTCCGCTGCCTTTGTTATTTTTAATTCTTAATAAAATGTCAGGCGGGAGAGTGGCTGCATCTTCCACTTGGTAAGGAATTTTGAAGAACTTTCTTTAAAAAAAACAAAACACATTTTTATTAGTTTCAGAGAGGAAAGCAGAGGGAGAGAGATAGAAATGTCAATGGTGAGGGAGAATCATGGATCGGCTGCCTCCCACAGGCCCCCCTGCACCGGGGATCGAGCCTGAAACCCCTGTCCACCCTAGAATCAAACCCCAACTTCCTGGCTTATAGATCCGTACTCAACCACTGAGCCACACAGCCGGGCTCGACGAAGTTTCTTACATGGGAAATGGGATGCTTTAGTTTAAAAGTGGGACGATGGCACCCCGGCCAGCGTGGCTCAGTTGGTTGGGCGTCATTCTGTGCACTGAAGGTCTCGGGTTTGGTTCCCCATCAGGGCACAGGCCCGGGTTGCGGGCTCAATCCCCAGTAAGGGGCGTGCAGGAAGCAGGGCTCGATGTTTTGCTCTCACATCAATGATTCTCTCTCTCCCTCTCTCTTCCTCTCTCTCTCTAAGAATCCTATATAATAAAGGAGTGATATGCAAATTGACTGTCACTCCAACACACAAGATGGCTGCCCCTATGTGGTCAAAGATCCTGCCCCCATGTGGACACAAGATGGCCACCACAAGATGGCCAGCAGGGGAGGGCAGTTGGGGGGATCAAGTCCTGCAGGGAGGGCAGTTGGGGGCGATCAAGTCTGCAGGGAAGGGCAGTTGGGGGGGACCCAGGCCTGCAGGGGAGGGAAGTTGGGGGCAAACAGGCTGGCGGGGGAGCAGTTAGGCATCAATCAGGCTGGCAGGAGAGTGTTTAGGGGGTGATCAGGCTGGCAGGCAGAAGCGGTTAGGGGCAATCAGGAAGGCAGGCAGGCGAGCAGTTGGGAGCCAGCAGTCCTGGATTGTGAGAGGTAGGATTGGGCCTAAACAGGCAGTCGGACATCCCTCGAGGGGTCCCAGAGTGGAGAGGGTGCAGGCTGGGCTGAGGGACATCCCCCCCATGCACAAATTTCATGCACCAGGCCTCTAGTAAAATATAAAAATGAAAAAAGAAAAGGAAAGTGGGACAATGGTGATAACCCCATTTGGGAAATACAGACATTTGCCAGAATCCCAAACATGTCATACACTGGGGCTGGCACAGGCATGTTCTTTTTCCAAAGAAGGAAATAATTCCTCGAACAGGAGCACGCCGCAGCTGACGGAGCCTGAAGGCAGAGCGGCGGCTGGGTCACCGGACAAGGGAGCCCCTGGGGAACCAGAGGGGCTGGTATTGGGCCGATATTTCCATTAGACGTTCGTCTCCGGGTTGGATGGTGGGGGACGAGACAACCACGGAGCCTCTGGCTTCAGGGAACAGAGGTCTGAAGAGAGCCGCGCTGCTCGTGATGAAGCTACTTTTGCTTTTATTTCCCAGCAACAATTTCGAGGCGTACAGACACTTCTGGAGTGTTCCTCTATGAGGAGCACTAGCGCTGCCATCAGGGAGCTCGTCCTGGGTTCCAGGTCCCGTTCTAAGCGCTTCCCGCCCACTTCGTTTGACCCTCCAATGACCCAGTGAGGTGACCTGTTACAGATGAAACACATGCGAGGTCCAGCAGCTTCCAGGTGGGAAGTTTAACAAGTGAGAGTCCGACGGCCACCCCAGGTGCCGAATCCCAGCCTGCATGTGTATATGCATGTATGTGTATGCATGCATGTATGTGTGTATGCATGCATGTATATATATATGTGTGTGTACATATATGTTCTAGTATATATGTGT
Organism: Ia io; assembly: GCA_025583905.1. Lineage (NCBI taxonomy): Eukaryota > Metazoa > Chordata > Mammalia > Chiroptera > Vespertilionidae > Ia > Ia io. The sequence continues at coordinate 114,849,625 of JAJQQW010000009.1, read as the reverse complement.
ATGTGTGTATATGTACGTATGTATATGTTCTAGTATATATGTATATAGGCGTATAGACGGCCGTCTTCTCCCTGTGTCCTCAGTGGTTGTCCCTCTGAGTGTCTGGGCCCTAATCTCTTCTTCTTGTAAGGACATCAGTCCTATTAGATTAAGGACTTCCCCGATGACCTCCTTTTAATTTGATTGCCTTTAAAAAAAAGTTGTGATTGATTTCAGAGAGAGGATCGGAGACGGAGAGAGAGAGAGAAACATCAGTGATGAGAGAGAATCATGGATCAGCTGCCTCCTGCACGTCCCCCACTGGGGATGGAGCCTGCAACCTGGGCCTGTGCCGGGACCAGGAGTGGAACTGTGACCTCCTGGTTCACAGGTAGATGCTCAACCCCTGAGCCATGCCCACCGGCTAATGACCTCCTTAAGGACCCATGTCCAGTGCAGACACATTCCGAGGTCCCGGGCCTGGGACTCCATCCCGGGAATGGTGGGTGGACACAGCTCAGCCCATCACAGGTCCTGCTCATCGTTCCCCTGGCTACAGCACCCCGCGTTTCCCCAGGTCCCTTCAGCCTAACACCCTGTGTTGTCCCAATTTTTAAAACAAGAACCTGGGTTATTTCTATGATCGGGAAAAACAGAATCAATGAATTATTTTAAAGGAAGCGTGGTGTCTCTTAGAGCTTAGGGAGGAGGTCCCAGAACTGGGGTGGGGTGGGGTGGGGAGGGAAGGGGGGGAGGGCGCCTCCCTCCCATCCTGCTGCCCCGGCCACCCCCGGCCTCGGCCTCCGGTTCCTCCCGCAGGCTGAGCGCTGGTGATGGAGGGCTAGATCCCGGCCATTTTAATAACCAGGGAAAATCACATAAAATTCCAATCATGTATTGGAAGGAACGAGGCAGGAGGAGAGGGAGGTGCACAGACTAATAGAAGCGGGAGGAAGGGCGCGGGGGTGGGGGTGGGGGGTCGTGCAGGGCCGGAACCGCAGCTGGACCCCCCCCACACACACACACACAGAGAAGTAGCTGCTGGTGGGGGGTCCCCGCTTCCCTGTGCGCGTGGCCGCCACTAGGGAGGCCCCACCTTGACCGAAGCCCGTGGGTGCGGCCTGAGCATCCGGGGAGCATCAGCCGGGCCTGGGCTGGGCCGCTCTCCGGGTCCGCGGTCCGGTCCGCGCGAGGGGCGGGGGGCCCGGGAGGGGGTGTCTCCCGCCCCCCAGCTTGGAGGGAGCGCGCTCACGGGCCGAAAGGGTTTAGGGGGGCTTAGGGGGGCTCTCCTCTGAGGCTGTGACGTGCGGAAACCTCTCTTTAAATGCGTATTTTTATTGACTTCAGAGGAAGGGGAGAGGGAGAGAAACACCCGTGAAGAGAGAATCATGGGTGGGCGGAGCCCGCAACCCGGCATGTGCCCTGGGGGAGTCGGACCCGGGACGTCCCCGCAGGCCGCCGCTCTGCCCACTGGGCCGCCCGGAGCGCAGAGCTCCTTGTGGGGCTCACCCTGAGGGCGAGCCTCCGGCCTGTGCCTGCTCCGCACGCAGCGAGTTGGGGCGCCCCCACCCCCCAGCACTCCCCGCCCGGAGGAGGGGCTCCAGGAGGGCGGGGCCACCCCCGTGACACCCCAACTCCAGACCCTCCTACTGGACCGGGACAGACCGCCCCAAGGCAGAGCCCGGAGAAAGGGGGCGAGGAGCTGGCGGGGGGGCCCGGAACCCCAGGCCTCAAAGAACTCAGACCTGCGCCCTGGCCGGTGTGGCTCAGTGGAGAGCGTCGGCCTGCGGACCGAGGGGTCCCGGGTTCGACTCCGGTCAAGGGCATGGACCTTGGTTGCGGGCACATCCCCAGTGGGGGGTGCGCAGGAGGCAGCTGATCGATGTTTCTGACTCTCTATCCCCCTCCCTTCCTCTCTGTAAACAATCAATAAAACATTAAAAATAAATAAGTAAAAGAACTGACTTGATCCTGAGGGTCACGGGGAGCTGGCCACCGCCGCCCGCAGCTCCTGGGGGTGCGATCCCCACCCGCCACGCTGAGCGCAGGCGCGGCCGCCTCCAGAAACGGGGCGCAGAGTGGTCCCCTGGAGCCGGAAGAGGCTCTTCAGAGCCCGGCTGCCTCGCTAGGGTCCGAGGGTCGCAGCCCAGACACCGTTCCTGTCGCGGGTCCTCACCACCCCAGGCCCCAGGGCGCTCCCCTCGCCTTCAGTGCCTCCCCCTGTAAAAGGGGAGCAAGCGCCTCTCCACAAGGGGTGTAAGCTGAGGTCCAGGAGAGTACATTCCACCCCCATCCTACCCCAGCTTCGCACCATGTGAACTTGAGGTGCGGGTTAACCCCAAGGGCGACTGGCGGGAGGGGGAAGGGGCCCGCCCTTTGGGGTTTTGTTTGGCTGCTTTTTTGTTGTTTTTCTTTAGCTTCCCTGATGCGGCACCCCTGCCTTCCTCCACTGCCTTCCTCCCCTGCCTCCCTTCCCCCTACCCCCACCCCTGCCTCCCTCACCCCTTTGTCCCTCCCCCCTGCCCCCTCCCCTCCCCCCTGCCCCCCTCCCCCGCCTCCCCTGCTGCCTCCTGGCCCTGCCGGCCCCTCCCTGACTTTGGCCGGTCAGCGCCTCCGTGGGGAGTGCCGTCGGGCAGGCCGGTGCCCTTCGTGGTCACAGCCATCACCTGCGGGGCCTCTGAGGCTCCCGGGCGCCCGCAGCCCCGTACAGGCCGGGCCCTGGGTGAGGGCGGCTCTGGGGGCTGGGGGGCTGGGGGGCTGGGGGCGCAGGTGGCGTTTGTCCCGGAGCCCGGCCGGCCTCCGAGGGCCGCCGCTCAGGTTGGCGCGCCAAGGGGGCCGCGCTGCGCTCCTGCGGCTCCGGCCGGAGGCTGGCGGGACGCTTCTCCTCCCGCCTCGGTGCCAAGCCTGGCGCTCGCAGCCCTGGCCGCCGGGCACAGCCCGCTCCTGGCAGCCGGGCGGCTGGGCGCGCAGGGGGAGGGCGAGGCCGGAAGGGGCCGGGAGCGGCGGGAGGTCTGCGCCCTCGGGGACCGCGGGGCCGCCGGGCCTTTGGCACCGGCACCTCCCGGCCGCCTGGGGCTGAGCGGAGGCCCGACACGCACCGGCCTTTGTGGGCGCGGAGGAGGGGGAGACGCGTCTTCCGTTTGGGCGGAGGCGCCGCAGCCAGGAAGCCGGGGCCCCGGAACCCCGCGCCCGCGATCGGCCCCACGAGGGAGCGCTCAGTCCGCCCGGCGCGCCCCGGCCCGCGGTGGTGAGGGCGGTGCCCGGAGGGGAGGGGAGGGGAGGGGAGGGGTCCCCCGTGGGGGGTCTCCCCCAGGACGTGCACACCAGGCGCCGGACTTGGACGAGAGCCGGGCGCCGCCAGGACGCAAGAGGGCCAGCGCCGTGGCCGGGCTCCAGCTCCCCATTATTCCAGGGGGGCCGGTGTGCCCAGCGACCCATTTGCCCCAGCGCCAAGGGAGCCGGAACACAGCCCGCCCCCCCTCCCGGTGCCTGCGGGGAGGGGGCCCCCCAAAGGCCCCCAGGGCCTCCGCGCTGGGTGCCCGGGGCCGGGCCTGGGCTGTCCTGAGGGGCGTCCACGCGGGGACCTGGCGAGGAAGCAGCTCTGCCGCCTCCCGACGCGCCTGCCGGGCTCTGACCTCGCGCCGCTCCAGGGCCCGGCCCTCCCGGCTCCCCTCCGAGCCAGCGCCCGAGCCCCAGACTCCCTCCCGCCGCGGCCCCGGCGGCCGGGGCTGAAGAGGAGCTGGGGGAGCCGCGCCGCCCTCGGGACTAACCTGGGGCGGCCCCGGCTGCGCGCGTCCCGCCTGCGCTCCTTAGACACACGGGCCGCGACGAGCCCCCGCCCCCCGCCCCCCGCACACACGGGGTCCCCCCTGCAGCCGCCTCCGGGGCCCAGAGGGGCCCGCACAGCCCAGGCCCCTCCCGCCCCGCCCTCCGCGCGGGATTCTGTGACCCGGCCTCCTGGCTGCGCGGGGGCCGCACCCTCCGGAGCGTGGGAGGACCGTCCCGCTCCAGTCTCCGCGGATTAAACCCGCATTTAACGGACGGCTGCGGAGCCCGTGCGAGGCCGCGGCTAGAGAAAGGCGCTCCAGGAGGCGGGAGGGGCCGGGGCGAGCCGCCGGCCTCCTGGTGTGTGTGGCGGGGAGGCTGCGAGCAACATGGAGCGCTTCTCTTCGCATTTGTGGATTTTGTAACTTTGCTAACTTGGGGGCCAGTCGCTTACTACGTCTATTTGTTTGCTTGGTTTTAAGCCTTCATGCGAAGTAAAAGTTGCCGGAGGCCCCGACTGTAACGTTCCCTGAGGGGCTGGGCGTGTGCTGAGTGCGGGCAGAGGCGCAGGTCCCGGCCCCCCAGACACGAACGCCTGGACCTGAGAGCGTGGACAGAAGCCCGCGCAGGGAAAGGGCGAGGCCGGCTTGGGCCCCGCGCTGGCGTCCACAGCCGGCAGGCCTGCCCCGGCCCCCAAGGGCTAGCAGTCTTTTCCTGCGGACTTGCCGCAGGCAGACACGGCCCCTCCACCTCCCTCTATTGAGTGGGTAGGTGCACCTGAGACCGGTTTCATTTCTCCCGGCCACAGCTCTCCGTGTCCGGAACCCGGCCGGGGCGGCTAAAGCCTGTGCGAACGCGGCCGCGAGGGGCTGGCCCTCGCCGTCTGGCCCCGGGTGTGCAGAAGCTTCGCCCGGGCCTGGCGCCTCCTCCTGCGGACGGGCCGGCGTGGCCCACCCGTGTCGCGGCGAGGGCCGCAGAGCTGATGCTGAAGCGCGAGCTGGTGGGTGAGGGCGTGCGCTCAGCTCCAGTTGGGCGCTCTGCGGAGGCGCTGGTCCCCAGGTCCGCACCGTCCACGGCTGGACGGGACAGTCGTCATTTCTAAGCAAACACGGGGGGGGGGGGCGCCCTCCCCCCTCCTTCCCCGCCTTGGTCTCGCCAGGCCCTGCCCCCAGCGGAGGGCGCTCCGGTCCACCTCCTTGGCGAGCTCTTAAGAGTGCCAAGAAAGTGGGTGCTTTGTGCCCGGGTGCCGCTTGCAGGGGGGTCCAAATGTCCGCGTGCTAAACCCATGGGGTGGGGACAGGCAGCGGAGAAACGAGAGAGAGAGAGAGAGAGAGAGAGAGAGAGAGAGAGAGAGAGAGAGAGAGAGAGAGAGAGAGAGAGAGAGGAGAGAGAGAGAGGAGAGAGAGAGAGAGAGAGAGAGAGAGAGGAGAGAGAGAGAGAGAGAGAGAGAGAGAGAGAGAGAGAGAGAGAGAGAGAGAGAGAGAGAGAGAGAGAGAGAGAGAGAGAGAGAGAGAGAGAGAGAGAGAGAGAGAGAGAGAGAGAGAGAGAGAGAGAGAGAGAGAGAGAGAGAGAGAGAGAGAGAGAGAGAGAGAGAGAGAGAGGAGAGAGAGAGAGAGAGAGAGAGAGAGAGAGAGAGAGAGAGAGAGAGAGAGAGAGAGAGAGAGAGAGAGAGAGAGAGAGAGAGAGAGAGAGAGAGAGAGAGAGAGAGAGAGGAGAGAGAGAGAGAGAGAGAGAGAGAGAGAGAGAGAGAGAGAGAGAGAGAGAGAGAGAGAGAGAGAGAGAGAGAGAGAGAGAGGAGAGAGAGAGAGAGAGAGAGAGAGAGAGAGAGAGAGAGAGAGAGGAGAGAGAGAGAGGAGAGAGAGAGAGAGAGAGAGAGAGAGAGAGAGAGAGAGAGAGAGAGAGAGAGAGAGAGAGAGGAGAGAGAGAGAGGGAGGAGAGAGAGAGAGAGAGAGAGGAGAGAGAGAGAGAGAGAGAGAGAGAGAGAGGAGAGAGAGAGAGAGAGAGAGAGAGAGAGAGAGAGAGAGAGAGAGAGAGAGAGAGAGAGAGAGAGAGAGAGAGAGAGAGGAGAGAGAGAGAGGGGAGAGAGAGAGGAGGAGAGAGAGGAGAGAGAGAGAGAGAGAGAGAGAGAGGAGAGAGAGAGAGAGAGAGAGAGAGAGAGAGAGAGAGAGAGAGAGAGAGAGAGAGAGAGAGAGAGGAGAGAGAGAGAGAGAGAGAGAGAGAGGAGAGAGAGAGAGAGAGAGAGAGAGAGAGAAGAAGAGAGAACTCTAGCCCCCGCGCGCATCTCACCGCGTCGGGCATCAGTTAGTTTGTGGAGCTCCCGCCCGCCCGTCCCCCAGCCCGGCTCTCTGGCCGCCGCATTTTTAAACAAATGTAACAAAGTTCCCTTTCTCCGGCGGTCGCGGTCGCGATCGCGATCCGTCCCCCGCACTTCCCCGCGAGCCCGCCCCGCCGCCCTCGCCGCTCACACGCGCCCCCCAGCCCCGCCTCCAGCTCCTCCGAGAACCTCCGTTGCGCGCGCCCATTGGCTGCGCGCGGGGAGGAGGCGGGCGCCGGGCGCCGCCAGTTCATTGAGCGGAATTAGCCCGGATGACGTCAGCCCCCGGCTCCCCCGCCACCCGCCGCGGGCCCCGCTCATTGGCGCGGCGGCCCCTCCAGGAGCCGCGCATTGTTCCCCGCCCCTGCTCCGGCCGCCGCCGCCGCCGCGCTATAAAAACGGGCCGAGCGCGGAAAGGTGCGGTGCGCATTCCAGACCACGCGCCCTCCGCGCCGGAGCCCGGCTCTCCACGGCGGCGTCTGGGACGAGCGCCCTAACTGCACCCACAGTAAGTGTCCCCGCCCTCCGCAGCCCCCCTAGCCCCCGGGGCGGATGCCCCTCCTGGGCTGCGCCCCGCGAAGCTCCGTAGAGGGTCCCCGAGGCGGCCCTGCCCGTCAGTTCTCCACGGCGGCTCCTCGCTCTGACCCACCTCGCACCCACGCAGCATCCTTCGCCCGCAAACGAGAAGTCGGGCGGCCAGGGCTGCTTCTGCCGAGTCTGGTCACCGGCGAGCTCCGCGCGGCCCCGGGCGCAGCGCCGGAACCCGGGCACGCTGCGGGCACGGTGCGTGTGTGGACGCGTGTCGGCTCCGCGGTGTCGATGGAGACGAGGTGGATGCGTGAGAGGAGCCAAATGCATGTCTGTTTAGACTGCGCCCTTCCTTCCCAAAGGAAATCCCTCACTTGCCACTTGTTTATACCAACCCTGGAGACCAGTCCCCAGGCCTAGGCAGGTGTGAGCCCTCTAGGATGCCGCCCGCACGGGGACGCCGCGGCTCCCTGGCCCGAACAACCTGTGGCTGAGCGCGGAGGGGAGGTTGCGGGGAGGGAAGCGGAGAATACGTGTGCGCACCTGCCCCCCCCCCCCCCCCCAAGGAAGGGCCAAGGGTGGCGAGGTGGACACGAGGCGACCCGCCCTCCGAGCCTGGACCCCGCGCGGCGCAGCTTCCTCTCTCGCTGAGCTCACTGCGCTCCCGGCTCTCTCCTCCTAGGCGGCGCGCGGGGCGCCGGGAAGCCGGGAGGAAGGACCTGCGGAAGCCGCCACCGTCCCGGGGCCATGGACTCGGACGCCAGCCTGGTGTCCAGCCGCCCGTCTTCGCCCGAGCCGGATGACCTTTTCCTGACGGCCCGGGGCAAGGGCAGCGGCGGCGGCTTCACCGGGGGCACCGTGTCCTCGTCCACGCCGAGCGACTGCCCGCCGGAGCTGAGCTCGGAGCTGCGCGGCGCCCTGGGCGCGGCGGGCGCGCACCCGGGGGACAAGCTGGGCGGCGGCGGCTTCAGGTCCTCGTCCAGCGCGGCGGCGGCGGCCGCGTCGTCCACGAAGAAGGACAAGAAGCAGCTGACGGAGCCCGAGCTGCAGCAGCTGCGCCTCAAGATCAACAGCCGCGAGCGCAAGCGCATGCACGACCTCAACATCGCCATGGACGGGCTGCGCGAGGTCATGCCCTACGCGCACGGCCCGTCGGTGCGCAAGCTCTCCAAGATCGCCACGCTGCTGCTGGCGCGCAACTACATCCTCATGCTCACCAACTCGCTGGAGGAGATGAAGCGGCTGGTGAGCGAGATCTACGGCGGCCACCACGCCGGCTTCCACCCGGCCCCCTGCGGCGGCCTCGCGCACTCCGCGCCCCTGCCCGCCGCCGCCGCGCACCCCGCGGCCGCGCACCACCCCGCGGTGCACCACCCCATCCTGCCGCCCGCCGCCGCCGCCGCCGCCGCCGCCGCCGCCGCCGCGGTGTCCAGCGCCTCCCTGCCCGGCTCCGGGCTGTCGTCGGTCGGCTCCATCCGGCCCCCGCACGGCCTGCTCAAGTCTCCGGCGGCGGCGGCCCCGCTGGGGGGCGGGGGCGGCGGCGGCGGCGGGGGCTTCCAGCACTGGGGCGGCGTGCCCTGCCCCTGCAGCATGTGCCAGGTGCCGCCGCACCCCCACGTGGCGGCCATGGGCGCCGGCAGCCTGCCGCGCCTCACCTCCGACGCCAAGTAGCCGGCGCGTCGGCTCGTTCTGACCAGCGGGGAGCGGAGGCCGCGGGGAAGCGAGGACTGGCGGCGCTGGGGCTGTGGCTGGGTTGGGGTCAGGGGTGCGAGGCCAGCCGCCCTGGGGCGCACTGAACTTGGGGAGCTGGCCCGGCCCTCTCCGGCTGTAGCGCGGGCCGGTGGACACACTTTCCAAGAGGGCATTGCTGTGGGCACAGCTCCCCAAACACCCCTTCTGCCCCCAGAGAGGGGGTTCTCAGAACTGGCTTTCCGGGGACCAGGCCTCGCCCGCTCTGGCTGCACTTCGTTACTTGGGGGTGGAGGCGGAGGCGTTGGGGACTCCCTCTGCTTCCCCCAGTTTCTGGGCGGGTGGGGCCCCCGGGGAGGGGCCCCGGGAGCGGCCGGGAGGCCCGGGCCAGGAGTTGGTGGACGCTGGCGGTCGGTACCAGAAGCGCCGTGGTCGCGTCCAGTCGCGGTTTCGGATCGGGTCAGCCCACGCCCCGTGAGAACCGCGCGTCCTCCCTGCGGCTCCGGGCGCCCGCGCCCCCTTTTCCAGCAGCAGCAACGCGCTCCCGGGCGCTCAGCGCAGGGCGGTCAGCGCAGGGCCCGGGATGGAACGGCCCTCGCTGTCCACTCGGGCGGCGGTGGCTTTTTCGTTATTTTAAGAGTCCGCCGCCCACCCCACTCGGTCTCTGAGCGCCCGGTGGCCAGGCCCCTCACCCGATGGGGCGGACCTGGTACCGAGGGCTGGGCGGGACTCCCAGGCTGTTGCTGTGAATCTAGTTTGGGGTGTTGGGGGTCCTGGCGGCTTGCTTTTCCTTCCTTGATGTGTAAATATCTCAGTGACAGGTCATGCGTGCTTGGAACTGTATGCTCACGTGACTGCCCGCCCCCCGCGTCTGCGCCGGGCTCCTCTGTATCGTGTCTTTTGCCACTTTTAACACAAATGACAAACCCTCGCTGCTTCCTGCGTCCCGCGAACCCGGGCCGCACTGCCTGGGGCCTCGCGCGTCTGTCAGTAACATCCCTCCTCCATCGCCGCCCCGCCCCCCCAGAGTGTATCATCTGTTTTATTTTTGTAAAAAGAAAAAAAGTGCTAAATAATATTTATTACCTGTTTTGTTGCAAAAAAAAAAAAAGAAATAAATGATCAAGTGTTGAGATTTTACATACCAGTGGGAGTCAGTGGGGTGTTTCCCAGCAGCGGGGGCGGGGCAGGTGGGGGAGGGGGTTCTCTCCTGGGGCCGCTGGGGGCCGTGCCCTGGGGACGGAGGAGGGGCTGTTGCCTGTTCTGCTGCTCTAGCCTCTCCCTCTCCCTCCCTCTCCCTCCCTCTCCCTCCCTCTCCTCCCTCCCTCTCTCTCTCTCTCTCTCTCTCTCTCTCTCTCACACACACACACACCCACCCTTTCTCGGGGGGCTCACCACCCCGTGTTTTATTTTCTGACGTCTAATGCCGGTCCTTTCCCGGCGCCTGAGGGCTGGGGACTGAGTGTGTGGAAAGTGAAATGTTCGCTCCTGCGCGGAGACTGGGGGCCTTGGGGGCGAGGCCGGGCCCCCGGGGCGGGGGCGCTCCAGGCGCTCAGGCTCGGCGGCCAGGATTGTCGTTGCCTCCGCTCCGCTCGCTCGAGGCAGCCGCCAGCCTGCGTCCGCCCAGGCCGTGCCCGCATCAGCTGCGGCCGCGTGCAGCAGGGCCACTCGCCCTCCCTCCCTCCCCGCGACGTGTGCGACCCTCCCCCGCGCCAGCCGGGCCTCCAACTGCGACGTGTCGGGTGCTGGGCGGCTGTGAGCCCGACTCTCAGGACCTCTTCCCGCCCCGCTGTCTCCTCGGCCGCGTCCCCGCTGCCATCCACAGCCTCGGCGCACGGGGGTCCGGCCTCGGCGCACGGGGGTCCGGCCTCGGCGCACGGGGGTCCGGCCTCGCGCACCGGGGTCCGGCCTCGCGCACCGGGGTCCGGCCTCGCCCACCCGGGGGTCCGGCCTCGGCGCACGGGGGTCCGGCCTCGCGCACCCGGGGGTCCGGCCTCGCGCACCCGGGGGTCCGGCCTCGCGCACCCGGGGGTCCGGCCTCGCGCACCGGGGGTCCGGCCTCGCGCACCGGGGTCCGGCCTCGCGCACCCGGGGTCCGGCCTCGGCGCACGGGGGTCCGGCCTCGCGCACCCGGGGTCCGGCCTCGCGCACCGGGGTCCGGCCTCGCGCACCCGGGGGTCCGGCCTCGCGCACCCGGGGGTCCGGCCTCGCGCACCGGGGTCCGGCCTCGCGCACCCGGGGTCCGGCCTCGCGCACCGGGGTCCGGCCTCGCGCACTGGGGTCCGGCCTCGCGCACCGGGGGACTGGCTAAGGACGGAGCAGCTCCGCACGGAGAGCACTCGCCCTTGGACGCGCAGGGCCGCTGGGCCTGGGGCCTCTTTGGGGGCCCCCGGCGGAAGTTCCTGCACCCGGGACCCCAGGACACCGGGGACGGAGGAGGTGCTGGCTGGAACCCCACTTCTTGAAGCTGGTCCTGAGCCAGGCCCACCGACTCCCCTGCAGGTGGGGGCTCCATCCGCAGCTGGGGGCCCGGGCTTCGGGCTCCACAGGAACCGCTGCCCGCCGGGGAGTGGGCGCCCAGGGACGGGGCTGTGGCTCGCTCAGCCTCGCCGCTAACCCACCGCCCAGAGCGGGGAGCAGGGAGGAGGGCTGAGGGCGCCAGGGGTCCCCGAAGAGAGAGGAGAGCTGACAGTTTTATTCCGAAAGCCCCTCTGAGAGGGACCGCCTAGGAGTGAAGTCAGACTTCCTGGCCCACGCGGGGCTGCGCAGGTGAGTGCCTTTGTTAGAAGCAAAAAATAAAATAAAATACAAAATAAGAAGAAGCCCTCCGCCCCCCCCCCCCCAGCAAGCTCTCCCCGGGCGGCCAGCTGCCAGCCGGGATGGACCCCAGCCTCCAAGGCCCGAGTGGCTGGCCCAGGCTCCGAGCGCGCCCCCCAAGCACCCCCTAAACGGAGCGCCCAGCAGGGACCTGGGCCGCAGAGAGAGCAGCGCCCGGACTCAGAAAAGGCCCACACAGTCCGCTGGGCCTCCGGGGCGACTCCCGGAGGGCGGCCCAAGGCTGGGGGGGGGGGGGGCGCAGGGCGCAGGCCCTCGGCGGGTGGGGGTGCCGCCAGGGAAGTCCCGAGCGGCTACTTGGAGGCGGGAGGGTCTTTCATGGGGGTGCCGACCCTCCCGGGAGAAAGGGGACCGAAGAGGAGGTAGAGGAACAGCCTCCTGGAGTCCCCCAGCCCCCACGGTCTGTGAGGTTGTCCCCGAGCTCCCTCCCCCCACAGCTCGGTGACCCGGTCTGGGCCCCAGGTTCTGCCCTTGGGCCTCCACGCCCTCACTGGGCAGAGTCACGGGAGCCCTGGTTTTGGGGGCGGGACCGTGGTCCTGGGGCGCTGAGCGGGAACCCCACATCTCGGAGACAGGCTCGGTTTGGGGGGCGGGACCGTGGCCCTGGGGCGCTGCACTGAGAACAGGGATGAGGGCTGGGCCTCGGGGAGCTCCGGATCTGCAGGGCCGAGGCCCGGTGCTGAAGGCGGGAGCGGCGGGCTGGTAACTCCGTCCTCAGGTAACAGTAACGCTGTGCGGACGGGCTCTCGGCATTCATTCCGTTTACAGGCGAGGGGACTGGCACAGTGGAGGAGTGACCTGCTGGGGGCATAGCTAGTAAGTGGGGCAGCAAGGTTGTAACCCAGGAGCCATGAGGTCGCCCCACCCTGCCCCGTCCCCCTGCACCCCGCAGGCCCCAGGCTCTGGCCCCACCTCCTTGCCCTGCGCCCCTGTGAGCTCCTCCTGCGCCCCCTTGGCGTCTGGATCACTTCTGTCCCCAACGCCCTGGGTTAGGGTCAGGTTCATGGGTCAGGGTCAAGGTCATGGGTCAGGGTTAGGGGTTAGGGTTAGGGTTAGGGTTTGGGTTTGGGTTAGTGTTAGTGTTAGGGTAGGGTTCGGGGTTAGGGTAGGGTTAGGGTAGGGTTAAGGGTAGGGTAGGGTTCAGGTTAGGGGTAAGGTTCGGGTTCGGGGTTAGGGTAGGGTTAGGGGTTAGGGTTCGGGTTTGGGTTAGGGTTCGGGTTTGGGTTAGGGATAGGGTTAGGCTAGGGTTAGGGTTTGGGTTAGGGTTAGGGGTAGGGTAGGTTCAGGTTAGGGGTAAGGTTCGGGGTAGGGGTAGGGTAGGGTTAGGGGTTAGGGTTCGGGTTTGGGTTAGGGATAGGGTTAGGTTAGGGGTAGGGTTAGGGTTTGGAGTAGGGTTAGGGTTAGGGTTAGGTTAGGGGTAGGGTAGGGTTAGGGTTAGGTTAGGGTTAGGGTTAGGGTAGGGGTAGGGTTAGGGTAGGTTTAGGGTTAGGGTTAAGGTAGGGGTAGGCTAGGGTTCCAGGTTAGGGTAGGTTTAGGGTTAGGGTTAGGGTAGGGTTAGGTTTAGGGTTATGGTTAGGTTCGGGTTAGGGATTGGGTAGGGTTCAGATTAGGGGTAAGGTTCGGGTTAGAGTTAGGGTTAGGGTAGGGTTATGGTTATGGATAGGGTTAGGGTTAGGTTAGTGTTATGGTTATGGTTATGGTTAGGGTTAGGTCAGAAAGACTTTGGCAATTAGCAGCTCCTGGGGCGCCAGGCAAGGGAAGAGAAGGTGCAGGCAGGGCAGCAGGTAAGTGGGGTTGGGGGGGTCACTGTGAGGAATGAGGCTGGTGCCTTGGGCCGCATCCCTGCTGGCTTGTGCCGTCCACACCGGCTGCTGTATTTGAAAAGGATCCTCAAGTCTTCATGCCTCGGGGTTCAGACAGACACCGGGGTCGGGCTATGGGCCAGGCCAAGGTGGTGGTGGACCTGGGGTGCCCCCCCACTTCCAGTTTGCAGCCCCTGGAATTGGCTGCTGGACCAGAACCACTTAAAGAGACGCTCCCTGAGTTTGAAGACCCCTTCTCTATTGGGGTCCTGTGGTGTCCACGTGGCTGCTCTCTGGGAATGAACTTGCCCGTGAAGTGGACAGACCTGTGCGCCATCCCCTGAGCCTTGCTTCCCGCGTCCTGCGCCCCGCACCTGGAAGCCGAGACCGCAGTCTGACAGCCTCGGGGCCGCTCAGCAGGGGCTGGGGAGCCAGCATGGTCAGGCCGCAGCCCCTCACCCCCCTGCCTGGCTGCCCACCATCTCGCCAGCAGAGGCTCGTGTGCAGAGCAGGGCTGGAGGTCTCAGCAACGGTGCGCTCTGAGCCTCAGTTTCCCCCTCCGTGGAATGGAGCCAGGCTGGAGGCTCACCCCTCGGGGAGGCTGGCACAGGGCCTGGCACACAGAGACCTCAGGTGAGGGGTCTGTGCGATGCCAAGTGGGGGAGGTCCCACACTCGACAGAACTGGAGATCAAGGAGGAATTCACTGAAGTTGCCCACCTCACAGCCCCCCCACCCCCGCCCCCTCCTCACAGCCCCCCACGCCCCGCCCACGCCCCAGCCCTGCTTTCCTCTTGGCAAATTCCCTCCCTCTCTGTGCCAGCCTTGCCAGTCCCTCTGTCTGTGCCCCTCAGATGCCCAGGCAGCTGGGGGTCAGCTGGAAGGTGCCGGGCCTGCCTGCTATGGAGGTGCAGCTGGAAGGCACAGGGGCTTTCCGTCACCCAGTTCTGAACTCTCCAAGCCATTCAGGCCAGTGCAGCTCAGGGAGACACGGGGTCCTGGGCAGCTTAGCCAGGCCAGGCAGGAAGGAACTCGGTGCTGCCAGGGCAGGGACGGGGAGCTGGAGGGCCCTCACCCCCTCAGTCCTGGGCTCGCTCCTCTGCTTCTCTCCTTCCCAGAACCCCTCCCCGCCTCAGGACCCGGCTCAGGCCGCCCACGCAGAGCTGCTTGTCACCCCAGCACAGTCTGCTGGACCGCCAGCCTCCGCTTCTCTGTGTGTGTTGTTGAGGTGACGTGATGCCAACCATTCGAAAGGGACCAGTTCCGTGGCGCTCCCGGCACCGCGCAGCCCCCACCTCTTCAGTCCCAGAACAGCATGGCTGCGATGTAGACCCTTGTACCCACTCCGCAGCGACACCCACACCCCTGCCCTCCAGCCGGGGTAACCCCGACCTGCTCTCTGTCGCCATGGGTTTACCCATCCCAGATATGTCACATTAAGGCCATCAGACAACATGTGACCCGCCTGTCCCGGGCTTTTCACGCTCAGCACCGGAGGCCCCGCCATCCTGCAGCGTGTCCGCATTTCATTCCTGTTAAAGCTGAGAGATACTCTGTTGTGTGGGGTTACCCACTCACCCGCTCACAGTCCCGTTCATTTCTTTTTAAAAATCTTTATTGTTGAAAGTATTACAGATGTCACTTGTATGTGGGGCCTAAAGAACAAAATACAACAGAATTTGAGGTAATAATTTCACCTCCATTTTAATTCTCGAACCTTACCCTGCTCTGCTTTTCGGTCCCCACACCACATTTTTAGTTTATTACCTTCGCTGTTTATTACTTCTGGAATGTGAGCGTCCCAAGGCAGAGGTCTTGGTTCATCCTGATCACGGATGTAGGGCAGCACCCAGCACGTAGTGAGTGCTCATCCTGATCACTGAACGAACGAATGGATGGATGGGGGATGGATGGGGGGATGAAGGAATGCAGATGCCTTTGGTCACGGAGCCCCTTCTTAACTAGAGTGGGAGAGCCACAAATGGCACGGGGACTCCCACACCGGAAAACACAAGCAAAACCTGACCCTGTCCAAGGCGCCTTGCTGAACTCTGTCTGCCTCCCCAAACATGATTGTGAAAAACTGCCCAGTCTCCGAGGCCGGTCTTATATTGGCTCCGGAGTGGGGAGCTAAAGCCAGGTGCTAACTTGGATGCCTCGTGCCGATGGCAGCAGACCTGAGAAAGGACCCTCTCTCCCGGCAAAGGAGCAGCTCCCAAACCACCCACGTCAGAGTGTCCCAGACAGAATGAGAGCATGTCGGAGGCCTTCCAACTCAGCCTGCGTAAACCTTCGCCTGACATCCTACGGGGAAAAAGCCCCAGCGGCTGTGTTTATCCCGAATGCAAAGCTGCCCCTTTGTTGAGGTCGCTGAGCTAACAATGGCGGGTGTGCAGGCGGGCCATGTGCTGATGCGCTCATGCCCTCGGCCGCTCCAGATGGCCGGGCCGCGGCCGCGCCCGCCTGGGTCAAGACGCAGAGCCAGGCTGCTCCCCACCCTGCCCGCTACCAGACACTGGTCCTCTGTGGAGACGCTGGCCGTCCAGGGAGGCACATGCAGGGCGCCAGGCAAGAGCAAAGGAACAACTACGGGGGCTGGTTTGAACCGAGATGCAGAATTGAAAAGTAGTTTCATTGGAGGGAAAGGCAGGAAAGGGATCCATGTGCCACATTGTCGCAGCACTCGCTACATTGTTGCGGCACTCGCTACATTGTTGCAGCACTCGCTACATTGTTGCGGCACTCGCTACATTGTCGCAGCACTCGCTACATTGTTGTGGCACTTGGCTCACCGGCATGGCTCACATTGTCATCTCCTCCGCCAGGACCTGGGTGCAGTTCTAATCTGGCTTCCTCTCCCTCTGAGGCAGGGGTCCTCAAACTTTTTAAACAGGGGCCAGTTCACTGTCCCTCAGACCGTTGGAGGGCCGGACTATAGTTTAAAAAAAAGTATGAACAAGTTCCTATGCACACTGCACATACCTTATTTTGAAGTAAAAAAACAAAACGGCAAAAACACCCGCATGTGGCCCGCGGGCCGTAGTTTGAGGACGCCTGCTGAAGTGTTTGTCTTCTATCCTTCCCCACATCTCAGTGCATCACGGAGGAGAGAAAAGAGCGTGGTCCCCTAAACGAAAAGACAAAAGCAAAGCCGGGCTTTCTGGCAACCCCAGAGGGAGCTGCAGACAATTCCTTTGGGAACAGGTCGCTAAGTGGCCACGACAGGACTCCGCAACACCCGCTCCTGTCGCCCCGCTGCCAAGGAGACCCTGTCAGCATGACCTTTGCTCTCCCACAGGTTGGGTGAGGCCGCCAGCCCGAGGCACCCATGTCCTGGGGGTGACCATCTGTCTGTCATCCCCATGGAGCCAGCCTGGGGGGCCAGGCGACCCGCCCACTTCTCCCACCCATGTCCCCGGAGCGGAGACTCCATCAGAGCCGGGAGGGCAGCAACTCAGAGCCATCCCGCCACGTGGTCTTTTTTTTTTTTTTTTAATATATTTTTATTTATTTCAGAGAGGAAGGGAGAGGGACAGAGAGAGAGAAACATCAGTGATGAGAGAGAGTCACTGATCGGCTGCCTCCTGCACGCCCCACACTGGGGACCAAGCCTGCAACTCGGGCCTGTGCCCTGACCGGGAATTGAACTGTGACCTCCTGGTTCATAGGTCAATGTTCAACCACGGAGCCACGCTGACCAGGCCACTTGGTCTTCAAAGTCAGTGCTTCACGGTGCCCAGGAGGATGGGCAGGGGCATGACCCCCCAATCACCAGCTGTGTGTGTGCCCTGTGTCCCTCCTGCTAATGCCACTGCTTCCCAGGCATGGCACCCAGCACGCCCTGTCAGCACGCCGTCACCCGGAGGGCACAGCACGCCGTCACCCGGAGGGCACAGCACCGTGGGGTCTGCAAGGTGTTGGTGGCACGAGGAGGGTCCCGAGAGCCTGGGCCAGGTGACTTCTGCCTGGGGGGGAGCGGAGGGGGGACCGCGGGACTAGCAGGGCCAGGCCCCCACCAGCGCAGGCTTTGGGGAGACGGGGGGGGGGTAGTCTTACACCTCAATAAAGAAAAACACAGAAACATCTTTGAAATGCAGCTGCCCACATGGGGTCCTGCTCTCCCTTTCACTCACCCGCTGGGGGAGCAGGACACATGGTCCGTTCTTCATTCTGCCCCGCGGAGCGCCTGCCCTGGCTGCGGCTGGAGAAAGGTTAGGGTTCAGTATCGTCTCTCATCTTCTCCTTCTCTCCCCGCCCCGCCCCCCCCCCCCCCCCCCCCCCCCCCCCCCCCCACTGAGGACAGAACTGGGCCCTGGCAGGGCGGGTTCCATGGCGTGTGGCCCCCGCGCTCGGCAGACCTGCGCCTGGTGGGAGGCTTTGCTGCAACCATCTTGAAAGCCCCAATGCCTTTCACAGGGGGCCCCATTTTCATTGCCTGGGCCCCACAAACTCCCCGGCCGGCCCTGCGCTTGGCAATGAGCCCTCTCTGAGGTGGTCCCACAGTTCTCCACGTGCCGCCACGGCTCCTCACACTGCCCCCCTCCATGGCCCGCATGCAAGTCTCCTCCCAGTCACGACAGCAGACAGCAGGCAAATCGCTTCTTTTTAAGGTTCCTGTTGATTTATAGAGAGAGAGGAGGGAGAGGGAGAGAGGGAGCGAAACACTGATCGGCTGCCTCCTGCACCCCCCCCCCCCCCACAGGGGTCGAGCCCACAACCCAGGCACGAGCCCTGACGAGAATCGAACAGGCGCCCTGGGGTGCGTGGGAGGGTGCTCCAACCACCTGAGCCCCAGCCCGGGCCCAAACCACGTCTCAGGTCCTAAACCTGGGTGCACCCCCCGCCCCCGCTAAGAATTACAGGCCATTTCACCACGTAGCTGCGCGAGTCTTACACAGGGCACCTCAGGGCGACGCACGCAAATGATTCCACAGAGAAATTCATTTCCCAGAGCGAGCAGGCCGGCTGGGAACCGGGTCACTCCTCAACCCCGGACGCCTGGCTCCGCGCTCAGTGCTGCGACCATGTCTGAGCAAACACAGCCTCCAGCCGAGACCGCCCCGTCTCTCACAAAAACACGGGGAAGCCAGTGACACTCCCACCCCCACACCAAGCAGCCCGCAGCCACTCCCCGCCCCCCGCCCCCACGGGGGTGGCCACATGGCGAGGACACAGCCTGTGCTGTGGGCTCTGTTCCCAAGAAAAGCCGGCGAGCGAGGATCTAAGTGAATTCTAATCTTTCAAATATGTTCGCTCTCCTGCTCGCTCCGCTCCAAGCTGCGCTGCGGAGTGCGCCCACCGGCCTGCGACAGCCCCGGGCAGAGGCCGCATTGTGGGCCCGGTCAGCCGCCCGGGCCAGGGGGGGCGTGCCCTCAGCGGGACAGCGCCACGGGCCGGGGTCACGCCGCTGCGGGCACACGTGCGAGCTCTCCCAGGACCTGCAGCCGCAGCCCATTCGCCGATTGGTTCCGGTGTATTAACAGCCCATGAACTTCCCATCGATGGCGGGGCTGAGCGGGCGGCACCTGCACTGGCAGGCCATCAGCTCCCGCCGCCCCGGGGCCGGGGCCTGGCCCTGCTGGGCCGAGCTCCGTCCCTGCTGCAGGGAGAGCAGTGCGTTCAGGAGCCGCAGGCCCAGGGGGACACCCAGGCCGGCTTGCAGGCGGGTCCGCACAGGACGGTCGCCCCACGCCCATCAGGCCACTCTGAGCTAAGCCGGACGTGGCTCATTTAAAAAGCAACTTATTTATTTTTTTTTAAAGTATTTTTATTGATTTCAGAGAGAAAGGGAGATGGAGAGAGAGAAACACCCCACACTGGGGATCGAGCCCACAACCCAGGCCTGTGCCCTGACCAGGAATCGAACCCTGACCTCCTGGTTCACAGGTCGACGCTCAGCCCGAGCCACACCTGTTGAGAGCAACTTACATGCTCACCCCTCACGTTGTAAACATCGGGCGGCAGGGCCTGTGCGAGTTGGGGCAGCCTCAGCCCTGTCACCTTCTCTGTGCGAAAGGCAGGCAGTGGAAATGGGGGGCAGGAACAGAGCGCCCACACCACCCCGGCTCCGGGACGGAGCCTCCACCCACCCGGACACAAGCCCGACTCCCCTCGTGGGGGCCTCGGCGGCGACGGCTCACAGTGTCACAGCGTCCCGGGACGCCAGGCCGCCCTTCGCACAGCGAGGCCACAGGTCCAAGCCCGGGGTGGGACCGGCCGGCTCCTCTGAGGCCTGAGGGGGCTCCCCACGCCGCCCCCCCCTGGCTTCTCCCTGTGTCTTCACACGGTCCCCCTGCATGGGTCCGTCTCTGAGCCCCCCCCCCCTTTTATACGGACACCAGGGCCCTTCCTGACAGCCTTGTTCTAATGGGTCACCCCTGTGAAGACCCCGCCCCCCAACAGGCCCCATGCTGGGTCCTGGGCAGGACTCCACTGTCGCTTTCTCGATGGGACAGGGCATCCCCGTTCCCTCCTGCCTGTCCCCAAGCCCCTCTTGGGGCCTGTTCCAGCATTCAGTCCCCACCACCTAGGGGGAGGGGGGGAGACAGAGAGAGGGAGGGGGAGAGAGACAGAGAGAGGGAGAGAAAGGGAGAGGGGGAGGAAGGGAGAAAGGGAGAGGGGGAGAGAGAGGGAGCGAGCGAGCAAGGGAGGCAGAGAGAGCCCCCCCTGCCTGCCCAAAGCCACTTCCAGGTCCGACTGCCCTGTCCTAGGAAGCCACACCCCAGAAGCGTGGGACGGGGGGACCCCTCAGGGAGCCCTCAGGGTGGGCCTTGCTCTGTGGTTTCTCCAGCGACGGGAACAGCAGGAGCCCCACACTCACCCAGAGGATAGTGAGGAAGTAGAAGTCCAGCCGCAGGGCAGGGGGGCGGGGAGGGGCAGCGGCTGAGAGGCTGACAGGTGCCAGGCAAGGAGGGCGCAGGACCCCAGGAGGAGGAGCCGGGGTGCAGGGGGAGGCAGCAAGCTCCTGGGGGTGGGGGGGTGGAGACAGGAGGAGGCCACGCAGCCGGCCCGGGAGGGGGCCCTGGGGAGCCCGTGGGCCAGGCCGCCCGGACATGGCGCAGCCCCCAGCCGGGGGGGGGGGGGGGCTCCTCTTTGCTGTCCTTGTCCTCCTGTCCCCCAGCACCTGTGCCCTCCTTTGGCACAGAGCTGTGGCTCTATCTTTGGCGAATGGGCTGGGACACGGGGCGCATCCCCGCACCCTTGCGGCTGCACAGACACGTGCTCCCTAAAGCCCGGATGATGCGGCCACCGCAGCGGGAGCAGGTGAGCCTTGGGGAGCCAGGGCACGGGCGCTGGTGTAGCTGCCGGGGAGTCCCGGCCCCGGTCACTCTCTCCCGCCCACAGGGAATGCGGGCCCAATGGCTGGAGCCCCAGCAGCCACGCTGGGCCGCGAGGTGACCTTGAGGGCGGAGGCAGGCATTGAGACGGTGGAGTGAGAAGCTGGAGGATCAGCCCGCAGCCCGGCTGCCGAGGCCTGGACCCTCCCGCACAGGGCGGGGGGCGAGGGGGGCGGGTGTTGCTGCAGCTGCTGTGATCCTGTTTGACTTTGTGTGGGGGCATCTGACACTGGCCCGCCTCGCCGAGGCCGCCCTGCGCAAGGGGGGAGCGCCCTCCGTGCGGTGGGGGAGCAGCAGGGGGGGTCAGGCCCATGGAAACCCTTTCCCTAACTCAGACATGCAGACAAGAGCGAGGCACAGGAAGGGTTGGGGGTGCTTCAAAGTCAATATTGGGTCGAACACACTTAGCCGCTTAGCACACCACTGTGTGCCTCCTGAGGCTCCTGAGGGCTGGCACTTCCCTCGCCGGGGCCTGGCCGTGGGCGCTTCGAGGCGCCGTCCACCGTCCACCGGATGCAGAAGTGAGAGCAGCCTGCAGCTCCGCAGCGAGAAAGCAATTGCTCAAGCTGATAACAGGTGGCTGATAACAGGCGGGGGATCCCCGACCAGAGCTGGGGCTGCCTAGCGCCCGGCCTCGGGGACTTGCACGTGTCCCGCGGGGGAGGGCAGGCTGAGTCCCCGCACCCCGCACTTGGCATCCGGGGCACATGGAGCTGCTGCAGACCCAGGAGGGAAAGGCCGTGGCCGCAGGAGCCCGCAGATGGGAGAAGAGTGGGGGTGGGGAGGTGGGGTCCTCCACTGTAGTGGCTACTTTCCCCCAAAGTTGCACAAGCGTCCCTGGGAAGGCGCGTGGCAGAGATGGCTCCTTCTACAGGGAACAGGGTGAGGGGAGGAGGGACGTGGTGGCTAGGATTCATTCATTCATTTGTTCATTCATTCATTCATTCATTCATTCGTTCGATCATTCATTCAGTACTTATCGGGCATTTTTATGTCCCAGGCACCGTCCTAGGCCCCAGAACAAAATAATACTTCCACTATAATTGGAAGTAGAAAGAATGAGCAGTGCGCAGGGGGCCGGGGGAGGGGCTGGGCCCTGTGTGGTGGGGGGCAGGGAAGGCACTGGGGTCCCGCAGGGGGCAGGGGAGGGGCTGGTCCCTGTGTGGTGTGGGGCAGGGAAGGCACTGGGGTCCGAGGGCATTGGAGGAGAAACTGCAGATGCGTGAGGAGTGGGAGGCTCTGTGGGCACCGCGCCCGCCTGCCAGGGACCCGGACATGCAGGGGCGAAGGCACCGAGGCAGGCGCGAGGCTGGGCTGCAGGAGGGCCGGGGCCTGAGCGGCAGGTGGACCCGGGAGCTGGGGTGGCCACCAGCCTCCAGCACAGCAGCTCAGGGCGGGGCTGGGCGAGGCCTGGGAAGCCGCGGTGCGAACAGGGCTGGGCCGGGAGCAGTGCCTCAGCTCCGGGTGCGGCTGCTCTTGCTGAGCTGTTCACAGCGTCGCATCCCCGGCTCGCCGGCTTGGAGGCACGCAGCTGCATACGCCCGGGAAAGAGGCCTAACGGGGTGGAGAAGCATGAAATTGGCCCTGACCTGCCCCCGGCACCGTGGGAATCAGGGGCGGCAGCTGCACCCCTTCCCCTCCCGTTGGGGAGCTGACGGAGGCGAAGCCACCCCAGGAGATTCTAGGGTTCCCTGGCCTCCGGCAGCCATGAGGCTGGACAACCCCGTCCTGGCAAGAGGTCTGGTGGCCAACAGATCGCCATCAGACGTGCCGGGAGGGCTCTGTCTGTGCACATTGGCGTCGACGGGCATCGATGGGGATTGACGGGGATTGACGGGCGTTGATGGGCATGGAGGCAGAGCCCAGGGTGAAAGAGACAGAACAATCCCGCCCAGCCAGTACGCTGGACTCTGCATCGAGGGACGCTGGGCCGGCCCACACGCTCTCTGGGCCTCAGTTTCCTCACTTGCGACACGGGCAGCTGTCCTAACCTCCCAGGCATCCCACGAGGCGAAGGTAAGCGTGGAGCACCGTCTGCGAGCACTGAGTGCAGGGTGCTCGTGCTGGTGAGAGAGGCCGCACGCCGCAGGGCGTCCGCCTGCTCCCGGCCGGAGGCGGCGGCTTGCACACAGCCGTTGGGTAACCTCAGTTGGGACATTTCTGAGAACGTGCTCCGCCCGAATGACAGCGCAGAAGGCGTCTACCCGTGTCTCAACGCTTCCAGGAACCGCTTTAAAAACAGCCCGTGGAAACCAGCACAAACAGCCAGCCTGCAGATGGCATGGCCTGCCTGGGGCCGGGCTCCCTGCCTCGCCCGCCCTCTCCCTCCCTCTTCTGTTCATCATCTCCCCTCCTGGCTGGGTTCTCCATCCCAGCCACGTCCCAGCCTTCATGGGTCCTGCCCCTCTCCCTCCCCCAGCTCTGCCTACCTCCTTATCAACCCCCAACCCCCACCCCACCACCCCTAGCCCTCCTCCAAGAGACCTGGGCTCCCAACAACCACTCCCTCTTCCGCCCCCTAAAGCAAAGCCCGTGTCCTCAGAACCTGGGCCCCCGGGCCCCGCCAAGCGTCCAGGCTCCACGCGGCTCGGCCGGGACTCTGTGCTTTGAGACCAGGTGCTCTGGGCTCCGGCCCAGCCGCTCTGACTCCCTCCCCCTCCTCCCTGCCAGGCAACCGGATACCGGGGCAGGTGCGCCCTGCACCTCGCATCCTCAGGTGGGTCACACGTGCCAGATGGCAGGGAGCCCACCGTGTCCGGGCCCGGCCCAGGCCCTGCCCAGAGAGCGTCGGGGAGCTGGGTCAGTCTGTCTTCAGGCGTGCGTTTCCTGAGCTCCTCGCGGGGCCCGCTGGTCCAGAGCCTGATGAGGGGACCCCTGCCACCCTGGAGCCACCCGGGAGCGGAGGGAGCAGACGGATAAGGACGTGACGAGTCGGTGCCCTGGCAGGTGCTGGTTAGTGCCACAGAGAGTGAGGCGGGAGCCACACATTGGCTCCGTGGTTGAGCGTCGACCTGTGAACCAGGAGGTCACAGTTCGATTCCGGTCAGGGCACAGGCCCGGGTTGCTGCTCCATCCTCAGTGGGGTGTGCAGGAGACAGCCGATCCATGATTCTCTCTCATCATTGATGTTTCTGTCTCCCTCCCTTCCTCTCTGAAATCAATAAAAACATTTAATTAAAAACAAACAAACACGTGAAGCAGAAGGAGGCGTGACTGTGGGAGAGGTGCCGCAGGAGCATGAGCTGAGAGGCTGCCGTCTGCACCGCAGGCTCAGCCTGAGAGCAGGCGAGGGAGAAGGGCCAGGGCCGCGGGGGACGGCTGGGCCTGTGGGGGACGGGCTGGGCCCGTGGGGGACGGGCTGGGCCCGTGGGGGACGGGCTGGGCTCGTGGGGGACGGGCTGGGCCTATGGGGGATGGGCTGGGCCCGTGGGGGACAGGCTAGGCCTGTGGAGGACGGGCTGGGCCCACAGGGGATGGGTTGTGCCCACGGGGGATGGCGGGGCCCATGGGGGTTGGCTGGGCCTATGGGGGACGGGCTGGGGCCTGTGGGGGACGGGCTGGGCCCACAGGGGATGGGTTGTGCCCACGGGGAATGGCGGGGCCCACGGGGGTTGGCTGGGCCTATGGGGGACGGGCTGGGCCTGTGGGGGACGAGCTGGGCCCAAGGGAGTTGGCTGGACGCACGGAGGACAGGCTCAGCCCATGCTCCACACGTCCACCGCCCCCTTCCCACAGTCTCCCACTCTTCCTCCCACCTGTCCCCGCACCCACCTGACAGGAAGCATCCAGGTCTCGGACCACCATTCCCATCTGCCCACTGGCCAGTGAGCCTCGGGGGCTGCAGGGCAGCCGCCCTGGGCACGGCCTCAGCCTTTCTCCAGAGCCCGCCTGTCTCTTTCTTTTTTTAAAAAATATATATATTTCTTTATTGATTTCAGAGAGGAAGAGAGAAGGAGAAGAATATAGAAACATCCATGCTGAGAGAGAATCATTGATCGGCTGCCTCCCGCACGCCTCCCACTGGGGATGGAGCAGCAACCCAGGCCTGTGCCCTTGGCCAGAATCAAACCTGGGACCTTTCAGTCCGCAGGCCGACGCTCTATCCACTGAGCCACGCCGGCTGGGGCCCTTGCTCTTTCTTTAAACGTGGCTGAGACCCCACCCACCACCTGCGCACCCAGGGCCAGCGAGGCGACGGCCTGTTGGACATGCCTGTTCTGCCATGAGCCTCGTTTCCTACATGGGACTTGGGAAGGCTGTTGCGACCCTGGCAGGTGCTGCTCAGAGCGTGGCCTCAGATGGCTCGGCCTCCTCTGGGGGCAGAGCCTCAGGCCCCCCAGCCTGCTGAACCAGAACCTGCACTTAACGAGACCCCCAGGGAGTCGGACCCCGAGAGAGCTGGCTCCAGACGCCACCTAAGAAGCCACGTGGAACCGCAGTCTTCGCCGCAGCCCGGCGCCGCCCGCCTCTCACTAAAGGTGCCCGTGAAGGCCCTGGGGGTCGCTCCACTGGTTAGAGCGTCGCCCCCATACACCAAGGTTGCGGGTTTGATCTCTGGTCAGGGCACACGCAAGAAGCAACCAATGAATACATAAATGAGTGGGACAAACCCACGTTTCTCTCTCTCTCTCTTTCTCGCTCAAACGGATGCATAATCTTGTGTAAGGACCTATGAAGGAGGTCCCCTGATGAGCTGCCTTTATGAGGAAGCCAGGAGGCCCAGGGCGGGGAAGGAACTGCCCACGTTCACACGCTTGTAGGTTCCAGGCTGCGTTTACAGAGCCGCCCTCGACGTACCCCCCGAGCCGCACAGCTTTAGCTCAGCAGTGGGGGCAGCCTGCTCCGGCTGGTCTCTCTCTCTCTCTCTCTCTCTCTCTCTCTCTCTCTCACACACACACACACACACACACACACACACACACACACACGGGCTTAAACAAGAGTTCTGGCCCGGCCGGCGTGGCTCAGTGGTTGAATGTCAACCTATGAGCCAGGAGGTCACCGTTTGATTCCCGGTCAGGGCACAGGCCCGGATTGTAGGCTCGATCCCCAGTGTGGGGCGTGCAGGAGGCAGCCGATCAATGATTCTCTCTCCTCATTGATGTTTTGATCTCTCCCTCCCTCTCCCTTCCTCTCTGAAATCAATAAAAATATATTTAAAAATATATAAAATATACGTATTTTTAAAAAAAAGAGTTCTAGAGGCGGGACGTCCAAGTTCAAGGTGCTGGTTCCCTCTGAGGCTGGGCAGCCTCTGCTCCAGCCCCCAACCCCCAGCCGCTGGGGTCGAGGACCATCTCTGACACGCGTGGCTTTTAGACCATCACCGTGATCGCCACCTTCATCCTTGCACGGCATCCTCTCCGTGTCCGTGTCTGTGTCCAAACGGCCCCCTTTCGTTCAGGACACCAGTCCTATTTGGAGGCGGGCCCATCCCTGGCCCTCACCTGGACCAGTCACATCGGTGTGACCCTGTTTCCGAACCAGGTCACCCTGAGGCACTGAGGGAGGACTTCAGTGTGAATTTGGGGGACACAGTCCACCCCACAACAGCGGCCAGAGCGGACTGGCCACGCACCGCACTCAATGCCTCACGGGGACCAGCTCGCCCGTCGTCACCGCAAGCCTCTGTGCTGAGCTTGGTTTCCACCACCGTTTCCAGGAGCCGGAACCTGGCCACACAGGGGACGCGTCCTGAGTCCCACGGGCCAGGTGGCCCGCCGCCAGGTGGGCACGGCAGGGCGCTCAGATGGCGTCTAGGGTTATAGTGGGGTCCCACGTGGACGACCTCCTTAGCAAGTGGTTTCTGGGCGTCGGTTCCATGTGTCCAGGGGGCAGTTCCTGAGACAGAGTCACACGGTCGGACCTCAGTGCTCAGCGGGCACGGGGACGGAACGGCCGGGGGACCCGTGTCCCTGATGCCGAGGGCGTGTGCTCACAGCACATGGAGCTCAGACGCTGCCTTCGCCTGAACGGAAACCCTAACGCAGCCCTAGCCAGCTCGGTTCAGCGGATGGAGCGTCGGCCTGCGGATGGAAGGGTCCTGGGTTCAGTTCTGGTCAAGGGCACGTGCCTCGATTGCAGGCTCCTCCCTGGCCCTGGTCAGGGTGTCTCTCTCACATGGATGTTTCTCTGTCTCTCCCTCTCCCTTCCGCTCTCTAAAAATCAACGGAAAGATATCCTCGGGTGAGGGGTAAACAAACAAACAGAAATAATAGGAAGCTGTAAAGCAGAGTCTCCGGGCCGGCAGGTGGTGGCGCCCATAAGGATGAGTGAGCGCTGTTGCGTACTAAGCAGTGACTGGGCACCGGGCTCCGGGGAAGGCGCCGTGTGCCTAGCTCCTTCCGACCCTCACAGCAGCCCCAGGAGACAACCTGGTATCCCCAGCTCACAGATGAGCAAACTGAGGCTGCACTGAGACAGCCACGGCTGCAGGCTGGATTTATTCCCCGGCCCCGAGGGAGGGTCCTCCTCGGGAGCCAGCAGTGGGCTGAGCCGGGAGCCAGGGGCCTGGGGCCACGGCGGGAGGAGGGTAGTCCCCGCCGCCGGGGACAGTGCCAGGTCAGGCGCCGTGGGAGAGGCAGGCAGGCCTCCAGCTCCCGGCTCCTTAGCTGGCGGCTCCCTGCCTCCTCCCGGGTGGTCTGACCCGGAGATGGACCGGTGCTGCGCTGGCACCGAGGGAAGGGCCTGGCGCCAGCAGGGAACAGCAGGTGAGCCTCTGAACAGCCCCTCGTGCCTCGGCAGGGGGTCTGCCCGGCTGAGCTGGCTTCCAGAACCTTCTGTCTCTGCAGGTGCCTCAGGCACTTGGCCTCCACGCTTGGGTGACCCCAATTTTATCACCTTTCAGGCCCCCATAATTCCTCATTCACTCCGCTCTGAAAGCCAGGCCCCTGCATTCTGGGCGGCACATCGGCCGCTTGTTCTTCCTTCCCGGGCTTCCTGCCGCATCCTGCCGGTCAATGGGGAAGGAGCACGACCGGATGGCCGCCCCGGCGGGAAGTGACTTCAGAGCCACCTTTGTTCCCGCGCCCCTTTGAGCGGCCGTCTGTGAAAGGACTGTGTGGGCCCTCCGCGCCTCTGCCCCGCCAGAGCCGCCGCGTCCTTTCAGGCCGCCCGGGACTCGGGGGAAACTGCCAAATTTTGGCACCAGAACCAGCCATGACATGGGCCATTGTGTCATAAATTAGCCACAGCCTTCCCAGCAAATTGTGCCTTTTCTCCCCGCAGTGGCAGCCTTCGGAGCTCTTGGCTCCCGCCACTGACTTCAGCTCTGTCCCAGACCCACCCTCAGACGCCGAGGGCTGTGTGCTAACCCGCGTCTTTGTGTGGTTTTGTGTTTTTTGTTAATCCTCGCCCAACGGTATTTTTTCCATTGAGAGAGAGTGGAAGGGAGGGCAGGGGAGAGAGAGAGAAACATCAATGTGAGAGCGACACATCGACTGGTTGCCCCTGCATGGGCCCTGACCAGGGCCAGGGATCAAACCCGAAATCCAGGTCTGTGCCCTTGACCAGGAATTGGACCCTCGACCCTTTGGTGCTTGGGCAGGTGCTCTAACCACTGAGCAACCAGCCAGAGCCTAATATATGTATTTTAATTCACGGTTATTCTGGTCACAGGTACTGAGAGGGTCCCTAAAACTCGGCCAACGTGCTTTTACGTTTTGACGTGGCAGGAACTCTCTCCCGATTGTCTTTGAAACAAAAACAGGCCCTTCCTCTCCCTCCTGCTTCCGCAGTGATTATGTGAAATTTCTCTTAAAGAAGACTCCTTTGCAGATGCACAGGGAGAGCTTGGAATGCATTGCTATCAGGCTCTAATGACACGTGCAACTTCAGTGCCTGGTACTCTCAGAAGCAACAGCAATGTCCATCTGAGTTCGGAGCGACATCGCCAGAGCCAAATCAAGCTTTTATCATAATTATTTTTAAATCTGAAAAATTCTCACCTAATTTCTTTCCCTACTTTTCTTTTAACTATTTTCCATATGAAAACAAGTCACAGGACAAATCTGGATTTAAAAACAATCTTAAGTAGTAAACTTTATTAAAGCAAGGTCCAAATGGCATTTATTTACAATAAAGTAGAATAAACCTCCCTATTATATTTTAAAAAGCATGTCTCACCCGGCTGGCATGGCTCCATGGTTGAGTGTCGACCTATGAACCAGGAGGTCACGGTTCGATTCCTGGTCAGGGCACAGGCCCAGCTTGTGGGCTCCATCCCCAAAGAGGGGACTGCAGGAGGCAGCCGATCAGTGATCCTCTCTCATCATTGATATTTGTCTCTCTCCCCCTCTCCTGTCCTGAGATCAATAAAAAAATATTTTTAAAAAGGTTCAAGCTTCTTGACCCGAAGTAGGGGTGGGGGCAGGGATGCTCGGGAGGCCCTAGGCTTCTCCAGGAGAACAAGGAAGCCCGAGACACACCTCCCCGGGTGAAAGGTACACTACCACACACGCACGCACACATGCACACACACACACATTCACGCACACACAGACGCACACACATGCACACCCATTCATGCACACACACACATTCACACACGCACACCCATTCACGCACACACATTCACACACACGCGCGCACACGCACATTCATTCACACGCGCGCGCGCACGCACACACGTGCACACACACACATATGCACACATTCACAAGCACACATGCATGCACACACATTCACTCGCATGTGTGCACACACACGTGCGCACACATGCACATACACACATGAGCCCCTTCAGGCAAAGATAAGGCGTTGGACACAAGTTGTTCCCAGTGTGTCCTGCCTCTGAGCGGCCGGCCGCTGCCTCCGGTGACTCAGCCCATGGGCCCTGCCAGGGGCTGTGATGACCCGCAGGCCGTGCCAGGACCCCCTGTGACACCGCCAGAGCTCCGGGCCACCCAAGTCACCCGCTTCCACAAGCGCCAGGGCCTTCTGGGCTCCCTGAGGGCACCGGGAACACACTCACACACACACGCACACACACACACTCACACACACACACACTCACACACACACTCACACACACACACATCCATTCACACACACCACACACACACTCACACACACCCATTCACACACCACACACACACACACCCATTCACACACCACACACACACACACACCCATTCATACACCACACACACACACTCACACACACACATTCACACACCACACACACACTCACACACACACACACCCATTCACACACCACACACACACACACACACACACACTCACACACACACCGGTCGGCCAGAGTGTCCCAGGGCCTGTGTCCTTGGCCGGGATGGGAGGTGCTCTCCTTCCCGGAGGGACATGAGTGAGGTCAGCGCTAACGGCACCCTCAGGGGCACCCCAGCAGGAGGGATGGGGGAAGAGCAGCAGCTGGTGTGGGTGGGTCCTGGCTGCCTTTGGCCGCTCTGCCTGGGTCCAGCTTCCATCCTCTCACCCCTCCTCTCCTGTGGGCAGGTGGGGCCCAGGCCTCCGCCTGGGGTGTGGGCAGGGGAGGAAGCTGGCGGGGGGCCCACCTGGCACCTCAGTTAGGGACAGAGGGGGCCTCAGAGTGAGGGTGGGCATTGCCAGGAGCCTCGCCTGGGGTCCTGGGTGTGGGCTGTGGACATGGCTTGGAACCATCTGCCCATCAGTCCCTCTGGGTGAGGGCTGGCCTCTCCCACACCCTTTCCCTGTCCCCACTGCCTCCCGCCAGGGCACATAGCTTCCTGGGAGCTGGGCCGGCCGCAGGGAGCCTGTCTGAGGCACGCGGTCAGCCCCGGGGTCTCCCGGGCTCAGCCCCACCCCACGGCAGGGTCGAAATGCCCACCCGCAGGCTCCCAGGAGAACCGAGGGTCTAGGAAACGCCGGAAAGCAGACCTGGAACAAACGGGAACAGTGAGCGAGGCGGTCCCCCTCCTCCCTGAGGCCTCAGGCTGTTCCATGGTCTTCTCCCCCTCAAGGCCGCTTCCTCTAGCCCTGCCCTGCGGGGCTCCCAACACGCGTCAAGTCAGGGCCCCCGAGGGTGGGGGCCGAGGCCCTAACAGCGTCCTCCCCTCCCTAGGAAGCCCCAGGAAACTCCTGGATTAAAGCATGTGGGCCCGGCCGCCGTCGGCCTATGAACCAGGAGGTCACGGTTCAATTCCCCGTCAGGGCCCAGGCCCAGGTTGTGGGCTCCATCTCCAGTGTGGGGTGTGCAGGAGATGGCTGATCCATGATTCTCTCTCAACACTGATGTTTCTCTCTCTCCCTCCCTCCCTCTCTGAAATCAATAACAATATCTTTTTAAAATAAATAAATAAAGAGCTGTGGGGAGCTGGCGCACCCCAAGGGATGAGCTGTGAGCTCCTGGGGTCCGGCCCCACCGCAGGCCCCGGGACACACTGGCTTGGGAGGAGCAGACGCTGGGCCTCAGGAGGAGGTGGGGCTGGGGGGGAGGGCAGGAGCAGTGGCCCCGCCTGCAGGTGTGTGGAGATGACTGGCTGCACAGCCGAGCCAGGGGTTTAGATACCAGAGGCCACCCGCCCCGTGCCATTTTGCCACGAGATGGTGACACGCTGTAGTTGTGTGCCCTAGTGCTGGGGTAGAAAACTTCCATAGTCACCACGTAATGCTATTGCATCTGGGGAAGAGAAAGGTGTGTGAGTGTGGGAGTGTGTGTGAGTGTGAGTGTGTGTGTGCGTGAGTGTGTGTGCATGTATGTATGTGTGAGTCTGAGTGTGTATGTGTGTATGTGAGTGTGTATGTATCAGTGTGTGTGTGTAAGTGTGTGTGAGTGAGTGTGAGAGTGTGAGTGTGTGTGTGAGTGTGTGTGAGAGTGAGTGTGAGTGTGTGTGAGTGAGTGTGTATGTGTGTGTGAGTCTATGAGTGTGTATGTATGTGAGTGTGTATGTATCAGTGTGCGTGTAAGTGTGTGTGAGTGTGAGTGTGTGTGTGTGTGTGTGTGTGTGTGAGTGTGTGTGTGAGTGTGTGTGTGAGTGTGAGTGTGAGTGTGTGTGTGAGTCTATGAGTGTGTATGTATGTGAGTGTGTATGTATCAGTGTGCATGTGCATGTGTGTGTGAGTGTGTGTGTGAGTGTGAGTGTGTGAGTGTGTGTGTGTGTGTGTGTGTGTGTGTGAGTGTGTGTGTGAGTGTGTGTGTGAGTCTATGAGTGTGTATGTATGTGAGTGTGTATCAGTGTGCATGTGTGTGTGAGTGTGTGTGTGTGTGTGTGTGTGTGTGTGTGTGTGTGTGTGTGTGTGTGTGTGTGTGTGTGTGTGTGTGTGAGTCTATGAGTGTGTATGTGTGTGAGTGTGTATGTGAGTATCAGTGTGTGTGTGAGTGTGAGTGTGAGTGTGAGTGTGTGTGTGAGTGTGAGTGTGTGTGAGTGAGTGAGTGTGAGTGTGTGTGTGTGTGAGTGTGTATGTGTGTGTGAGTCTATGAGTGTATATGTATGTGAGTGTGTATGTATCAGTGTGCATGTAAGTGTGTGAGTGTGTGTGTGTGTGTGTGTGTGTGTGTGTGTGTGTGTGTGTGTGTGTGTGTGTGTGTGTGTGTGTGTGTGTGTGTGTGTGTGTGAGTGTGTGTGTGTTGTGTGTGTGTGTGTGTGTGAGTGTGTGTGTGAGTCTATGAGTGTGTATGTGTGTATGTGAGTGTGTATGTATCAGTGTGTGTGTGTGAGTGTGAGTGTGAGTGTGTGTGTGAGTCTATGAGTGTGAGTGTGTGTGTGAGTCTATGTGTATGTGTATGTGTGTATGTGTGTATGTGAGTGTGTATGTATCAGTGTGTGTGTGTGTGTGTGTGTGTGTATGTGTGTGTGTGTGTGTGTGTGTGTGTGTGTGTGTGTGAGTGTGTGAGTGTGAGTGTGTGTGTGTGAGTCTATGAGTGTGTATGTATGTGAGTGTGTGTGTGTATCAGTGTGCATGTGTGTGTGTGTGTGTGTGTGTGAGTGTGTGTGAGAGTGTGTGTGTGTGTGTGTGTGTGAGTGTGTGTGTGTGTATGTGTGTGTGAGTGTGTGTCTATGAGTGTGTATGTAGTGTGAGTGTGTATGTATCAGTGTGCATGTGTGTGTGAGTGTGTGTGTGTGAGTGTGAGTGTGTGTGTGAGTGTGAGTGTGTGAGTGTGTGTGTGAGTGTGTGTGTGAGTCTATGAGTGTGTGTATGTGTGTATGTGTGTGTATGTGAGTATCAGTGTGTGTGTGAGTGTGTGTGTGAGTGTGGGTGTGAGTGTGAGTCTATGAGTGTGTATGTGTGTGTGTGTGAGTGTGGGTGTGAGTGTGAGTCTATGAGTGTGTATGTGTGTGTATGTGAGTATCAGTGTGTGAGTGTGAGTGTGAGTGTGAGTGTGAGTGTGGGTGTGAGTGTGAGTCTATGAGTGTGAGTGTGTGTGTGAGTCTATGAGTGTGTATGTGTGTGTCTATGAGTGTGAGTGTGTGTGTGAGTCTATGAGTGTGTGTGTGTGTGTATGTGAGTATCAGTGTGTGTGTGAGTGCGAGTGTGTGTGTGAGTGTGAGTGTGAGTGTGAGTGTGAGTCTATGAGTGTGTATGTGTGTGTATGTGAGTATCAGTGTGTGTGTGAGTGTGAGTGTGAGTGTGAGTGTGAGTGTGGGTGTGAGTGTGAGTCTATGAGTGTGTGTGTGTGTGTATGTGTGTGTGTATGTGTGTGAGTCTATCAGTGTGTGTGTGTGAGTGCGAGTGTGTGTGTGTGTGTGAGTGTGAGTGTGTATGTGTGTGTGAGTCTATGAGTGTGTGTGTGTGTGTGGGTGTGAGTATCAGTGTGTGTGTGAGTGTGAGTCTGTGAGTGTGTGTGTGTGGTGTGTGAGTGTATCAGTGTGTGTGTGTGTGTGTGTGTGTGTGTGTGTATGTGTGTATCTATGAGTGTGTGTGTGTGTGAGTGATGAGTGCGAGTGTGAGTGTGAGTGTGAGTGTGTGTATGAGTGTGTGTGTGTGTGTATGTGTGTGTATGTGAGTATCAGTGTGTGTGTGTGTGTGAGTGTGAGTGTGAGTGTATGAGTGTGTGTGTGTGTGTGAGTCTATGAGTGTGTATGTGTGTGTATGTGAGTATCAGTGTGTGTGTGGGTGTGAGTGTGAGTCTATGAGTGTGTGTGTGTGTGAGTCTATGAGTGTGTGTGTGTGTGTGAGTCTATGAGTGTGTGTGTGTGTGTGAGTCTATGAGTGTGAGTGTGTGTGTGAGTCTATGAGTGTGTGTGTGTGTGGGGGGGACAGGGAGGGTAATGGCTGCTTAATGAGCTTAGTTTCGGTTTTGCGAGATGAAGGGGTCTGAGGGTGGGCTGCACAGCAGGGGATGTACTAACGCTCCCAGCTACACACTCACCCACGGGTGAGGTGGTGTATTCATTTCCCGTTACGTGGACTTGGCCACAGAGTAAGTAAGCACGTACACAAGTCACCAAAGAGCCCAGCAGCCAGGAGAGGGGGCGGGCACCGGAGCCTCAGCCGCCCCCGGGCGGCCAGAGCCCCGGAACAGGCGCACTTCGCCCCAAAGGGCGCTCCGGTGCCCGCTCCGCCCGCCCGCCCGCCCGGTGACGGCTCGCAACACCGCCTCCGTGCCAGCCACGCCCCGCGCCCGGCGACCAATGAGCGCGCGCCTGCGCCCGGCCTCGCGCGGCGATTGGCTGCGGCCGGCGGTGCAGGCTCCCAGGCCGGGTTAAAGGGGTCCCGCGGGCGGGGCCGCGGCCCAGGGCCACCCCGGGGCGTTCCTGAGGGCCCTCGGCCGCCCCGCCCGCCCCGGACGTACTGTGCGGGCTCCCAGGCGCGCGTGAACGCGGCCCCCGCGACCATGCTGCGGCCACAGCGGCCGGGAGACGTGCCGCCCGGGGCCTCCCTGTACGAACTGGTGGGCTACCGGCCGCACCCCTCCTCCTCGTCCGCGGCCTCCTCCTCCACGACGGCCCCCCTGCTCCCCAGGGCCGCGCGCGAGAAGGCCGCGGTGCCCGCCGGCCCTCCGGGCTCGGGAGCGGGGCCGGGCGCGCACGCGGACGGCGGCTCCCGGGCGGACCCCACAGAGGAGCAGCAACAGCAGCTGCGGCGCAGGATCAACAGCCGCGAGCGGAAGCGCATGCAGGACCTGAACCTGGCCATGGACGCGCTGCGCGAGGTCATCCTGCCCTACTCGGCGGCGCACTGCCAGGGCGCGCCGGGCCGCAAGCTCTCCAAGATCGCCACGCTGCTGCTCGCGCGCAACTACATCCTGCTGCTGGGCAGCTCGCTGCAGGAGCTGCGCCGCG
The DNA here is from genome assembly GCA_025583905.1 of Ia io. Classification (NCBI taxonomy): domain Eukaryota; kingdom Metazoa; phylum Chordata; class Mammalia; order Chiroptera; family Vespertilionidae; genus Ia; species Ia io. The sequence goes on along the minus strand of JAJQQW010000009.1, from coordinate 114,815,155 downwards.
CGCTGGGGGAGGGCGCCGGGCCCGCGCCGCGCCTGCTGCTGGCCGGCCTGCCGCTGCTCGCCGCCCCCGGGCCCGTGCTGCTGGCGCCCGGCGCCCTCGGGCCGCCCGACGCGCTGCGCCCCGCCACGTACCTGTCGCTGGCGCTCGAGGAGCCTCCGCGCGGCCAGTTCGCGCTCCCCGGCGGCGGCGCGGGCGGCGGGGCGGGCGGCCCGGGCCTCTGCACCTGCGCCGGCTGCAAGTTCCCGCCCCTGGTCCCGGCCGGCCTGGGCCTGGCCGCCGTGCCGGCGCAGTTCTCCAAGTGAGCGCACCCCGCGCCTGGCGCCCGGGGCCGCGGGGCGCACCCGGGACGCCGTCAGGACCTCCTGGCCCAGAGGAGGGGCTCCCGGGCGCCCCGCTCCGCGGAAGGAACGTGACCCGAGCGGCTGTTGGACGAAGGTGGGCGCCGCGGAGGCCCCGTGTCACCCCCGCCGCTCGCGCGCCCTCCTCCCAGGCCGGCCCGGAGCTGTGCGCGGCGCTCCGGGGGTGGCCCTCCGGCCGGGCTCGCCCCGGTGCAGCGGGAGGCCGGCTCCCGGCGCCGCCGCGCAGAGGCACCCGCTGCGGAGCCCGCGGGGCCGCGCTCCAGGGCGGGCGGGGTCCTGTGCCTGCTCGCCCTCCGCAGAGGCACCCCGTTCCCACAGCCCGGCCGGGACGAGGCCGCGGCCCCGGGAGGCGGAGGAAGGCCGGGCAGTCGGGGCGCAGCAGGCCCTCGGGACGCGGAACTCCAGGGTCGGGGTGCGGGCCTGGGAAGGGGGTCCGCGGTTGGAGCCCGCGTCTGAGGCCGCACAGCCAGGCCGGCCCGCTCCGAGCCGCGAGGCCGCCGGGAGGACGGCGGGAGCTGGGACCCCGGTGCCGCCCGGCCCGCAGGGGGGCGGCGGCGTCCCGTCTTCACACGGAGCCGCCTCCCGCCGCGCGGCCCCGACCCCAGCACCAAGGCGGGCGGGGCCTGCGCCCCAAGACTCTGCTCGGGGTGGCCCGTGGCCTCGGGGCGCTTTGAAGCCGCAGGGCGACCGCCCCGTCCCGCCCGCGTCGCGTCTCCGGTGACGGGGCCGCCCGTTCCCCGGCCGGGTCCTCGGGCTGCGAAGGGGCCGCACAATAAACGCTGGAAGGCTTCAGCGGTTGTCTGGTTGGTTTGTCCGCAAAATGCCGGTGCCCTGGTGGGCGCAGAGGGGGGCAGGGCTGAGACCAGGGGGGGGGAGGGGGGGGGGGAGGGGGGGAGGGGGGGAGGGGGAGGGGGGGGGGAGGGGGGGGGGGGGGGAGGGGAGGGAAGGGGGGAGGGAGGGGGGGAGGGGGGGAAGGGGGAGGAGGGGAGGGGAGGGGGGAGGGGGGAGGGGGGGGGGGGGGGGAGGGGGGGGGGGGGGGGGGGGGGGGGGGGGAGGGGGGGGGGGGGGGGGGGAGGGAGGGGAGGGGGGGGGGGGGGGGGGGGGAGGGGGGGGGGAGGGGGGGGGGGGGGGGGGGGAGGGGGGGGGGGGAGGGGGGGGGGGGGGGGGAGGGGGGGGGGGGAGGGGGAGGGGGGGGGGGGGGGGGGGGGGGGGAGGGGGGCAGAGAGGGAGGGAGGGGGGGGGGAGGGGGGGGGGAGGGAGGGGGAGAGGGAGGGGGGAGGGAGGCATTCCTGGGGAGGCCCGGAGCCACCTCGGCCCATGCCTCTTTTTTTACTACAACTTCCTCTTCTGAAAAAAAAGGGTTAAATAAAACATGGTGATCAGTCTCCCCTCTTTCTCAGAAATGCACCTTTTCTCTTTTCCTGGGTGGACCCTGAACATTGGCACCAGCTGTGAGCCCCCCCCCCCCCCCCCACACTGTCCCTTAGGTCGGGGGGACTTGTGTCCGGAAATCGCGGCCTTGGACACCGTCTTGTCCCGCAGGCGGAGAAAGCCCGCGTCTGGCTGGTGGGTCAGGAGGGTTTGGCACGGGCTCACTCGCCTGCAGCGGGAAGCTCTGCGGTCACCAAGGAAACCCTCCTGTCCCAAGGCCGGTGGCCCAGAGGGAGAGCAGCCCCTTAATCTGTAGGAAGGGAAAGAACACCCCACAACGAGGGGCTTCCTGTTATCCGGCTGGTGCCCCGGAGGCCTGGGTGCATTTAGGGATGAGCACTCACTTCAGGAACCCGTGGGAGGGGGGCTGCCCCCCCCCCAAGTGGCCTTTTCCTGGGGGGAAACAGGAGAAGACACATCGAAGAGGGAATCTGTTCCGCTGGACTCCGCCCCCAGGCACCCCCACCCCCACCCCCACCCTCACCCCCACCCTCACCCCCACCCCGCTCCTTTAACAAGTGCGTTCCAATGGCGGCCTTCTGTGTCCCGTGTCCATCCTCGCTGACCTGCATCTTGACCAGGGACAGAGAGAAAAAGGAAAATCAGCAACTAAGTCAAAGTCAGGTCAGGTGCTCCCTGAAAACAGTGTTCCTAGTGGGTTAAAGAAACAATTCCCCCTGGGACCCCAACCCCAGCCCCTGGGACCCCAACCCCAGCCCCTGGCGGCCACCGGCATCCCCAAACCATCTCCATCGAGGCAGGACGGCCAGGGCAGAAGGGAGGGGCCCCTCTGCTGATAAAAGGGGGCAGGGCCGGGCCCCGGAAAAGGCAACCCGGGGTGCTTTTCCCCTTAGCTGTGGACATCGTTCTGTCATGCTTCCAGAGCTGCCGGAGCTGCTGAGTGACTCACGGACGTGCAGGGCCATTTTGAATGTCATCAAAATATTCAACTACCCGCATGTGGCATCCTATTGGCCATCACGCCACGCAAGATGCAGACCTGCTCCTTAGAGGAATTTACATCCTGCCCGGCTGGTGTGGCTCAGGGGTTGAGCATCGACCTATGAACTAAGAGGTCATGGTTCGATTCCCGGTCAGGGCACAGGCCCGGGTTGCAGGCTCAATCCCCAATGTGGGCCGTGCAGGAGGCAGCCGATCGATGACTTCCTCTCTCATCAATGTTTCTGTCTCTCCCTCTCCCTTCCTCTCTCTCTCTCTCTCTCTCTAAAAAACAAACAAACAATATATCTGAGAATTTACATCCCAAAAGACAGTATCCCTGGGCATTCTGGAGTCCTGCAGGATAGAACAGTTAAGTTACGTGTGTGTGTGTGTGTGTGTGTGTGTGTGTGTGTGTGTGTGTACACACATATGCATACAGTGTCAAAAATGCCACGTCAGACCTCTCACCCTGGAGGAGCGGCAGTGCGTTCTGCAGGCGGCTGCCTCTGGGACCTGCAAGCAGGCCTTGGCAGGAGGAGCGCGTTGAAGCTGCGGGTCTGTCGAAGGTTGGGAAAGCAGAGACGGCGTGAGGCGAGAGTCCAGATGAGAAGGAACACGTGGCCGCTGCCGCACAAGGTCCCTGCCGGGCGGTCCAGGGAGCGGGTCCGAGGGAGCACAGGCCCTGAGGGGGTGTGGGTCCGCGGGGGAGGCCGGGTGAGCAGGCGGTAAACACAGCTGTGTGCCTCTGGGACTCACCTGGCCCGCGATGGCCTATTGCAGCCTCTCCGAGGGAGGTGACGACACCGCGGCGAGAGTGTAACCTGTGGGACATGCCACGTGGAAGGCACGTGTCCCAGCGGGGAGTCAGCTCCACTCCGAGCGCGGACAGCATCTCCCTTCTCCAAGGTCGGATCATTCTCACCCGGGCTTCCCTGGCCGCCCAGGCCCTGCCGGCTCCCCTCCCCAGGCAGGCAGGGGCTGGGCCCACTCCGGGCGGGCGGCACTCAAAGGTCAGCCTGTAGCTCCGCCTTGGGGGCCGCAGGAAGCCAGTGGAAGAGGGGCTTCCCTTCCATGCTCAGCGATGCTTGATGCTCATGAACTGGCCAGGAGCCAGGTGGCGGGAGGAAGAGCCATTAAACCGATGCTTTTTCCCATTGCGCAGCGACCAGGCACCCGCTGCTGACTGCGTGCCCTCCCTCTGCGCACAGTAGGCCTTCAGAAAGATCGCCGCCTTCGCTGGAGCAGGCTCAGCGGCCACGGGTCGGGGAACGTCACGTTCTCCTAAAACACAGAGTTGCTCGTATGGAGCAGAGGTCAGGTGCAGGGAACCCTGTTTGCAAGCCGGTGCGGCCTCTCTTACCGAATCGGGGCTGTGAGGACCGAGCGGCCCAGTATCCCTGGGACCCGCGCCAACCTGCGTGACGTGCCGCGGCCTTTCCGAGCAAAGCCCACTCTGTCCCTGAAACGGAGCCAGCGCAGAGGCGGCCACGCGGGGCCAGCCGTGAGGGCGGGTTCTCTCTGCTCACCGGGGATCAGCTGCTCTGCAGGCAACGTGCCCCTGCTCCCCCACCCCCCACCCCGTGTTGAGGTGGCTGCGCAGGACCAGCAGGTCCAGCCCTGGACGCGGCTGGCTGCTCGGGCAAGAGATGCCTGCATGGCCAGCACTGGGGCGCGTTTCTGCTTCCTCGGTGACCACGGAGGACACGGCACGCAGGTGGGCTCTGCCCGGGACAAGGGCCACACATGCCAGATGGTATCTGAGGCCACGGAATGCCAGTGGCAGGAGACCTGGCGGGACCTGGCCCCCACCCCCTCCTCCTGCTGAAAGGCACCTGAGGCTCAGGGGACAGGCTCAGGCCGCACAGGGCGTCGGAGGCAGAAATGGCAGGGACCGGGACCTGCTTGGAGGAGGCGACCGCTGCTTCCTCGCCGACCTGGTGGGCCTGGCCTCTCCTGGAAGCGGGAGCCCTGGCCGGAGGCGGGCACACCGTCAGCCCGGGCCCTGTCTGGCCTCTGCCCAGCCCTCCGGCTGCCCCTGTGAGTGGCTTCTAGAACAGGCAACACAGGGCACCCCTGCCAGGTGGCCCGGCTGCACTTCAGCCACCTGAGCCGGCCCCGCAGGCCCCCCTCTCCCTCCCCCGCCCCACTCCCGGGAGGCCCAGGTGCTGACGGGTACAGGGGTGGCCTGAGCGTTTCAGGAAGCGAGGGAGCAGGCAGCTACGGAACGGGCAGCGGACAGACGGGCAGCGGGTCTCCACGCAGGCCCTCGCTGGGCTAACCCGACAGCCCTACCCGTCCTGCGGGTGGGCCTCCTTTCCCGGGGTTTCCCTGGTATGAGGGACTCTCCAGGGGCTGCTGGGCAGGAGCGAGAGCTGCCTGTCCCAGGACGGGGGGCAGACGCCCTCAGGGGCCCGCGCAGGGTCCGCCAGGGGAGGTCAGGGCCGGGGAAGAGCTGGCACAGGCCCCAGCGCTGGGAGCAGAGGGGTTTGTGTCCCAGACGCTTCCGAGGAACGTGGGTGACTCCTCAGAGAGCGCCGATGCCCGCACCCCTGGCTGCTGTGGCGGCCCTAAGCCTGTCCGCCCGCTGTGACTGAGTTCCCATGCGTCCCTGCGCACGGCTGTTCCCAGCGTGGGGACCCGTGGCTGAGGCGAGGAGGTACGCGCTGGGTCAGGGCTGCGGCCGGGGCAGAGGCAGACCTCTCAGCCGCACCTCCCAGACAGGTGTCCCTGTCCTTCCTGCCGCTCAGCACAGCGCACGGGAGGCAGTGCTTGCTCAGGTGAGGGTTAGGGTGAGGGCGAGGGTGAGGGTTGGGTTTGTGGTGAGGGTTGGGTTGGGGTGAGGGTTGGGTCTGGGGTGAGGGTTGGGTTGGGGTAAGGGTTGGGTCTGGGGTGAGGGTTGGGTCTGGGGTGAGGGTTGGGTCTGGGGTGAGGGTTGGGTTGGGGTGAGGGTTGGGTTTGGGATGAGGGTTGGGTTGGGGTGAGGGTTGGGTTTGGGATGAGGGTTGGGTTGGGGTGAGGGTTGGGTCTGGGGTGAGGGTTGGGTCTGGGGTGAGGGTTGGGTCTGGGGTGAGGGTTGGGTTTGGGGTGAGCGTTGGGTTGGGGTGAGGGTTGGGTCTGGGGTGAGGGTGAGGGCGAGGGCGAGCGTGGAGGGTGGCCTGTGTGTTGAGGTCACAGACGCCCAGCGAGCAGGGGAGAGCTGTGAGCTCCTGATGGGAGCAGCCGGCAGTGGGAGGAGGCCGAGGGGTGGCTCGCGGGGGACCTGTGCCCACGGAGGACAGAGAAGGGAGAGAATCACTTCATCCTCCCCCTCCCCTCCTTCTCCTCCCTGGTGCTCAGCTGGGCACAGCCTGCCGCTGAGCCTCCCGCTCGGTGACTCGCTCCCTGACTGCCCGGCCCTGGACAGGCTACTGGGCCTCCCGGGACCTCGGTCTTTTCCTCTCTGACAGCTACGCCAGGACCCTCCTCGGACCCTGACGGGCTGCTGGGTGCCCAGCGTCGGGGGTGCTGTGACCCGTGGACGTTGTCTTGTTGCCACGCACAGGTTCCCGGCGCCACCGAGCAGCGTGGGCACGGGAACGGGCACAGTGGCACCCGGTGGGGGGTCGTGTGAGAAAGCCAGGCCGGCGTCAGCCATCGCCTCCCCCCGTGGTTCCGGGCAGGGCGGTGGCGCCGGCTGTGCCGAGGGGACACCATGTGGCTGAGTGACCTGCCTGTCCCAGGGCCGCTCCCCGGAGCCTCAGAGCCCAGCCCGGCCCGCTGACCCGCAGCCAGAGCGCTCTCCATGGCGGGGCACCCGTGGCCCTCCCCGACCGCTGACGGCCGGACAATGGCTCTCAGAGACCCCGAGGCAGAGCTGAGCGGGTGTCACTCTCCGGAGCTCAGGCAGCTCCGAACAGCAGCGGCTGGTGTGTGAGTGTAAACACCAGGCGGCCGATGAGGTCACCGCTAAGTCATCGCTGCACGTGGGCCAGGGAGGCGAGGGCTCTGTGCTCCTCACCACGGCGCCCCCACAGACGCCCCTGGGGGCCCTGCTCCTGGGGAACCTGCTCCGGGGGGCCCTGCTCCTGGGGAACCTGCTCCTGGGGGACCTGTTCCTGGGAACCTGCTCAGAGACAGTCCCTCCACATAGGGCTTCAGTCACCCAAATGCAGGGCGGTGCCCACAGCACCTTCCAGCCCACCATCCGGAATGTTCCTGGACGGGACACGTGTCACAGTGAAAAGGAAGGAAGGAAAGACTGGGAAAGAGGGAGGAGGAGGCAGGCTCATTAATATTCATGTTTTAGATAGGAAGTCTGTCTTGGTTCAAACACTTTAGTTAAATGGCCACCTCACACTGGTGCACAGGCCCAGTCAGAAAAAAGCATTGTCATCAATTAAACTTGTCAAAGTAAAAGACAATCAATTCGACGTGCTTTCTGCTCCTCGGGCCTCGGAGGAGATTGGGCACCCAGGAGCAAGTAGGGCCCGGCCAGCAGTGTGGCTTGGCGGTGGAGCGTCGACCTAGGAACCAGGAGGTCACAGTTGGATTCCTGGTCAGGACACATGCCCCAGTGGGGGGCGTGCAGGAGGCAGCTGATCAATGATTCTCTCTCATCGTTGATGTTTCTCTCTCTCCATCTCCCTTCCTCTCTGAAATCAATAAAAGTATATATTTTTAAAACGATGACATTCAAATGATATTCCACCGAAACGTTTAATGGCCCAGGAAACTGCTTAGTCACCCGGTGGATGAAGCAGGTTAAGAGTCGGAACGAAACTCCTACCTGTGGGTTTCTCGGTTGTGACAATGCACTGTGGTTGTGTAAGATGCTAACAGCAGGGGGACCGGGTGGGGGGACTTTCCTGTAAATCTGAAATTATTCCACATGAAAAGTTATTTAACCAAGAAGAGAACTTATTAGCTCTCTAGCACGCGTTTCTCGGTGCCTCACTTAGTTAACATGTAGCATAACAAACTCCTCTGGAAATGCCCTCCCCAAAGTCACATGTCTGTATTTTTGTATATAATGAGCCTATTCACCCATAAGTTACAGAGGAAAAGTGTATCTAGAAAAAAGACCAGCTTATATAATTACATACGTAATAGTTACATGATATCCTATATAATAAAGAGGTACTATGCAAATTGACCATCACTCCAACACACAAGATAGCCGCCCCCATGTGGACACAAGATGGCCACCACAAGTTGGGAGGGACCAGGCCAGCAGGGGAGGGCAGTTGGGGGGGGGTGGGACACCCAGGACTGTAGGGGAAGGCAGTTGGGGGGGACCCAGGCCTGCAGTGGAGGGCAGTTGGGGGCAACTAAGCCTGCAGGGGAGGGCACTTAGTGGTGACCAGGCCAGCAGGGGAGGGTAATTAGGGGCAATCGGGCCAGCAGGGGAGCAGTTAGGCATCGATCAGGCTTGCAGGGGAGTGGTTAGGGGGTGATCAGGCTGGCAGGCAGAAGCGGTTAGGTGCAATCAGGCAGGCAGGAGGGCGAGTGGTTGGGAGCCAGCAGTCCTGGATTGTGAGAGGGATGTCCCAGACTGTAGAGGGTACAGGCTGGACTGAGGGACACACACACACCCCTCACACCCCCATGAACAAATTTCATGCACCGGGCCTCTAGTCTAAAATAAGGCTACTCTTTAAAATATAATTATATACATAATAGTTACATGATATGTAGAATAAGGTTACTCTTTAAAGTGTAATTATATGCGTAATAGGTACATGATATGTAAATTAAGGTTATTCTTTAAAATGTCATCATATACATAACAGTTACACAGTATCTAAAACAAGGTTACTCTTACGAGGTTGCTCTCAAATCAGAAACAATGGGAACCAGCCCCGGGTTGCCCAGGCGGGCGAGGGGGCGATGGCGTGACGCCGGGCAGCGTGCTGGCGCTGGGGGGTTCCGCCTGCAGCAGCCCCTGTGCACACTCCAGGCCCTGCCCGCGGTTAGCGTGAGCTCAACGCTAGCCGCCTGTCGGACTTTGGGGACCACAGAGTCCCCGTGATGAGGGCAGTCTCCTCAGTCGGCACAGTGAGAAGCTAGCGACTGTCGCCGTCAGAGCGCAGGAGGGCGGCCTCTTCTCGGGAAGCCTCGCGTTCAGAGGAGCCGTGTCTGTTCCCTTGGGTGCGAAATGCAAAGGCAGGGGGCTGTTGGCTCTGCTCGGATTTGGCCCGGGGGAGGGGGGAGGGGAGGGGAGAGCTATGCCCCGCAATTCACGGAACAGGCGGGAAGAGGAGAGAGGCCCAAAGCATCGTCTACAACAACATTTTGGGGAGAAAAAAATGAAGACGGTGAAAATCATGTCAAAGCAATTGAAAATCATTGAAGCAATTAGCGGTACTCCCCTGGGGTCTGACAATCTTTCCCAGAGAAATGATGAGCCAGACACACGGAGGACCAATGAGCTAACGCCGTAGCAATAACGCGGGTGACTCCTGAACATGTAGACAGCAAGAAGAAGTCCCCGGACTTTGCCTGGAAGAGAATGCTCAGCCCGTTGTTGCTGCCGTTTTCCTGCAGGATTTTGAGTCCACCGGCTACGCTGTCCGTCGGCTGCGTTGCCGGGGCTGATAGATTCTGGGGCTTAAGGGGTCCAACACGGAATTTAATTTAGCGCCTCACAATGCGCCCACATGCCCAGAAAATGTGGACGGCGTGATGGGGATCACTGAGCCAAAGAAGCAAGCCGCAAACAGCACATTAATGTCCGGGGAAGAATGGCTGCACCCCACGCCTTGGGCCTCGGACGGGGCTTGGCGCTGAAGCAATTACCAGCCGTGGGGGATGAATGGCGAAGTGTGAATGCCACGCTGTATACATCCCGGCAGAATATGTTCCCTATAGAACACAACAAAGGGCGTTTCTTACGATTAAGGGAGATTAGACGTAATGGACTGATTTCCGCACAAAAGCAGAATTAAACTCAGACGCAACTTCAAAGTGGCCGCGGGAGCGGGCCGCGCATTTCCATATAGCTGGCCCGGCTGCCGGCACAATGGGACCGAGTTTCTTTGGCCACTTAAACCGTTTCCCACTCGGCACTTTCTGGTTGAACACTCGCTGTATTTAGCCCCCGGGTTGCATTAGTTCATAAGAAGGAGCTCAGAGGTACTCATAGGCGCTATGATTTTTAGTATTGCTATTTTTATACATATTTTTATTGATTTCAGAGAGGAAGGGAGAGGGAGAGAGAGAGAGAAACATCCATGATGAGAGAGAATCACGGATCCGCTGCCTCCTCCAGGCCCCACGCTGGGGATGGAGCCCACCACCTAGGCATGTGCCCTGACCCGGAATCGAACCCTGACCTCCTGGTTCATAGGTCGACGCTCAACCATGGAGCCCCGTCGGTTGGACTACCGGGCTAAATGCTATAATTTTTAATTCTTTCAAATTAGGGGGGGCGGGGGGGGCGGGGGGGGCGGGAATCATGTAAAAGGTCCATAAGAACGGAGTGGTTATAATCAGGATGGCATCGAAAACAACAAAAAAGATGGAGAAGGAACAAAAACAAAACAAACGAAGATGCTGTGAGAGAGGGAGCCGGCCTTTCTCTCTCACCTGCCCTCAGTTTAGGACCCGTCCTCCAGGCCCCAGCTCAGCTCCAGCGGCTTCCTCGTCCCGCACCCCTGTCCCGGCCTTTACCCTTCACAGGGGGAACCCTCCTTCCCTCTTTGTCGCCGCGGGACCCTCCCTCTCCACTCCCCACCGCAGAGGGGTTCTCCTACGGGCAGGTGGGGGGCGGGGGACACAAGCCTCTGCGGGGGGACAGGTGGAGGCGCCCATCGTGAGCGGGTCCCGGGGAAGTTTCTAGGACCAGGACTTGGATGAGAAGACAGCACAGTGTCTAGAGCTCACCAGGCCTCTGCTCGCTGCCCAAGAACTGGGAGCGTCTAGCCTTTCCAGGTTCGTAACAGCCCCTGGCAAACGTATCTGTACCTGTGATGTCACTACCTAGTAGATATGATGATTGTTTTATATGTTTTTAATTACTTTCTTAATGGACCTGGAGACTTTTTAAAAATGCACTAGTCCTAGCTGGTTTGGCTCAGTGGATAGAGCGTCGGCCTATGGACTGAAGGGTCCGGGGTTCGATTTCGGTTAAGGGCACATGCCTCAGTTACAGGCTCGATCCCCAGTGTGGGGCGTGCAGGAGGCAGCCGAGCAATGATTCTGTCTCATCATTGATGTTCCTATCTCTCTCTCCCTCTCCCTTCCTCTCTGAAATCAATAAAAATATATTTTTAAAAAATACACTACGCAGCTGAGACGATCTGAAGAGATGGTATGATGGTGACTCTTGGAGTCACTCAGTCCAGTTCGCACTGGGAGCAGCCCAGGGAGCAGGGACAGCCCCCCAGGGAGCAGGGACAGCCCCCCAGGGGAGCAGGGACAGCCCCCCAGGGGATCAGGGACAGCCCCCCAGGGAGCAGGGACAGCCCCCCAGGGGATCAGGGACAGCCCCCCAGGGAGCAGGGACAGCCCCCCAGGGGAGCAGGGACAGTTCCCCGGGGGAGCAGGGCCACCCTCTAGCCGTGGCAGGGAATCCCTGTTGAGGGAGGAGGTTGTGTGTGTGCGGGTGTGTGTGTGTGTGCCAGGCACACGCAGAAGGACCGCAGTCACCCCGAGGTCGGGAGGGGGCCTCCCCTCCCCCCGCCCTGCTGCTGGTCCCCTGCGCTTGGGCAGGCGCTGGCAGGCGCAGTGCTGGGGTCTGAGTCCTCGAGGGGAGTGCAGGCCAGCCCATTGCTCCACGGAGGCCTGAGTGCTGGTGGGAAAGGTCACGGGGACTGTCCTAGAGCCGGAGGGCCCAGGAGGCGGCTCCCAGTGAGGACAAAGGGCAGGGCGGCACCTCACCCTCAGCCTCAGCTGGGCCTGTGGTGGGGGCGGGGGGGGGGAATGAGACTCAGGCGTCAGCACAGGGACTCGGGTGAGGACAGCTCCTCGGTCTCCATAACTCTGCTCGGAGGGTGACAGCTGTCAGTCACTCCCAGGCAGGGTGACAGCTGTCAGTCACTCCCCAGGCAGGGTGACAGCTGTCAGTCACTCCCAGGCAGGGTGACAGCTGTCAGTCACTCCCAGGCAGGGTGACAGCTGTCAGTCACTCCCCAGGCAGGGTGACAGCTGTCAGTCACTCCCAGGCAGGGTGACAGCTGTCAGTCACTCCCCAGGCAGGGTGACAGCTGTCACTCACTTCCAAGGCAGGCTGACAGCTGTCAGTCACTCCCCAGGCCCGGCAGGTGGCGAGAGGCGACAGGGACACGTCCTGGGGACACTGCAGTCTGGAGGTGACCCGCTGCTGCGTGGGTGGACACGACCTGGGACGTGGAGGTGCCCTTCCCCATGAAACAGCTGATGAAGCCTGGAGCTCTGCCCCTCAGTGAGAGCAGCACCCCTAAGGCCACATTCGAGGACATAAGCAGGAGACAGCTACAAAGGCTTAAGGAAAAGGGGGCTGGGCTGGAAAGCATCCCAGGGACCTGGGGCCAAGGCCACGCCGCCCACGTGCATTAGGACGCTGAGCGCAGCCTCACACACCCAGAGGCCCAGGCTCACGCCAGGCTCTTTGGGAGGCAGGGGTAAGGGGGGAGCTGGGCATCAGTACTTTAAAATATATATATTTGTATGGATTTCAGAGAGAGGAAGGGAGAGAGAGAAACATCAATGATGAGAAAATCGTCCATCAGTTGCCTCCTGCACGCCCCCCACTGGGGTCGAGCCTGCAACCCGGGCCTGTGCCCTGACCGGGAATCAAACTGTGACCTCCTGGTTCATAGGTCAATGCTCAACCCCTGAGCCATGCCGGCCGGGCTGGCATCAGTATTTTTAACTCCTCAGGTGCCACCTGCGCCCAGCTCATGAGACTGCAAGCCAGACCCTCCCGTGAGCCGGTCCCTCCCGCGCGGAGACAGGAACAGCAGCAGGGACACCTCAGAGGGCCCAGGGCTCTCCTTTACCAAAAGGGTCTCGGTGGCCCTGGTCGGTGTGGCTCAGCGGATAGAGCGTCGGCCTGCAGACAGAAGGGTCGAAGGTTCGATTCCAGTCAAGGGCACAGGCCCGGGTTGTGGGCTCCATCCCCAGTGTGGGGGGAGCAGGAGGCAGCCGATCCATGATCCTCTCTCATCATGGATGTTTCTCTCTCTCTCTCCCTCTTCCTTCCCCTCTGAAATCAATAAAAATATGTTATTTTAAAAAGGGACTCGATGGTAGAAGGGAACGTCTGCGTACTGGACCCTGGGATGTGGGCACCCACAGAGCAAGCGCAGGAGGGAGAGGCCAGCCGACCGAGCATGGCCCCGGGGCCCCCAATTCTTTTCTCCCTCGGAGGGCGGTGCTGGGGTGTGGCCAGACCCTGCACAGGCGGGACCAGCTGGGTCCTCACGCCCAAGTGTGGCAGGTGCTTCCCGTGACTTCTGGAAGGGCCACACAACGTGCCAAGAGCCTCGAGCAGCAGCCTGCACCCAGAGTCAGCAGAGGGACCTGGGGGCACAGGCGCCTCGGACCCCACCCCTGCTCTCCCTGTCGGCGGAGCTGTCTGCGCGCCACGGACCAGACATGCGGGCTCGCTGTTGCTTTTTCAGAAAAGGCGCGTCTCTGCCTGACACAGTGGCGTGCACAGCCACGGCCTGTCTCCCGTGTAAGCCCATTTAAGGAGGAGATGAGGATCCCTCGACAGCCCCTCCCTGTGGCTCGGGGGCTGTCCTGTCCGCGGGCACCTCGCTGGGCAGCCGGTGAGAGGCCCTCTCACAGCTCAAGCCTCACACCAACCCGAGGCAGACGCTGTTATTGGCCTAGTGTCACAGATGGGTAAGCCGAGGCTTACGGTGTGAAGTAATTCGCCGAAAATCACAGCGCAGTTAAGAGGCGGGGAGACTCAACCGCTGCAGCCGCTCCAGCGCCCCCACTCCAGGCGGTGAGCGGCCCAGAGGGGCCTGTGAGGGAGGCGGGTCCAGAGCGCAGGAACAGGGGCGCGGCGGGGGCTGCGGGCTGGCGCCTGGCCGCGGAGAGGACGGTCCGGGGCGGGTGCCCATCTCAGCTCCGCACAGAGCTCCCCTCAGGCCCCGGGAGAGCAACTGGGGACGCACAGCCGTCTCTGGGGGGACGAAGGGCTCCAACCAGACAACCCTCGCCCCTCAGACTGAAAGGGAAACCCCCTTCGGGACCTGAATTGTTGGTGGGGGGGGGACACAGGCCCGTCCCAGGTCTTCGAGCCCACGGAGCCACGTGGGCCGCTGGCTGGAGACCGAACCCCTAGAGGAGTAAGCCAGCCTCGCACGGGCTGATTCCGATGTCGTTGCCTGAAACGTCGGTGAACTTGAGACCAAGTCGTTGTTCTGAGCCCGGGCCAGTGGCTCGGCTGGTCGGAGCGTCGGCCGGCACCACAAGGTTTCGGGGTCCGTTCCGGGTCAGGCACAGACAGGTGGCGTGCGGAGGCAGCCGGTCCATGGTGCGCTCACGGGTGTTTCTCTCTCTCCCGACCTCTCCCCAAAATCAGCCAGCTCGCCCCGGGGTGCGGGTTAAAGGCACGATGTTTGAGATGAACTTGGGGCGCCTGTGCTGGGAGCTCCGGGCCAGTCTCCTCGCCGCTCCCTGCGCCCGCCCGGCGGCTCCAGCCGGCTGGCGGCCATTTCCCTCCGGAAGCGTCTTCACGCCGCGAGAACCCGCTTGTGTGGCTCCAGCTCGAGAGAAAAGCGACTTAGACTCAGAAGAAGCGGTCACAGTGGCCGGCGTCGTGCACGGCTGCGGAGTGCGCGGTGCCGCCGCCCCTGCACGCGGGTCCCTGCTCGCGCCACCCCTGCCTGGGCCGCCCATCGGCCCATCCGGCCAGCCAGGCCCAGCTCATCCAGCGAACGTCATGGGTCTTTCTTCCCGGAGGCAGAGCCCAGGGGGCTGCCATGTGGTCGTGGGGTCCCGGAGCCCCATTTGAGGTGCCTCCCTCGGGGCCTCCAGCCTGCAGCACGGGTGTGTCCGCTTCCTGCGCAGTCAGAACCGGTCGGGCGAGCCACTTCCCGCCCAGAATGTGGGCGACGCAACCCTAACTCGGGGTGCTTCCTGCATAGGGGGTCTGGGTGCTGACCCGGGGGGGGGGGGAGAGAGAGAGAGCGGGATAAAACGACCACAGTCTCATAGCCTCAACGCCCCAAACTAGTGCTCACCCAATTTCTCCCCAACTAACCGGTGATGCTCCTGAGTTCGCATTGGCTCCCCTGAAAGCCCTGCCCCCCCAAGACCGCGTGGGGGCTCCCGTGGGAGGGGGCGGGTTGAGGGGAGGGGCCGAGTGTGGCGGGAGGCTCCGTCCAGGTCCTGGCTCACACCCAGGAAGCCACAGGGAAGCCGCCTGGAGAGGCAGAGCCTCCGTGAACGGGGCGGGGGGGGGGGGGGGGGAGCAGGTCCCGGGGGCTTTCTGGCTCCCAGGGACGGACTAGGCCAGGCCGCCCACCCTCGGGCACAGAAAGAGGCCCGGCTGGGGTTGGCGTGGCCGGGACCGGGCACCACTCCGCACTGGGTGCTCCCATGGAGGACACGCGAGGGCACAGGCGCCTGAGCCGGGAAAACTAACAGCCACTGCTGTTTCCTACGGGGGACACGGCTTCGTGTCGGGAGCTGTGCGTGTCCCCGTGGGCGCCGTGTCGGGACGGGACCGTTCTGTTTAAATGGGGCCGAGCTGCCCCGACGGCCCAGGCCCCGCGGCGTGGCTGGCGGGTGGGACCCGCAGAACCGTCTGTCCTGTGTCGTCGGAGGCCTCTGCGCGGTCCCCTTGGCACGGCCTGGCCGGCGACCCGCTCAGGAATGCGGGCTGGTGGCCGCCCGCCTCGCCCCTCGCGCTGCCTGCGGGCTGGCAGGAACTGACACGTTTTCTTTGCTTAATTAAGTTGTTCGGCAGCGGCTGGTCAAACAGTGGTGGCGACGTGGGGAGTCCGCCCGGACGCAGAAAGCCGTGGGCGGCGCCGACATGAAAAGGGGCCTCTGCGATTGTTTGGGTGCAGACGGGTCATTTTTCCGAAGTTACTGCTGCCTCGGTGACCACAGCCCGCGCAGCCTGAGAGGCCTCGGCCCTCACACAGCCGCCGTGGCTCCGAGGCTCCTTTTAGAGAGAGAGAGCCGGCGGGAAAGGAAGCGCCTCATGTAGGCGGCATCTCGCTTCTTTCTGGCCTTCCTGGGTTTTTTAAAGGGAAACAGGGGGCTCATTGAAATGCGAGGTGCCCGTGCATCCTGAGTGACAGCTGGTGCCAGGGGACCCTCTTTCCAATCTGGAAAGCAAGGCTGGTGCCGGGGCCTGCTGGGGGCCTGGCTTTCTGGGCGCAGCAGAGGGATCCGGTCAGCGGTATGCCAGGCGTCAGGGCCGGGGGGCAGGGGGGGTATCCCTCCACAACCTCCCCGCCGCTGACATTCCGGCTGAAATTCCGGATGATGTGACGACAGCCACAAACCGCCTCGGTCTCGTGGATACTCAGGAACTGGGGGCCTGAGCAGAGGCCCCCCTCTCCATGTGCCATCCCCTCCCAGAGCTTCCTGTGCTCCAGTTTATTGATTTTTTTTATTGATTTCAGAGAGGAAGGGAGAGGGAGAGAGAAACATCAATGATGAGAGAGAATCATGAATTGGTTGCTTCCTGCACGCCCCCTACTGGGGATCGAGCCCACAACCTGGGCATGTGCCCTGACCGGGAATCGAACCCTGACCTCCTGGTTCATAGGTCAACGCTCAACCCCTGAGCCACGCCAGCCGGGCCTTGCTGTATTCTAATTGAAGCCCCTCACCACTGCCCTGGGTACGCCCCCCTGTGCTGTGTCTCTCGGGCCTCACCCAGCGTGTTCCTCACTGCGTGTGCCGTGTGCCCTCGGGGACAGCAGGCACGCGGATGGGACTCGGACTGGGCGTGGGGTCCTATTGTGAACCACGAGCGGACCGACTGTGTGCCCCGAGGGAGTGCTCTCCGACGCCCCTGTGCCTCGGTGTCTCTGTAAGGGAGATGCCCAGAGCCCGGCTCGGAGCGGGCACCTCGTGGGCCCTTCCGAGCTGAGCTTGCCCACCTCCTCCCTCCGAATAAATCGGCATCTGGACAAGCCCCTGATGCCACCAGCCCTGGGCACGGGGCTGTGCTGATGCCAACATGAGCTGCTCCCGGGCACGCGCCTGGCTCCCCTCAGCCTGCTGGGCCCTCGGCGACGCACGGGGCCCTTTTGGGGCAGCCAGAGGGATGTCTGCACACCCTCAGCCTCAGAGAACATTCCAGCAGCTCCTGGGAGGCCAGTGCTCTCTCCTTGGAAAGCGGGAGAGATGGCCGGCTCCACGTCCGGGCCTCCACTGTGGTCCCCACTTCTCCTCACACGAAGGGCATCGCGGGTCATCGCCGGATTGCACGAGTGGTTAAATGATGCTTCAGCGGAAAGTCCACTCTGGAGTGTGGATTCCCTGGGCCCGCCGTCCACGCCGGCGCAGTGAGCTGTGAGTCCCCGGCCAGAGGTGGTCAGGGACCTGTACCCAGGACACGGGGTGCTCCCTGCAGGTCGTGTCCGTCCAGGCGGCCCAAATGCACAAGAAGACGCCCAGCTCCCAGGTCCTTCCGGCCGTGAGGAGGCCGGGGCTGAGCGGCGGGGTTTGGATGCTCCAAAGTGACCGCTGTCCCCGAGACCAAAGCTCTGGGCACAGGAGGCGCAGCAGGTCCGCAGCGCCGGCCGAGGGTGGATCCGGGGGCCTGGGTGTGCGCCCGCCCCCGCACGAAGGCTCCCCCCCCGCCCCGCCTTCAGCTGTGGGCCGCTTGTCTCACCTCCCAGGAGGCCACCCTCACACCACGCAGCCCCACCCAGCTCCTCAGGCACGGTCACTGCCTGGTCCCCGCAGCTCTGAAAGGGGTCGCCGAGGCCAGTGGCGACCCGAGCAGAGGGGGCCGCGATGCCCGGGCCCGTGGGCGCAGGAGCCACGCCTGGCCGCCTTCCCGTGGGCTGGGGCCGTGTGTGCGGCTGGCGATCCGTTCCCGCGAGGTGCCTGTCTTCCTGCCCCCCTGACAGCCCGGCAGGTCTGCTCGGCGTTTTACATCCAGGACATACTTTCACTCAGAGTCGCCAAGACCAGCTGCTCGAGAGCGGCCTTGGCCCGGCTGCCCGCCACCAACGCCGCGTCCTCCCGCCCCAGCCGGGCTGCGGGCCTGCGACAGCGCGGCTCACAAGGGCTGGCCGGGAGCCATCCCACCGCCGGCGTGCGCTGCTCTGCGGGGCCGTGGCTCCCCGGGACAAAGAGGAGGGTTTTCACCGCCCGGCGTCCTGCTGACAGGCGCACAATCCGCTGACAGAAAGCCACCGCGCGGCCTTGGGGGCCCGGTTCCGGGGCGGCCGGCTGGGGGGCGGGAGGGCGATGGTCACTCCGTGCAGGTGTTCGGCCAGGGCCCCCTCATTTGCATACATTTGCATAGACTGTCAGGCAGTTGGCTGACAGCGCTCTGAGGAGGTCTGGACGCGGCCCAAACCTGTCAGGCTTTCTCCTTGCCAGGCAAGGTTGGCCCGGCTGCGCCGGCGGCAGGAAGCGGAGGCGCTGACATTGGGGTGCCCCCGCCGCAGCTGGGCCGAGCTCGGGGACAGCGCGCTGCTTAGAAAGACGAGCTGCGGCCGGAAGAGAGGGAGAGGCGGCACGTCGCGCCTCAGGCTCACAAAGTGACCCTGTAAGCCGGGGGTGGGGGCCGGCCGGCCCCTGGGCCGAGCAAGGCTGCAGAATCCTTGGGTCTGGCCCTGCCCAGGCATCAGGGGGAGTCCGTTCAATGTCTGACCACACAGAGCAGGCTCATGTCTCAGCGGACGGTGTGGTATGGCCTGTGAACCATGTGACAAGTATCCATCCCCACGGCCCTGCTCTAAAGGGAGGCTCCAGAGGGGGAGTCCGCCCCCACCCGTGTGCCGGCTGTGTGCTCGGTGCTCGTGTGAGGCCAGCTCAGCCCGTGAGAGGCCCTCACGCCCCCCACGCCGTGGGCACCGCTCTCTGAGGCGTCAGGAGTCCCTGGGCAGAGGCGAGAGGACAAATCCTGAAGCCGCTCGGAGACACGCTCTGTCCCCGGGAGGCTGCGTGGCACTGTTAGGGCTCGGAGGGGTCCGAGCGTCGGGGCCGGGCACCTCCCTGCACGAGGATCACAGGTCACGACGTTCGCGGGGGGCTGCGGTGGGAAAGAAACAGACACCAGAGCCCTCGCTCCCACAGGAGTAGGGGAGCGGGGAGGCGGCGGGGGCGGGCTTTAGGAACGTGCGGCTGTCCCCGGGGAGGCCGCTCCGTCGGATGCTGTCTCCTGGAGTCTTCCCGCGAGGCTCGCCATCACGAAACGCTTCGTCTCTGAGCGGGCGGGCACCGGGGCCGCGTGAGCAGCAGACAATAGCCGCTGTTCCTGCGCCCGCCGCAGACACTGTGCTGCCGGGGCTGCCAGCGGCCCGGCCATCTGGCTCCGTCCTCACAGTGACACATTGTCCATGCACAGCGATGACTCCATCCCGGGACGCGCGGGTGTGCCTCCGGATAAAGCCTCTCTGAGGCCGCGATCACGCTGCCGGGGACACCGGCACAATGGGGTCTGGTCCCGGCGCCCGAGTGACATCGGCCTATGTAAATGCCTCTCACAGGGGACGTTTTGTCCTCCGTGGCAAGCCACCCAGATCCGTCCACAGCCCTGAAACAGCTTTCTCTTCCCCCGCGAACAACGGTGCGGTTCTGTCGGGGGCTTGGCAGCCGCTTCCTCCCCACCCGGCCCAGGAAGCCCGTCCCCGCGCCGCGGCGGCACCTGCAGGCCTGGCCTCCGACGCGGTTCGCGGCCGGGCCCCACCTGCGCCCGGCTTTTCTCCGAGGTTCCGGGACAAGCGGCCCTTTTTCCTCGCTGCCAGCAAGCAGGCCCGCGTTTGCCAGCTCCTCCACCGCTCGCCCAGCAAGTCACGGACGGCCTGTGCCACCTGAATGCCTGCTCCCCCGGGCACACTGTTCACATGGGCACTCGCACCCCGTCGCCCGGTCCCGGGGAGGGGCCAGTTCATGGGAGAAGCATCGTTCTCCGGGCCGGACCCCCCTCAGCCCCGCGCCCAAGACATCCGGGTGCTGCTGGGGGGACTTACATCACAGACAGGGAGACGGGCGGAAGGACAGACCGAGAGCAGCGTGGCTCAGGCCTCCTGTCCCGACTCCTGTGCATTTAATTTTTGTTTTGTTTGTTTGTTTTAAATCTATTTTTATTGATTTCAGAGAGGAAGGGAGAGGGAGAGAGAGAGAAGCATCAATGATGAGAGAATCACTGATCGGCTGCCTCCTGCACGCCCCACACTGGGGATCGAGCCCACAACCCGGGCCTGTGTCCTGACCAGGAATCGAACCGTGACCTCCTGGTTCATAGGTCAACGCTCAACCCCTGAGCTGTGCTGGCCAGCAATATGGGCGCTTTTATCAACTAAACCTCTGCACAGAACGGAGCGGCGAGCACCCTTCAGGAAGCGATTCGCTCAGCTCCAGAGAAAGCTCACCTTTCCCCAAAGCCCGGCTCCCTCACGTGAAGAGAGGAACAAAAAGACCACCACCCAGTTTTCAAACACGTCACGCCTGGTGCCTCCTCTGCCGAGGGGACAGCGGAGAGCCCCACACACAGGGGGAGGCCCGGCCGCTGCCATTGCTGCCCACGGGCATACGTGGGCACCCCAGGCCAGGACTGGCAATGCACTCCTGTGCCCTTTCTTGAGGGCGTCTCTGAGTGTCCCCCCAAGAGCGCGGGCCTCTGCCTGCCGTGGGGAGCCAGCCTCGACGGGGCTCCGGCCCTGGGTCACCTCAGTGCCTGTCCGAGCGCCCGGGTGCTGTCTTTAAACCGGACTACGTGGGCAGACGGGCAGACAGCCTGCGGCGACTTTACCCGTGAGCCGCGGAGCACACACCCTCTGGGAGTTGCATTCCCAGCGGGCGCTGAGGCTGCAGGCGCGGGCGGCCTGGCGGCTTCCCCGCCCTGCTTCCCGGACCAAGGGGCACACAGCCTCCGCCCAGACTCTTTGGCAACATCAGGGTCACCCGCTTAAAAGGAAGAGGGGAACACGACACCCCTTTGGGGAGAAGTGTCCAGTGCCGGCTAAGAAAGCAAAGGGGGCGACTCTTTGGTGCCAGCCAGGCACCCCAACACGACGACGTCCCCGCTGGCCTTTGTGAAAGGGGGTGCGGAAGGCGGGGTGTGAGACCTGCATCGCCCAGGGGCGCTGTCCGTCCCCCCAGCAAACGGGGTGAACGTTCAGTGCCAGTGCCGGAGCCTCCTCTCTTTCCCGCCTCCCCCCACCCCCCCCGCCTTATCACTCTTCCCCTGCCCCAGGGGTGCCAGAGTCCACAGCTTCAGCCAGAGATCAAGCCAAGTGCGGGGACGTTTCAGGATGCGGGCCGGGGGTGGGGAGCGTGAGAAAGGCCTGATGGGCCCCGATGGTTCTGGGGGGTAAATGAAGGCAGTGGGAACGGGGTGCAGCACAGAGGAGAGGTCACAGCCCGAGGGAGGACAGCCAGCGGTGGAGCCTTCACAAGGCTGGGGACGGAGAGGTGGCCGACGGCAGGGTGGGCAGGAGGACGGTGTGAGGACGGCGGGGAGGACGGCGGGGAGGACTGTCCTGGGGTCAGGCTCCAAGCGGAGAGTGTGCAGCAGGGACACTGATGACCCTGAAGCCACTCATTTGGGGGTTCCAGCTCGAATCACACCCCCTCCCATCAGGGGCGCCTCTGAGGACCGCAGGACACAGCATCCTCTGGTCCAGCATCCACTTCTCCGCCGCCTCCAGCCACAGTCCCTCAGCCCACAGCGCCCCCTGCTGGCCGGTGGGTTGCAAATCCCCTGGCCCCTGGGCTCCTCCCCAAACCACCGCCCGGAGGCTGAACTGTGAGCTCAGGGCCTGGCGCTCTGAAACCCCAGCCCACGCCTCCTGCCCACCCAGCTCTGGAGCTCTGGTCTCCGCAAAGTGAGGTTTCTCTGCGGGAGTTTCATCCTCAGGGAGCCCTCCCCCCAGGAGACAGGGAACCACAGGCACCACACGTGACCAGAGCAGGTCCCAGCGGCAGGACGCCCTCATCGACGTCCAACTTCGTGGCGGGAGGACCCGTTGCCTGCGGGGGGCAGGGGGGTAGGGACGGGGGGGGGGCGGGTGTCGGAGGACAGACAGCCTGGCCCCTTGGGAAGCCTCTGGCTGAGCACACAGGGTGCGTGACCACACGAGGCGGGGCAGCTGGTCGCGGGGCAGCGGGGAGGCTGGCCTGGCGTATTTTATATTTTATTTTGTTTTTAAGTATATTTTTATTGACTTCAGAGAGGGAGAGAGAGAAAGAAACATCAGTGATGACAGAGAATTATTGATAGGCTGCCTCCTGGAATCAAATGAACCAGGAGGTTAGGGTTCCATCCCCGTCAGGGCACAGGCCCGGGTTGCGGGCTCGACCGCAGTGTGGGGCGTGCAGGAGGCAGCTGGTCCATGATTCTCTCTCATCGTTGAAGTCTCTCTCTCTCTCTCCCCCTCTCCCTTCTTCTCCGAAATCAATGAAAAGATACTTTTTTTAAAATATGGTAAATGCTATGTTATATGTGTTTTGCCACAATTGAAAAAAACAAAACAAAACAGGAAAACAGTGTCCCGGTCTGTCCCGGTCTGTACGGTCAGGAGAGGTGGTTGTGAACCGCACACAGCGTCTCACGCGAGGTTGGGCACAGCAGGTGCCTAATCAGTGACGGGGATCGTTACGGCTCCTGAGGCGCAGGAATGGTGGATGAACGGGTTAATTCATGAGGAGACGGATATTTCTCCTCCAGGAAGAGCTTTCTGAGTGGGGGGGGGGGCGGGGTTGGGGGTGTGGAGGGATGAGTAAATTGGGAGAGTTCGGCCAGACTTCTGTGCTGAGTACCCTGGGCGGGTGACGGGTGGGACCGACTACACCGCCCCCCTCCCCAACGGCCTGCAACCCCGACCGTTAGCCATCGCTCTGGTGGAGGCATCGCCCCAGCAGGCCCCTGGCAGGAGAGCATATGCTGACCCGAGGAGGCCCATCAGCCCTAATCCCGTTAGCAAGCAGCATGCGGCGGGATTAGCTCGCTGTCCCCTGGCAGGACGCGGACCCCGCCAGGCAGGGCACCGTTAGGCATGTTGGGAGGGGGAGCAGGGTGGCCAAGGCCAGCGGAGCGGCATGTGGTCCGAGGCCATGCCCAGACGGGGCGGGTCAGCTCCCGTGCCCACAGAAGCGGCCGGATTAGCGTGCCGCCCTCTCCACCATCTGCCCCCGGGGCGCCGCCAGGTCGCTCACCACAGCCTGCAGGGGGCACAGCCCTGTTGGTT
The DNA here is from genome assembly GCA_025583905.1 of Ia io. Classification (NCBI taxonomy): domain Eukaryota; kingdom Metazoa; phylum Chordata; class Mammalia; order Chiroptera; family Vespertilionidae; genus Ia; species Ia io. The sequence continues at coordinate 114,792,120 of JAJQQW010000009.1, read as the reverse complement.
CTCACGGCCCCCTGCTCCCCCTCCCAGCATGCCTCAGGGTGTCCTTATGCTCCTTGCTTATTGGGCTTCGAGCTGTTACCACTCCTGATAGACCCAGAGCGCCTTTTTAATTTTAATACTTTTTTATTAATTTCAGGGAGGAAGGGAGAGAGAAAGAGAGAGAGAAACATCAGTGACAAGAGGGAATCATTGACCAGATGCCCCCTGCACGCCCCACACTGGGGATGGAGCCCGCACCCCGGGCAGGTGCCCTGACTGGGTATCAACCGTGACCTCCTGGTTCATAGGTCGACGCTCAGCCACGGAGCCACGCGGACTGGGCATTATCTTCATTTCACGGAGGAGGGAAGAGGTCAGGTTGGTAACTGCACAGCCAGCAGAGTGCGGCCCAGCACCTGGCAGCCTCGGTGAGACCCCTCACCCGCCACCTCCATGGAAAGTCCTTGGCCCAGCTGCCCCTGCCAGGCACCGGGAGGCCGGGCCCAGGGACACCACCGCGGCCTCATAGTCTCCAGCCTCTGCTGCCCCCCACAACCTGCCCCGGGCTTTCGGGGTGCGTTTCCCCTGAGACGCGCAGGCTCCTCGCTGCCTTGGCCTGGGGGCCTGGGCGTTCAGTTGAACTGTAATCGTGTTTGTATCCTGGAAAGTCTTATTAAAAGAGTTTTCGGGAACCCCTTTCACGTCCCGCATGGCTCAGGGTTCAGGCTCAGGGTTTGGGTTCTGGAGGAGGCCGCACACAAATGAAAGAGACTAGAAAAGTATTAATTTGGGAATATTGGGGGCCACCTCTAGGGGGAGGACTACCCCCGCTCTGGCCTAGCTATCCCTTTTATTAAGGTTTAGGATCCACCCATAGAGGCAGGCAATTCCAATAATAGCCAATCACCAAGGATTTACATAAGATTGACAGGTGGAAGTTGCTTCAGCTATCATCGTCTCAATTAGACAGCGAGTGATTAGCTCTGACCTTTCAGAGCTTCCAAGGTTAACCAGCCTTCCGGGTTCCTTGTCCACACCTCTCTGCCAGTGGGGACAATAGTCGGTTTCCGACAAGAGTTCTACTAGAGCTGGCGAGCGGCGGGCGGAGCTGCCACGGGGGCGACTCCGCTGGCCGGCGCTGGAGCCAACCCCGAGGTCACTAACCAGTTTCTCAGACAATGAGGCCCACATCCTACGTGATGATGTGCTAATGTATGTGGAATGGACCCTGAACTCCTTAGCATGGCACCCAGACCGTGTGTGCATCAGACCTCTCTTCCCTCTCCCAGAAAAGTCTGACGTATCCAGAACAGAAGAGGAGGAAAAACAAACTCTCAGGGACAAGAAGTTCAGTCCTCGGTCCATGTCATGGCGCACACGGTCAGCAGGGCCATGGAACAGCTGGACTGGCCCTCGCTGCGGCCAACAGGGAGGACAAGACACATCTGAATCTGGATCCACCTTGAAACGGTCCCCGGAGGCCGCGGTGTCCAGGATCCCTGAGAGCGGGCCCGGCACCTGGACGGCTGGGGCGCTACCCGAGTCCCCCATGGGACCAGTGCCTGTGGAGGCCGGCCCGCGGCACCAGCTACAGCTGGGAAAGCAGATCTTCGTTTTGTTGCCTGCGTTCACGTAGACCGGCCCCTCTGAATTAGACGGGCCAAAGCCATTTCCGGTGAGCCGCGGTGGAGCTGGTGCTGCGGCGTTATTAGAGAACGCCATCGAAGTTCGCACGAAGTTGATGGAGCGTGACCCCGGGGAACGGGGAGTCAATGCCATTGCTCTCCCTGCATCATCGCTGTCAGTAGTGGAAACACCAAGGGCTGTGTTATTTGTAACAAAAGTGTAAGTTCTGCTGCCGCACACTAACTCAAAAATGCTGATGTTTTCAGTAACTTGACTGATTAAACTTTATGTGAATTATACTTTGAAAATGAAAAAGAGAACGCTACTTATTCTGCTGACTCAGGAGCTTTAACCTGATCACTATTTTATTTTGTGCATTCCTCTTATTTTAATACGCATATATTATTTATAGCTTACGTATACTTATATAGTATAATATTTATATATTAAAATGTTGCTATATTAAAATATTATTACTGAAATATTTCAGAAAAATTCATTTTGTTATGTTTTATCTTAGGAAACATCAGCTCATGGCACCAAAAGGATAGAGTAAGAATCCTCCAGCCCTGGCAGGCATGCTCAGTGGGTAGAGTGTTGGCCTGCACCACGGAGGGTCTCAGGTTCGATTCCTGGTCAAGGGCACGTACCTGGGTTGCAGGTCCAATCCCCAACGCCCGGTTGGGGTGCGTGTGGGAGGCAACCAATCAATCTGTCTCTGTCACATTGATGTGCCTCTCTCTCTCTCTCTCTCTCTCTCTCTCTCTCTCTCTCTCTCTCTGTGTGTGTGTGTGTGTGTGTGTGTCCTCTCTCTCCACTTCCACTCTCCAAAAAATCATTTGAAAAATATCCTCACTTCTCCAGTGAGGATTTAAAAAAAAAAAAAAAAAGGATCCTCCAAAGTCTTCATTATTGGCTATTACATAAAGTTTTACTCTACTCTTCAACCACCCAGAAAAGGCTTTTTAAAATTTTGGTATATATAATAACCACAATTCTGAAAAGAAAAAAAAAAAGAAAGCATGTCTCCTTCCCTGTAAGGTTATATATATTGTGTATATCTGTATAATAAAAACCCAGTGGTCGTAATGCCGTAACGACCAAAGACCGGTCACCAAGAAACTGAGTGTGCAGCAGGGCGTGTGCGGGAGGGCGGGCTGTGTGTGCGGCGAGGCATGTGCGGGAGGGCGGGGCCGCATGATTTCGCGTGCTGGGCTTCTAGTTATATATGATTACATTAGAGGCCCGGTGCATGAAATCTGTGCCCTGGTAGGGTCCCTAGCGGCTGCCAGCTGCTGGCCAGGGCCTCGCTCCCTCCCCCTGGCCGGCCTTGCCCCCTGGTCAAACTTCTGGATGACCTCTCAGTCAAGGGGACAATTTCCATACTACACTTTTATTTTTTAGGATGTATCATGTATGTGTGCTGTACATGAAGCAAAATAACATGTTTTGAATATTTAAGTGGAATATGAGCATTCACACACCTTGAGGCCACAGAACACCTCCTAGCCCAGGTTCCATGGCACGTGGGTCCTGGCACCCTGAGACACGCCTGGCGCTGGGCTGGGGCTCGGTAATAGTAGGAAGTGCCCACTCAGCCCTCGGCCTGGCCAGTTGCTTGGAATTACTGAGCTGGGCGGCTGCTTCAGGCTTAGCCCTTCACGCCCATAAACCCTTCTGCCTGTGGGGTCGGGTATTACCTGTGTGTGCGTGTGCGCACACGTGTGTGTGTGTGTGTGTGTGTGTGTGTGTGTGTGTGTGTGTGTGTGGGTGTGTAAACATGCCTCTGACTTTCCTAAGGAAAAGAGCAGCAGGTTCTGTGAGTTTAACAGAAGGTTCCGGAGAGGAGACGGAAGGCAGGGAGGGTGGGTGGCCGCTGGCAGTTGCCGTGTGCACAAGGCTGTCCGGGAGCGGAGCCGGGACGCAGGTGCCCGGTGCCCGGTGCCCAGGCCTTTGCTTCTCAGCTCACACCGGGTTTCCCCGCGGGCGGGGCGGGGGCGCGTTCATCGTGACGAAGTGACCCCCTGAGAATGTCCTGCTGGCCCCGGCGAACAGAAGGAAAGAAGCCCGCCCAGCAATGCCGGCGGGCCATCCGGAGGTGCGGGTGCTTTCACACATGGCCAGCTGGCTTTCCAAGGGTGACCGCGGGCGTGCAGCCACCGGGCGCGGCTGAGGAACCTGCGCTGGGCCCGCTGCTCAGGGGCGTGAGTCTGCGCCCACGGTTTTCACCGTGACTTCTTGCCCCACACACAGGTCTAAACAACAACAAAAAGCCTTCGCAGAGCCTGCTTCTCTCGGCCTGCGCCTCATTACGGGGACAGCTCGCTGCAGGCAAACAATGCGGGTTCCTCGCCTAACGAGAGGCGCCCGGAGCTATTCCTGGGAGAACGCGAGCCTCCCGGGAGGGCTGGGCCGGGGAGCAGGCTGCGAGCAGGCGCGGCCTCATGTGCCTAATCGCCCGTAAATGTCATTAAGTTGAGAAACGTTTTCCAGCAAATTAACTCTGCCGCCTGGTGTCCAATTAGCGGGAGGAGCTGGGGGGCAGCCACACGGCAGCGTCCAGGGAACCGTGTGGGTGGCTTCGGGCTGGAACCGCGTGAGCCGGGACGGAGGCTGTCAGACCCGGGCCCGAGCCCAGCCGTGAAGCGCACGTCTCTGTTCTGGTGCCAAGAAGGCCGCCGCCGCCCAGGTGCGCCTCAGAGGTGTGTGGCGTGGTCTCCCCGGGGTCCGCTGTGCGCCCACAGGAGGGGGTTGGGGTGAGAGGGGAGAAGACGCCGCCCAAACGTCTGTGGCAGGAATTCTGGGAGCCATGCATTCAGGAGGGTGGGTTCCATTTTTCGTCTTTTTCAAAACGTGAGGCGAACCCTGGCCGGTGGCCCGGTGGGTTGGAGGGTCGTTCTGTACGCCCAACGGCTGTGGGTTTGAGTCCCGGTCCAGGAGGTGGGCTGGATCCCCATCTGGGTACGTATGGGAGGCAGCCGATCGATGCCTCTCTCGCACATCCATGTTTCTCTCTCTCCTTCCTTCTCTCTCTAAAAATCAACATAAACAGCCTGGCTGGCGTGGCTCAGTGGTTGGGCATCGACCTAGGAGCCAGGAGGTCACGGTTCAATTCCAAGTCAGGCCGCAGGCCTGGGTTGCAGCTCGATCCCCAGTGGAGGGCGTACGGAGGCAGCCGATCAGTGATTCCTTCTCATCATGGATGTTTCTCTCTCTCCCTCTCCCTTCCTCTCTGCAATCAATAAAATCTATTTTTGAAAAATCAATAAAAACATATCCTCGGTGAGGATTTAAAAAAAGAAACAGCAGGAGAAAAGCCTCCTTGGTGGGGAGCTGCCTGCGGAGCTCTCACTGCCTGCAAAGCCTTTGCCAGCATTCCCACCTGGAGCCCTGGAGGGGGAGGGGCCTGGGAGGGAGGGAGGAGCCCTGGAGGGGGAGGGGCCCTGGAGGGAGGGGGAGCCCTGAGAGGGAGGAGCCTGGGAGGGAGGAGCTTGGGAGGGAGGGGCCCTGGGAGGGAGGGGCCCTTGGGAGGGAGGAGCCCTGGGAGGGAGGGGCCCTGGGAGGGAGGAACCTGGGAGGGAGGGGCCCTGGGAGGGAGGAGCCTGGGAGGGAGGAACCTGGGAGAGAGAGGAGCCTGGGAGGGAGGAGCCCTGGGAGGGAGGAGCCCTGGAGGGAGGGGCCCTGAGAGGGAGGAGCCTGGGAGGGAGGGGCCCTAGGAGGGAGGAGCCCTGGGAGGGAGGGGCCTGGGAGGGAGGAGCCTGGGGAGGGAGGAACCTGGGAGGGAGGAACCTGGGAGGGAGGGGCCCCTGGGAGGGAGGAGCCCTGGGAGGGAGGGGGGTCCCTGGGAGGGAGGGGAGCCTGGGAGGGAGGGGCCCTGGGAGGGAGGAGCCCTGGGAGGGAGGGGCCTGGGAGGGAGGAGCCTGGGAGGGAGGAACCTGGGAGGGAGGGAGGGGCCTGGGAGGGAGGGGGCCTGGGATGGATGGGCCCTGGAAGGGAGGGAGGGTCCCTGGGAGGGAGGGGCCTGGGAGGGAGGAGCCCTGGGAGGGAGGGGCCTGGGAGGGAGGGTCCCTGGTAGGGAGGGGCCTGGGAGGGAGGGTCCCTGGGATGGATGGGCCCTGGAAGGGAGGGAGGGTCCCTGGGAGGGAGGGGCCTGGGAGGGAGGAGCCCTGGGAGGGAGGGGCCTGGGAGGGAGGGGCCTGGGAGGGAGGAGCCCTGGGAGGGAGGGGCCTAGGAGGGAGGGGCCTGGGAGAGAGGGGCCTGGGAGGGAGGGTCCCTGGGATGGATGGGCCCTGGAAGGGAGGGAGGGGCCCTGGAAGGGAGGGAGGGGCCTTGGGAGGGAGGGAGGAGCCTGGGAGGGAGGGAGGGGCCTGGGAGGCAGTCATGTTGCCCTCTCAGTTCTGTGAGAGGGGACTGAGACCATAGACCCGAGACCTCCCGCCTCCAGCAGCGGCCTGGGTGGGGACAGGCTCAGAGCTGGCGCTCGGTCCCCGGCACTGGCTGTGTTTGGGGGGCTGCCTGCACCAGAATCCTGCAAAGCAGGCGAGTGCACAGCAGGCTGTGTGCTCTCACCATCCTAGAGGTGGCGGGCGGCCGGGCTGCGGCCTGGTCCCGGCGCCCGTGGTTTGCCGGGAACGTTTGAGGTCCTCCCGCCTGGTCGCCGTCCCGTCACCCTAGGGCGTCTCCTTGTGTGCGTGTCTGTGTGTCCGAATGCTCCCTTTAAGAAGGACACTAGCGATTTTGGATGAAGGGACTCCATCCATAGGACCGCGTCTTCACCGGCGAGTCCTGGCCCGACCTCGAGCGCTTCTCCCGCTCTGTGCTCAGGGGGTTCTGCTGGAGGCTCGGAGAAAGGCGGTGGGGCGTTCGCACAGGGAAGTCGGTGAATGCCAAACATCAGGGCTCTGCGCCCCGCCCGAGAGCCCATGGCTCAGCCACCAGCTGCAGGGGCATTTCCCGGGTCCGACTGGCGAGCTCAGGCCAGTCGAGTCAGGGTTCAGAGGGCAGGAGGGGGCCTGGAGCTGGGCCCAACGTGCAGAGAAGAAAGCAATGTCAAACAGAGGCCCCACCGGGCTCTCTAATGGGGACCTGGAAGGTGGGGCCAGTCACGTGGCCGTGGATCAGGCTGGGGCGACGTTTCCCGTGCTCACGGCATCGTCTGGAAATAAGGGAAATCCTTATCTTACGGCAGGATCGGGCATGGAGTTGAGTCCCGTCTAATGCTGCCATTGGCCATCCTCACTGTCCACGTCCATACACGGACGGGAGGCCAACGAAACAAGGGCACCTTCCGGCCGCACCAGGGCCCGTCCACCGCCCGGGGTCCACAACGCACTGGGCTTACACCTCATCCAATGCCAGTCTGGAGGCCGGACTCTTCCATCCGGGACTCTAACCACCCAGCACACTGCCGAGGCCAGGAGAGCCCTTCAAACGTATGTTGTTGTAACTACATTAGGGAAGGCAGAAACCGCAGCACATGCTACTGGGATCAGAAACGACAGGGAGGACGGGACGGTCCCCGGGGGGCTCTCGGCTCACCGGCAGCCTGGCACATCTGGCCCAGATAACCCACAGGCCCTCCCCCCGGACAAAGGGGCGGCCACACCCCGCTCTGTCCTGTCTCCAGGGTCCGGAGGAGAATGAAGGGGGAGGGGAGACGGCAAATAACCAGTTCCACACGCAGCGCCATCGCCCGCGGGTTTACGATCGGAGGTCCGTGCCAGCAGAGAGCCCCTCCCAGGACTCCCCAGGGTGCAAGCCGTGGCCCAGGAAATGCACGGTCACCCTCACACGCAGCTGAGCGGCGAGGCCAGAGAGTGAGAGATGCCCGCTGTGCCTCGTTCTCGGGAACCTGGGACATTCACGGGCAACAGCCTTGCTCCTACCGGTCTCAGAGCTCCGGCGGCGGCCAGGGGCACACGCCCTGCCCCACGTGCGCTCTCACAGGCTCCTCCCTTTCCTGGAACTCTTCAAAGCTCAAGTGTGCCCGGCCCGCGGGCTCAGGGGCTGAGTGTCGACCTAGGAACCAGGAGGTCACGGTGCGATTCCTGGTCAGGGCACAGGCCCGGGTTGTGGGCTCGATCCCCAGTGGGGGGCGTGCAGGAGGCAGCCAATCCTTGGTTCTCTCTCATCATGGATGTTCCTCTCTCTCCCTCTCCCTCTCCCTTCCGCTCTGAAATAAACAAAAACATAGTTTAAAACAAACGAGAGCTCGCAGTGAGCCCGACCGCTTCCGTCCCGTGTCGGTGGAGACAGCGAATCCACGCGAAGCCCTGGGAGATTCACCGTGGAAATGGCAGCGCCCTGAGCACAGGCCCCAGCGGGACGCTCGCAGGTGGTTTCGGGGGCAGGTGGTTCGGGGCAGGTGGTTCCAGGGAGACAGGTGGTTCAGGGGCAGGTGGTTTGGGGCAGGTGGTTCCAGGGAGACAGGTGGTTCGGGGCAGGTGGTTCCAGGGAGACAGGTGGTTCAGGGGCAGGTGGTTTGGGGCAGGTGGTTCCAGGGAGACAGGTGGTTCAGGGGCAGGTGGTTTGGGGCAGGTGGTTCCAGGGAGACAGGTGGTTCGGGGGCAGGTGGTTCGGGGCAGGTGGTTCCGGGGCGGGTGGTTCGGGGCTAGTGGTTCTGGGAAGGTGGTTCCGGGCAGGTCTGGAATCCAAATGCCGCGCCGACCATGGGCCTCGGTGGCGCTCTGCTGTGGAGCTCATGTGCCCCTGGTCCTGGGGACCCCTCTCCACCCAAACACTGAGGAGGTGACTGACTCGGGGGCCACCCGAGCCACAACACAGGCAGGGCGGGGACCCGGTGCCGCCCCGGCCGGTCTGCCTCGGAGCCGAGCAGGCACCTGTTGGCACCCCGCCCCCCGCAGAGCCTCTCTGCTGTCAGGGCCACACGCTCCGGCGCATCGGGGTGGCCCAGCCTCATTAGCAGGGGCTGAGGGGCCTGTGAGTTAATTGAGGCCCTTCCTGCCACCTGCCCTGGGCCGCATCTGCACGCTAACAGCCCCTAATTGTCACACGGCCGGCCGGCCCGCAACAGCTTGAGGACAGCCCCGCGCAGCGCAGCCACGGCAGCTCCCTAACGACGCCGGGCCAGATGCTCGGGGAGAAGGCGGCGCCCACCAGGAGCCGGCGGGGCCCCTTGGTGCGCCCTCGGCTAATTAACGGGGAGACAGCGCTGAGGGGAGCCGGCTTCGGCTGCGCAGGGACAAGCCCACGGAAACGACTGGCTCCGGCGCCCACGCGTCGCTCAGAAGCAGGGCTGCCTCTCTGGGCACGTGGGAGCCAGTGCGTGCATGTGTGCGCATGTGCACACGTGTGTATATGCATGTGCACCTGTGTGACTTCTCCTGTTCAGAAACCAAGCATGGGGGGGGGTGTCGAGCCCCGTCCCAGGCCCTGTTTCAAGAGCTGGGGTAGAAAGGGGTGCAGGAGTGAGGACTGGAAGCTGGCCAGCCCCCGGGGAATGGAGGGCGACGCGGGCCGGCCCCACGGAACCACAGGAATGAGCACGTCTAAGGCACAGAGACGTGTACGTGACGAGGCAGGAAAACAAAGGACCAGGCTGCGAGGCAGGGGCTCTAACGTGGCATAGAGCACGCACGAGGGAAACATGGGGCACGCTCTACAGGGCAGGGGGGAGCCCACCACCACCGGGAGGCGAAGGAGCTGGGCCCGTGGCGTCTATTAGGAGTCAGTCTGGGTGTAGATGGAATCGGACCTGGATGAGTCACACGGTAGGTGTTCTGTCCGTCTGTCCGTCTGTCTGCTCGCTTGTTGGTCACTGTAAGCACAGCCCGGCAGGCTTCCCGGGGCCCCGCGCCCGTCACCAGGGACGCCCTGGTCTCCCCGCCCAGGCCTGGCAGCACTTGTGCCGAGTGATTTCCTTCCTTTTCTTTGAAGGGAACCCCTCAATGCGAGAACAATTTAAATATGTTTTTAAAATTGATGTCAGAGAGGAAGGGAAGGGAGATAGAAACATCAATGATGAGAGAGAAGCATCGATCGGCTGCCTCCTGCACGCCCCCCACTGGGACCGACCGAGCCCGAAAACCGGGCATGTGCCCTGACGGGATGCTCAACCACTGAGCCACCTCAGCCAGGCCGGGGTGTGGTTTTTAAATAAACTAAGTTCTGGACTTAATGCCTCCTTCCTAATGTGAGAGAGGAAGAGGGAGAGGGAGAGGGAGAGGGAGAGGGAGAGGGAGAGGGAGAGGGAGAGGGAGAGGGAGAGGGGGAGGGGGGGAGGGAGAGGGGAAGGGGGGAGAGGGAGAGGGGGGAGAGGGAGAGGGAGAGGGAGAGGGAGAGGAGGGAGAGAGGGAGGAGAGAGAGAGAGAGAAAGGGAGAGAGAACCCTGAAGTGGAGAAAGGCAGGGTTTGGGGAATCTGTTTCAGGATTCTCAGCTGCGAGGCCCCAACCAGACGAGGGTCCATTGCAGCCGCAGCCCGCGGCGAACACGGCGAGCGGGTTCAGCGACTGCGCAGGGTCTCATGGTCCCTCCAGGAGCCTCCCGGGGCCTCTCCTGCGAGTTCTGTAAAGACACTCCCTCCAGCCCTCGAACGCTTGTCTGCAGGGTCGCTGACCTTGGCCCCTGTGCCTGGTCCCAGCTTAATCCCGCCCAGCCCACCCCACAGCGGCCCCTTCCCCTCTCTCCTCGCTCTGGCGGGCCTTCCCGCCCCTCCCAGGCCCTCGGGGTGTCACTCACGGCTTCGCCCGCCTCCTCCAGCCCTGAGCCGGCCGGGCTCCCAGCCCTGAGCGCTGGCAGGCTGCGGAGAGGAGAAAAGCATCCGAGGAAGGGAGAGTGGCAGCTTGACACCGCACTGTCACCGTGAACACGGCCCGCGCGTGACCCGGGCCCGCACGCCCCGGCCCGGTGCCCAATCACAGCTGAGGCTGCATCTGCCGCGGCCCACGGGCCCGCAACATGCTGGGCACCAGATGCCTCTGTTTATCTCCCCCTCCGCCTCCTGCCCGCGCCGCAGCCCTCGCTTCAGCTGTCCGCGCAGGCCTGTCTCTCACCGCGTCCCTCCCCCCGCCCCTCCGTCTGCGCGGCCCCGGTGAGCAGCGCGGTGCTCCCTCTGCAAAGCTGGACCCGACAGCACAAAGCGGACCCGGGCCTGAGCAGGAGGGCTCTGAGTCCTGCCGCACACGGGGGACCAGAGCCAGAGACCAGGCCGGCACCACCGCGCCCGCCGGCCTCGCCGCGGCTTCCCGCTGAGTGTCACTGTGGGTGCTCAGGGCTATGACATGGAAGAACCAACTAGAAACGCCACGCTGAGACTTCGCAGTGAAACACACCCACTGCGCCGGGAGGTGGCGGCGGCGGGAGGAGGGACCGATCGAAGCCAGAGTCCGCTGTCATTTCTTTCTTTAAAATATATATATGTTTTTATTGATGTCAGAGAGGAAGGGAGTGGGAGGTAGAAACACCAATGAGGAGAGTGAATCATGGATCGAACCGTGACCTCCAGGTTCATAGGTCGATGCTCAGCCACTGAGCCACGCCGGCCGGGCAGCTGTCATTTCTCGAAGGCCTCAATGGGCTCTGGGTTTGTATTTAATCCGTCCTCCTTGGCACCCTGGATGCCTTCTCTTCTCCCAGTTCCCCCGCAGTGGTGGCTCCCAGAGGGGTGTCTGCGTGCCCCATGATGACGGGGCGGCCTGAGCACACACAGGAGTCTGTCCGCACGGTGTCTCAGGAGCAAGAGCAGAGGAGGCCCAGCCCCAGGCCCTGGCTCCCAAACACCCCACGCCCCCAGCTGGAGGGGGAGATGAGGCCGGTCCTCCAACAAGGATGCTGGTTTCACTGTGTTGTCCGTCTTGCACATCGATGGCCGTCCTCGCTGAGGTCACGTCCTCCTCACCCAACCTGGAACCCTCCCCTGGACCGCTGTGTGACTATTGGGGAGGCCCGGGGTCCCCTCTTCTCACTTCCTGGCCCCCAAAGACTCCCACCCTCCATACTGGACACTCCTTGACACTGAACTTCAGCATGAGTTTTGCCTGGCAATTATATTCCCCACGGTAGTCTACAGGCACAGGAGTTCAGCCACCTCACTAACTTCTTCTGGGCTGACCTACAACTCTAACAAATACATATCAATTCAACTGAATGTTTAAAAACATGTTGTTATTGATGTCAGAGAGGAAGGAAGAGGGAGAGAGGGTAGAAGCATCAATAATGAGAGAGAATCATGGATCGGCTGCCTCCTGCACACTCCACACTGAGAATCAAGTCCACAACCTGGGCCTGTGCCCTGACCGGGAATCAAACCGTGACCTCCTGGCTCATAGGTCGCCGCTCAAGCCCTGAGCCACGCCGGCCAGGCAATTCAACTGAATTTTTATTGAGCTACAACCAATAGGTACTGGGTTAGGTGTTAGGGGTACACGGGCGAGTGAGCCAGGGATCCTGCCCGCAAGAGGTTGACAGGGACCCCAGGACTTGTCGCCAGTTCACAGAAATGCAGTGCGGTGAGAGGTACCCGTGGGAGGCACATGGGGGTGCTGAGAGAAGAGTCACGTTCTGCCTGGGGTCCCAGGGGAAGGCTCGCAGGGCGTGGCCTGTGAGCTGAACCTTGAAGAGTTTAAAGGAAAGGGGGGTGGAGGGAAGGAAGGGGACATCCAGGAGGAGAGGGGCCCTCATTCCTCCCACCACCAGGGTGTGCGGCCACAGACACAATCCGGGTGCCGGAACGGGCGCGGCAGCCTGCGGCCTGGCCCAGAGCTTCCTGACACAGGAGCCCAGTGGTACGGTGGCACCTCCGTGGAGGAACGGGCTGCGAGTGCCACGTGGTGACCTAACAAACGGGGTTCGGAAGAACCGTGTGTACAGCCACGCAGGGGCTCGGTGCGTGCTTGCTGAATGCACCATGACACTCTGGCTGCTCTGACTTCCGCGATTCATGAGGCACAGCTAGTCTTTTGAATGGAAAAGATAGGCAATAAATAATGGTCGTGTAACCTTGAGCTGCTTAATCTACCCATACAAATTTTATATCATAAAGTCTACTTTTTTTTTTTCTCGCATGTAGATTCTTTGTTAAAAAAAAAAAAAAAAAGAAAAGAAAAAGAAAGGGGACTAGGTCTCATTTAGGCCGGAACGGCTGTCCCTAGCAGTTCCGGGACAGCATGGGGGATGTCCTTGGTGCTGAATGACAGGCAGGGAGTCTGGTCATCACACCCAACATGAGCATCTGACAGAGAGAGAGAAAGGAGGAAGAGGAGGAGGAGGAGGAGGAGGAGGAGGAGGAGGAGGAGGGGGAGGGGGAGGAGGAGGAGGGGGAATCTGACACATGACATATTCCTGGGGGAGGGAGGATGTGCTGATCAGAGAAAGTCTGGGAAGAACAAGATTCTTAAAAATAAAGCCGTGTGATGCCCAGGGGTGGGGGCGCCTGGACCTTCAGGGCTTCCTTGCGTCGTCATGGGGATTAATTAGCCAATGTTTGTGCCTAATTTTGGAGTCGCCATGAGATAATCGTGTGTGAGGAGCTGTGACTCAGATGCTGAAAACGCTTTCCAGAGGGGAAAGTGCGTATTAGGGTTTCTGGTGCTGGGACCCCGTCCATGGATCATTGCACCCGAGAGCACCCTCCTCTGAGCAATGTTGAGTGACATCTTGTCAAAATATGCTGCCGATGTTTTGCTAAAGGTCATGAGGTTAAAGTGAGGTTTGCAAAGTGACATTTTAGCAGAGTCGGTTGGCGATCGAGGGGGAGTTGGGATCAACAGGATCTTCAGGAAAGTTCCCTTCCTTCCTTTTCACCCTCCCGTCTCCCCTGTTCCACGTGCCCTCTGTCTGCCCTCCGTCCCTCGTGGAGGTTTTGCGTCACATACATTTTCATCAAAGTCACCACAAGTGTTATTTGCTCCCGTTTCTGTCCAGGTCACGTAGGGTCACCTGGAATCCGGTGGCATCCACCAAGGGGGTGTGACTGTCGCCAGAAACAGCACCGATGACGCGGCGGTGATGTCGTGGCCCGGTCTGGCAGCGGACGAGACCGCGACCCAGTGTGAGAAGCATGAGGTTGAAACTGGTTGACAAGATCATATCGGAACAGTCACCAGGGCAGGCTGTGAGACGCTGCGCAGCCCCGGCCGGTGTGGGGGTCCCGGGTTCAATTCCCGGTCAGGGCACAGGCCCGGGTCGCAGGCTCGATCCCCAGTGGGGGGTGCGCAGGAGGCAGCTGACCCATGATTCCCTCTCATCATGGATGTTTCTCTCTCTCCCTCTCCCTTCCTCTCTGAAACCAACAAAAATATTTTAGAAAAAGAAAAAAAGACTGCACCCCTCCTTTAGAGCAAGAGGCCCCCAACATTACTGGGCTCCGGGAGGGCCAGCTCGGGTCCGAGAATGCCCAGAGCACGTGGGCCCACAGGGCCGGGCAGTTCCACTGCTCCTGGAGGGCGCCCGGGGAAACACTGCCCCGCACGCACGGCGTCACCAGAACGCACTCGCGGTGTCACTGGCAGGCCACGAGCTGGTGTCTTGCGGCTCGCGGGGGCAGGAGGCCCTCCCAGCGGTGTGCTGAGTCCCAACAAGCCGCAGAAATGACGGCGATTGCCCGCGAACCACCGCGACACTCGGCACCAGGAGGCCACCTGCCGGGGTGTCGGGCATCCAGGGAGGCGCAGCTGCTTGGGGCCGCACTGAGGACACAGGCTCAGGACCCGGCCTCCCTCCAGCCCCCCGCTGTCAGGCGTGCTCTCCTGTCCCACTCCGCCCCCCTGGGACCGGGTTTGCTAGGTTTACCTGCCAAGTCCGTGGACCCCACCACGAAAAGCAACTTCTTCAATTTTCTGTTCTTTATTCACACCCTCCCCAAACCCCCAAAACCGACAAAAACTTAAGAAAGAAAGAAAAAAAAAAAACACCTAACTTTCAAAGACTGAAATCTAGGGATTTGCATAATTCAGTATGGGCCTTGCCCGCCCGGCGTGGCTCCGTGGTTGAGCGTCGACCTATGAACCAGGAGGTCAGGGTTCGATTCCCGGTGAGGGCACAGGCCCGGGTTGTGGGCTTGATCCCCAGTAGGGGATGTGTGCAGGAGGCGGCCGGTCAATGATTCTCTCTCCGTTGATGTTCCCATCTCCCTCTCCCTCTCCCTTCCTCTCTGAAATAAAAAAAACATAAATACATAAAGTCTCTGCCTTGGGAAGTTTTTCCAGGGTTCAGGGGCCTTCCCTCCAGAGCGTGCACCGACTTCTCGGCGAAGCAGCCCGCGCCCAGCACCAGCCCTCGGAGGCTGCCGCTTAGAAACGCTTAGAAACGGGTAAATAAAACATGCCCCGCGAGCTCCCGGCTGCTCTGGGAGGCGCTCCTGGCGTCTGTTTGTTTGTTTGTTTCTCCTTCTCTCTCCGTGTGACCCGCTGGGTCTTCCCAGCCATGGGCTCGGCTGAAGGTGGAGATAACGGGGTCGTTGCTGTGGGTGATTCCCGCAGCCACGCGGGGCGGCTGCGAGGCAGTCGATTGCCATCCACGGGGAATCGACTTGTTTCTCTCTCGCAGTCGCCCACGTTGATGAACACCACACACACACACACACACACACACACACACACACACACAACACACCCATTTCACGCGAACCGCGTGCTAAGAATAATTGCCACCAATATTGATTGGCCCTCGGGGAGCCGGCTGCGTTTAAAAATTGCAGCCCGTGGACTCCCCGCGGAGGCAGCCTCGCGGAGGTGGCGGCTTATTGGCGACATGTCCCTGTGTTTAACCTCGTCTGGGGAACCGGTGAAGGTGACATCCACGCTGAGCAGCCGGCGGGAGACACCCAGCTGCAACCACAGCTGTTCTTTCCTAACGCGGCTTCTGTCTGCACACTGTCGCCAGTCTCCCTGATGATGAAGTGAATTTCTTTCTTTCTTTTCAAATGATCGTTTTATTGATGTTAGAGGGAGAGGGAGAGGGAAGCATCCATGATGAGAGAGAATCATGGATTGCTGCCTCCTGTACGCCCCCCACTGGAGATCAAGCCCACAACCCGGGCCTGTGCCCTGACGGGAATCGAACCCTGACCTCCTGGTTCATAGGTCGACGCTCAACCCCTGAGCCATGCGGCGGGCGTGATGCTGAAGTACATTTCTGAGGCGACAGGGCCTTGGTTCCTCGCGTCCCCGTTGTCTTACTGCGGATTGTCAGGGGAGGGGCGAGCGTGTGAGGTCTCTCTCTATTCCTTCACTATTTTGCTGCCGGTTCCGGGGCGGGCTGTACGCTCACGGGCCCTCGCAGTCCCTCCGGCTCAGTGTGAATTCACTGCGGTTGTGTTCCGAGTCTCTCCTCCACCCTCCTCGCCCCTCAACGGGAGGCTGGGGGCCAGTTTCCCGAAAGGGCTTTCGTTCCGTTCGCAGCAGCGAGGAAAGTGCGCGGAGTCTTAGCCACAAATCCCCGTGGTGAGGCCGCGAGGTTCCGGTGCGTCGAGGCCGGGCTGAGAGCGGTCAGCCAGGAAGGAAGCGTTCATCCTGCTCGTTCCTCCCTACATCACACAGAACTGCACTTCGCACCCACACGGACATATGTGGCCGATGATGGACTGGAGGGTGTCACAGGCTGTGACCGGACGTGAGTGACAGCGGCGGGGAGCTCACAGCCGCTCTCCATCTGCCAGCGCTCTCCGGCCCGCGTGCTGTCACAGTCCTTGCAAATCGCATCTTCCTCCGTCCCCCTTCCACGTCCCCCTTCCTTGAATTATGCACAGATTGAAGGGCGGCTTTAAAGGAGCCGAGGCCGTGGCATTGAAAAAGGAAAAGGACCAGGAGGAAACGCAGCCACCCTCTTTTCTTTTTCTCTGGTCCTAGAGGCCCAGCGCAGAAAATTCGTGCACTCGGGGGAGCGGGGGAGGTCCCCTCAGCCCGGCCTGAGCCCTCTCTCAGTCTGGGAGCCCTTGGGGAATGTCCGACTGACAGCTTAGGCCCACTTCCCATGTGCAGGGAGCGGGCCTGAGCTGTCCATCGGGCATCCTTAGCGTGGCCGTGGAGGCGGGAGAGGCTCCTGCCACTGCGCTCACCAGCCGTGAGCCTGGCTCTGGCTGAGCTGTGCTCCCCCGTGGGAGTGCCCTGGCAGCTCCTGTGTTGAGCGTCTGCCCCCTGGTGGTCAGTGCACGTCATAGCGACCAGTCATTCTGTCATTTGGTCGATTTGCATATTAGCCTTTTCTTATATTGGATTGGTTGGAGGGTTGGTTTTGTTTGCTATTTGATGGTTGTTTTTCACTTTTATTGAGCATTTTACTTTGTTGTTATCCTGGGGTTTCTAACAAAGGGCCCGGATTTCACAAATCTAAGTCCTAACTTATGAATAGGGACGTGAAAGACAAATGCAACACACACACACACACACACACACACGTACACACACACACACGTACACACACACACGCGTACACACACACGTACACACATGTACACACACGTACACACATGTACACACACACACACACACACACGATTTCACTGCCCTGCATTTTGAAAGCAGTTTTTAAAATCACAAACCAGCTGTTCCAACAAACACGCTCTTGTGCCCGGAGACCACAGGAAGCCACCCTGAACGCGTGTGCGCCCGGCGGAGGCCCGGAGTCGCTCACAGCAGCGGCGTCTCATCCTCCCGCCGGCCCCTGTTGCTGGAAACAGAGCGTGAGCCAGGGAGATGCCGCACGTCCTGGCCACGTGGGAACACGGCTGCTCCGGCGCTGCTTTCGAACCCGCGCGGCGCCTGGCTTCACGCCACGTCCCCAGTGGTGCTGTCACTTGTACGAAACATTGGAGGGCCCCGGTGGGGAGGCGGAGCTGTGATCTGAGAACGGAGACTGAGCCAGGCCGCCGTGCGCGGGCCACTCTCCTGGCAGAGGTGGGCTCGGTGAGGCTTCAGGTCGGGGGGCTGGAGGTCCCCCGTCCCAACAGCTCCTCCGTGAGGCTGAGGTAGCCCGGGGTCAGGTCAGAGGGCGAATGAAGGACAGGAAGGAGCAGACCTCAGCCTGAGGTCCTGGGGCCCTGGGCGGGCGGGCGCGGGGGCTCTGAGTGCCTGGGGGACCGTGTTTCAGACGATGGAAACCGTCCTCCTGAATCCAGGGGGTGCCTGTTTCAGGAGCCGCCCCGTCTAATCCGTCCCCTGAGCCCCGCAGGAAACGCGCAGGCAGGAGCCACGCACCCCCGCCCCCAGCTGACCAGGGCGGCCCTGCGCTGACATCTCTGCCGCATCAGCGTCTCGGGAAAAGCTGCAGCGGAGCCCAGAGCAGGGCGCAGGCCCCGCCTCCTCAGCGACCTTGAACTCTGCTCCCCAGGCTCCGCTCCAAACAGCTGGAGGACCCTCCCTGACCACGCTTGGCACCCCCACGGCAGAACACAGCACGCTCTCCGCTCCGTCCTCCCTCGCTCCAGAAGGTGAGCAACAGATTACTTAAAAAACAAACAAAAAGTAGCTCTAGCCCTAACCGGTTTGGCTCAGTGGATAGAGCATCGGCCTTCGGACTGAAAAGTCCCGGGTTCGATTCCGGTCAAGGGCATGTACCTTGGTGGCGGGCACGTCCCCAGTGGGGGGTGTGCAGGAGGCAGCTGATCGATGTTTCTCTCTCATCGATGTTTCTGACTCTCTCTCCCTCTCCCTTCCGCTCTGTAAAAAATCGATAAAATACATATTTTTTTAAAAGTAGCCCTGGTTGGTGTGGCTCAGAGGTCAGAGCATCGGCCCATGCCCCGAAGGGTCCCGGGTTCCATTGCCACGCAAAGGCGCGTACCTGGGTCGCAGGCTCCTCCCCAGCCCCTGGGGCTCGTGCAGGAGGCAGCCAATCGGTGTGTCTTCTCACATCGGTGTTTCTCTCTGTCTCTCCCCCTCCCTTCCGCTCTCCCTAAAAATCGATGGGAAACATCCTCGGGGAGGATTTATTTAAAAGAGAAAAAAGGTGCCCTGGCATTTCCCGCTGCAAAACCAGGCAGCAGCCGCCCGCCTTTCTTCCTGGAGAAACAGCGCCACCTTCGGGCCACAGTGACCACAGCCGAGCGGTGGCGATGCTTCGCAGACCAGCCGTGGGGCCGCGTCCCACAGATGCGAGGGGGGAGGACTGGGCTCCAGTCAGTGTGTGCGGACTCGGAGCCCGGCTGAGCCACAGGCCGCAGGGAACAGACGGTGACCTTGGTCTAACCATCAGCCCCCGCGAAGGGAGTCACCCCAGAACAGCTCCCGGCGGAGGCAGAAGGAGCGGGCGCCCTGGACCAGCTGAAGCCCTGAAGCCCAGACCACGACGCGCCTCTTCTTCAGGCCGCTGCCCGCAGGACGGCCCCCCTGCTCTTCCTTCAGCGCCACGTCCACGTGGAGACACCGCTGTGGACTTCCGCTCAGAAAGTCACCGCCGGCCGGCGTGGCCCAGTGGACAGAGCGTCGGCCCACGGACTGAAGGCCCCAGGTTGGGAATTCTGGCCGAGGGCAACCATCCATGTGTCTCTCTCACATTGATGTCTCTCTCTCTCTCTCTCTCTCTCTCTCTCTCTCTCTCTCTCTCTCTCTCATTGATGTCTGTCTGTCTGTCTCTCTCTCTCTGTCGCAGAGCAGTCATGGCCGGGTAGCTTCATTGGTTAGAGCAGGCGTCCTCAAACTACGGCCCGCGGGCCACATGCGGGTGTTTTTGCCATTTTGTTTTTTTACTTCAAAGTAAGATATGTGCAGTGTGCATAGGAATTTGTTCATAGTTTTTTTAAAACTGTAGTCCGGCCCTCCAACGGTCTGAGGGACAGTGAACTGGCCCCTGTTTAAAAAGTTTGAGGACCCCTGGGTTAGAGCATCAGCCCAATGCACAAGGTTGTGGGTTCGATCCCCAGCGGAAGCAACCGCTGAGCACGTAAGTAAGTGGAACCCCGAAGCGATGGCTCTCTCCCTCTAAATATCAACCCGTCAGTTTTAAAATCAGAGCCCACGCCTAGGTGAGCACACCGTCCTCCCCAGCCAGCACTCCTGGGGCCCCCTGCACGCAGCAGAGCCGAGGGCTCCGCACACTCGCCTGCGTGGCTGTCAGCGCCAGCCCTTCCCGGTAGGAACTCAGGTCCCCCCGTGGCAGCGTCAGGACCCCGAGAACCAGAAAGCCCCGGAGAGGACGGTCTGCCTCCCCGCTGGGCGGCGCGAGCACACACATGCACGCGGTCCCCTGAGCGAGGAGGGCCCCCCACGAGGAGGGGCAGCCACTGCCGCGTTCAGGCGTACCCCTCAGCCAGCACCGCTCTGCCCACTGCACCCGGGGTTCTCAGGTTAAGGCAGGTCAAGGCCTCAGTTTACCCCTTTTTTTAAAAAATGAACTCTTTATTGTTGATAATATTAGATATCTCCCCCTTTCCCCTCCTTTACCCCCCCTTCCGGCCCCTATCCCCACCCCAGGGCTTCACCCCCTGTGGCCCGAGGCCCTGGCTGTGCCTATAAGTATGTACGGTCTCTGCTCTATCTCTTCTCGTGCCCCAGCCCCACATCGAGGTGTGTCGGTCTGGCCCATGCCTCCTGCTGCGGGTCTCATTCTGTTGGCCAATTTGTTTGCTCATTAGATCCACAGATGAGTGAGGTCACGTGATCTGTGTCTGTCTCGCTTTGGCTTATTCCACGGAGCATCATGCTCTCAGGTCCCTCCATGCTGTCCCCAAGGGCGAGAGATCCCCCTTTTCACAGCTGCGCAGTGTTCCACGGTGCAATGTCCCCCGCTGTCTCTCCGCTCCCCACGGACAGGCCCTCGGGGTCCCCAGCTCTCAGCTGTGGTAACTAAGCATCGGTTTCCTTCTGGGGAGTGTGATCCGCACGCAGCAGACGACCCTGCCTTTGCCGCCGTCCTCCGCTCCCACCGCAGCTGGGGCTTCTCTAAGCCACGCACGTCAAACTCACGGCCCGCGGGCCGCACGCACCCACAACAAATATCCCTGCGGCCCAGCCACTGTGACGGCAGGTAAGAAACACTTAACAAAATTTCCGTAACTTAAGTTTTACAATATCCTGTTACACACAATTATTAATAACGAACTACAACATTCGCTAATGACTGATGATACGATCGTGTTGCATTCCTTTCCCTAAGGGTCACCTAAACATGAAGGCACTGCCTTAGCCGGTGTGGCTCAGTGGATGGAGTATCAGCCTGCGGACTGAAGGGTCCCGGCTTCAATCCTGGTCAAGGGCCCGTAGCATGTGGGAGGCAACTGATCACATCAATATTTCTCTATGTTCTCCCCTCCCTTCCACTCTCTCTAAAAATTAATGGAAAAATATCCTCGGGTGAGAATTTAACATATATGTACTAGAGGCCCGATGCGTGAAATCCGTGCAAGGGTAGGCCCTCGAAGCCCCGGCTTCATCCAGAAGGTCATCCGGAAGGTCGTTCCGCTGTTTGGCCGTTCGGTCGATTTGCATATAATGCTTTTATTATTGTAGATGCATGTGTATGTGTATATGTGTGTATGTGTGTGTATATGTACGTGTATGTGTATGTGTACATGTATGCATATGTGTATATGTATGTGTGCATGTATGAGGGCACTAAATAGCCATTTATGTATTTGGGGTAAGAAACGGGCCCGCAGGCAGAGAGCAGGTGGTGCCGAGCGGGGCTGAGGGGTGTATTTGCGGTGCCAGCTGAGCTGTGTAGGATGGAGCCTGCGGGAGGAGCCCGGCTGAGGAGGGTGAGGGCCGGCCCCGAGCTCGGGACATGGTGGGTGCAGGCAAAGGCCCGAGGGCACAAGACAGCAACGCGGTGGAGCTTGGGGGAAGGAGCAGCTCAGGCACGGCACCATCTCAGCGCAGGCGGAGGCCAGGAAGCTAACACGGACTGACATGTGTGCAGACAGGAGCTCCTCCGCTGAGACATCTCCCATGAGAGGAGGCGCTCCCCGCGGTGAGGGGCTGCCAGGTGCGCTGGGGGTGAGACCCGTGCCTGGCGGCGGCTGCCTGTTTGGAAGTCATCAGAAGGGCGAGGTGGGCTCCGCGGTCCCGGAAGCCGAGGCTGAGGAGGAGGAAGCGGAGGGAGCCCGCCCGGCTCTGGGCTGACATCACAGAGCCAACACCGACGGCGACCGAAGCAGGAAGCGGAACTGTCCACCGGCGGGCGTCCCTGAGCGCGTAGGTGCCACGGCCACACGGGCGCACGGCTGGGCGGGCCCATTGGGAGCCGGTCCGCCCTCAGGCCCCGCGGGGATGATGGGAGGGGAGCAAGCTGTGGTCACTGTCACGTTGTCCTTGTTGCTAAGCTGCTGGCCTGGCCTTCCCGTTCCCACTCCGCCCTCAGCTGTCCCGGCCTCCTTTCGATTTCTTTATTTTTTAATTTTTTAAATTGGTTTCAGAGAAGCAGGGAGCGGGAGAGAGAGAGAAACATCCATGATGAGAGGGAATCATGGATCGGCTGCCTCCTGCACGCCCCCCACTGGGGATCAAGCCCGCAACCCGGGCCTGTGCCCTGACCGGAATCGAACTGTGACCCCCTGGTTCAGAGGTCGACGTCAGGTCTGAGCCGCGCTGCCGGGCCCCATGCCTCCTCTGCAGGAGCTGGGGCAGCGGAGGTCGCACTGGTCACCACTGCGTGCAAACTCGGGGCTAAGGAGCCGGGCCGGAACCGCGAGCCGCTCCGCAGGCCAGGCCCTGCCCCGAGCGCTGTTCTCCGAGGGGCCTTCCTCTGTGCATGGCGGGGCCTGGAGGGCGATGTCGCTGCGAGGGCTGGGGGGGGGGGGGGGGGGGGGGGCCAGGGATGAAGAGCACAGGAGCGAGAGCTGGGCGGTGGGCGGACAGCGCGGCTGAGTCAGCTGTCCCCGTGGCGGGAGGGGGGGCATGTTTTGGAAAACAGACTCACTCAACGACACGTTCATTGCACATCTGCTGAGTGCCACGCGCTGGGCATCCCGCGCCGACGGCAGCAGACGAAGGTTGGGCAGTTTGAAGGGAGGCGAGCAGCGGGCACGCGGTTACGGGGAGGCGGGCGTCTGTGCAGGAGGGTGAGCAGCCACTCCCTCGGGGCCCCCAAGGAGGGGCGTGTGGCTTCCGCACACGGAGGCAGCGGGCCGTGTGGTGAGCAGATAACGCCGGCCGTTACCATGGGCAGCGCCTGGCACAGAGCCTGTAGCTCAGGTGACGGGCACACTTGCCACCCCGCACTGAGCCCGCCTCGCCGCCACCGCAGGCGCTCGGTGCCGCTCGGGGCAGGCAGGCCTCTGGCGGGGAGCAGCCCAGGTGCGGGCTTGGCGAGCGGAGGACGCGTCCATGGGAACCAGGTGAAACCCACAGCCCCCGGGGCATGAGCCCCCAGCCCCCCGCCCTGCGCCGAGGGTACTCGCTGGCTTGTCCGTCTTCCTGACCCGCCTCCCAAGCCCCTCTGCCCGCCCTCCAGCCCACCTGCAGGTGACCGCGTTGGTGCCGTCCAGCCGCCGGTTTTCCCTGTGGCGGCGCCGGCCTCTCCCACCGCCTCAGGGCGCTGGCCGGCTGGGGTGTCCCCTGAGCGGACGCTCCCGGGAAGGAGGGCGTGGGCCTCGGTTCCTGCCGTGTCCCCGGCCCGGGCTGCACGCAGGAGCTGCTCCCGGATGCGTGTGTGACGGGTAAGGGGGGGACACGCAGGAGTCCCGGGACCCCCGTCCTTCGAGGAGGCGGGTTTGACACACGCTCCGCGGAGCAGCCAGGTGCCCCTCCAGCCGGATCGGGGCTGTGTGTGTGTCTGTCTGTCTGTCTGTGTGTGTGTGTGTCTGTGTGTGTGTCTGTGTGTCTGTGTATGTGTGTCTGTGTGTCTGTGTATGTGTGTGTGTGTGTCTGTGTGTGTCTGTCTGTGTGTGTGTGTGTGTGTGTGTATCTGTGTCTGTGTGTGTGTCTGTCTGTCTGTGTGTGTCTGTGTGTGTGTCTGTGTGTGTGTGTCTGTGTGTGGTGTGTGTCTGTGTGTGTGTGTCTGTGTGTGTGTGTCTGTGTGTGTGTGTCTGTGTGTGTGTGTCTGTGTGTGGTGTGTGTCTGTGTGTGTGTCTGTGTGTGTGTGTCTGTGTGTGTGTCTGTGTGTGGTGTGTGTCTGTGTGTGTGTCTGTGTCTGTGTGTGTGTGTCTGTGTCTGTGTGTGTGTCTGTGTGTGTGTGTGTGTCTGTGTGTGGTGTGTGCTTCTGTGTCTGTGTGTGTGTGTCTGTGTGTGTATCTGTGTCTGTGTGTGTGTGTTTGTGTCTGTCTGTGTGTGTGCCTCTGTGTCTGTGTGTGTGTGTCTGTGTGTGTCTGTGTATCTGTGTCTGTGTGTGTGTGTCTGTGTCTGTCTGTGTGTGTGTCTGTGTGTGTGTGTGTGTGTGTGTGTGTGTGTGTGTGTGTGTGTGTGTGTGTGTGTGTGTGTCTGTGTGTGTGTGTGTGTGTGTGTGTGTCTGTGGTGTGTGCCTCGGGAAGACGGGGTGTGTGCCCTGGCTCCCTCCCAGCAGAGCATCTCAGAAACGGTTTCCTGGGCACCACCACGTGCCACGCACATCCCAGGGGCGGGCGCTGCTGTCCACAAGGGCTTCATGGGCGCCCACCTCGCTCGACCCCCCCGCCCGCCCCCGGGTGTGGCGATCACCGGCGGGAGCCGAGCCTCTGACTGAGCTGCGCCCTGCGTGGCCTCGGACTCGCTGCTGGAGGACCGGCCTTTGTGACACGACGTGACCGCGAGAGAGGGGGGCGCACAGCACGGAGCTGGCTCACACACATCGGACCCCGAGCTCCCGCGTGCAGGGTCTCCCCGCAGACTGCTCCTGGGAGCCCGGGCTCCGGTGGACGCGCGGGGTCATCGGCAGCCGGGAAGCTGCGTGTGGTCCTGACCGACCCTCAGCCAGGAGCTCCCACAGCGGTCCATGTCCCACGCAGGTGGGTGCAGCCCCACCCTCCCCACCGCCCTGCCCTCCACGCAGCTGGGTGCAGCCCCCCGCCCTCCACACACCCCCCGCCCCCACTTTCAGCCCCACCCACAACCCTCCTCACCCCCCCTTAGCCAGCCCCCGCTGGGCCCCACTTGCTGAACCCGCCAATGTCAGCGCTGAGGAGAGGTGCAGCCCCTGTGCCCCTCGCTGTACAAGGCTCTGCGGGGTTCTGTGAGGACGCACCTGAGCGCGTCTGTTTGTTTGTTTGTTTGTTTGTTTGTTTGTTTGTTTGTTTATGGGCGATAAACAGGCGAACTCCTCACCCTGCAGCCTGGAGTCCAGGGTCCAGGCGCCACGTGGGCAGGAAGGGGGTGTGTTCAGGGCAAAGGCCCAGCAGGGGGAGCCATCGCCCAGCACCCAGCGCACAGACAGGACCCAGGGCCCGTGCAGTCCCTGGCCGGGGGGCTCGCCAATTAGAGCATCTGCCCCCCCCAAAGGGTCACAGGTTCCATCCCTCGTCAGGAGGCAACCAGACCCTGTGTCTCTCACCTCCTTTCTCTCTCTCCTCCTCCTTCCTTCCTCCCTCCCTCTCTGAAAGCAGTGGGTAAGCCCTCACATGAGCATTATTAAACACTAGAGGCCCGGTGCACGAAATTCGTGCACTGGGGAGGGTGTCCCTCAGCCCAGCCTGCACCCTCTCCAATCTGGGACCCCTCGGATCGGGCCTAAACCTGCAGTTGGACATCCCTCTCACAATCCGGGACCGCTGGCTCCTAACCACTCACCTACCTGCCTGATTGCCCCCTAACTGCTCCCTTGCTGGCCTGATTGACACCTAACTGCTCCTCTGCTGGCCTGATTGCCCCAACTGCCCTCCCCTGCTGGCCTGATCACCCCCAAGGCTTTTATTAGTATAGATATGACCCTGCACAGAAAATTTTACTAACCCTGCTTTACAATAAGGGCTTGACGATTGAATCATTAGGACCAGACACCAAGATTTCTTTTCTTTGAATAGTGGAGGGAATAATTATCTTGTCTTTAAGTTGCCCGGAAATTAAAATGAGATAATGACTTAGAAAAGTATAAAAGTATAAAAGCACCATATAAAGACAACTGTCCTTTTAATGAAGTGGTAAAATGAAAAACACTATTTTTATTCTCCCCTTCCTTCCTTTACAGCTTTTATTTAAACTTTGAAATTTATAAAAACTTCACTCCAATTTTCATTTCTTTACATTCAACATTATTTTGTATTGGTTTCAGGTTTTATATTAGTTACAGAATAGTGGTTAGACAATCATATACTTTACAAAGTGCTCCCCGATATTTCTAGTACCCACCTGGCATCATGCCATCATTACAATACTATTGACTATATTCCCTATTTAAGTGACAATGGGTTTACAGGTTCCTTTCAGTCTTTCTTTTGTGTTGCTCGTCCTTCCTTTTCTTTCTCACTTCTTCCCTCATTTTCTTTATATAGTATCTCAATTGGCCATCAAAGCTCAGTGAAGGCACTGGGACACGCTTCATCCATTTTACAGACCAGGAAACTGAGGCCAATTCCAGTTGGCTGTGGAACTTGACTCAGTGCACAGGGAGCCCTCAGAGCCATGCTCTCTGCCCTTTCTAAGGGGCAGACGCCGGGCAAACAGAACAAACCTTCCAGTCAGGCTTCTGAGCCTCTTTCTCGAGCACCTCTTCATTGCGGATGCTCCACATTCTTTCCTCTCCCCGTCCCCTGCCCCCATTCTTTACTGCCCCCGCTTCTCCGGAGCAGGTGGAAGGCTTCGCACTCACTGCCTAGGCACGCTCTGCCATGGGGCAGGGTGTCGCGAGCTTGCTTTTGGGTCAAGGCGGGAGCAGGAGGCGCTGCCTCTGAAGTGTGAAGGCCGCCTGAGCGAGGCCCATTAGCACTGGGAGCTTCTCTGAATCACATCAGTCAGTCCAGTACCCTGCAGTGCAGCACCCCTCCACTGAGGTGGCACCACCCCTCAACCCCCGCCTCAGGGGTGAGGGTCCTTGCCCTTCTGCCCAGGAGTCCTTCCATGCCCCTTGATCCCTGGCTGGACCCACCCACGTCTTGGGGGCACTGCAGAACCTCTGTCTCTCTGCAGATGAGGCAGATCCCTGCCCTAGGTCTCCGCGAAGCTA
The DNA here is from genome assembly GCA_025583905.1 of Ia io. Lineage (NCBI taxonomy): Eukaryota > Metazoa > Chordata > Mammalia > Chiroptera > Vespertilionidae > Ia > Ia io. The sequence continues at coordinate 114,765,554 of JAJQQW010000009.1, read as the reverse complement.
TGAATCTGTGGCCAGAGGCCCATGTCTGTGTCTCAGCAACCCCATGCCTGCGATGTTCCCAGGGACCTCCGGGAGCGGCTAGGCGGTCCGGCCTCAACTCCCTGGGGCCGCGATCATCCCAGGGACCCCCGGGAACTGGTAGGCAGTCCAGCCTCACGTCCCTGGGGCCGTGATCTTCCCAGGGACCCCCAGGAGCGGCTAGGCGGGTCCGGCCTCGCCTCCCCGGGGCCGCGATCGTCCCAGGGGCCCCCGGGGAGCGGCTAGGCGGGTCCGGCCTCTCCTCCCCGGGGCCGCGATCGTCCCAGGGACCCCCAGGAGCGGCTAGGCGGGTCGGCCTCGCGTCCCCGGGGCCACGATCGTCCCAGGGACCCCGGGAGCTGGTAGGCAGTCTGTTGCCCCTCCTGGGGCCTGTGATGGACCCGGACCCCTCCTGTGCCGTCTGGCGCTGCCCACCCCACCGCCTCCCCTGCCGATGGACTGGTACCTTGTGGGCGGTGTCTGGCGCTGCTTTCAGGGCCTCCTCCACCTCCGACGGACCCGTACCCGCGAAGCAGGCCATGGTGCTGCCCGCCCTGCCTTCGTATGCAAATTAACTGCCATTTTTGGTGGGTTAATTTGCATACTCCCTCACTCTGATTGGCTGTGGGCATAGCGAAGGTACAGTCAATTTACATATTTGTCTATTATTAGTTAAGATTATTATCATTGTTATTTTAAAAGAAGACTGTGTGTTAGTCTGGCTGGGCTGCAGCAACCAAGTCCATCCCCACCCCGCCCCGCCCCGCCCCGCCGTGACCCCGGGACCCATGGGCTGCGGGGGTGCTCTCGGCCCAGGGGTGCGGCTCTGGCACCAGCACCTGCACCGTGGCTTCGCCTCAGCCCCCTGGGACCGCCGGGACGTGGGAAAGGCCCCTCCACGGGCCTGGCCGATTGGACCAGCAGTCACCTCCCCAGCTCCTGCTCTCACCCCCCGCCCCCCCGCAGGGCCTGGCCCATTGGACCAGCAGTCACCTCCCCAGCTCCAGCTCTCACCCCCCACCCCCCCCCCGCCCCCCCGCAGGGCCTGGCCCATTGGACCAGCAGTCACCTCCCCAGCTCCTGCTCTCACCCCCCGCCCCCCCGCAGGGCCTGGCCCATTGGACCAGCAGTCACCTCCCCAGCTCCTGCTCTCACCCCCCCCACCCCCCACAGGGCCTGGGGCCTGTGCCTCCTCCCAGCAGTGCTTCCTCATTGGCAGCGGGGACGCTGGTGGGTCCCAGACATCACTGAAGAAGCAGGGAGGGGGTGGAAAGAATGCAGCAGGGGAGGGGTGGGGAGAGGGAGGGGACCTGGCACATGGGAAGGATGAGTCCTGACTTATGTGTGTGTGTATGTGTGTGATGTGTATGTGTGTTATGTGTATGTATGTTGTGTGTGTTTGTGTGTTATGTGTGTGTTATGTGTGTGTTATGTGTATGTGTTTATGTGTGTATGTGCGTTATGTGTATGTGTTTATGTGTATGTTGTGTGTGCTATGTTTTGTGTGTGTTGTGTGTGTATGCATGTTGTGTGTTATATGTGTGTGTGTGTGTGTGTGTGTGTTTATGCATCCATGTGTGTTATGTGTATGGGTGTTATGTGTTTGTGCGTGTTGTGTGTTTGTGTGTGGGGGGGTGTGCGTGTGTGTGTACACTCTGTGTTGTAACTTTTCTTCAAACCAGCTGCTAACACGGGGCAGAGAGAGTGGGCGTGCCCAGTGACTCAGACAGGGAAGCACAGAATGGAGCAACTGGATGACTCAGAGAGAGCGGGGCTGCGGGGGGTGTCTCTCTCTCTCACTCTCTCGGCCAACTTTCTGGTTAACATTCAATCCAGCTGACACCGTCCTGGTTCCAGCCCCAAATGGGACTGGGCCGCAGCTGGCAGTGCCTCACCTGCCCAGAGCCAGCCCTGAGCCCAGGCCCCGTGGGAACTCGCTCCGAGTTTCCTCCGAGCGGCTGCCCAGCCTTGGGTATATCAGCTTTCCTCAGATTGTTAGAATGTTCGAGATTAGTTGGAGTTGTTTCTTAAAAACAAGAAAAAAATATTTTTCACCCTAGTCAGTTTGGCTCAGTGGACAGAGCATCGGCCCATGGCCTGAAGGGTCCCGGGTTCAATTCCGGTCAAGGGCACAAACCTCGGCTGCAGGCTCCATGCCAGCTTGATGGAGCTGTGCGGGAGGCACTAACCCATGTGTCTCTCACACCAATGTTTCTCTGTGTCTCTCCCTCCCTTCCACTCTCTCTAAAAATCAATGGAAAAATATTGCGTAAGGACTAACAAATATGTGTGTGTGTGTGTGTGTGTGTGTGTGTGTGTGTGTGTGTGTGTATTTACAACTAAAAATTGTGATGAGGCCCTAACTGGTTTGGCTCAGTGGATAGAGCGTCGGCCTTCGGACTGAAGGGTCCCGGGTTCGATTCTGGTCAAGGGCATGTACCTTGGTTGTGGGCACCTCCCCAGTAGGGGGCATGCAGGAGGCGGCTGATCGATGTTTCTCTCTCATCGATGTTTCTAACTCTCTATCCCTCTCCCATCCTCTCTGTAAAAAAATCAATAAAATATATTTTTTAAATAAATAAATAAATAAATAAAATTGTGATGAAGAGTTTTAATTTGATAATTTTTCTGATCTGTGTGCATTATATGCAGATTCTAACAAAATTATAAAGTTAAATGAATCGCCTTTGTGGGAAGAATTCCATTCTTAATGGCACTGTCCTAAAAAATCCAGGACGTAAGCTGCCACAGAGCAAGCATGTCCACACACACAGGTCTGTGGGCCCAGCCCTGGCTGCCTCCATCCCCTCCCCTCCCCTCCCCGCACTCCCCTGACCCGCGTGGCTGAGGGCCCAACTACAGGCTCTGAAAATCGATGCACACGTGGGTCTCTGCAACTGAGGTCCGTGCCCTTGACCAGAATCGAATCCGGAACCCTTTGGTCCACAGGCCGACGCTCTACCCACTGAGCCACACCAGCCAGGGCTACATTCATCTTCCAAAACAGCCCTGCTGACCCTGGCACCGCCCTGCGGCGAGGCGCCGGTGCTGGCACCGCGGCCCAAACCCCCAAACCCTGACTGCACTTCGGGGAGGACCCTGCGCCTCACGCCGCTCATCCCGGTTCAGACACCCACGCACCGGCGGCTCCTCGACGGCGTCTGTACGCCCACTGCTATGTCACTTTGTTTACTTCCCCACAGCAACTTTGGTCCCTGAAGCAACTTTTTTTGAGATTTACCAGCAAAAATGTTCTGTTCTGGTCACTTACACAAACACAGGGCGGGCAAAAGGAGGTCCACAGTTGTCCTATGGAAAATAAAACAATAACTAACTGATGATCGAATCTCAGAGGGAAGGGGGAGGGAAGGGGTTAACCAAAGATCGTGCCTGTGGACACAGAGAGTAGGGGTGAAGGCCTGGGAGGGCTGGAACCAGGCAGAGGGGGCAGGGAGAAAGGAGGACATCGGCGATACTCTCAGTGATGAAAATTTAAAATCATTATTATTAAGGTAACTAGAGGCCCGGTGCATGAAATTCATGCACGGAGGGGGGTTGTTCCTCAGCCCAGCCTGTACCCTCTCCAATATGGGACCCCTCGAGGGATGTCCGACTGCCCGTTTAGGCCCAGTGGGATCGGGCCTAAACGGGCAGTCAGACATCCCTTTCACAATCCAGGACTGCTGGCTCCCAACTGCTTGCCTGCCTGCCTTCCTGATTGCCCCTAACCGCTTCTGCCTGCCAGCCTGATCACCCCCTAACCACTCTGCTGCCAGCCTGTTTGCCCCCAACTTCCCTCCTCTGCCGGCCTGGTCACCCCTAACTGCCCTCCCCTGCAGGGTTGATCACCTCCAACTGCCCTCCCTTGCAGGCCGGGTGCCTCCCAACTGCCCTCCCCTGCTGGCCATCTTGTGGTGGCCATCTTGTGTCCACATGGGGGCAGGATCTTTGACCACATGGGGGGCAGCTATATTGTGTGTTGCAGTGATGATCAATCTGTATATTACTCTTTAATTAGATAGGATAGATGCCTGGTGCATGGGTGGGGGCCAGCTGGTTTGCCCTGAAGGGTGTCCCGGATCAGGTGGGGGTTCCCTTGGGGCGTGGGGCGGCCTGAGCGAGGGGCCTGTGGTGGTTTGCAGGCCAGCCACGCCCCCTGGCAACCCAAGCGGAGGCCCTGGTATCTGGAATTTATTTTCCTTCTACAATTGAAACTTTGTAGCCTGGAGCCGAGCCAAGCCTGGGGCTCCCTCCGAGGCCGGCAGCCATTTGTGTTGGGGTTATAATTGAAACTTTGTTGCCTTAAGCGGGTGGGCCTGGCCAGGGTGTGCAGAAAGCTTTGCTTCCCCTGTTGCCGGCGGCAACCCTGGCCTGCTCTCTCAAGCTCCGTTCTGCCGCCATTTGTTTGAATCTGTTTAATTGAAACTTTGTAGCTTGAGTGGAGGCTTAGGCCTGGCAAGGGCAGGCCGAAAGCTTGGCTTCCTCTGTTACCTGGGAAACCTTGCTCTCTGTGGCTGTAGCCATCTTGGTTTGGGTTAATTTGCATGCTTGCTCTGATTGGATGGTGGGCATGACTTGTGGGCGTGGCTTTGTGGGTGTGTTGGAGGTATGGTCAATTTGCATATTTGTCTATTATTAGGTAGGATAGTAATAAAAAGGAATAAACTGGCTCACACACTCAGAACCGCAAACACACTTGTGCGCCCCCTGGATGCAAACGGCCTCTGTTAACCAGACCGCTCGGAAACTAACTCAGTGCAGGAGCAATCTTGGAAACCCCGCACGGAGCAGGTGCCCTCCGCCCTGGCCACCCACCCAGATGTCCGGCTGAAGCTACATTTCTCCGCTCTCACCCCATGCACCTCCCCCATCCCCCCACCTTCCCCCCACACCCTTCCCTACCCCGCACCTCCCCCACCTCCCCGCAGCCTTCCCTACCCCGAGGGAAGTCCCAGGAGCCTCCTGCCTGTCTCCTTCCCAGACCGGTCTCCATGGCAAAGGATTACCTGTTTGTGTGGCTGTTTATGTAACACCTTTTGTTTTGTCCGCTGCTGTGGAAGCAGCCCTGAGGGGGAGGAAGGAGGCGCCCAGCTGGGGGGGGGTCAGTGGTGGGGGCACAGCAGCCCTGAGGGGGAGGAAGGAGGCGCCCAGCTGGGGGGGGGTCAGTGGTGGGGGCACAGCAGCCCTGAGGGGGAGGAAGGAGGTGCCCAGCTGGGGGAGGCGGGGGGGGGGGGGGGGAGACACAGCAGCCCAGCTGGGGGGGTCAGCGGTGGGGACACAGCAGCCCTGAGGGGGAGGAAGGAGGCGCCCAGCTGGGGGGGGAGTCAGTGGTGGGGGCACAGCAGCCCTGAGGGGGAGGAAGGAGGCACCCAGCTGGGGGAGGCAGCGAGGAGGGGGGAGATACAGCAGCCCAGCTGGGGGGGTCAGCGGTGGGGGCACAGCAGCCCTGAGGGGGAGGAAGGAGGCGCCCAGCTGGGGGGGGGGGTCAGTGGTGGGGGCACAGCAGCCCTGAGGGGGAGGAAGGAGGCACCCAGCTGGGGCCCAGCTGTGGGACAGTCAATGTCTAACAAGCCGGCTGCAGCTTTCGTTCCCACTAAGATGGGGGCTGACTGTGGCAGGGACTGTGGGCTCTGCGCTTGGGCCTCCCCCCCGTGGCCAGGGGCAGACAACACCTCCCTCCGCGATGCCCACCGGACCGGCCCAGGAGGAAGTCCTGGCTTTCCGGAAGTCGTGCACGTGAGGGCCTGCGGGGGATTCCCGTCTCTGACACCCGCTTTGCCAAACCTCCGGGTCGCCGTCCACAGAGCAGCTCTGGCTCCTCCCTGGGGCCCGGGATGGAGAGCAGAGCTGGGAGATGGTTCTGCTGGCTGTGGAGGGACGGAGGGCGGCAGGGGCCCTGGCGGGTCAGGGAAGACGACGGGCAGGTGGGGGGACGACGGGCAGGTGGGGGGACGCGAGGCGGCGCCTGCAGGCTGGTGAGGGCTCTGTGCTCCCGCGTGGGAAGGAGGAGCCTGAAGGGGCATTTCCAAGTCGTCTGCCCAGGTGCACAGACACAATGGGCAGGGCTGGCTGGAGGCCCAGGGGAGCCTTTTGCCAATGAAGCTGCAGGCCTGGGCGTGACTGCCCGCTGGGCCCGCCCAGGGAGGACCTGCCTCGGGATTTAGGATCAACTCCCCTGTGGGTTCCTTTCCATAGAATCCCTTTCTCATCCACCGGCCCACCGGCATGTTCTAAATACATTGTTATGGATTTCAGAGAGGAAGGGAGGGGAGAGAGAGAATCATCCATCGGCTGCCTCCCGCACGCCCCCTACTGAGGATCGAGCCCACAACCCGGGCCTGTGCCCTGACCGGGAATCGAACTGTGACCTCCTGGTTCATAGGTCCATGCTCAACCACGGAGCCACGCCGGCCGGGCCATCAGCATGTTCTAGATGACAAGGCTGATGCTAATCTCCTCACTTCCTTTTTTCTTTCCCTTCATTTCCTGCTTTCACACACTCCTCAAGCAAGCCTGGGGGTGGCCTGGTCTGTAGGTCTGCGGGGGCCGCAGGCCCGACACCTGCCCCGTAAGAGCTCCGTGGGTGGAGGTGAGGGTGCCGCTGGCCTGGAAAGAGGCGGAGGGGGCGGAGGAGATGGTGATTCTGAAATCCAGGGAGGAGAGCATGTCCTGTGCGTGTGGTGTGACCCGGGGCTGAGCGGGGTGCGGAGGCCGCTGCCTCGATGGTGCAGGCAAACGCACCGAGGAGGTCGTGCAGCACTTCCTCTCTCTGCAGCTGCAGAGTGCAGTCAGGCAGGCTTTCTGGGTCGGAGGCTCCTGGGAGGAACCGGCCCCCACCGTCCTCCTACGCACAAGCTGGGGGAGAGGTCCCAGCTTCTCGTGGGCACAGCCGCCCAGACCTCAGCCAGGACCTGCTGAGGGACGCCAACGCTGAGCGGGGCCTCGGGCCTCGGGCCTGAGACATAAACTTGACAGAGGAGAGGCTCATGCCGAGGCCACACCAGCCCCAGTTCTCCCAGCACCTAGCGACGCCCTCTCCCTGACGCTTCGGAAGAGCCAGGAGCCGGGGCGGGTGCTGTGCCAGGAGCCGGGGCAGGTGCTGTGCCAGGAGCCGGGGCAGGTGCTGTGCCAGGAGCCGGGGCAGGTGTTGTGCGGGAGGGTCGCCCCCATCAGAACTCTCCAGCTGGAGCAGCCTCTCCCTGGGACAGCTGATTGAAGCTCCCTGCCCCCTCAGCTGCCAGTCGATTCTCCGTACCCGAGTCTGTTTCTATGTTGATTGTGAGTGTGTTTTGTTCACTAGATCCCACATGAGAGAGAGATCACACGGCATTGTCCTTCTCTGAGCGGCTCAGTGCACTCGCATACTGCTCTCCAGGTCCCTCCATGGAGTGGCAAAGGGCAGGAGTTCCTTCCGTTTACGGCCGAGTGGATTCCACGAGCCGCTGATCCCCGGTCTGCGACGGCACAGGGGCTGCTCCCAGACCGTGGCTGCGGTGAACACGCCCAGGGAGCCCAGGGGTGCGTGCCTTCTCTCCCACTAGTGGCTCCTGCTTCTCCCTCTCCCCCCACGAAGTCCGACACAAGGACACCCCCATCTCGATTGCCCTCCACACACCACCCTCCGGCCCTCCTGCTCACCTCGGTCTCAGCCGCGACTCTCAACTCTGCCCCATGCTCCCTGCGAAAAGCAGAAGCTGTCAGACTCTCTTACCTTCGGCCCAAGTCTCCCCACTTTGTCTGCCTTCCTCTCCCCTGTCACAGAGAAAGAAAGGTCCCTGCTCCCGCCTCAGACCAGCCCCACGGGGTCCCCTCCCCCTCCCTCCGCAATGGCTTCACCTGCCTTTATCTCCTCTCTTCCCGGGACCCAGTTATCCCTTCCCCCCGGCTCTTCTCAAGAGACTGTGAACTTGCATGATGATCTCCCACCATAAAAACACCCGCCCTCTGTTTATATAACAAGGAGAGCGCTAGCCGGTGTGGCTCAGTGGATAGAGCGTCGGCCTGCGGACTGAAGGGTCCCGGGTTCAATTCCAGTCAAGGGCACGTACCTCGGTTGCAGGCTCCTCCCCAGCCCGGGCCCTGGTCGGGGCGCATGCAGGAGGCAACCCATTGATGTGTGTCTCTCACATCGATGTTTCTCTCTGTCTTTCCCTCGCTCTTCCACTCTCCCTAAAAGTTAATGGAAAAATACCCTCGGGTGAGGATTAACAACAAACACACACACACACACACACACAAAATGCCAAGGAGAGACCCCCTGCCGTCTATCAGAACAGCTAAGTCCCGAATGCAGACAACCCCAAATGCAGGGAGGATGTGGAGCGACAAGAACTCGCGTCACCGCTGGCCCAGGTGTAAACGGGACAAGCCACGTTGAAGTCCCGTCTGACAGTTTCTTACAAAAGAATGATCTTTCTTATTGCATTTATCAAGGTGACATGGGTTAATACAATTGTGCAGGTTTCAGGTGTACAGTTCTCTGCATATTGTACTGTGTGCTCACCACCCCAAGTCAAGTCTCCTTCCATCCCCCCTTCCCCCCTCCTCCCCCCCCCCCCCCCCCGCTCCCCTTCCCTCAGGGAATCACCAGCTGCTGTGTCCGTGTCTGTGAGGTGTTGTGTGGAGTTGAAGCTCCCTCCCCTCTGACAGCCGCAGGTCTGTTCTCTGTCTCCATGGGCCTGTTTCTATGTTGATTGTTGTTTGTTTTGTTCATTAGATCCCACATCTGAGTGAGATCCCAGGGCACTTGTCCTTCTCTGACGGGCTCAGTGCACTCGGCATGCTGCTCTCCAGGTCCCTCCATGCTGTCGCGAAGGGTGATGAGATTTCCTTCCTCTGGACAGCCGGGTGGCATCCCATCGCGTACACGCACCATTGTGTTCATCCCCGCGTCTGCTGCGGGGCACCCGGGCTGCTGTAAATAACGCTGCAGTGAACATGGGGCAGGTCTGTTATGGCCCCAGTCTCGTTGGGTGGCCTTCCGTCGTGCGTGTCCGGTGGGCCCCAGGGGGCAGCCCCTTGCTCCCTAAGCCGGTGCTCCAGGAATGCCCCGCGTGGGAAACGAGGGCCCTCCTGGTAGAGGCGAGTCTTGATTGCTATCAGCCTGTTTGTGCCCCGGGTCGACCCTCAGGCTGGCTGAGTGTGAGGTCCAGCCCTGAGCAGGGGTCCGAGCTGCCGTGCAGCGCTGACCGCGGCGTGGGATTCGCCCCCCAGGTCCGGTGCCTGCGAACTCGCCCTCCGGATACGCCGCTCGGAGGCTCAGGGATCCTGCTCCGACGCTGCTGGACTGGCCCTGGGAGTGCCGGCTCTGGGTTCCCGAAGAGGCCCTGGTCCGGGCCCATGTCCGAGGCCCCGGACTGGCTGGGCGGCCTGTCTGCAGCTGCACAGCACCCCAGTTTGTGGCGTCGCGCTCGGCCTGGTGAGTGGGGAGGACCGGCCGTGCACGAAGGCTGGGTTTACCGGCACCGCGGCCCCGGCCCGGCGAAGGTCTCCAGCGCTGGCTGTGGCTCCGTGGGCAGCCGCGGCATCCCTGCACCAGAGGGTGGTGGCTGCGATTCCTGGTCAGGGCACACGCCTAGGCTGTGGGTTCAGGCCCCAGCTGGGGAACGTACAGGAGGCAATCGATGTTTCTCTCTCACATCGAAGTTTCTCTCTCCCTCTCTCCCTTCTTCTCTCTCTAAAATCAATAAAAGCGTATCCTCAGGTGAGGATTTAAAAGGTCCCGAGCACCCCGAGATGCCCCTCCGCCCGCCCCTGCCTGCTGGCTGCCTGTGGGCCCATCACGGCAGGAGTGTCTGGCGGAACTGGGGTCCCACGGCGCAGGCCCCCCGGGAGGCACCGGAAGGCTGCAGGTTCACACTCGGGGCCAGGGCTGCGGCCGAGGCCTCGCAGCACACGCCCCAGGCTCACCAGTCCTGTTGGGGGTGGGGGGGCGGGCGGGTCTCAGGGAGTGTCAGGGTGAGGCCAGCAGCGTGTATCAGGCCCGAACAAACCCAGGTCTGGCTGTGCGGAGGGAGGGCACTGTGCCCCCTGCGGGGAGGAAAATGGCCCATCCCGGGGCCACACAACTCCGTCTGTCCCGGATCCTGCCAGAGCCCCAGGCCAGCGGTGAGACCTCCGGGAGCCGGGAAGGTGGGGCTAGCAGACCTCCCGTGAAGGCGAGGCGCCAGTCAAGTTCATGGGAAGGGAGTGGGAGGCCCCAAAGCCACGACCCGGTACCAACATCTTGCTCTGGTGCTCTGGGCTGAGAGGCCTGGCTTGGGGTGTAGGCCCCAGGCTTTGCAGGGGGAACCCCCACAGCGATGTCCCTGGGAACCTCGGCTGCCCCTCCTCCTCCCCCCCCCATCCCCCCTGAGCAGGGCCAGCCCTTCCTGTCAGCCCCAATGTGGCTGCTGTGACCCCTCGGGTGTAAGACTCCTCCTGGGGTCAGGGGGGTGTCAGGAAAGCCTGTTCCAGCTGGGTCCGGGGGAGGAGAGCATGGCTCCCGCCGGGTTTGCTGCCATCTTGTATCCCCTCAAAACTAAAATGCTCTTCATGATACGATCCAAAGTCACACTCCCTGATGTTTACTCAAATGGCTGGAAAACACGTCCACGCACGAACCTGTGCGCGCATGTCTACCGCAGCCTTCCTCCTCGCCGCCACGCCTCGGGGCCCGGAGTCGCCCTGTGCGGGCGGTGGACAGGCACCCTGTGCTGCGTCCCGACGGCGGGACACTGTTCGGCACCGGAAAGAACTGAGCTGCGGGGCCGGGAGCAGACGTGGAGGGAACGTAAGGGAACATCGCTAAGCGAAAGGGGCCATCTGAAAGGCTCACACCGCGTGATGTCAACAACACGTCCCACAGAGAAAGCAAACCACGGAGGCAGTGACAGGCTCGGTGGGGCCACGGGTTAGTAGGGCGGGGGGAGGGGTAGGAGGGACATAGAGGCTGTTTAGAGCAATGAGCCCACTCGTGTGCTGCTCGGACGGTGGATACGTGGCCTCACGCACTTGTCAAAACGCACAGAACGTGCAACACAGAGAGCGAGCCGTCACGTAAACCGGGGACTTCAGTGAACAATCAAGGACCAATATTGGCTCATCAGTTGTAACAAATGGACCTCACGGAGCGTGTCATTAGGGGAAACTGAGGGAGGGACAATACAGGCACCCCCTGTACTTTCCACTCAATTTCTCTGTCCGTCTAAAGCTGCTTTAAAAATAAAATCTGTTCAGCCCAGCCGGCGTGGCTCAGTGGGGCACAGGCCCGGGTTGCGGGCTCCATCCCCAATGGGGGGCGGGCAGGAGGCAGCCGATCCATGATTCTCTCTCATCATTGTTTCTCTCTCCCTCTCCCTTCTTCTCTGAAATCAATAAAATATATTTTTTAAAATAAATAAATAAAATCTATTCTTTTTTAAAAATAAAAATATCCACTCTTGCCCCCCATAGCACCCCCTGGCTCCCATTCATTTATGGTTTTGTTTGTTTCCCTTGCCCGAGAAGACGTATCCAAATATGCGCCGTAATATGAGCCACGTCGAAGAGACGGCTGCCTAGGTGTGGTTTTTCCCCCCGGAGTTTTACGGTCTTACGTGTAAGTCTTTAGCCCATTTTGAGTTTATTCTTGTATGTGGTGTAAGAAAGTGGCCCGGTTTCATTTTTGTGTGTGTATCTGTCCAGTTTTCCCAACACCGTTTGTTGAAGAGACTCTGTACCCCATCGTAAGTCCTGGCCTCTTCTGTCGCAGGTCAGTCACACGTAAAGGTGTGGGTTTGTTCCTGGGCTCGCTACACGCCCCATGCACACATGTGTCTGTTTCTATGCCAGTGCCATGCTCTTTTGATTACTACGGCCTTGTAGCATCCAGCCTGCAACCCAGCAGGTGCCCGGGCCGATGGAACCCGGCCTCCCGGTTCCCAGGTGGAGGCGGTCACTGTGCGTGGAGCGCCGTGGGTGGGCTGGGCCTTAACGAAGCTGCTTCTGGTGACCCGTCCACGGAGCGCGCTTTTGCCGAACGGATAACCCGCGCCAGGCACCGTGCTGAGGGCAGGCGGTGTCCCGAGCGCGGGAGGGCGTGGGGCGCGGTGCGGGGCGGGGAGGGCCGAGAGGCGGGTGCGGTCAGGAAACGTCAGTGAATTCTGTGATGCGTGTCCCCGCCCCCCGCCCGCCCCGCCCACGACCCCGAAGGAGGCGGGCACTCCGCGCGCGCACCCGCGGGGACTTCCCCGCGCCGCCCGGGGTCTGCGGAGGACGCGAGGGTCCCGCCCGGCGCGTGGGGAGCAGCGTGTCCAGGCCCCACGGGCCGCTCCGCCCGCCGTGCCCGCTCCGCCCGCTCCGCCCGCCGTGCCCGCTCCGCCCGCCGTGCCGCCCGCCGTGCCCGCTCCGCCCGCTCCGCCCGAGGTGCCCGCGCCCGCGGGAGGGGTCGCCGCGGAGCCGGGAGCGCGGAGCCCGGCTGCTGGGGGCCCACGGCCCGCGTCCCGACCGGAGAGGCGACCGCAAGCTGCCAAGGTAATGGGGGCCGCGGGGTGGCGGGGTGGCGGGGGCCGGAGAGGGGACCACCAGCGCGGCGACCGCCGGCCTGGGCGCGCGGCCGCTTCCCGGAACCCCTGCGGGGCGCGCCTTCCCCCGCGGCCCGCGGGCGTCCGTCCGTCTGTCCCGGCCGCGCTGGGCTGGCCTCATCCGTGTCCCACCTGGACCCGCACCCCCCAACCCCCGAGGATGCCCGAGACCCCCCCCACCGGGCCCCGGGCTCTGGGCTCCGGGCGCCACGGGTGCGCGCGGGCGGAGGGGGGCGCAGAGGAGCGGCCGGCCGTGTCCCAGGTCCTGCCGACCGGTCGCTGCGGAGCTGGAGGGGGCGGGAGGGAGGAGGGGACCCCCTCCAGGGTCGGGACGGGACGAGGAACGGGTGCGAATCGAACTGCGTTTCCCCCGAGCAAATGGGCCAGGGAATGAACCTCCGCTCCGAGTTCTGGCCTCACCTCTGCCCGCGGTGGCTCTCCGGGGAGCGCCAGCTGTCCGCCGCCTCTCAGCAGCCCGTGGCCTCTGGCCCCTGTGTTTTCCTAGAGGTCTCCCGGTGCCCGGGGTCAGACCTGGGCGGGGAGGGGCGCAGGGGCCGGCTGGGGGAGTCCTGGAGCCCCCGCGCCCCCTCTCCGCTGGGTGTCACCGGCCCACAGGTGGCCGGCTTCCCAGTGCCCCCCAGCCCACACACCTGCCCTCAGGCGCAGGGAGGAACCGGCACCACAGGCCACAGAGAACCCCTGTGGGCGCCCTAACCATGGCGGGGTGCCTGGGAAGACCGGGCCACCTGTCCCCGGAAAGGACTTGAGCTGTCAGTGCTGCAGTTTACAAGCTGTTTTTCCATTTTAGATCATCAAACGTCTGTGTGGCTCTTGGACTCTTATCTGCATTTCCTCTAACATTTCTCGTGTATTTATTTTGAAAGTGAAAGAAAATCGGCCCGGAATTTGGCTCCTATGACTTGACATGGTAATTTGTCTTAAAAAACAGAGAGAGGGAGAGAGAGAATTATAAGAGCCATCGTCCCCGAGGTACCGTCTTAGGAGTGAAGCTTTTCTTAAAACCCAACCCCACGCCCCCCACCTGCACACGGAGCCACGTGGGCCTTTTCTGGTTTCGGTGTAAGCCGTCCCTCTAGGGAAGGGCCATGGCATATATATTCTTTGACTCTCGGTCATTACATTTCACCAAATCTAAAATGCTGTTGAGCTCCAGCTGGTGTGGCCCAGTGGACAGAGTGTCGTCCTGCAGACCAAAGGGTCCCGGGTTCGATTCCAGTCGAGGGCACGTACCTCCGTTGCAGGCTCCTCCCTGGCCCAGGCCCTGGCCGGGGCTCGTGCAGGAGGCAACCCATCGATGTGTCTGTCTCACATCGATGCTTCTCTCTGTCTTTCCCTCTCTCTTCTACTCCCCCTAAAACCAATGGAAAAACATCCTCAGGCCGAAACCGGTTTGGCTCAGTGGATAGAGCGTCGGCCTGTGGACTCAAGGGTCCCAGGTTCGATTCCGGTCAAGGGCATGTACCTTGGTTGCGGGCACATCCCCAGTAGGGGGTGTGCAAGAGGCAGCTGATCGATGTTTCTCTCTCATCGATGTTTCTAACTCTATCCCTCTCTCTTCCTCTCTGTAAAAAATCAATAAAATATATTTTGAAAAAAAAAAAACATCCTCGGATGAGGCTGAACAAAAAAAAATAAAAAACGCGGTTGAGTGTAAGATGCCCTTTTATTTCCTATGATCAAGTGAGAAAAGCGCTGTCGGCCACGCCGCATGCACTGCGGGGCGCACGCAGGTTTCAGGGGTGTCCGCCTGCCAGGAGGAAGTGGGCACTTCCAATCGGGGAGACACCGTCTGCGCCGAGCGAGCGGAGCTCAGCTGCCCTCCCGGGACTCCCGCTGCTTTGAGGGATGAACTGGTCCCGCACACGCGGCTTGGCAAGAGCGGGGCTCACGGTGGGATGGGCGCAGGTGGGCCCAGGTAAGGTGCTGGGAACCGGAGGAGAAGACAACAGAGAAAGAGCGAGCCCAGCTGGGGCTGCAGGAAAACGCCCGCCCACCGTGTCCCGCAGGCCGGGGCGCTCCAACGTACGTGGGAGAGGTACTCCTAAGCATTGCCGGCGCTGTTTTAGCTCTGAGGTTTGAAAAAATATGTAAAATGTGCATGTGCACAGCCACCAGAAACTAGACCGGGGAATCGGCGCAATTGAAAATGCCCCGGTAAGGAGCGAAGGAGGAGGGGCCTTCACACGCTCTCCTTTTCTTTTCTTTTTCTTTTTTTAATATATTTTATTGACTTTTTACAGAGAGGAAGAGAGAGGGATAGAGAGTTAGAAACATCGATGAGAGAGAAGCATCGATCAGCTGCCTCCTACACGCCCCCCACTGGGGATGTGCCCGCAACTAAGGTACATGCCCTTGACCGGAATCGAACCCGGGACCCTTCAGTCCGCAGGCCGAGGCTCTGTTCACTGAGCCACACCGGTTAGGACTGCTCTCTCCTTTTCTGACAGAGCATCAGGCCCTTCGTGCTGGTTAGAGGCCAGGGTGGTGGGCAGGTCCCTGGGTGAGCAGGAAAAGCCCGGACCCAGGAGGCCCTCCCGCGGACCAGTGGTGGCCAGGAGCCGGGAGCCTGCCCGCAGAGAGCCTGCCCGCAGAGAGCCTGCCCGCAAGACACTCCACAAAACCGTCCCGGAGGGTCCAGGCGTTCACACCGAGGTGCACCCCCTCGTCCCCATCCCAGCACCACCCTCTGAGCCAAAGTCTTTACAGAACAGCCCAGCCGGCCGCTGTGGCTCAGGGGCTGAGATCAACCTGTGAACCAGGAGGTCAGGGTTCGATTCCCGTCAGGGCACAGGCCCGAGTTGCAGGCTCCATCCCCAATGTGGGGCGGGCAGGAGGCAGCCGATCCATGATTCTCTCTCATCATGGATGTTTCCATCTTCCTCTCCCTTCCTTTCTGAAATCAATAAAAATATGCTTTAAAAAAAATAAGCAAAGCCTTTACAGAACAAACTGGAATCGGGCACCGTTGTAAGGGGAGTCAAGACTTCACGCCACTGCATCGCACTAACGGTCCGAGCGAGCGAGGTGGGCAGAGACGCGGGGGGAGGACAGGCGTACAGGCCGTGCCCGCAGGGAGTCTGACGGCAGAGGAAGTAGCGCTCTTGTTCAGAAGGAAATGGCTTGCGATCGCCTCCGGTCCTCCACCGACTCTATGACAATAAGAATTCAGAGAAACGCGCTCAGAGGTGAGAGTGTGGAGATGAGGTGAGAAGGAGGCTGCAGCCCCGAGAACGAACTGCAGACGCTGGGAACATGTCCACAGCGGACACAGGAGGCAGCCGCTGGGCGAGCACATCTCACCGCGGCGGCGGCGGTGGCACCGGCCCCGGACGCCGCGGGGACAGGGCTGGGGTCTGAGAAAGAACCTGACCTGGGCACGCACAGCCCCGCCAGGCCTCGGGGAGCAGCTGCCTGAGGGGGACCCGCCAACGGGACCGCAAGTGCCATTCCAACGGGATGAAGGAGAGGGTGTTGAAATGAAGCACAAATGGTCCTCGGGCCCAAAGACGGCGCGTTCCCCGGAGGAAGTGCCCGCACAGGCGCCGCGTCCAGCGGCGGCCTCTGGGCCGTGGGCGCCTCGGCGGGGCGGTTTAAATCGCTCCTGAGCGTCCTTCCAGCTGAAAGTGAAGCTCTCCACGAGGCGTGTGCTCTCCCGCCTGCTTTCCGTGGTGCAGCCACATCCAGCCGTGGGGATGCCGCTGCCACGTGCATGGGGAACCCCCGAGGCCACGGTGGGCATTTTCGAGCGCCTCCTGGAAGAGAGGGTCCCGGCGATCCCGGCCCGAGGGGCGCCCACTCATGACGGACACCCAGGCCCGGAGCACCTCCCGCAGGCACCGGGGCCCTCGGCCTGAAGGTGCCAGCCCCACACCCAGCGGGTGGGCTCGCGGGAGTCAACTCTCCCTCCCCAAGGACCTGCCCCCAGGCCTCGGCCGGCTGACAGTGTCCGAGGGCCCTATGCCACCCCGGGGAAGCAGGGCACTGCGGCCTGGGAGGGAGCCGCTGCCCGCTCCCTGCACACACCCCGGAAGGCATCGCGGCCGCGTGGGCTCCTGGCCATGGGGTCCCGGGCCGTGGGGGCACCCTCAGCCTGCAGAGAGAGGACGGGGAGCCAGGCCGAGTGAGCCGAGCTCCAAGCCCAGGGCTTGGGGTCCCGGGGGCCCATCAGACGTCACTGACAGAAGACCATGCGGAGATGAAGTCGTTCGGAACTTGGCACGGCCACCCGGGAGCAGCCACCACGTGTGGGCCCTCTGCGCACGGGCGGGGGACGAAGCCGCGGCTGCAGGGCCAGTGGCTGGTCTGCTGTCATCAGGGGCAGACGGGCAGCTTCGTGAGCCATGTCGGGCGGGACGCCAGGGCGAGGCAGGGGCCTGCCGAGCCAGGAGAACCCAGCCCCCAGGCATTCCGTGGGAAGCGGGGTGTGAGGCCCACGGGTGTGGCTGAGCATTGACCCACGAACCACGAGGTCACGGGTTCTATTAGTCAGGGCAGCTGAGGAGTGGGCATGAGAGGGGGGTTGTGGGCTCGATCCCCAGTGGGGGGCGTGCTGGAGGCAGCCGATAATGATTCTCATCATTGATGTTTCTACCTCTCCCTCTGCCTTCCTCTCTCTCTAAAATCAATAGAACATATTTTAAAAAGAGAGAGGGGGGGGAGTGTGAGTCACCAGGAACCACGAGGGGGAGGGGCATTTCCTGGGTCCCGGCCCAGAGCTGGAGAACAGACTTCTTTATTTCCTCAACAACTTTTAAATCTTTATTGTTAAAAGTATTGTATGCGTCCCCTTTTCCCCATCGACCCCCCCCCACCCCCGCAGGCCTTCAGCACCCTCTTGTCTGTGTCCATGGGTCATGCAGAGCATGCACACAGGCCACCTCCCCGCCTGCCCTCTGAGATTTGGAGAGCGGACTTCTCATTGTGTGGTTGTGTGTGTGGCTGTGTGTGTGGTTGTGTGTGTGTGTGTGTGTGTGTGGTTGTGTGTGTGTCTGTGTGTGTGGTTGTGTGTGTGTGTGTGTGTGTGTGTGTGTGTGTGTGTGTGTGTGTGTGTGTGTGTGTGTGGTTGTGTGTGTGTGTGTGTGTGTGTTGTGTGTGTGTATGTGGTGTGTGTGTGTGTGTGTGTGGTTGTGTGTGTGTGTGTGGTTGTGTGTGTGTGTTGTGTGGTTGTGTGTGTGTGTGTGTGTGTTGTGTGTGTGTTTGTGTGTGTGTGTGTGTGGTGTGTGTGTGTGTGGTTGTGTGTGTGTTGTGTGTGTGTGTGTGGTTGTGGGTGTGTGGTTGTATGCGTGTATGTGGTTGTGTGTGTGGTTGTGTGTGTGTGTCTGTGGTTGTGTGTGTATGTGGTTGTGTGTGTGGTTGTATGTGTGTATGTGGTTGTGTGTGTGTGTATGTGTTGTGTGTGTGTGGTTGTGTGTGTGTGGTTGTGTGTGTGTGTATGTGGTTGTGTGTATGTGGTTGTGTGTGTGTGTGTGTGTGTGTGTTGTGGTGTGTGTGTGTGTGTGTGGTTGTGTGTGTGCTTGTGTGTGTGTGGTTGTGTGTGTATGTGGTTGTGTGTGTGGTTGTATGTGGTTGTATGTGGTTGTGTGTGTGTGTGTGTGTGTGTGTGTTGTGTGTGTGTGTGTGTGTGTTGTGTGTGTGTATGTGTGTGTGTGTGTGTGTGGTTGTGTGTGTGTGTGTGTGTGTGTGTGTGTGGTTGTGTGTGTGTGTGTGTGTGTGTGTGTGTGTATGTGGTTGTGTGTGTGTGTGTGTGTGTGTGTGTGTGTGTGGTTGTGTGTGTATGTGGTTGTGTGTGTGGTTGTATGTGGTTGTATGTGGTTGTATGTGTGGTTGTGTGTGTGGTTGTGTGTGTGTGTGTGTGTGTGTGTGTGTGTGTGTGTGTGTGTGGTTGTGTGTGTATGTGGTTGTGTGTGTGTGTTGTGTGTGTGTGTGTGTGTGTGTGTATGTGGTTGTGTGTGTGGTTGTATGTGGTTGTATGTGGTTGTGTGTGTGGTTGTGTGTGTGGTTGTGTGTGTGTGTGTATGTGGTTGTGTGTGTATGTGGTTGTGTGTGTGTGGTTGTGTGTGTGTGTGGTGTGTGTGTGTGTGGTTGTGTGTGTGGTGTGTATGTGTGTATGTGGTTGTGTGTGTGTGTGTATGTGGTTGTGTGTGTGTGGTTGTGTGTATGTGGTTGTGTGTGTGTGTGGTTGTGTGTATGTGTTGTGTGTGTGTGTGTATGTGGTTGTGTGTGTGTGTGGTTGTGTGTGTGTGTTGTGGTTGTGTGTGTGCTTGTGTGTGTGTGGTTTTGTGTGTGTGTGTGTGTGTGTGTGTGTCGGCTGCGGAAGGCAGAGCTAGCTCGGTAGGTGCGGACGCAGGGCGGGGCCCCAGGAAGAGCCGGGGGGGGGGGGGGGGGGCTGCACACAGACATCCAAGGCCTTTGGTTGATTACCTCCCGCCCACCCCCTCAGCAGAGGCCCCGGGGCCGGTGGGCACAGGGAGCCGCGGGTGGCATTCTGCCATCTGGGTGCCCGCGGCTAAGGAATGTCCCCGCCACGCCCGCCTCTGCTGAGGGAGCGGGAGGCGCCACGGGTGACAGACAGCGCTGTGGGCGCTCCGAGTGGGCGTGGGGTTAGGGGCTGCGCTGGGGCAGAGGGGCCTGGGATCTCCGGGGGGAGGGGGTCCTGGAGTCCCAGGTCCCTCGAGGGGAGCACCTGCTGGCACCCTGCCCTGCCCCCCGCAGGCAGGAGGACTCGTTGAGGGGGCCGGGGACGCCCCGCATCCACAGAGCTCCCGTTTGGATGCGGCAGAAGCTCTGAGGGGGGACGTCCCTCGTCACCTCGGAGGAAGGGGGCTTTCTGAGGAAAATGCCGTCGCTGAGAAAGAAGACTCCTTTAACTGAGAAAACACCCAGCTCGGAACCTTCGGCGTGGTTCGGAAAACAAACAAAATCCAGCGTAAACAAATCGATGGGCAGCTGACAAGGAAAGGAGAGAAAAGGGGTTCTCCCCCCCCAGGGCCGGGCCTCCCCCCCCACCCCACCCTCCCCCACCGCCCTCCCCCACCGCGGGCCAGCGTGTAAGCTGCGGCCACCCGGGGCGAGAATGTGGCCTTTCCCATCGGAATCGCAGCCACTGCCCTCTGTGCCCGGCGCCGACCGCTGCCCTTCCAGACCCGCCTCCTCTCCCGCCCTTGGCTTTGCCCGGATCCTGTCATGTGGGGACAGCCACAGCACCCTGCTGGCTGACTTCCGGTTGGTTCAAGCCCGAGGGGAGGGCGGGAAGACCGTGGTGGGTCGGTTCTCGGTCCTCAGCGCCCTCCCTGCACGTCCCGTCCATCCGGGCTGGCTGAGTCTGGCTCCGGCCACAGCCTCACTCAGGGGCCTCTCCTCCCAGAGCCCTGAGTTGGCACCGTCCCTTTGCCCCTCGAACCCAGGCTGGGAGACAGCCCCCACTGTGGTGCCTTTCGCTGCTACATGCACAGTTTGCCTACATCCTGTTCACACATCTGGTTAAAGACTGTCTCATCATTTCCTAACGTTCAGGTGCCGTTTGCTGTGGGGACTCTGACTCACAGGCCCTTGGGCCATCCGTCCAACCTGGAAAGTTCCCCTTCACTCAGACACGCTCAGGAGCAGAAGGACGCGTGTCCAAGGTCGTTCAGCACAGGAAAGATGAGAAACAATTCCAGTTGCCGTTGTAGGGACTAGGGATATGAATGATGCTCGTTCGCAGAAGAGGCAGGGCGACTACTTAAACACAACAGGAAACTCTCTGGTGCTGATGTAGACAGACACTCCCCCCCCCCCCTCCACCGTATGTGTGTAAGTGGGAAGAGCAGGGGCAGGACAGGGCACAGATATGCCATCTTTTATATGAAAACGTGGGAGAAGAATAGGTTTGTTTTGCTGATGCATAAAGGTATTCTGAAGGACTCACCAAAAAAAATTATAGCTGGCTGGTTGGCTCAGTGGTTGAGTGTTGACCTATGAACCAGGAGGTCACGGTTCCATTCCCAGTCAAGGTACATGCTGGGTTGCGGGCTCGATCCCCAGTAGGGGGCATGCAGGAGGCAGCCGATCAATGATTCTCTCTCATTGATGTTTCTATCTCTCTCTCCCTCTCCCTTCCTCTGAAATCAATAAAAATATCCTATATAATCCTATATAATAAAAGGCTAACATGCAAATCAACGGAAGGGCGGAACGACCGGTCGCTATGACGCGCACTGACCACGAGGGGGCAGATGCTCAACACAGGAGCTGCCGCCAGGCTCACGGCTGGCGAGCACAATGGGAGTGGCGGGAGCCTCTCCTGCCTCCGCAGCAGCACTAAGGATGTCCGACTGACAGCTGAGGCAGGGAGCAGGCCTAAGCCATCAGTCAGACATCCCCCGAGGGCTCCCGGACTGTGAGAAGGCTCAGGCCGGGCTGAGAGACCCCTCCCACGTGTACGAATTTCATGCACCGGGCCCCTAGTAATAAAATAATAATAATAAAAGTAGTTTTCTAAAGGAAGCAAATCTCTCCACTGTCTACTTTTTTGTGTGTTTAAAATTTTGGAACCAGATTGCTGTGCTGCCTGCTCAAGATTAAAATTAAAATCTCTTCCTGCCTTGGTGGGGACTTGGTTGCTCGTGGACGTGGGGGAATGGTCCAGCTCCCAGCCGTCTCTCCTCATCTGGTCTCCGCCCATTTGAACGAGACGCTTCCGAATTTTGATCGCCCGATATTGATTCCCTTTCAGATGTGAACGTGAGGAAGGACGCAGGAAGCAACAAAGATGCTGTGGGCCCGCGGTGCCGTTGCGATTAGACTGGCTAGTTTGTATCTCATGGGTAAGGGACACTTTTTATCGTCGCTCTTGTGGGAGCCAGCCTGTGACGCCATCGTCACTGAGCCTGGGGGGGGGGCGCGGGGCGGCAGCACGCTGAGACCTGGCCTCGGCCTGCCCACGGTCCAGGGCCAGGGGAAGGTGGACAGGAGGCCGGTGCTGATAGGTTTCTGCCCCACGGTTGCTTTTAGGAAAACAGACAAAAACAAGAATGGCTGAAGGCTCGCTCAGGACGGGACCGCGCCTATGGGCCTGGGAGAGCCGTTTCTCTTAGCGCCTCCTCGGGGTCCCGGGGGAGTTAGTGCGACTCCGATTCAGAGCGAGGCCAGGCCCTTACCTCCGACCAAGGTCACCACACTGGAAGGCAACCCTGAACCTGGGCTTAACGCTCCGTTTATTGTGGGGTTTTTCTCCCGTCATATGTGTGCCTGGCTCTGCCGCTCCGGTGACTGCTTTAGCATGCAGCATGCCTGTGTCATCTGTCCTCTGTTCCGGGCAGGACTGCCCGTCCATGCAGTGTATCTGCAGCAGCCGTGGCCTCCGCGGGCGGAAAATGTCCCAGCTCACCGTGACATCCGGAGGGCAAAGGACAAGCGAGTCCCCATCCCCTGCACCCTTCCCGCCCCCCCCCCCCATGCCCCCGCCCCGCCCTTGGTGCCCATCCTCACCTTTGAGGTTGATTAACGAGCAGCGTGCTTACATCCGGAGGGTTCTCCAGGCGCATGACTGCTTCTCGGGGCAGCCCCGTCCGCCCGCCCGGCAGCCACCCCTGGGCTCAGCATCCGCTCCCACGCCGCCCTCCTGTGGGGTCCACGCAGCACCAGGAGGTCTCCGTTCCGTGCTCCCACGCGCGTGGGGGAGAAGGCCCGACGCGGAGCGGCTCGTGCGCACTGAGCCCCGAGAATGTGCCGTCTGTCTAACGTGGCTTTCTTCCTCCTAGTGCACGTGGGGCCCGCGCTCGCCGCTCCGCAGGCCTGGTCTGGTAAGAGACGCCCCCTGATGGACTAACTGCTGTAGAGGGTCGGGGGGTGGGGTGGCCCTTCGGACGTCTCAGACCTGGGAAATGTTCTGTCCGGTCCCAGACCTGTGGCCCATTTTGTTTGAGTCTTTTTTCTCAAATGCTTGTCTCTGTAAAAGGGGCCAATCTGATGCTCCCATTTGCCTCACAAAATGGTTGTGAGAAATGAACCCCAGAGGCCGCTGTAAAACCCTTAGAAGACTCTCCCCTTTAAAACCCCTTCATAGGAGAGTGAGGGAGACGCAGGCTATGCCCAACAGAAAATGATCCAGAAATAATCCCCCTGCATTTGGCGTTCTCCCGCCACTTACTCCATGCCTGGGGCCAGATAAAGGAAAGTACATGTTTAATTGGACGTATGGGGTGACACTGGTTAATAAATGTATACAGGCTTCGGGTATACAATTCTACAACACGTCATCTGTCTACTGTATTGTGCATTTACCACCGCACGTCGAAAATCATCTTTAAACTAAACTTCTTGCGCACACATGCAAACCTGCCCACCAACCCTTCCTCCGTGTTAAATGCGTGTCCAGCTGAGAGGGTCTGAAGCGCCGTGAGCAGATCAGGCAGCTCTGACGGGCGTAGCTTCCGAGACTTCCAGCTCCCGGGCCCAGCTGCCTAGCACTGGGTGTGTCCGGGCTCAGTCTCACAGTCTGCAGAATGGGTCTGCAGCGCCTATGGCAGCATTGCTGTGGGGACTCTGCCTGGGGCACAGGTTCTTCTCCCCCTCCCCCTGGGACGGGGAGTGAGGTCAGTGGGGGATTCCCAGGAGGAAGGGCCGGGAGAGGAGTTGGAGGAGAGCTGAGGGGATGGGGGGCCAGGATGGCACGGGCATTGGGTCCAGGGAGCCACTGAGCTGGATCTGTGTACGCGTTGCTGACGGCCTGTGTGTGCCCTGAGCGCGCCTGTTTCCTGTGCTGCTCTTGGCTAATGCGATCAGGAGAGCTGCTTCCTTCCCGAGGGTCCCAGAGCCCCGGGCTGGCTCCCAGGCTGCTTTGCCGGGAATGTGGGCTCCAGGTCCCAGGGGCGGGCTGCGTGGCCAGGACCCGGCCGGGCTCCCTGTTAAGCCTCGTGTGGTTTTTCTCCTGCTTCCCTCTAGTGTCTTCAGATGAGTCCTGCATTTTCAGCCTGACCTTGAGGAATTTCCGGCCAATTTTATCCTGGGAATTAAAAAACCGCTCCATTGTGCCAACTCACTACACGCTGTGGCACACGAACATGAGGTCAGTTTCATGTCTCGTTCTTCTCTGCTGAATACGTTACCTTTCGACGTGGTGGGAGGGAGGGTCCACCCTGAGACAGAGCTTCTCTCTCTCTCTCCCCCCCTCTCTCTCTCCCTCTCTCTCTCCACCCCGAACCCCCGCCCTCTGGGGTGGAGGTGTGTGTGTGTGTGTGTTATTGGGAGCTTTAAAAACCCACAGACAAACGCACATCCTTGTTTGACTGGACGGAACACTTGGGCAGGTCACGGCCATTTGGGACAAAGCTCACATTGGTGACCAAAGCCAGTTCCTGCAGCTCAGAGCCTCAGGAGCAGAGAACGATGGTGTGTGATCCCCACAGTCCCGTCCTCATCCGGGACGCGGGCTCTTTAAAAGGGCGCCCTTTCCTGGGACAGGCATCCAGAGGCCCGGACCAGCGCCAGGGCCGGGCTCGCTTTGCTGAGCTCGGGGAGACGGAGGCACAGGGCAAAGCTCCCGGACCCAGAGTCCGACTGGGTCGCCCTGTGACCCTGTGGCCCTGTGACCCTGTGACCCTGTGGCCCTGTGACCCTGTGGCCCTGTGACCTGTGTCCCTGTGACCCTGTGACCCTGTGACCCTGTGACCTGTGGCCCTGTGACCCTGTGACCTGTGGCCCTGTGACCTGTGGCCCTGTGGCCCTGTGACCTGTGACCCTGTGACCTGCGGCCCTGTGACCCTGTGGCCCTGTGGCCCTGTGACCCTGTGGCCCTGTGACCTGTGGCCCTGTGGCCCTGTGACCTGTGGCCCTGTGATCTGTGACCTGTGGCCCTGTGACCTGTGGCCCTGTGGCCCTGTGGCCCTGTGACCTGTGGCCCTGTGATCTGTGACCTGTGGCCCTGTGATCCTGTGGCCCTGTGACCTGTGGCCCTGTGACCTGTGGCCCTGTGACCCTGTGGCCCTGTGACCTGTGGCCCTGTGACCCTGTGGCCCTGTGACCTGTGACCCTGTGACCTGTGGCCCTGTGACCTGTGGCCCTGTGGCCCTGTGACCTGTGGCCCTGTGATCTGTGACCTGTGGCCCTGTGATCCTGTGGCCCTGTGACCTGTGGCCCTGTGACCTGTGGCCCTGTGACCCTGTGGCCCTGTGACCTGTGGTCCTGTGGCCCTGTGACCCTGTGGCCCTGTGACCTGTGACCCTGTGACCTGTGGCCCTGTGACCTGTGACCCTGTGGCCCTGTGACCTGTGGCCCTGTGGCCCTGTGACCCTGTGGCCCTGTGGCCCTGTGACCTGTAACCCTGTGGCCCTGTGACCCTGTGACCTGTGACCCTGGGACCTGTGGCCCTGGGACCTGTGGCCCTGTGACCTGTGGTCCTGGCCACAGAACTCAGTCTGAGCTAAGCCTTCCGCCTCGGCCGTGCGGGGTTAACGGTTGACGGACGCGCCTCCTTTGCTCGCCCCTTCCCGTGTGGGACAGTCACCCCAGGTCCCATCTGGGCCCGGGAGCCCCACAGCGTGTCCTTTGGTTCTTTGCTTACTTGGCATCAAGCTGTTGCCACCCCTGGCAGACGCGGGCGCCTTTCTTTGTAAACTCTATTTTTATTTCAGAGAGGGAGGGAGCGGGAGAGGCAGAAACATCAGTGATGAGAGAGAGTCATGGACCGGCTGCCTCCCGCACGCCCCACACTGGGGGTGGAGCCCGCAACCCGGGCCTGTGCCCCGACCGGAATCGAACCCTGACCTCCTGGTTCCTAGGTCGGCGCTCAGCCACGGAGCCGCACGGCCGGCCGGGAGGGCTCTGGGAGCCTCTGCGGTGGCCCGTGCATGCCGCTGCCTCTCCGAAGCCGAGGAGACCGAGGGCCGTGCCGCCCTCATGGCCCTGGCTGGCTGGGCACAGGGCCTTGGGGTCCTCATATGTGTGCCTGGCTCAGCCGCTCCGGTGACGCTGGGGAGAGACGGGGTCTCGGCGGGGCACCCGCGATTGCCCGGGAGGGGCAGGGACCCCCAGGGCCTCCCCCATGAACGCCCCAGGTTCGCTCGTTCATCCATCGGCGGGTGTTTGCTGAGCGCCTGCGACGTGCAGGGGACAGCCGTGACCCCGCGCCCTGCCTGCTGCAGACACCCTGACAGTGGGCGCAGAGGCAGTAAACAAATCCCGGTTCCCTGAGCAGGTGGGACATGCTCTGAATGGACAGGTACAGGGAGGGGGGGGGCAGGGCGGGACACGGCAGAGAGACTGGGCCCCGGCCGCACCCAGACGGCCTCTCATCACCTAACACCGTGTTCCTCGCCCTCTTCTCTTCCCGTCGCAGTGAAAGAGAAGTCCCCCTGGAGCTGGTCCCGGAGTGCGCCAACATCACGCGGCCCTCCTGCGACCTCACGCACCACTGGCGCAGCCTGGCCGAGATGTACCTGCCCCGGCTCGTCGGGTCCCGGGACAGCGCCACGCTGGTCGACTGCGGGGGCTCCATCTACCCGGACGTGGACAGTGAGTTCTCCCGCTTCTCAGCCTCCGTGTCGCCAAGATCAGAGTTGTTTCCTGCCGGGAAGCAGGCGGGTCTGCACAGGTGCCGGGGCCTCGGCCCGGGCTCCCCTCCCGCCGGCCGCTGCCCGGCTCCGTGGCCGAGCGGTTCCTCGCTGCTCTGAGCCTCGGTTTCCTGTCCGGACCGTGGAGCGGCTCCCCGGTGGGAGGCAGACACGGGCAGTAGCCACTGCTGCCTGTTGGCTTGTTCTTTTGTTTTGTTTTGTTTTGTTTTATATATTTGTATTGATTTCACAGAGAGGAAGGGAGAGGGGGAGAGAGAAACATCAGCTGCCTCCTGCACGCCCCACACTGGGGATGGAGCCCGCAACCCGGGCCTGTGCCCCGACCGGGAATCCAACCGTGACCTCCTGGTTCATAGGTCGACGCTCAACCACGGAGCCACGCCGGCCGGGCGGTGTTGGTTTGCTTCACCGCCTGACGGGAAGCGGGAGCAGGGTCCCCACCCCGGCCTGTTACCTGAGCTGTCACCCCTCTTGGGGCCAGTGTTCTCCTTAGTCCCGCAACGCCTCCCCCAGATCACATCTCAGGAGCCTTTTGACATGTGGGCGCCCGGGAGGGGGTGGGCATGCCCGGGGCCCAGGCTCAGACAAGGCTGTGCCCGGTGGCCCTGCCCTCCCTCCGCGCCTGTGTTCACAGCCCCACGGCGGTGACGGCGCCTCAGCCAGGCCCCTCGGCTTCCAGCTTTCTCAGTGTCCTCAGCGGCAGCTGTTCCCAAGGGAAAGACTCGGTTGTAGCTCCTGTGGGAGGCGGCGAGGCGTGCTCAGCAGAGCGCTGACTGACAGCCGTCTGCCCCGGAGCGGGCAGCGCAGATCCGAGGAGGCCCCGGAGGCGGCCGTTCCTGTGGGTGTCCCCCGCCGAGAAGAAGAGCACAGCTCACAGGCCGTGGCAGTGAGGGCACTGAAGAACGTTCGTTAAAGTAATAATAAGATGCCCGGCCGGCGGGGCTCCGTGCTTGAGCGTTGACCTGTGAACCAGGAGGTCGAGGTTTGATTCCCGGTCAGGGCACAGGCCCGGGTTGTGGGCTCGATCCGCAGTGGGGGGTGTGCAGGAGGCAGCCGATCCATGATTCTCTCTCTCTCTCCCTCTCTCTTCCTCTGTGAAATCAATAAAAATATATGTATTTTTTAAAGAAAGTAATAACGAGATACCATCTTTCAAGACTCCAAACGGCAGGTATTAAAAATATGTAAATGCCCAGGTTTAAAGGAAAGATAAGGCGTTTGCTTTATAAGGCGTTTTGTCTTTCTGAAGGTATTGCTGTGAGTATTAGAAACCTTAACACTTGCCTGCCCTAACCCACAATTCCCCTGTAGTAATTTATCCCAGAGATGATGGGCAAAAGCAAAGATTTAGCTCCAAGAATACTCATTGATACAGATTCTATTCAGAAAAATTAGAGTCAGCCTAAGTGTTCAAAGCAGTGCGTCCGTTCAGTCTCGGTGCAGCCGCCTTGCGGGAGAGAATTAGCCATGCGAAATTGTGAGGAAGGTCAGGGGTCAGCCGACTCTCTGTCAGGGCCAGAGAAAAACACGTTAGACTGTGTGGGCCACATATGGTCTCTGTGACATAGACTTCATTTGTTGTTTACAACCTTTTCAAAGCTAAAAACCCTTCTCAACGTGCAGGCTGTGCAGAAGTTCACCCACAGGCCAGAGTTTGCCAGCCCTTCAGGTAGATAAATATATGGGCTGATATGTTTATGAAATAAGTGGAGACATGTACCGTGTAAAACAGTGTGGGTAAAGAAGGGTTTGATTTTAGCCTAGGAGGGGTGTGTGTGTGTGTGGGGGGGTGTGCACACCAGTTCCATTGATATATGTCTGTATATGTTTACACACATACAGTAGAGACAGAATGACCAACCACGTTCAGAAACAGCTGTCCGTATTCTCCGATATTTCTGCAGTGGTTGTATATTACCGTTGTTCTTAGGGTTTGGCCGGTGACTCGGGCTGTGAAAGAATTCACACGGAGAGAAGAGATGCAGAGAGGAAGTTTTTATTACTTTCCGAGGGAGGAAAGGGCCAAATACTGCTGCTGGTTGGTTCAGGGCAGGGAACCAAGGGTGGCCTGATCTTTTAAGCAGTGGCTGTTGCTAAGCAACAAGGAAGGGCAGGGGATTGGGGCTGGGTTGAGCAGATACCAGGGGCTTTCCTGTAAAGTTAGTTTGTTTTCCAGGAACCAGGCCCATGTCCTAGGGAAGTGTCTCATCGCTATTTTCCCCAACCCTGTAAAACATGCTTAGAGCAAAGGTTATGGAGTTCAAAAGAGGCCTGTTTGGAGGGGAGGGGGATGGGACTTTCCTTCTAACTAGAGATTCGTTGGTGTGAATTGCCCCTGAGTTGTAGAAACAGCAGGGAGGTGCGGGGGGCGGGGGGGGGGGGGGATGCAAGAATGTAGCCTTGAGAGTAGCTTATCTTACCCCGTTTGAATCAGAGGAGCCATCAGTCTTGGGGTGTAATTACCAAGTGCTTCTCATAAATGGTGGGAGGCCACAGCCAGGAAAAAGAGAGGCCTTTGTCCCGTCCGTACAATTGTAATGGGGAAGGAAGTCACTTTTACTTCTGTATTTAGAAGTTAGCCTGGAAATTGGACAAGGACCGACTTCTGTCCCACTTCTTGTGGTAATAGGAAGCAAATCACTTTTGTTGGTCCCAGTGTTCTGTCAATTAAAAAGAGGACTAAAAGAATGCTTCTGAAAAATAATTAAAAACAAGTAACACCCAGGCCTCAGGGAAGGCCGCAGGCAGATTGAAAAGAAGACAGCCGGGCAGAAGGGAGGCAGGCCCTCTGGGGACACGGGTGCGACTGCCGGCTGGCATGGGGGTTGCTTCTCACTTTGTTTCCTACGCAGTGACTCTGGAACCCCCCGAGTTCGAGATCGTTGGCTTTGTGGACCACATCAACGTGATACTGAAATTCCCACCCTCCTTGCCCAAGTTGCCACCTGGGGAAGGATTATGGCTTCACTTGTCACTTTCCATAGAAGAGGAGTCAGAGGGGATTGTGAAGAAGGTAAGAGGTCAAAACAGTTCTGAGTGGGTGATGACACTCTTTTACATATATACTAGGGGCCCGGTGCACGAAATTTGTGCACTCGGGGATGGGGGTGTCCCTCAGCCCAGCCTGCATCCTCTCGCAGTCCGGGAACCCTCGGGGGATGTCCAACTGACGGCTTAGGCCCGCTCCCCGCTGCACTCTCCATCAGTGAGCCCGGCTTCTGGCTGAGTTCTGCAACTCAGGGATAATTGACCACCAGGGTACAGCTCCTGCGTTGAGCGGGATCAGGCCAAAACCACCTCTGTGACATCCCCCAGGGGGTCCCAGATTGCGAGAGGGCACAGGCCAGGCCAAGGGCCCCCACCGGTGCATAATAGGGGATGCGGGAGGTTGGCCAGCCGGGGAGGGACCACGGGAGGGCTCCAGTGCATGTCCAGCCCGTCTCACTGAGTCCCAGTTGGCCAGACTCCAGTAGCAAGCTAACCTACCGGTCAGAGCGTCTGCCCCCTGGTGGTCTGTGCATGTCATAGCGAGCGGTTGAGCGGCCTTAGCATATCATTAGTATATTATGCTTTGATTGGTTGAATGGCCAACCAGTTGACTGGACACTTAGCATATTAGGCTTTTATTATATAAGCTATACACTTTTTAAAAAAAAATAAAGTTATTTTCACCCTAGCCAGTTTGGCTCAGTGGATAGAGCATCAGCCTGTGGACCAAAGGGTCCCAGGTTCGATTCCAGTCAAGGGCACGTACTTTGGTTGCAGGCTCCTCTCTGCCCCAGGCCCCGGTCAGGGTGTGTGCAGGAGGCATCCAATTGATGTGTTTCTCTCACATCAATATTTCTCTCAGTCTTTCCCTCTCCCTTCCACTCTCTCTAAAAAATCAATGGAAAAATATCCTTAGGTGAGGATTTAAAATAAATAAATAAAATAAAAATAAAGGTATTTGTAATGATTTGAGCAATTAGACCCGAAGGGTCAAGGTCAGTGTGGTCTGATTTCAGGAAAGAGGTCTCCAGCGTTCATTCATCATGGAACTACACAGACTCGGCCCGCAGCACAGACTCCTCCGGGAATTAGCCATGTTCAGGGACACACAGGAGAGAGGCATTTGGTGCCGGCGGGAGAACAGGCACAGCTCCGCACTCCAGGGAGATCTCGGAAGGGGTTGGTTTAGCCGCACATGAAAGGCATCTGCCTTTCCCGCTCCTGCCCCCACACACTGTATGGGGAAGGGCTGTTCCTGCAACTCTGCTCCCTCCCCCTTTCCCCGAAGGACTAACTGGAGGTCAGAGAGACCTGGATCTTCCGGGATTTGTTCTCTGGATTAGTTCCCTAAGAATATTGGAATGAGTCTGGCCAGCATGGCTCAGTGGTTGAGCATCGACCTATGAACCAGAAGGACACGGTTCAATTCCCGGACTTGGAAAGCTGTAGGCCGTTATGCAAAAGGACCTTCCTAGCGTCTAACTCCAGAACGGCTCGGAACTGCCTGGGAAGGAAGAGGCCAGGGTTTCAGGGAGGAGACGGAGCCAGGTATCGGCCTCAGTTCTGCCCCAGGCTGTGTGGCCTTGGGGAAGTTGCTTACCCTCTCTGGACCACAGGCACCTCCTCTGGGCCGTAAGAATGACGCCTGCTTTGCAGACTGTTCTGATTGTCCGCGAGCGCATGTTAACGAGAGCACTTTCTGGAATGTCAAGTGGAAGGTACCATTCATACAACAAGGTCCCGGGATGGCACGATAAGACTGGCTTGCAAAAGTGACGTCATGGAGACTGTATTCCTCACTAGGCTTTCTCTCCTCGTCTGTAGAATGAGATTTCATAGTTTAGACATGTGAGTGTGTGTAGGCGTACATGTAGTTTCCTGATAAACAGCTCGTCCCAGGTGACGAATGAACCCCTTTCCATGCCGAGCGTAGGATCTTTCTCTCCCTCTGTGAGGTCTGAAGGCCACGCCCCAGAGGTGCTCTCAGGGCTTGCTTCTCAAGAAAACTCTACGCCACGTCATACTGACCTTTTGTTTTTGCTTCGTTTCACAGCATCTGCTCAAAATAGATGAACACACCATCGGAAACTTCACTTACGTCATCGACAAGTTGATTCCAAACACGAGCTACTGTGTGTCTGTTTATTTGAGGGGTAACATTCTGTCTCGATCACTGAGGTCTCCCTGGAAGTGTACCCGCCTCCCGCCCAGACAGGACTCAGGTACGCCAGGCCCTGGACACCCCTGCTCCGCTCTCCCCCGGAGGGGGTGCCCAGGGAAAGGCAGGACCTGAAGGCCGGGTCCCTGCGTGCCCAAGGTCCGCCACCCTCCTGCGGGGAGAACACTTTTATGTCAAGGAATCGGGATTAACTTCAGTTCTTCCTTTTTTTTTTTTTAATCCTCACACGAGGATATTTTTCCATTGATTTTTAGAGAGTGTGGAAGAGAGAGAAAGACAGAAACATTGATGTGAGAGAAACACATCGATTGGCTGCCTCCTGCACGCGCCCTGACCAGGGGAGGAACCCCGGGGAGGAGCCTGCAACCGAGGTACGTGCCCTGGACTGGAATCGAACCCAGGACCCTTTAGTCCACGGGCTGACACTCTATCCACTGAGCCACACCGGCCAGGGCTGGACAAGATTCTAAGGGGGGACTCATAATAGAGCAGAGAGAGTTATGCAGAGCCCGGACTTGGGGTCCTGGCGTGACCCAAGTCCACCTGAGGGTGACCAGCTGTTGATTTTAGGCAGAACCCCCTCACCCACTTCTTCCCGCCCACAGCGCACACGGACATGTGGCCCGTGTGACTCAGGAGCTGAGGGGTGTTTTCAGTTTTGATCGATTAAATTTCAGTAGTCTCCTCACGTGCGGCTCATGGCTGCCGTGTTGGACAGTGCTGTCATAGAACGTAAGTATAAAGTGGAAGCGCCCGGCCAGCGTGGCTCCGTGGCTGAGCATCGACCTATGAACCGGGAGGTCGCAGTTCGATTCCCGGTCATGGCACATGCCTGGGTTATGGGCTCGATCCCCAGTGTGGGGCGTGCAGGAGGCAGCCGATCCATGATTCTCTCATCATTGATGTTTCTATATCTCTCTCTCCCTCTCCCTTCCTCTCTGAAATCAATAAAAATACATTTTAAAAAATGAAATGGAAGTAATTTTACTTTTAAAAATTAAACCTGTCATTTTTATCATTTGAAAATGTATATTTGGGTTTCTTTCCATTTTCATTTTCGTATTTCACACGAGTCTTTCCAGCTATTGCTCCTTCGACATCCCCTTCGCCACCTGCGCGCATCTGTTGGATTTATTTTGAAATAAAGACATTTAATTTTTCACCCGCAGAGTCCTCCAAATCGGCCGCGGTGGGAGGCCTGGTCATTCCGTTTCTGATAGTCGCCGTCCTCGGTAGCGTTGTCACAATACTGAAGCGGGTTGGTTACATATGCTTACGAAGCAAGTTCCCCAAAGTGTTGGTATGTAGCTGTTTTTTAATTTCTGTCCTTTTTACTTTAGCTTAAGAATGGTTTTTTCTGCACTTGATATTTGCACAGCAGGAGGTCCCATTTTCTGAAGACACCGAGGTGTTTCGTGGCTCTGGGTCCTTTTCCATCCTCAGAAACACACCTTTTGCGTGTTAGGGTTTCCTTTCCACTTTGCCCACGTGTTGCCTTTCCCTCAGTCATATCCCGGCTGGGGAGCACTGACCGGGATTTCCTTTTCATTTCTTTTCCTTTGATTTCTTTGGCCATTAAGAATAACACAGTGGCCCGGCCGGCGTGGCTCAGTGGTTGAGCATCGACCTAAGAGCCAGGAGGTCACTGTTCGATTCCCAGTCAGGGCACAGGCCTGGGTCGTGGGCTCCATCTCCAGTGTGGGGCGTGCAGGAGGCAGCCGATCTGTGATTCTCTCTCATCATTGATGTTTCTCTCTCTCTCTCTCTCCCTCCCTCTCCCTTCCTCTCTGAAATCAATAAAAATACTTTTAAGTTAAAAAAAAAAAAAAAAAAGAACACAGTGAACATGACCTTTTTACTTGGCATTACTGCAGTGGCATGTGCACACGCGTGGACTTATCTGATGAGAAGGTAAAGAAGGAACTTAGACGCCAGTGCTGACACGGGTGTGCACCCTCCTCCAAAGCTCTGCGGACGTTGATCGGTCCCAGGAACCCATTCTTCCCTCTGTCGTGTGGGTGATGCCCCCACACATGCTCTCCTCTGCGTTCCCCTCGTTGTTAGTGGAAACCAGCTGGGCTTCTTCCCTGAGCTTCCTGGGGCAGCATTTCTGCTCAGAGCCTCCACGCATCGCCCCGTCTGGGTGTTGTACGTGTTTCTAAAACCTCCTCCTGTCTTCTGGCTCAACTGCGTCTGCCCATCATTTATCATCTTCTCTATCCCGTCTCTTTCTCTTTTTTTAGTATATTTTTATTGATTTCAGAGAGTAAGGAAAGGCTGAGAAAGAGAAGCATCAATGATGAGAGAGAATCATGGATCGGCTGCCTCCTGATTGAGCCTGTAACCCAGGCATGTGCCCTGACCGAGAATCGAACTGTGACCTTCTTCTTGGTTCACAGGTTGACGTTCAGCCACTGAGCCATGCCGGCCAGGCCCACTGCTTTCTTTCTATATTAGTTTTGTGATTTTTTTTTTTTTTAATTCAGAAATATCTTATTTTTCTACTAGAGGCCCAGTGCACAAATTCGTGTATGGGTGGGGTCCAGTCAGCCTGCCCCGATGGGAGCCCATCGGGCTGGGCTGGCGAGGGGGAGGGGCCACTGGCAGTTGGCCAGCTGGCCCCGCCCCCAATTGGGGTTTTGGGGGCTGGGCTGGCCGGGAGGGGGCGGGCACAGATGGGAGCCAATCAGAGCCCGCATCCGGCTGGTTGGCTGCTGCAGTATGCGTCAGCCACCGGTCATTCTGGTTGTTCCAGTCATTCCGCTATTCCCATCATTGGGCTTTTATATATGTGTAGACTAGAGGCCCAGTGCATGATTGAAACATGCACGTGTAGGGTGCCCTACACGCTTTCGCTTTTTGCGGTGGAGCTGGGTGCCTGTCCGCTGGTGCACCAGGCCTTTCAGAAGCCTCCAGCTCGGCGGAGGCTTCTGAAAGGCCTGGTGCTGGAGCAGACAGGCACCCAGCCCCCCCACTTTTGATGGTCCGTGGCCGCTGAGGGGGGCTGCCGCGGACACCTGGCTACCCTGCCGTTGAGAGGCGCAGCTGGGTGTCCGCGGCAGGCCCCCTCAGTGGCCGTGGATCTGTGCCTCTCAATGGCCGGATAGGCCACCCCAAGTCCCGCCCCCCAGCCTCCCGCTGCCCAATCGTGGGCGTAGCGGAGTGATGGTAATTTACATGTTACTCTATTATTAGATAGGACGTTTGAACTCATTCACCTTATACTTCTAATCTTTTAACAGCCGCATATTTAAATATTCCTCTACAGTTGATAAAATTGTACTCTTCTTCCTCTTGCAGTTTTTATTGGTTCGGGTGGGTTGGGGGAGAGTTTATTGGGGCTGTAAGTGTACTTTTGGAGATTTTAATCCCCATTAGTATTTGAGCTCAGCTGGCATGGCTGTGCCTGTGAGTGGCAGCCGGCTGGGTGGGGTTTCGCTGGCACTGTGATGGGAAAGGCCAGACTGTCCGTGTTTTAGAAGCAACACGGGATTCTCTGTGGCCCTGGGGTGAGGAAGGGCCTCAGACACAGAAGCCAGCACCGTAAAGGAAGACACCGTGATGCTTTCTGACATGAAAACGAAGAACCCCTTTTCTCCTCAGAAAGAGCAAATGATGACACCACAGACAGGGACAGTCCAGGAGACATAACCGACAGGGAGTCAGCATCCGGGTTACAGAAGGAGCTCCCGGGAGTCACTAGGGGAAAGGTGGACCGCCCAGTAGGAGACCCACCCAAGGCTGGGTCTGGGGAGCAGGCTGTCGGATGCAGGCGGCCGGGGACCAGGGAGAGCATGCTGCCGGGGCCGGGCCCGCGGATAACCATGCCCAGCTCTGCGTCACCGGCCCTCGGTGGTCCACGGTGGACAGTGAACGCCCGCCCGCCTGCGTTCTCCTTCGTCTCCCCTGCATGTCCCGGAGGCGACCTCGCGAAGGGCTGGACCAGAGGGGGGCCCAGTCTCGGTTGTCCAGACCCTTTCAAGGTCAGTCCAGGGGTTCTGACACCAAAGGAATCAGCTGCCTCGGTCTCTCCTCAGTTTCCTGACACCCCTCAAGAGTGTCTCGGCAGTCCAGAACTGGGGTGTCCAGCCGGAATGCAGGTGGCAGCGAGGCGCAGGTGCAGTGAGGGGCAGGTGCAGCGAGGGGCAGGTGCAGGGACAGGTGGCCCGGACATGGGCTGAGCCTCAGGGCCTAGTTCTCATCTCAGTCACACTCACCTGTCATGAACCCTGGGCCAGTTTCTCAACCCGTGTGCCTCGTTTTCTCATCTGCAAAGTGGGGCTAAGAATAATAAGCTTAGCCCGGCCGGCGTGGCTCAGTGGTTGAGTGTTGACCTATGAACCAGGAGTCACAGTTCAATTCCCGGTCAGGGCTCGTGCCCCAGTTGCGGGCTCGATCCCCAGTGTGGGGCGTGCAGGAGGCGGCCGATCCGTGATTCTCTCATCATTGATGTTTCTATCTCTCTTCCCCTCTCTCTTCCTCTCTGAAATCAATAAAAATATTTTTTTTTTTATTTAATTTTTTTTTTTTTTTTTAAAGAACAGTAAACCTACTTCCTGGAGCGGGTGTGAGGGTGAAATGAATGTCAAGTGCTCGGCCATGCCTGGCCATCGGCAAACGTTCTAGAACTGGTCGCTGTGATTTTCGTTGTTGCCACCCCCACCCCCATCTCTGTGCAGTTCATCTCATTAAGTTTTTCGTTTTGTTTTGTTAATCTTCACCCGAGGATATTTCTCCATTGATTTTAGAGAGAGTGGAAGGGAGAGGGAAAGACAGAGACACATCGATGTGAGAGAAACACACTGATTGGTTGCCTTCTGCACGCGCCCCGACCAGGGCCTGGGCCAGGGAGGAGCCTGCCACCGAGGTACGTGCCCTTGACCGGAATCGAACCCGGGACTCTTCAGTCCACAGGCCGACGCTCTATCCACTGAGCAAAACCGGCTAGGGCGATCATTAAACTTTTATTACATCCACAAATGAAAAGCAAATACTCAGCTCTCTCTCTCTCTCCCCTCTCTCTCCCAACCCCAGAACTTCCACGGCATGGCCATCTGGGCGTTTCCCGAGCTGCCGCCCCTGGAGGCGGTGGCCGTGGCGGAGGTCATCCACATCCACAGGAAGAGGAAAGTGTGGGATTACAACTATGACGACGAGAGCGATGGGGATGATGAGGCTGCCCCCCGAGCCAGCGCCGGGGGCTACACCATGCATGGGCTGGCAGTCAGGCCTCTGTGCCCGGGGTCCCCCTCCCCGGCCACCCTGGGGGGCGGCGAGGAAGCCGAGTCCCTGATGGCGCCGGGGCCCGGGCCCTGGCCGGCCGAGCGCACCAGTGGGGCCTACGAGGGGAAGGGGAGTTGGGGGACAGAGTGCACCAGTGGGGCCTACGAGGGGAAGGGGAGTTGGGGGACAGAGCGCACCAGTGGGGCCTCCGAGGAGGAGGGGGCCTGGCCGGCAGACCCCTTTCCCAAAGAGGACAGCGGTCCCACCGAGAGCCCCGGGCACCGGATCTTCTTCAACGTGGACTTGAACTCCGTGCTTGTGAGGGTCCCCGATGGGGACGACTCTGGAGCCACTGCAGTGTTCGGTCCTCCGGAGGAGACGGCGGGCTTGGACGACCCCGAGGACAGCGCCGCGGGGCCTGAAGAGGCTCCTTGTGATGAAAGTGACACCCCCACGTCCAACACGGGCATCGGGGACGGTTATATGATGAGATGACCCCAACACATGGCCTTACCCGCAGCTACCTCTCCCGCCCCTCGCTGCTCCTGTGGCGGGCAAGTGTTGCGGGGGGCAGAGTGCCCCTTCCTGGGTCACCACCTATGCAAATCCCCGTGTGGGGAGGGGAGGGGAGGGAGGAGAGACCGAGTGTCACCGGGGCCTCTTACATGTTTAGAGGGACAGGCTTTGCAGGGAATGCCCTGACCTCTACGGATGCACTGATCCCATTTCTGCCTCTGTTTCCCGAAGGAGCAGGATCCCCTGGGGTTTCCAGGGGTGGCCCTGGGCCCTGGGGAGTAATTAAAGGGGCAGGGGAGGGTGTGGGGGAGAAAGCAGATAGTCCGGCCGCCGCAGGAACCGTCTGCAGTGGCTCCCGCGGGCTCCAGGACAGAGCAGGAAGGCAGAGGGAGGACCCAGGAGGCCTTCATGGCCTCGGAAGAATGAAGGCCTGAGGTTCCTGGGCCTTCAGCCATTGCCGTTTGTGCTGACTCCAGATGCCCTACTTGTGACTGCAGTCCTGTGAGGGGGGAGGGGCAGGCTCCAGAGCCTCAGTAGCTAACGCCCAGGACTCCCGCCTCTGAGCCCATTGTGCTGTGTGGCCCTGAGCCCTTTGCTCAGCCTCTCTGAGCCCGTGTACTCACTTGTGAAATAAGGAGACTGGACAAGGTCATCTCGGAGACCCTGTGATGCTGGGAGAAATATTAGGAAACTAGAGGCCCAGTGCACAAAATTTGTGCACCGGTAGGGTCCCTAGCTGCTGCCAGCTGCCGGCCGGGGCCTCCCTTCATCCCACGCCGCTCCCTAGTGGTCAGCGCACGTCGTAGCGAGCGATTGAACTCCCGGTTGGTTGAACTCCCAAGGGGACACTTTGCATATTAGGCTTTTCTATATATAGATACACAGGCCTGATGACAGGCAGAGGGACCACAGCCCAGGAGGCTCCGGGGTAAAGGGAGGGTATAGAACCCCCCCCCCCCCCCCCCCAACCTCGGCCCCTCACCCAGGAGCAGGGTCCTCAGACCTTCCTTCTGGATCCTTTCGAGGCTGGGGGACAAAGTTTACAGCAGTCCTACTAGGTCAAGGACATTGAATAGATTATTTTCTCGTTGCTCTAAAGCCGTGGTCGGCAAACTGCAGCTCGCGAGCCACATGCAGCTCTCTGGCCCCTTGAGTGTGGCTCTTCCACAAAATACCACGGCCTGGGCGAGTCTATTTTAAAGTGGCATTAGAAGTTTAAGTTTTAAAAATTTGGCTCTCAAAAGAAATTTCAGTCGTTGTACTGTTGGTGTTTGGCTCTGTTGACTAATGAGTTTGCCAACCACTGATCTAAAGTAACTCAAAAGATAGGTCCGAGAGCAAGGCGGCGGCGATCTGATGGGTTCTGTAGCAAAGGGACAGGGTCACAGACCAGCGGTCGCCAACCTTTCAGACCTCACGGACCACCGGTTGGCGAACGCTGTTGTGGACATCCATCTCTCTGCCTCCAAGTGCAGCCGTCGGCCGTGCCTTGGAAAATTTCCAGAGTGACCTTTCCTGGTAACCTCTCTTTGGCAGCGTGTGTACCTGTGTTTTTAAATTTTGTATAAGGGTTGGAGGTTGGGAAAGGATAATACAGAGATACTTTTTAATACAAACGTGGCGCATTTTGTTTTCTTAATCCTCGCCTGCCTGAGGACATGCTTAGAGAGAGGGAGGGGGAGAGGAACATCAGTGTGACAGAGAAACATGAATTGGTGGCCTCCCACGTGTGCCCCCACCGGAGGGAACCGAGCCAGGCGTGCGCCGCACCCTGACCAGCTGCCTGGGTGCACAGGACGCTCAACCCACTGAGCCACCCAGGCCCACCCAGCGTGCCCGCTTTGAGGGCTCTTTCCCAGCGAGAGCGCACATGCCGTGGACTGGGGTTCTGCTGGCATCGCCACGTTGCACGAACTGCCTCACCTCTGCGGGAACCCGTGCACTCGGGCATGTGGGGGTCTCTGGCAGACACAGGCGGTCCCGGCGCTGACCCTGCCCTGGGACTCCCAGCCTCTCCCTGTGCAAGTTTGAAAGGAGGAAATTAAACCTTTCTCGGCAGCTTGTGAGAGAGACGAGTCGTTGCCAAATGACTGACTTGGGTCTGTGTCTCTTGTTCCTGGAGGGGGAGGGGGAGGGGGAACCGGATTTGCCAATGGACTGCTGTAAAGTCAGCGTGTGTGCGGGAAGGGGACGGGGACTCGCTGGTTCACGGAGGACACGGTGCCAGGAGACACCCCAGCCAGGTGATGCAGCAGACACCTCCTCCAGGTGATGCAGCAGATACCCCAGCCAGGTGATGCCAGGAGACACCCCCGCCAGGTGATGCCAGCAGACACACCCGCCAGGTGATGCCAGGACACACCCCCGCCAGGTGATGCCAGCAGACACCCCCGCCAGGTGATGCCAGGACACACCCAGCCAGGTGATGCCAGCAGATACCCCAGCCAGGTGATGCCAGCAGACACCCAGCCAGGTGATGCAGCAGATACCCCAGCCAGGTGATGCAGCAGACACCTCCTCCAGGTGATGCAGCAGATACCCCAGCCAGGTGATGCCAGGAGACACCCCCGCCAGGTGATGCCAGGACACATCCCCGCCAGGTGATGCCAGGAGACACCCCTCCAGGTGATGCCAGCAGATACCCCAGCCAGGTGATGCCAGGAGACACCCCGCCAGGTGATGCAGCAGATACCCCAGCCAGGTGATGCCAGGAGACACCCCCGCCAGGTGATGCCAGGACACATCCCCGCCAGGTGATGCCAGGACACACCCAGCCAGGTGATGCCAGCAGATACCCCAGCCAGGTGATGCCAGGACACACCCCCGCCAGGTGATGCCAGGACACACCCAGCCAGGTGATGCCAGGACACACCCAGCCAGGTGATGCCAGCACACAGCCAGGTGACACCCCACACCCAGCCAGGTGATGCCAGGAGACACCCCCGCCAGGTGATGCCAGGAGACACCCCCGCCAGGTGATGCCAGGACACACCCAGCCAGGTAGCGCCTCGCATGGCCTGGCCTGTGTGAGCTCCATTCCGGGACCTTGAGCGCCAGTTTCTCAACCCGTTTCACTGTGTCCGTGTTTTCCACTCAGGAGGGCGGGGCTCAGGCGCTGGGGCGGCGGGGAGGGGGCGGGGCGGCGGGGAGGGGGCGGGGCGGCGGGGAGGGGGCGGGGCGTCCGGGAGGGGCGGGGCGTCGGGAGGGGGCGGGGCGTCGGGAGGGGGCGGGGCGTCGGGGGGCGGGGGCGAAGGGGCGTCGGAGGGGCGGGGCGTCGGGAGGGGCGCCGGCGGCCCCGCCCCGCGAACCCGGAAGCGGCCTGGGGCTGGGCCGGCGCGTCGTGGCTGCGGGGACTCGGGGGCCGCCTGCCCGCCGCCCCAGCGCCCTCGGGCGGGGACCCGGCGCGGCCATGGCGCGCGGCCTCCGGGGCTGGCTGGGCGGCTGCCTGCTGGTGACGGCGACAGGTGAGGCCTGGGCGCGGCTGGCCCCCCGGGCCCCCCACACCCCCCCGGCCCCGCCACCTGCGCGCGGACCGGCCCCGCTGGGCCCCGCGTCCCGGCAGAGGCGCGCCGGGGAGCCCCGTGGCGCAGTCGGGCAGCGATGACCCCAAGGGCCACCCTGAGGGGTCCCCTCAGGCACCTGGAAGTGCCGGTGCTCCCTGGCCCACTCGGCTCGCACCCCACCGTCTGAGTCGGCCCAGCTCCGGGCTCCGTGGTTCCGAGGTTCCGAGTCCGCAGCCCAGGGAAACCTTCCTGCCCTGGACGGACAGAGCGGTCCCCCCCCCCTCCCCTCGTCCCCCCTCATCATCCCCCCTCATCCCCCCCCTCATCCCCCCCCCCACCCCCCCTCACCCTCACCCTCACCCCCCCTCACCCTCCCCACCCCCCCCCCACCCCTCACCCTCACCCCCACACCCTCACCCCCCACCCCCCTCACCCCCCCCCCTCCCCCCCGTCACCCCTCAGCCCCCCGCACCCTCACCCCTCACCCCCCCACACCCCTCACCCCCCCACCCCCCTCACCCCTCGGGCCCCCCTTCGCCTCCCCCCCCCCCCCCCCCCCCCGCTGCCGGAGCAAACACTAGACAGGGGCGCAGGGGAGGAAGACGGCTGCTTTGTCCTGAGGGCGCCCCCAGGAGGACGGGCGGCGGTGGCCCAGCTCCCCAAAGCCGGGAGGTAACCCACGTGGGAGGGGTGGGGCTGGGGCCCCGCAGGGAGCTGGCCGGGAGGAGAGGAGGTGAGGGGCCCTCTCCCCGGCTTGGGGGAGCTCTGACACCACCCTGGCTGCCTGGTCTCCCCGAGAGTCGCCAGGGGTCGGCCCACCCCAGGGCTCAGGAGCCGAAACCGAACTGAGGCCCAGGTGTTCCCCTCCACCCGCCGGGGTCCCACTGCTGCCCCGGGTGGCTGGTGATGGGGGCCCGGGCTCCGAGGGTGTGGGGAGATGGGGTTTCCAGGCGAGGCTTTAAAACTGAGGCATCGAGCCCGGGGCCCCTTGGTCCCGCGCTTCTCGGAGCGGCCTCCCGGACACGGGGACACGGGGACCCGGGGACACGTCTCTGCCGAGTCTCCTTCCCCTCGGTGTGCCCACTCGGACCCTCCACCCTGCCAGGTCCTGGCCAGGTTCGTGCCGGGCCTGCCTCTCCTTCCCCGCACCCCTCCTCCAGCCGCACCTCGGCCCGGCTCGGACCCCCTCTGCCGGCACCGGCTGGGGGACGGCCCGTGGTGGTCTCTTATTCTCGCCTCTGCTTTTATGGATGTTGGACATTTCCTATTAAGTTTAAAAATGATTTCCATCTCCAGCCCACATCTGTCCTCGGTGCCTCGGAGTCACTCATCCCGCTGTCCCAGACACCCCTCGGGCATGGCTCCAGCACCCCAAACCTCGTGCTGCTAGAACGGGGCGTCAGGTGCTCAGGCCGGGGATGAGATTAAGTTCCCGGTCTCCGCCGCAGACGTGCCTGAAATCTAGAGTCGATGCCCCTGGGATGTGTCTGAACCCCTCTGCCCACCCTTCACCCTTCCCCTTCCTCACGCTGCGCCCTGGGCACGTAGGGGACACCTGAGGGCTGGAGCTGGTCATTTTCCGGGGCGACCTTTTTTTTTAATCCTCACCCAGGGATATTTTTCCCATTGATTTTCAGAGAGAGTAGAAAGGAGGGGGGAAGGGGAGAGAGAGAGAGAGAGAGAGAGAAAAACATCCATGTGAGAGAGACACATCAACTGGCTCCCTCCCACATGCATGTGCCCCAGCTGTAAACGGGGATCGAACCTGCAACCCAGGTACTGCCCTTGACCGGGAATCGAACCCTTGACCCCTCGGTGCACAGGCAGGCGCGCTAACTGCGGACCCAGCTGGCCAGGGCTGCGGTGACTTTTCAGAGGGAAAAGTTGCAACCGTTTTCCCTTTATTTTTACAGCATTAGGAATGGTGCCTCCTCCAGAAAATGTCAGGATGAATTCCGTTAATTTCAAGAACATTCTAGAATGGGAGTCGCCCTCGTTTCCCAATGGGACTCTGACTTTCACAGCTCAGTACCTCAGGTGAGTCTGGGACGTGGGTGGCAGGAAGCTGCCGAGGACGGTGGCCCCGGGCCGGCGCCGGGCTGGGCCTCGGAAACGCGCCTCCGTCACCCGCGGCCTCTTCCTACCCGGGACGTGCCGGTGAGAGCGCGGCCCCGGCAGACAGGTGAACTGCGTTTCCCTTTGTCCCGGTGCCTGGCTGGGCCACCGCAGGGGCGATGGGAGAGGGAGGCATTTTGTCACCAGGACGTGGAGGCCGTCGGCCACCATGGTCACCGACGATGAAGCGAGCTTCTCGGGTTTGTCACCTGGGGTTTTTGTGTGTTTTTTAACAGGAGACATCTCTCTGGGACTGGCACAAAGCGCAGTTTTTAAATTTTATTTCATTTTTAAATATATTTTTATTGATTTCAGAGAAGAAGGGAGAGGGAGAGAGAGAGAGAAACATCAGTGATGAGAATCATTGATCGGCTGCCTCCTGCACACCCCCTATTGGGGATCCAGCCCACAACCTGGGCCTGTGCCCTGACCAGGAATCAAACCCAGGGCCCTTCAGTCCACAGGCTCCATCCACTGAGCCATACTGGCTAGGGCTATTTTTATTAATATATTTTTATTAATTTCAGAGAGGGAGAGAGGGATAGAAACATCAATGAGGCGAGAGAATCATGGATCGGCTGCCTCCTGCACACCTCACACTGGGGATGGAGCCCGTCTCCCGGGCATGTGCCCTGACCGGGAATCGAACCCTGACCTCCTGGTTCCAGGTCGACGCTCAACCATGGAGCCATGCCGGGCAGGCACATGGGTGTTTTTAAGAGAAACTGTCGCTGACAGCACCCCCAGCTACAGAGTCGTGTTGCTAGAAGTCAGCAATACCCAGTGGAAGCCGTCCAGGAGGGTGGAGGCCAAGTCCAAACACCCTTGCCACCTCCCCTCCCCCCCAATAACAGACCATAAGCCCCCCGCGCCATGAGTGCAGGTGGTTCGCACAGAGGGTGCTCCGTGGCCGTGGCCTGAGACTGAGCAGAGACAGCTCCTGCTGAGCAATTCTGGTCTCCGAAAGCCACAGGGAGGTGCAAGGTGAGGGAGGGTGAGTGTCGGACCCGAGGATCTCCGTGGGGTGCTGACCTCCCAGACCCGTCCTGCCTGCTGGTTTCCCTCTGCGCCAGGCCTCCCTTCCCAGCTGCCCCCCCGCTGCACACCACGGGCTGGCCTGCAGGGGACGCACCTGTGCGCCAGGTGCAGACAGCAGAGGCACCTGCTCTCGGGTGACACAGAACCCACAGACAGATGGTCCCCTCATGGAGCAGGAGGAAACAGGTCCGGGAGTCCGTGAACCCCGTGCTCCTCCCCACCCAGCCTTCCGTCCACAGACACACAGGCCTGCCGGTGCGAGAGGAGCGGGAGGACGCGGAGGACAGCCTGGTGTGCCTTATTCCTCCCTCTATCGTTCCGAGGAATTCCGTGCTCACCCTCCAGTCCCGAGAGCTTCCCAACAGCCTCTACCCGGGCTCCCAGCTCCCCTGCCGCTCAGCGTGCCCTTTGCCCTCTGCTTCCCTGGGCGTTTCCTAAGAGCAGGGACTGCCTCGGCTCCACGGCCCAGCACCGCAGCTCTCACACCCACCGCCCTTGGCTCTGGGAAGCTCGGCTGAGAATTCCACCCGCGTCGCCTGGCACAGACCGCCTCCTGTGTGCGCGTGGGGGCGGGGGACAGGGGGCGGGCACTCATGACTTCAATGTAGAAACATCTAAACAATTAATCGTAAACATGGGGGAGGGGTCACCTTGCCTATTTAATGGGAAGGAAAATACTTTTAAGTGCGACACAGGGACCTAGCGGAGGAGAGGTTTCGCGGAGCCACTTGGAAATACTGTGTGTCCCCCCCCCAGTGGATGCTTCAGTTTAACGGAAGGGGGGCCCCTGGGCGGAAACCCCTTAATGAAAGGACCCTGGGTTTTCCGAACGGCGGGCGGGGGCAGGGGGACAGCTGCATGGCTGGCGGAATGTGGTGTGTGGAGTGGAGAGTTCGGGGTATGAAGCGGGCATCTCGCCTGCTTTTCCCGAGACGGTCCCGCTCCCCCGGGAACGGGCAGGTGTGCCGGTCCCTGACCCCGGGCCCTGGCGCCCAGCAGGCCTGCGCGCCTCAGTCTCCCGCCTGCACGTCACCTGTG
This sequence comes from Ia io, assembly GCA_025583905.1. Taxonomy (NCBI): domain Eukaryota; kingdom Metazoa; phylum Chordata; class Mammalia; order Chiroptera; family Vespertilionidae; genus Ia; species Ia io. The sequence goes on along the minus strand of JAJQQW010000009.1, from coordinate 114,720,823 downwards.
ACACAGGAGCCATGTCAGCCGCCCTCCTGGGGGTCAGGGGGACAGCACACCGAGTGCTTGCCTGACACCACGTGCGACAGGTGGGAGCTGTCGGCCGTTTATCAGCGGCTACCTGGTCACCTCCTCATGCAGCCTCGCTGGCTGTGGCGCCCAGACGGGCAGGTGGCGAAGAACCCTGGGACAGAGCCTGGCTCTCCTGGGGCAGGTGGAGCTCAGGGCGCCTCCCCTCGGGGCTGGGGGAGGAGAAGTCACACCTCTGGGGGTGCTCCCAAACACCCCTGTTCTGCCACCTCACGTGGCGGCCCCCTCCCTCCAGTGGCCGGTGTCAGGGCCGGGGAGCGGAGGTCAACGAATTGTTTCCCATTTCTCCAGAGAAATCCCAGCAAAGTCACACAGAGGACGTTATCGAAATCACTGTCATGTGCTCATTGCGGCTAAGCCGTGTGTGTCCACTTTGCACAGCGTGTCCCCATCCTCAGAAGCGCATAACCGGGGAGGGGGCTGCCTTCGTCACGTGTGTGGAATGCTTGGCTCCCTCTGGGGAGGCACATGCTCCTGGGACAGGAAAGTCTCGGAACTTCTGTTGTGAACACAGGCACCTCTCCACGCTCAACCCAGTTTTTGCCCCAAATTGACCCTGGAACAGACCTTTATTTAAAACAATATGTATTTTTTATTAATTTCAGAGAGGAAGGGAGAGGGAGAGAGAGAAACATCAATGATGAGAGATGCCTCCTGCACACCCCCCTACTGGGGATCGAACCCACAACCCAGGCATATGCCCTTGACCAGAATCGAACCCAGGACCCTTCAGTCCGCAGGCCAACGCTCTATCCACTGAGACAAACCAGCTAGGGCTGGAACTGAACATTTTTAAAAACATATTTTTATTGAGTTCAGAGAAAGAGAGAAACATCAATGATGAGAATCATTGATCGGCTGCCTCCTGCCTGCCCCCTACTGGGGATCGAGCCCGCAACCCAGGCACGTGCCCTGACCCAGAATCCTAGACCTCCTGGTTCACAGGTCAACACTCAACCACGGAGCCACGCCCACCGGGCTGGAATCATTTTTTAAATCTCTCCATTTATTAAATAGTTCCAGGAGTATCCAAGTCCCGGGGGACTCCGTGTGTAAAATGCTCATGAATCCTGCATCCTAGTTGTCAGCATGGATGATGAATTTGCTTGCTCGCCTGGCTGGCATGGCTCCGTGGTGACCTATGAACTAGGAGGTCACAATTCGATTCTGGTCAAGGTCACATGCCTGGGTTGCAGGCTGGATCCCCGTGGGGGGCGTGCAGGAGGCCGCCGATGAGTGAGTTAGCAGCCTCAGGCGTCCCGTCTCTGGTTCTGTAGTTACAGGAAGTTCCAGGACATTTGCGTGGGCACCACCGCCACGGAGTGCGACTTCTCGGAGCTCTCCAAGTACGGCGACCACACCCTGCGCGTCAGGGCTGAGCGCGGGGACGAGCACTCCGACTGGGTGAACATCACCTTCTGTCCCGTCGACGACAGTAAGTCGCCCTGCTCTCCGTGTCGTTGTGATGTCCTCACCACGCCTTGGGGTCTTCCCCATCGCTGCCCGCCAGCCAGAATCCTTTGGGTGCCCACAAAGTGGGTGGCCTTGTTCCAGGAACTTGGGGAACACACAGCAAAGAGGATCATGGCCTTCAGGAAGCCCCTGGCAGAGATGGGAGGGTGGGCAGAAAGTCAGTAAAGTGACTAAGTAGAAATTTAGCAGTGGAATGCCTTCAAGGTGAGAAGAATTGGGGCTAGGGCTGTTAAGGAGAAGACCTGGGATGGTTAACGTACAGTCATGCACTGCTGAGCCAGGGGACCCCCTGAGAAGTGTGTCACCAGGTGATCTCAGTGTGCAGTCCCCATAGCGACCCTCACACACCTGGACGGCACAGCCCACGGCACACCTGGGCGGCGTGGCCCAGCCCATGGCTCCTCGGCCACGGCCTGACCAGCTCGTTGCTGCACTGAATTCTGGAGGCAGGTGGGACGCTGTGGAGAGTATCTGTGTGTCTAAACATAGAGAAGGGCCCAGCCGGGGTGGCTCAGCAGTTGAGCGTCGACCCAGGAACCAAGGCGTTACCGGTTCAATTCCCAGTCAGGCCACATGCCCACAGTGCAGGAGGCACCCGATCCATGATTCTCTCCCATCACTGATGTATCTATCTGTCTCTCCCTCTCCCTCTCACTTCCTCTCTGAACTCAGTTAAAAGCATATGTATATATATGTATATATACACTGAGTGGCCAGATTATTATGATCTCTGAACACATAATAATCTGGCCACTCAGTGTGTGTGTGTGTGTGTGTGTGTGTGTGTGTGTGTGTGTGTGTGTGTATGAGGCCCGGTGCATGAATTCGTGCATGGGTGGGGTCCAGCCAGCCTGGCCAGGGAGAGGGGACATGGGCAGTTGGCCAGCCTGCCTGCTGGTCGAACTCCTGGTCGAGGGGACAATTTGCATATTAGCATCTTATTATATAGGATATACACTGAGTGGCCAGATTATTATGCGTTCAGAGATCATAATAATCTGGCCACTCAGTGTGTGTGTGTGTATATATATGCCAGGGGTCTTATCCAGTATCTAGAAGGGTTCAAGAATCTGGAGAAGCACTGTGTGTAAATTAATTAAGAGTCCAGAGACGAAACATAATTTTGGAAGGCATTTGGGGGGCCAGAGGAGCTTGGCTAAAGAAACCAAGTTCTCCCTTGTCTCAGGACCTCTTGCTTTTTATTAACACAAATTGTCCTAAGGCAAGGTAGATATACACATCAAAGGCCAGGGTTTAGTACACAGAATCCATTGTCAGATTGGAGGAACTGCCTCTGGCTGTTCAGGTGTTTGGCCAGGAGGAGGCAAAAAACATGTAGATTGAAATGCCCTCAGCTGTCTGGCAGCAAAGCAATCATTTATGCATCCTTTTCAGGTTTGGGGAAATGTCCTCAGCCATCTCCAGATGATTCAGCCTTGCTGACATGCTGGCATTGGCTTCTGGCATATATATGTATATAAATAAATAAGTAATACTAGTATCAGTCTTGGAAAAAAAAAAAGTTTTTTGACACCAGCATCAGCACAGACCCGTTAGTAACGTGTTGCTCTATGACATCATGATGCCTCTGACATCACTAGGCGATGGGAATCTTCAGCTCCATTATAATCTTAAGGGGCCACGGTCACACATGTGGTCCGTCATTGGCCGACACATCGTTATGCAGTGCATGACTAGAACATTTTCTGGGAGGAAGTGAGTTTGGAATTAGGACTTAAAGAAATGTGACAGAGACAAAGAATAAAGGTATTCCAGGCAGGTGTGGGGACGGGGAGACCAGGTGCAGACAGCCTACTTGCCCGGAATGAAGGACAGAGCCGTGGACACAGCAAATGGCAGGTGTGTTGGGTCAGGCTGGCTGGGAAGCATAAACAGTGTTCCCAGGTGAGATTGGAGGGTCCTGGGGACCCCCAGAGGTTCGGAGGTGACCGTAACCAGGACCTCAGGAATTGAAACTGATGCAGCCATTGCGAGAGGTTACAAGGACCTCGTGAACAGACTCAAGCGCAGCCTTCCAGGGCGTAGAGACACCCCTAGGAGGGTCGTCTCTATAGCACCCCCTGCCCTGGGCCCCGGGGGCTCCCCCAGTTCTGCCCACACGGGGAGGGAGTGCAGCCAGGGAGTCCTTCCGCCCTTCCCCAGTTCCCAGGCTTGCGCAAAAACACTCTTTTCTCTGGAGTCAGAAATTATTCAAGTTATGTTATCTTTTCTAAAGGCATCTCTGTTAAATCTAAGAAAAACGTGATCATTGAGAAATAAAGAGCACTCGTCAGCAGTCAGGTCTCCAGCACACAGTACGGGTTCTGCTCCTGGAACTGCGAAGCCACTGGCCAGGTCCTGACTCGTTACAAACCCTGTTTTGGAGCATCTTGTTCTGGAAGTTCCCTTTAGGAACGGGCACAGAAATAGAGAAGAAGCTTGCCCAGGGTCACAGCGGTAAAGTGAGGGACCCAGGCTCCTGCACCCCGCTTTTAGCAACAAGTGCCCTATATTTGCCTCTCAGAGTTTATATGACAGGAAAGTGCTTCGGATGTCGTGTGGAGCTGTTGATGCTTGCTGTGGAAAAACAGCGAGCGGGTTTTTGTGCCCGGTGGTTAGCCACCAGCAGGCAGGTTAGAAATGAGGCGGCGGGCAGGTGGCAGGCCCACTCACAGCAGCCGGAGGAGAACACAGAACAGGAACGCACCGCGGGGTTGCCCAGAGCCAGTCATTCTTCCTTCTACAGTTGCTCCTGGGCGCCCGCTGTGTGCAGGCACATTCTCGGGGCTGACGCTGCGGCCGTGAGCAGGACAGCGATGAAATCCCGCCCTGTGGCGCCTCCTTTCTAATGGGGAAGGCAGATAACGTATTTTTTAAAATATATTTTTATTGATTTCGGAGAGGAAGGGAGAGGGAGAGAGAGAAAGAGAGAGAATCATGGATCGGCTGCCTCCTGCACGCCCCACACTGGGGGTGGAACCCGCAACCTGGGCCTGGGCCCTGACCGGGAATCCAATGGTGACCTCCTGGTTCGTCGGTCAACACTCAACCACTGAGCCGTGCCGGCCGGGCTGGATACATGTTCTATGACAGAGAGTGACCGTGTCTGTCAGGAGAATAAAGCCAGGTCCCGGGCAGGAGGTGAGGGAGCGGCTCTTCACATGGGGGTGAGAGCCAGCTCGCTGTGGAGGCAGCGATGGAGCTGAGACCCAGCCATATGCACGTCTAATCTAGTAAAAGAGCATTTGGAAGGACAGCTTCAGGCTCCATTGGAAAACGTATGTGGTTAATTGTATCTGTTAAACTAAACATAGCAGCAGTACCCTCTGTAGCTTCTAACCCAGCCAAGGAGATAAAGCCAGTTCATCCTAGTAAGCCGGGGCAGGGGCAGTCTTTACAGGGAACAGAAATAAGGTACTTGGGATAGTTTGGAAGACATCAGAAACTACAACAAATATAAATGAACCACAATGGTTAATAGAAGCAAAGGTCGTCAGATTTATTTTTCAGAAACAAAACCCAGCTGCCCTCCTCAGCCACGTCCGTCCGTGCCCCGGCAGTGGGATCTCCAAGACCAGAGCGCTCCAGTAGACGGGCGGGTCTGCACGGTGATGAAAACTAAACGCTGACGTTTTTAAACGATGATTTTTGATTGTCATTTCGCTCCGTTCTCACCCTCAGCCGTTATCGGACCTCCTGGCGTGCGAGTGGAAGCACTGGCTAATTCCTTACACATCCGCTTCTTAGCCCCGAGGATTGAGAAGGAACATGAGACGTGGACCATGAAGAACATTTATAACTCGTGGGTTTACAACGTGGAATATTGGAAGAACGGCTCGGACACAAAGGTGAGCGGGGCAGGTCGCTGGCGCTTCAGACGCAGGCTCCCTGCTCTCTGCTCTGTGTGGGTCTGAGGCCAGGATGATCGGGGGGGGGGGGTGTGCTAGGGGGCCCTCCAGTCAGGGTCTCACAAGGAGGCAGCACCCTAAGGTCCAGAGGACCTGAGGCCTGAGAGCACCCAGAGCTCCCGGTCTGGGGGAGGACCAGTGTCCCCGGCTCTCGCTCCCAGGCCCTGGGGAAGCGCAGGAGCAGCCTGGCTGGGCGCTGGCACGGCGAGAGCAGACCTCCGTGCCCTCCCGAGGGGAAGCTGCAGGAGAAGCCGCGCTGACTCGGCGGTTGGCTAGGGAACTTGGGGAGGCTGAGTCAGGTGGTCGCTGAGTGACGGCCGTTTCATGGCCTGAACCCCAAGCCCCACCTCCACCCCCGGACAGTCCCGTCCACGGTCAGGCAGCCCACCCGGGCTGAGCGGTGTCACATGGTACCTGTTGTGGCCACTTTTCCCATCGCTCTCCCCTCCTTGGGGGTCAGTCCTTTCCAAAACATGGGCTGGGGAGGAAAGACCTGTTGGGACATGGCCCCTGCCACCGAGGGACTGTGGTCACATGCTCGACCTCAGCTTCCTCATGTCTGCACAGTGGCCACCATGACCCCCTTCGTCAGCAAAGCGGGGGAAGAGCCGCGGCGGGGGCGGCGGGGGCGGCTGGGGACGGCTGGGGACTGCTGGGGGTGGCTGGGGGTCTGGGGGAGGCTGGGGCGGCTGGGGCGGCTGGGGAGGCTGGGGACTGGATGACAAGGAAGAACTAGGCCGCGCTCCCTCGCCGGCCAGTGTGACCGGCAGCACCGGGGCCCCTTCCCCGGACGCAGACACCTGAAGTGGTTTCCTCTCGTCCTGGGTCAGGTTTATTCCTATTCTTAGTGCTTCTCAGCCGAAAGCCACGTGTGGCCCTAAACGGACCTACCTGTATGTTATTTACCTTACGTTACATACATGGGGGTTATCTCCTCCGCATCCAGTGTTGATTTTATCACTCAATTCCCAAGAGTTCGGCGGCAAAGGGTCAGCCATGTGTGTTGTCTTAGGAATGTTGTAATTAAATTTACATGTACGTACTGCGTAGCCCCCCACAACATTTCAAGTTAACTCCCCCCCCCCGAAAATGCTCCATTGAAGTATGCAAGATATTCGCCTTCTTTTTTAAAAAAAAAAAATTTTTTTTAATTGATTTCAGAGAGGAAGGGACAGGAAGAGAGAGATAGAAACATCATGATGAGCGAGGATCATTGATTGGCTGCCTCCCACACGATTGGGGATCGAGCCCACAACCCAGGCCTGTGCCTTGACCAGGAATCGAACCGTGACCTCCTGGTTCATAGGCCGATGCTAAACCACTGAGCCACGCTGGCTGGATGCCATTGCCGGTTGATCTGTGCTGTGGCTGGGTGTCTGTGTCCCCCACCCCAAGTCCACGTGTTGGAACGTAAGCCCTCATGGGATGGTGGCGGAAGGAGGGGTGATCAGGTCGTGAAGGGGGAGCTTTTATGAGCAAGACCCCGGAGACTCCTCGCCCCTCCCGCCCTGTGAGGACTCCGAGGAAGTAGCGCCTTCGAGCCAGGATTTGCGTCCCCGCCAGACACCAGGCCTGCTGGCACCTGGACCTTGGACTCCAGCCTCCGGAGCTGTGAGGACGCCTGTTTATAAACCCCCGTCTGTGGTTTTCTGCCCAGGCAGCACCCCCTCCTGCCCCCCTACTTCCCCAGCAACAAGACCATGTGGTCTCTTCCCGCCTGCAGATGCCGCCTAGAGGCCGGGTTAGGCCCCTAACTGATAGCAGACTCGGCTCTTAGAAACACTATTGCTTCCTGATGGGAGAGGTGAGACCAGGAGTGCCCAGAGGGAAGGGGGCCGGGGAAGCCATCGGAGGCCCCCCCACCCCCGCCGCTCCCTCTCTGCCTTGGGCCCGCCTCTCAGGGTCGCCTTTGATAGGAGAGCATCGCACGTGCCAGAGCGGTTGGATTTCTAAGAAGGAAAGCAGGAGCTGGGGCTTTCCCTTAGGTTTTCATTATTAGGAGTCACGCCATCCTCTTCATGTGCCCGGTGGGTATAATCCAATCCCTGCCCTCTGCGGATTGAGCTTCTCGTGCAATAAAGGAATATCCACAAGCTGTCGGTCAGCCCAGTCCCCAAGGAGAGATAGCCAACTCCCAACACAGCGCAGGTCTGTGCTCCCCTCCTGTGTGGTTCCTGCCCCCGCGGCAGGCTGGCCGGGCCCCTTTCCCCGGCAGCTCCAACCAGGATGGACATGCACGCGGCAGGTGCTCCTGATTCCCTGCGTTTTGCCAGAAACGGCTTTGGGTTCTCAGATTCCATCATGATAGCTTACATTCAGATCAAGCTAAGAGGAGTCGGGGATGCCCCCTCCAGGCAGGCGGCGGTGTGGGCCCTGTGGGGGAGGTGGGCCACTGGGGGAGGGCACCCTGGGTGCAGGAGCGGGGAAGCATTGCAAGGGAAGCCCAGCAGCCAGGCTCAGACTCGGACTCTTGACTTGTAAGGAAAGTCGCACTGAGTCTTCCTGTAGATGACCGTGTACCCGTCAGCTCGGCTGCCATAACAAAACACCCCAGGCGGCGACCTCAGGAGCAGGGTGATGGCCGCCAGGTTCTGGAGGCTGAGGCAGGTCACAGCGTCTGCAGGGCTGGGTCCCTCGAGGCTGAGGGACCGGCGGCTCCAGGCCCCTCCCAGCCTCTGCTGGTCGCTGATAACCTTGGGCTCCGGGCCTGGAGCCGCATCGCTCCCACCTCTGCCCTCATCCTCACACGCCGCCTCCCTGCGTGCGTGTCTGTGTCCACACGTCCTCTCCGTATGGGGGCACGGCATGCTGGCATCCTCTTAACCTGATTGCCTCCTAAGGATGTCATGGTAGCCTGCTTGTCCCTGTAAAGCCCACACTATATCCAGCGAGGTCTCTCTCTAAGGCACCGGGGTGAGGACTTCAGCGTGTGAACTGGCGAAGGGGGGTGTGCACAATTCAACATGTACAACTAGTAGGTCCTTTTTGAAAAGGAAGTGGGATGGTTTGTGTGTTGTTTAAACTAGAGAATTGAAGAAACACATTTGTGCCCTGGCCAGTGTGGCTCAGTAGATAGAGCGTCGGCCTGCAGACGAAGGGTCCCAGGTTCAATTCCGGTCAAGGGCACGTACCTTGGTTGCAGGCTCCTCCCTGGCCCGGGCCTGGTCGGGGCTCCTGCAGGAGGCAACCATTCGATGTGTCTCCCTCTGTCTTTCCCTTTCTCTCCCACTCCCTCTAAAAATCGATGGGAAAATCCTCTCGGGTGAGGATTAACAAAATAAAACGAAGCACGTGTGTGAGGGTCAGTCAGTGCTTGCCCCCCTCTTAGAAGGAACCCCGGGATGAACTGGGAGACGTGCGTGGTCCCCTCATCTTCCTGTTTCGAACCTGACGTTCAGATTATACCTGGAAAGAGGGGGGCAGGGGGCGGGTGTCCCTTCCCTGCTGAGGCCGGTCCTTACCTTTGTCTCCCTCACCAGCACCCAGTGACCTGTCAGTATGACTTCGAGGTCCTCAGAAACCTGGCGCCGTGGACCACGTACTGTGTTCGAGTCCGGGGCTTTCTCCCCGATCAGAACAAAACCGGGCGGTGGAGCGACCCCGTCTGCGAGGGAACCGTCAGCGACGGTGAGTCGGCGCTCCCGCCACACTTCCAGGAGCTTGGCACACGCCGTGCGGGTGGGAAGCCCCTCCACGTCACCCGTGCCTGTCACTCGCGGAGCCAATGAAGCGGAGACAGGGTGGGTCCTCTAGGAGCGTTTATTCCAGTCCCGCCGGCGGCACGGGAGCGCAGCGGGTCACCCACAAAGTCTGCTCTGCCCCCCATAAGCCAGCTGCTTATATGGGTAGAAGGATGCGGGTTACAGGGGAAGGAGGCAATAGGGTGCC